>OX465111.1:4315420-4980420 GCA_949987565.1 Luidia sarsii
GCATGTCGTGCGCGCTTGTCTCATGACATTCGGTGGCGATACGGAGGCGGGCGGGCGATGCAACTCTCGAAATGAATTACTTCATTTTGGAGTGGTGTTTACACTGCGCAAAGGGCCTTGTGACGCTGACTGCGGTACAATGAGAACGCCTAATCAGCTCACTGCTGGATTGAAAGCGAACAGGGCGACCTCATGTTGTTTCAAGGATTACAATTAGAGCAGGGGCGACTTCACATCGAGGGAATCAAAGGAAAGGAAGAGGGGGATATACCGGGTATATATAAAGGGAAAACTCAACTCAGCGAACTACATGGCGGGGGTGGGGTCAATGTCGGGCTGGTAATTAATACCGATGGAGGCAAAAAAACTAAGGGAAGTCTCGGTGCTTTCACTGTTTTCGTTGAGGATAAATAAAGAGTAAGCAAGGGGTGTAGTAGAACTGATTTCAAGGAAAAAAAATCTCACCCAAATTTTGTTTGACGACATCCAACCTTGATTTGGTAACCCGTGTCCAAATTCACAGATCTGCTTCACGGACAACATTGCTGAGAGAATCATGCAAAGACAGTCGAAGCGGAATGTCACATTGGGGCGATACAATTTTGGTTTTGTTTTCGTTCAGAGCAAACAACTTGGTTGAGTAATGCTTCGACATCGACGCCTGTTGTTGAGTCATTCTTCTGGTCTCCTGGGGGCGCTATTTTGTTCGCCATCTTTGGTGCACATAGGAATCAGCTATGCTCGAAACACCGACTCGATGGCAAAAGTATGTGCTATTATCCATCTTAACTATACATATTCCAACTGTCAGATTGAGAAACGTGCAGTTATCAGATTTATTTCTAATAGCTGCCCTCTAAAGATGGCGTCCGATTCTTCGTCGCCGGAGCAAGTAAAACGCCTTCAGAAAACTACAGGCCACTGTACTGTTCACGAAAAAAAAAAAGTTCGACCAAACCAATACGTTCAATAGGAGCACTCAAGCAAAACCCGGTAATTGTTTCCGCAGAGCAGCGTTGGCTGTAACGTAATTTGACTGATAATTGGAATAATTGGGAGGCTAAACACCAGTCGCTGCGCGGCGAGCACGTGTACGCCTACTGACGTGACACTAAGCGTGTGTGCCGGGCACCAGCGAAAGTGCCCTCCTTACATGAGCACAGTGCATGCTCGCCGGGTATCTGATGAAAACAAAGGAACCTGCGCCCATTTTTGAGTGAGAAGAGGTTTCCTGCGGGAGAGCAATGGTGTAACACAAACCCTTGAGTTCTGCCGAAGCACTTACGGCTAGAATACAGCCACATCATATAAACTACACTCACCAGACCTACCGGTACTACTAATAGGCCTACAGATCCTCTAGATTCTCTGGACATGGAGGCAAAACCCTTAACACTGACAAGTTTCCATGCAGGAAGGCGTGCTGAAAGGTTGACTAATACATCTCGGTATATGTTTTGTTTTGTACATTTTTATCAGTGGGTAAGGAGATTGAAATGGTTGGTTTGCATAAGGATATCTTTCTCCAAAAACACACCAAAAAAAACCTTCGAGACGAGACCACTCATCGAGAATGCAGCTGCCAGCGAGATTGGTGCGTCTGGGTGGTGTACAATAAAGACCAGTACCGGGTCAAGAGACAGTCCCTCCCCCACATCAGCACATCGATTCGTGTACTCAGGTGACATGACATTTAGCATTTCGCAAGCACCCGTACCTCACCCGCAAAGAGACGAACCAATTATGAAAAACCCGGTGACAAAACCACCGCTTCACCCCTAGCGCTGATTTGAGGGGGGAAAACAATCCTTTTTTGAGAAACAGAGAGTGAAAATGAATTGTCTGTCATTGAACTGTGATGAAATAATCAGCAATGGGAATACTTATTTGATTCGCGAACTGATATAATTTGTTATGGCGCGAGTATACCGACTGCGCGTGACAGCTGCGCAAGGCAGGTGCCTTGGGGTTGCAAACCGTGTACAGTGCACTGGATATCTCAGACTACATTAGTGATGATTTCGAAAACGAAGCTACCTCATTCTGGCGCGTGGCTATTTGTATAGCTGATAACGAAAGCCAATCTTAACTGTATAGGAAAAAACAACTTCGTTTTAAATTCTTGCATGTTAAGGGTGAAAGTTCCAAATCGGAGCACTACCGTATTGATTCTGATCCCAATGGCTTTTTATGTAAAATTTCAATCGACGTAACAAGTATTTTAGTCAAGAATTGGTGAGGCTTATTTTAGAGCAACATTTGCGTTCTGTCAAATAGGAGATGACTTCACTATTAATGTCTATTTTTGTTGCCTACCGGAAATAAATGCCACTATTGCAGACCTATATTTATATATAGGCTGCGACTACCGGGTCTCATCGGTCAAAAGAAGGCATGGCTTGATGCTTAAGAGCAGGCGCCAATAATGATATTTCGTCTCTACTGGCGACAGCTGCTTATGCAGCGTGCATGCACTGGCCAACGATCCCGGCGCGGTTCGGACTTGGGGCTCGGGTGAGTGTCAATCAAGCGGAGATGGTGGCTTGGCCGGCCCTCGCCGGCTGCCTTGTAATGCTCTCAAAACACCGCGCGCGAACCTCCCGGACGTCCCCTCTAAAAAATAAAAACTTAATTTCATCTCGAGCCCAGTCGGCTGCTCTTTTCGTGCGGGCTTTCGGGTCATCTAACGCCATGCACGATTGTATTTTTTCCCTCCGAGATGACAAAATCGAATTTCGCCCCACGACACAACTGAGACTGCCGGGGCGACTAATGACGTTCGACAGGCCTGATCATGGAACGTTCCGAAATATCGCTCTTTTTGTTGGCACTGTGCACTCGCTTTGGCGTTTTCACATGAGCCTCTGTTGCGTCGGTATTAAGGGGGAAGATAGATGTGCGTTTTAATTTCATATAGGCCTGTGGAAAATGAAGTGGGTTCGTTGGGCCTCCGCCCGAGAGAGTGGATTAGGCCTTTGATACATAATGACATTGCAAGTCAAGTCGGCGGTCTGTCGCACTGAAGCCCAGTTGCCATGGTGAGAGCGAGGTAGGTGGTGCTCGATTTGTATGCGCGGGTATACCTGCCGTGTTAGCTCCCTATAGCTACTAATGGATGCACAGTCGAAGCTGCTGCACTTTGGCCCGCGGAGTACAGGCTCTGTCAGCGAAGCAAGCGTCTGAAGGGATGGCGGGCCGACACACACACACACACACAAAATATCGGCCCAACACTCCCTCCTCATTCATCCTGAGCATGAAACACGATTAAGGGTCACCGGGGTCAGACCGTAATACCCTGGGCACGACGCGCGCGGCACGACGATCGCCATGGAAACGGACAAGTTACGGTGCACACGTGCTCAAGGGGGCGAGGCGGGTAGACTAATGGCTTGCAGCAGGGAGGGGCGAGCCTGCGGTGGCGCGCAGTTGGGGTGGACGAGATGCACACCTGTTTTTTTTCTTTTCTCCAATCCCTTGATTATAGGAGAAAACAACTCTGTTTAATGCTCGGGCGTGATCTGTTGAGATATACGGCATTTCATGGTTATACGCTTCTGAATGGCGCACCCAACAGCGGCAAAGATAGTGTTCCACCGCGCAGGCGCGCTGAACCCTGACTGCCCAACCTTCCGCACAAGATGAATGCTACTCGGGTAATCCGACTCCACGCGTTTCTTCCGTCTTTTGTTTTGTTTTACTCCATCTGCATGGCAGAACCCGACAATTTCAATCTCCATAATCTCTTGATATAGCCTCGAAAATGGAGCGAACAGCACGCCGAGCACGCACGCCGGTATATATATATATATACCGCACATCTAAGTCAACCTTTCGACGCACGCCTATTTCCCCCAAATTGGCATGGAGCCAGTTCACCCACCATGGTGGTTGGCACTCGTCGGGATTCCCCTTTCCAATCCTTATCCAATTCCCTATTCCTTGCACGGCCTGCCTTCATACAACCACCCTTCGAGGAGACGGACTGCTATATCCACGTTCGTTATAAGTGGGACAAATCTCAAGGGCGAGGATCAGACGCATCTTAAGATTCATTTTTCTTCGTGCAGCCGATCGACCGAACAAGGAGGGGGATACGGGGACGCAGGCTGCCGCAACATCCGCACGCACGGGACGGTTGATTTGCTGCGTCTGCACTGCACGTCGCCCCCTCTCCCCTCCCCCTCCTCTCCGTACTCGAAGGAGAGCTGTGCGGCCCCCCTATACGTGACAACTGCGCGCATTTCGTGGGATGTTCTTGCCAGGGGAGAGTAGAGCAAATTATAATTAACGGTCAGGACTCGTGCCAAAGAGCTCTAGGGTGAAGCGGAGGGGGCGACACTAGCCCTTACCAGCCCGCTTGAACATCTTAACCCTTCCCCCTTTCCCCCTTCTCCCTCAAATCTGTGATGCTCAAAATCTCCAAGGAGTGGGCCAACGGCAATATATCTCGACCCGACCTCTTCTTTTCTTCCAAACCCTATCTTTTGCTCCTGCTCCTATCTTTTCGTTCCTGTTCTTGTTATTCTTTTATACAGAATCAAAATTTCATACAAGGTTATATTGAAGAAACAGCGTGCTGGCAAGACAACTCAAGTAGGCCCTATATCATTTTGTTTGGATCTTATCCAGACAACTTACCCCCCCCCCCCCATTTCATCGGGGTCAATTTTCCTTCAAAGACATGTTCAATGGACACAATGGGTGCCTAGGTTCACCAATCCATTCCTCACAACGGTGATAGGGACAGACGCAAGGACTGGCGTCCTGCCAACCCGGGAACACAGAGGAGCCCCCCAAAAGGGAACAGGTGGGATTCAAACCCGCACACCTCCTCCCTCCAGCGCCCAGGTCGGTGTGGGTGGTGGGGGAGGGGGAGGGGGCTGCCCTCTGGCCTCGCATGACCTCGCATCTTCGCGCACCACACAAACAGATTTGACAGGGTTACTGGTTCGAATCCCACAGTGGTCAATCTTGTTTGGGGAATTGAAGCACACCCTTAATCACTTCGTGGTCAGAATCATAAACCGTAATACACGCAAACAAACCGGTCAACGGTTAAGATGTTACACATGCATTGAACAGCATCGGCATGGCAGATAACGACAGCTCGGAACACAGGGTTTTTTAATCCATCCAATGAAAATAAATAATATCAACAATAGTTAGTAGAGGAGGACAGACACTTGAACATTAGTATCGACGTGACGACAGAAGGGTATTAATGCATAAGGCGCGGCTATGCCATGTATGATGAGTGGGTTTTTTCAGGTTCAAATATCTCTCACACTAGACAAAAGAAACCCAAGAAACTGCTCAGCATTGAAAATGAGTCACCTGTGTGACGCAGCATTTTGTGGCCTTTTTATGAAAACTCCACTATACCCCAGGACGTTTGTTCCTAATGCGTCTCCAGACGATGGTGGAGGATTGCAACGGTCAACGACACGTACTTCTTTGTGCTAGTGTTTTCAAATCCGCGGGAGTATCCCAAATACACCCTTGCACAACAAACACTGTAGGTGTGGCTTCATTTGGCATTGCCATTGTCAGGAAAAAAACAGTCTAGCTGCAGGACCCTCTGTTTTTACTCCACCCGCTAGACATGACACACAAGCAACGAGGGCAGAGGAGAAGTGAAGTGCACCAGGCTAGAGAGAGCAGCATTTGTGGCTACGGAGGACAGGAGAGGACAGGCGAGATGGGGAAATTGGAGGCTTGAGATAAGCAGAAGAGAAAGCACGTTATTAGTACGGATGGAGCTCCTTTGCAAATCGATCAGTCGACTGGGGTGGTCGATCGATCGACCGACTGACGGACTGACTCGGCCACCATACCTATTCCTTCTAGACCAAAATTTTCTGGTATAGCACTGCTGTAGGTTCTTCCATTGCCCAGACTCAGTTGACGTTGAAGCATAGCAGCGGCTCGACGACGAGCTAGAAATGAGTGAAAAACCGAAACCAAAACAAAAACCAAAAAGAAAAAGAAGCAATGTACAGTCACATGCAGTGCAAAAATAATAAGAATAATACATTGAAAACAATAAAGAAATGAACATGAAATGAAAAAGATCCCCAAAGCAACACAAAACAGAACGTACATAAATTATGAACCTAGTCAATCGTGAATCAACTACTTCAAGTACTGCGTTTTTCCCCATTTCTTATCTTTTTCATTTTCTTTTCGCCTGATCATGGATTACTAAAAGATAGATGGGGATACGAGAGTAACATATAACAGAAGTTAGCCAATATTATATAATATATAATTTAAAAAGAAAATCCCTGTGACATTCGAAACGTAGACGTTTGTCTTAACAGCACGGCCGCAAAAACGGGGACAAGTCCAAAACCATGTATTATCATACAGTTTTGTTTCCATCTCGATTTCCATTAAGACCAAATGAAATTAATCTACCCCCCCCCCCCCCACACACACACACATACAATTATAATGCACAGCAAAATGGTGTGACCATTGAGCCGTGCACTTCGCAGACGGAATATCGATGGATACAGACACGGACGCAGACGAAAGAGCAGAGAATGAACATGCCTAAACAGGACTGACATTGAAAAGAAAAGTCAGCGGAAAAAATAGCAATAAAATGAAATAAAGTAAATATAAAAAGTATATTATCTTGAAGAAAAAAAACCCACCCCAAATCATAATTTGAGCTTGTTGCACGAGATGTTCAAATCAATGAAAATGAGAAAAAAAATGAAGCAAGATGCAACAATGCACATCACTCGGGATGGTGTGAGAGAATATGAAGTTGACTAAGGGTTGAGCATGCATTTTCACGTTCAGTTAATGCTCCGTCTCTGTATTGGCTCTCTTATAATTCAGTCTAAGAGAGGTCCGAAGAAATATGGTTGGCAACCAATGTTCTTTATAGGGAGCGATTGCAAATACATACATTTAGACAGCTTGACCTCGATGAGAGAGAGAGCACCGGATATAATGCGGTGTATTAAGTCGTTCGATCATAATGTGAATGCTCGATTCAATGTGACGGAAATCATTTTCGACTAGTGATTTCAGAGAGACCGAGAAGGTTAAAGGAACTAGCCTACTGGGAGAAAATCAAGAGGACAGCCGATTGAGGAAGTGAAAGGCGGTCGAGAACAAGTGGATTGATTTGGTGCACGCTGAAAGGAGACGTGCACACTAGTTTTGCCCCCGAAAACACTCCTATACCCAACGAAATGGTGACAAATACATAAAAAAAACTTTCATCTTTAGGGGATAATTTCGACGACTACGCCCACATGATATTTGCAAGGCGGTTTTCGGCGTGAGGCCCGTCTACTTCCTTTGATTGGCACAATATCTGCAGACGTGCAGTTTGCGTGCACTGGTCTTCGGACGGTGACGTCACCACTGTCCAACAAGGTTTAGAGCGCCCAACACGCCTCTTCACTTTTAATCGAGTTGACACTTTTTCCTTTTTCTTTTCTTTTTCGAAAGGCGTTTGGGGGGGGGTGAGGGGGGAAGGAGGTCCGTAACATAATAACGGACAACCTTCCCACCTGCCCGGTGTAGCAATTGCTGCCGATACGCTGAATATAACCCGATGCAGTGCGGCGGAAATAACGACAGGAAGATACACCTGTGCCGCACTGCGGGGATTTCACAGCCACAGGTGAGGCACCCAGCCTGGGTTCGTAAACTGAATTCATGTACGAAAACAACATTCATTGGTTATACTTCATCGCAACCGTTTGGTGGCTGGTTCTAATGTTCTATCTGCCACACATGGCTTATTACCACGGCTAGATCTGCGAGCATTCACAGTGCTAAACAATGGCAGTATCATCTATGTTTACCACCTGTTTCTTGTCGGGATATTCTCCCCCATAGTTTTTCATTTTGCTTTTTTTTTTTTTTTTACAACGAACGAACGAATGAACATTTGTTACCGGTCACTGGTTTACAAATTCGAGTGTGTGGTTCTCGCCAAGGCAAGCAGACCGCTAAATCGATAGAAAGGGATGCTCTAACTGAGTCCACTGAGCGACAACCCGACCCACGGTGTTGAGCAACAATGACGTCCCGTGTAACGAAGCGATTCGTCTGCATAAGCATCAATAGCAGATTTCTTTTTTTGATAAAGGCAAATTCGGATCCCGAAACTATCACAGGACGAGGGAGCGAAAAATGGTACGTCAGATTGTAGTGACGACGTGATGCATGCTTTGCCAAAAAGCAAACGGATTGACGCCAAAGATGTCAGGTCAACAAAGCAGCCCATGCACGGAGTGCTAAAGAGAGGAGCGACCCGTGCATCGAGTGAGATGAGAGCATCCGAATAGTAATGAAAAACTACCATACCAGAAACAGAATCGAGCGAGAAGTGGATGGATGGATGGATTACAGACGACCTTACACCACGTTTCAAAACCGTTCCAAATAAAAATCCACAACATGTGTATTTTGACTGCGTTCATGCATAGCCTATACTGTGACGACAGCCAACGATAAAGATGATAGGGTGACTTGTGGTAACACAGAGAAACTGAAACGCCCTCTATGTGGGAAAATAAAAGGCCGAGGTGCCGGTAACATAATACAGGTGACAGCAGCCTTTGGTGCCACGGAGTCCACGCAATGGCATAACCCAGCCTATTCCAGTTTCCATTAGACCTTAGTCTTTCTTTCTTTATTTCATTTTTCCCCCTCTTTCAAGCTCAGTGTCGGAGCGATATGGGGAATAAAAAGGAACACACGACGAATCAATTGGTCTGACGATAAGAGACGTTGAAGAACCGTCATGAATCGAACAAGTTTTAATCCCTTCTCATCCGTCTCCTCGACCGAAATGAATTAGAATAGGAGAGAGGAAAAGAAATAGCTGCAGTGAAAGTCAGAGGAGTTGAACCGCAGACACTATGATTCAATTTGGCCAGCTTATCTCCGAGAGGGGGGGGGGGGGGTACTGGTCGCATAAGGGTATAAATTATCTGGATTCAAAGAGTCGATAGCCAATATCGAAACTGCTGGGAACTGAAAACCTTACGTTCAGTGACCCCGTTAAAAACAGGACTATGTGGGTTACTAGGGTAAGAGGTCAATCGTATCAAGTATCTATCTGCACTAGAAAACCAGCAGTTCAGCCAATGAAAGTTTGGTTTAACCCCATTGACTTGTGGGGAACTCCATAGCTGCCAAAGCAGCGTAGAGACAACGTGTCAACAATTGGTACGGTGGACTCTCTAGTCCCCAAGTAATAATTATTAAGGGTCTGTCTTGACAAGGGTCGATCGACAATTAATGGCTAATGTTTACAGTGAACATCCTCTACCAAAATGGGACCTGCTTATACTATGGTATCATTGACGGGAGAAGGGTTAACCTCTTCTGCACTGACAAAATGCGTGTGTCTCCCTTGAAAAGACCCCTGGACTATAGTCGGGTCAGAACGCAGGCCATTCTCGCCGCGATGGGGGTTTGAGTGAGAGAGGGCGCTTGGCGTGGCTGACACTTACCCTCCATTGTTGCCCTCTCTTCCTCCGAGGTCGTATTGTCGTTTAGCATGACCTCCTCCGCCTTGCAGATCCACTCCAGGTAGCCGTTCAACTCCTTGTCTAGCTGCTGTTGTCGACGGAGCTTCAGGAACTCTCGTCTGTTCTCTACCCGCTCTCTCTCTTTGGCAAATTCACTAGGGTGGAATGGGGGGGGGGGCAATGCTGGAATTAAAGGTTGATCTTCGGAACCCTGTCCCGACACCCTTACTCAACCCACTGTCATCTTAATCACCATCCCTTGTATCCCCACTGTAGTAAACGACATCACATCTCTCAAGCGGTAGAATAATGTGCCGAGCTATTTGTAGGAAGTCTTGCTTTTGCATGGACTTTTTTGTTTTTGAAAAATTGGAAAGAAAACTTTGACTGGACCGGTATTTGAACCCAACACCTCTGGTTTTGGGTACCAGCGCATTTACCATTTGAGCTATGCAGCCTTTAGATCGTGACCTTGCCAAATAAAAGTAAATCGCAAACATTTAGAAAGCCAGGTCTTTCGATGCCAGTACGGGTTTCTGCTTTTGAAGTTTACCTTGAATGAAATAAAAACAATCTGGTTGTACTTTCCACAATCATCGACGCAATTAGATTGGCTGAGATTGAAAGCGTGAGATTCAGTGGATGTAATGCCAACTATTGCATTAAATTGTAGTCTTGGTATGCCATTACTCAAATGTGTCCACTCAAATGTGTCCTTACTGCAATCTCGATATACACTATGTACTAAACACTTCTCACCCAATAACCTTGTGGATATCACCACATTATCTCAAAGCAATAATGATGTACTTGTACTCACACAGTAGCTTCATTGTGTTTGTTACAATTCAATTGCAAGAAATACATCATTACAACGATGAAAAACCTTTGTAAATTTTAAGATATGATCATATTTGATGTAGCTGTGGCCTCATCGCAGTCCGTATACGCCACAGCACGTCGATGTGATCCCTCCCATGGGCAAGTTATGACTCAACTGTTCCACGCGGATACTCACCCGCTCAGTACACCGAGGACGAGGTTCAACATGAAGAAAGAGCCCAGGATGATGAGGGGGATGAAATACAACCAGACAAACATTGGACCTTCCGAGTCGCTACACTGTATCGGGGACAGAAAAAACAGGGGGACGGTCAGAGTCAGAAGCTTAACGTTTGAATGAGCACGGGGTGTGGTAAAACTGAATGGATTACAAAATGATAGATAATGCCCAGTATCTAACACTGCTTTCTAATGTATGGCTTCATGGACTGGGTGGACATGTGCAATGTGCGGTTGCTAGCTGTAAGACAAATGGGTGAGACAAATGGGTACATTCCATCTCGGTAAACAGGGATACCATACTCCCTATATAGTATAGTAGTCTATAGTATAGTATAGTAGGCCCACATGCATCAATCTACTCCATAAGATGTACCATAATGGGTTAGAAGACCCTAAAGGTTTAAAACGGGTGAATCATAAGAGTTCAAATTGGTGAACTATAAGATGTGAAAGTGGTGAACTGTAAGAGGTTAAAGTGGTGAACTATAAGAGGTTAAAGTGGTGAACTATAAGAGGTTAAAGTGGTGAAAAATAAAGGTTCATAGGGTGAACCATTCTGTGCCACATGGAACAGATAGGCATGCCTACTATGGACTCACTTCCCCGGCCAAAACCCTAAATTACAAATCACCATCACGACTTACAAAGTACATTATATCGGTCCAGCCCTCCATTGTTATACACTGGAACACTGTGAGCATAGCGAAGAGCATGTTGTCGAAGTTGGTGATCCCGAAGTTGGGACCTTCCCAGTACTCTGCGCAGACGGCGTTGGGCCCGCATTGCCGACCGCTCGCGCTCTGTGAACACACCTGCGGGGTTTCGCCCTTTTCTAAGGCGTAGACACCTGCAAAGAGATGGGGAGCCATGGACAGAGACGTCTCCGTTGAACAAACACAATATCGGAGTAACTTTAAAATGCCGGCTCCTGTAGGCCTAGATGCGCCCAATCTCAAGTCATCACTAGCGTGATGTTTAATCGACCCTCTGACTTGTGTTTATGACTTTACCAGAAAGAGCATTACATTTCTTGCAGGACATGATCTCAACAAAGCCCCGTTAGCGTCGAATGTGAGGCTGTCACTCCAGAGTGATTTAGCCCTGATGAACATGACGTCACTTCTGGATGGCGCTGTCTAGGGGAAGACAAATTGTCACCTATCTATACATCGAGTTACGTAAGGGGGGTTAGCCGTCATATCCAAACCTACCTGTGCTGCGGTTGTTTTCGTCGACTTGGAAGCAAGTGGCGTGGAATTTACCCTGGAAGAACTCCATGCCAGTGATGGCAAAGATGATAATGACAAACAAAATAAGCAGACCGATTTGGAGGAGGGGAGCCATAGCTTTGAGGATGGCTTTCAGGACAACTTGCAAACCTTCAGGGGAAGAGAGAGAGAGAGAAAGGAAGAGACCGGACATGCAAAACGTGAGTGTAGGTAAAAAAAAATACCCAATTACTATTTATACAGTATACTGCATAAAATACCCTTGCATGAAGTACCCTTTATGCTCATAATTCGTTGGTATTTGAGCCACAGATGTAAATCTCTTTAATGTTTTTGGAGCGGTTGCTAGTGAGTGTCCGAAATGCCAGGGACCAAAACGCAATGGCATCCAATGAATTTCAACCACTAGAGGTTCTTTATGGAAGAAGTTGAAGAAGGCTAAAAGCACCAACTGATGGCTCATCTAGATCTCGGGTAGTATATCCATAACATCAATGTGAACAGCTTGACTGAGGGATCTAGATCAGCATCGTATAAATGTACATGTGTATGTGAAAACAGTAATATCTGCCATGGAACGATGTGGCCTTTTCTCCCAAATTGGTTATTGCTTCTATTCTGGTGATGCTACAGTGTCAGATGAACCTTGGCATTCTGCTATTGCGCTGTAGATATAAGGACGCTTTGAGTCTCTGCCTGCCATCACAAACCCAACTCAACTGAGTGCTCGATCAGACGTGCATCTAGTTATAGCATCGTATCTTATAATATCGTTACCTTCATCGTTATGCATTAGAGAAAGATTATTCTCGTCCGAAAAGCCAGACCTTCAAGGTATAAATGATATATTTATCAAACACTCTCTTGATTCTGGATCTTTGGACCCCTTCGAGACCTATTTAAAATCTAGTAAAAACATGCAGGAATTACCACATAGGCTATCAAGAGTGATAACTACCGGTGCAGCAGGCGGGTTAGGGTTCAAGGAATCACAAATGCACCAATGCACTATAGTACCAGTGGGACCAACGAACTGACATCAATTCAAGTCTCAAATATTATAAGTGGTTATCTACGTTGTTCGAATATCGATCTTTTGTTAAAAGCGAGCGTTAAAACAGTTATGGGAAACCAATATTGATACAAAATCACATAATTACAAGTGTTTGTACTAGGATTAAAAGAAGGTTATGGTTAATGGTAATACTGCATGATCTCAAATCGGTATCAGGCTGTCATCGAGACTCCCTCTTTGAAGGTGTCCGGCTTTGGTGACTTCTGGCTTCTGACCCCTGACCTGTGACACCCATACTCCCCTGCCACAAACTTACTTGGGATGCCTGATACTAATTTCAGAGGTCGGAGTACTCTAATGGCTCGAAGGGTTCTCAAGTCGGGGGCCCCTCCTGATCCTCCTGACGAGGCGGACGCCTCTTCATCCTCTGACAAACCTCCTATGAAGGTGACAAATCTGCAGCCAGGTCACATCGAGCAACGAGGCGAGGAGGAAAGGAAGATGGTTATGGTGTTAGCGTTAGTGGGGGAACACTAAGGGGGGGAGAAATATGTGAAGCTCACATCTGCACACCTCCTGCTGCCATTGATACAGTAGCCCTCCATCGTCCATAACCCACACTCCGTATACACTCTAAGAACGTTGGGCAAAGCAGCCTTTTGAGCAAAGCTGTTTGCCGAACACTTGGTGTGATTTTAATTGAAACGCTAGGAATTTGTCATCGATTTTGACCGATCAAATCGAACGGTTGGACCTTAATTGACCGACCAATGATATTACAGATTAGTATTCTGATCGACAGAATCCTACAGCCGACCAATAGTATCACCGGTTGATATTTGGATAAACGTTGGTCGAATATTCCCGAACATGTTTTTAAAAGTGTACGCCAACTGAGTAAAAATCTCGGATCTTTCTTTCAAACTGATTGTATAGCTAGTGTTTGGACGAAGGTTATTCATCACCCACTACGGGTGGTACACACTGTGCACAAAACAGACACATGAGACAGATGATTATACACCAAAACATCAAATCGTAACTGTATACAATGGGCCAATACTATGTACATGAAACATAGGACCAATATGACGTATGAGTATTTAATTTCACATAACAAAGTCAATAAAGTTATGATAATTATTAGTTAGGAACAGACGGGACCTGTCATCGTGTTTTCTTAAGAGCAGATAACAGCCGTTGATGAATTGATATCCACCACTCATGTGACCGGGACTGAAATTCTCAACACCTCATCCATCTCATTATCAACCGGAAAATAACAGCTCACTCGGCAGCACAACCGACGCTCGTGAAATACTCACTCACTGAATGCTATAGTGTGCTAGACGATGTCAAAGCACGACTAGTCTCGGAAACGAAGGAGACCCGCGTGCGGACATCAATTACTCGTATATGACTTTCATATATCAACTGTGCTCACATTGTGCAGTCGGAACTCCATAGATGACATTTTAACGAGGCACAATTCTTAACACATTAAATAAGTGTATTACCATGCTGTACATCTGTGTTAGTCGTCACAAAGTGTATATATAGAGAGAGAGATTGTTGTTTGTTTGGGGAGAAGAGGAAAGGAAGAAGGGTTAGGGGCCGACTTTCACAAGTTTGATTTCCATCGAAGACCTCTCAACTTACTCTGAAATCCGGAGACTAACTTAAGGGGTCTGAGGACCCGCATGGCACGAATGCCGGGCTGGTCGAAGGAGGGCATGAGCACCGTCATGAGCCTGTGCTCATGTCCGTAAAGAACAAGGTTTTCAAGGGGCGGGAAAATGGCAGGAAGACGAGGACGGTTTGAGGTGAGGGGAAGGAAAGGGAAGCAAAGGAGAGGAGACGCAAACAAACCAGCAGAAGCAAAAAAAAAGGAAGGAAAACAAAACGATGATTAATGCTTTATCGTTTCCACTTAAGTCCACCAAAATTCAACGACTTTTTTTTTTCAATCCCAATCAAATAAGGGACAGTATTGGAAGACAGAAGACGCCAGTATGGTATCGGTAAAAAGTAAAACAAAAAAAATGCTATTCTGTCACCCAATCTCTCAATGTATTTTTAATAGCTTGGTTCAGCTGCTCTTGCAAGCATCGGGTGATTGCACCGGTGTCTATCAACGTCTTCCCGCAACGGGAAATGACTTTCGTACACGGGGCCAATAAGTATTCATAATTCATGATGCTAGACCAATTTGATTAGTCACTTCTAACTTTCAGGGTTTCCGATGGTGGGAATGCCTTACATCCTTCAAGCACCCCGTGGGCCTCTTCAGATATTAGCTACGGCGTGACTTAAAAAAACACACCTCTCCCTAACACTGCAAACATCAGCCCGGATATCAAACAGCAAGGATGCTCCTTGGGTTTTTTTGGTCAATTATTCAAATAATACTTGTTCAGATATGGGTCAATTATCTAAGGAAGGGGAGCTGACCGTCGTAATGAAATATTAATCTCACTTGGAACAGGAATTCACTTTAGACCGAGATACGGGTACAGATTCAGGGCTCGCTGGTTAAAGCCTATTATGCTAATGAGATATGATGTGTGCAGAGATATGATGGCTGTAGAGAGCAACAAGAAAGTGAGAGGAAATTGCACTGCATAAAATTGAAAGGGGAGAAGGCTAATCCTCAAATTGAGCAGTGATGAGCAGCTGGTAGTCAATATGAAAAAAAGGTCGGAAGTTAGAGGGCCCACTTACAGAAGGTAGGTAGCTCCTGATCGAATGAAAGGTCGGTGCATAGCATTAATGTCGATCCGAAAATAAAGCGATGAGTGAGGTGGAGATGGTTCCAGGTTAAAGTTCATCTCTGCAGCCATCTCCAAATGAAATCGGACTATAATTCATATGCCAAGACACCAAGGGCGCAGAACGACGACACAGTGGCAAATAAAAATGCACACAGCGATAAGCAGACACGGACCCAAGCGAAAGGAGTGCAAACAAACGGGAATGGAACTAAGGGTCCTACAAGTTCATGGGAAAAGGCGTTATGAAGGTAGTAAACTTTCGAAAGGAATATCTTCCATAACCTGGTGTGTAGAAGCAACCTTGTATGGAAAGTGTGGACTAATTATGAGCAGTCTGTAAGAGTTACTAACAGACAAAACGACGGACGAACTGACAAAGGGACACAAAACCAGGACCGATTTAAATCGGGTAATATCGGATGGATATCGGGTGGGTTGTATAGGTACAGAATTAATGACAACCGATTGCAGGCTTACCCTGTAACTACAACAATAAAATCCATTAAGTTCCATCCGTTCCGGAGGTAAGAGCCTTCGTGTAGGGCTAGACCAAGGGCCGTGATTTTGATCGTTGCTTCTAGACAGAAAATGGCTAGGAAGTAGATCTCGGTCTTTTCCTGCAAAAGGGGAAAAGCAAAAACAAAACAAAACAGAGGAAAAATGAGGGAAACATCGATTGCTGGTTGTAACCGGATCGATCTGGTCTCAGCTGAAGAGCTCATTTTGCGAGGGGTTGCCATCAGTGTCAAGTGCCCTGTAGGTCCTGTGACAAACCAAGCCAATTTAACAAGGTGCCAGACTAGTCTGCCTGTACTGCCTCGCAAAAGAGATGGCTGTACCGTGCTCAAGGCAAACTGGTTCAACAGCACAGGCACAGTGGGGTAAGGAGCACGAGGGATGCATTGGCAACGTTGGGCTCATTATTTTGGTCTCACGTTAGAGAAGTTCCCCATTCCTTCAACTAAAATACAACAAAGACATGTCGCACAGATGAATGGTGGTATTTCGGCATTTGGGAACAACCTTGATGCAAAGCTATCATAATGAAGATACGGTACCATCCGGAGCTTTATCATTTTCCCTTGACAGAATAAATCAACGAGCAGTGGCAACCTTACGTGAGTGCTTACAGAAATGCCACCCCTACCACTGCTAAATGTCACGGCCGCTTTGTCCGTTTTGAATTATTCTGCTTTGCTTCGACGAATATTTAATGTCATTGGCAGTTTCTAATGCCGGAGCATGGGAATTTTCTCACGAACCTCGCTCGCTGATCTTTCAAAATCATTAAGTCATCAACATTTGTAAAGACACATAGACAGGCCTATTGTTTGATGAATTGTTATCAGAGGTTAGGGAGATGGCCGTTTTTTGGAATCCTTCAATCTCTTTCGTTACCCGACCGTGCACGAAATTCTGTACTAAATTCTGCCTAAAAAAACCCACTTCATATATTACATCACAATTAACCACACATGGTTTTTCCTGTGGGAGGATAAGGGCCATGCACCAGGACATTCCACAGCGGGTTTTTTGTGGTGACCTGTGGTATGTGAGCCTACACCCCTGTGGGCACTGTGGTAAATTGCGGTATACATTGTGTGTCCTGTGCGGGAGGTGCAAAGCGTTAGGGCTAATATCCTATTCGATGAAATACATCTATCTGAACACCGTGCCACTCCAGAGAAGAAATCCCTTATCGCGGCCTGTACCTAACGGCTCACTTTCCGAGCCCCACCGTCCTCCCCTCCATCCTAAATCCGACGTCCTCGTTATCTAATCCAGACAGTGGAAACGCAGACATGTGTAAAACACCCTCTTCTAATCGAATCAATTGACGTTGCTTTTGGTATAATTGCATGGCGGCTTGGCTGACAGGTGCATGTATGTGTATGTACGTGCGGATGGATAGTAGACCCAAATGAATACCGTAACATTTTTAATTCGGCCCATGTTGTTTTTGTGGCTTTTATTTTCGGCGGAACAAAGATAATCCAGACCTCGGGCAGAAGTCGTGTACAGTGCCGACATCGTTTTTTTTTCATCCGAATGATCGCTTGGCAAAACACCCAGTGTCTACAATACCGAGTTTCATTTGACCACATAAGATTGCATAAAAGTACCATGCTCACCTACGCACTCTCGTCTATGCCGTTCCCGGTTCCCCTATGTGCAAACTTGATTCGAAAGCCCTATAATATATTCATGTATTCGGCCGATATGCAAACTAAGATGACATGGCGGGAGATGGCGCATAATAAATGATGCATGACGTGAGGCCTTGAGGGTGGAGTGGAGGGAGGGAGGGAGGGAGGGAGGCGTGGAGTGAGAGGTCAAGCGCGCATGCGCAACATTGACACCTAGCCAGCTGCGTTCGCACGCTTCAGACAGTTGTTGTGAAGGGTTGGGTTTGGGAGACCCGACGGTATTTCTGTTCACGGCACCATTCCGCTGAGCTAGAAAAAAAAGTCCTCTCAAACAAAGAGCAAGAGCAAACGGCAACACAATAATGTCGCACCTTCGTCATCGGATGTTAATCCTGTGGAAATCGGCGACTGCAGGTTCGTGTCTATCATCCCACGAAGGATGGGACTACCCCGCAGAGGGAAACGCAAACCCAACCCACCCATCCAACCACCAAGTCGTAGCCCGTTTTCATGACGACAGCCTGGCTAGAGGCTGGGTCTGTATAGATTCCCGCAGCATACTGCAACAGACGCGTTAATGTTAATGTCCATTCGTTCTGGTTTAATTGACGGGAAGGTATAGCTGCATATCGACACGAACCAAAGCAAGCTCATGCAAACCCGCCCGGATGGGTACCAGATATCAGCATTAGATCTGGGCAACCGACTCGGTTTCACTCCATCAACAGAGTGCACCGTGTGGCCAATAAGGATTAATGATCCTCTTGCAATTGAATGTAATTATTCCCATTTCGGGAATTACGCATTGGAGGACGAGGCACCCGTAAGCGGACTGTTAATTTCCGCTTAAAGCGGGTCAGATTAATATCTCCCACCAACACTTCAATTATACGAGCGACGCTTTGATTCTGATTGTGTGTGTGTGTGTCTCTCTCTCTCTGATTGGTGGTCGGATTTCTGACATTACCTAACTCGGCCGAGCCTCTCAGACTGCATTGCCAACGAGCATTTGCAGTCTATGGACGGGGAGTCACCAGTGTAAATGTTGTAGACCCAACATCTTGGAGTTCCTTAAGCTAAATTATCACTCTTCCCTTCAGCACAAAATGTCTCTCTTCAACATGAACAATGAGTGACCAACCGTTTCATGCCATCGCGATTCGTGATTTGCAATTAGTTACATAACAACCACGTTCAATGGGCGGCTGGGCTTTTCAGGGATATTTCAGGGATATTTTCAGGGATATAACAGCTTGGCATTCGGCTTTAGCAGATTTATACTTGCTGCGGTGCCCATTTGTGCTGACTACAAAATTAATACCGTTTCTACTTTTATCAAGCGCTCAGGCCTTTATTGAATGCCGCGGTTTGTTTTAATGTTTTAAACAGATCCATATTTTCATAAAGATTTAGTGGGCCTGACGTTTCGATCCTAGCAGGACCTTTCTCAAAGGCAGAGAAGGGTCCTGTTAGGATCGAAACGTCAGGCCCACTAAATTTTATGATTTGCATTTTGGTAATTTTAGTCAGTAAGCAATTTGCAACATTTTTGTATATCAATTTAAGTCGGATCCATATTTTGTCAAGACTTCTACCCTCTTTGTAGCTATCAAATTCGAACAATAACAACTTTTGTTTGTCATGGACATGTTCGAAAATGTCGACTTGCAAAGAAAATGACAAACTTGGTTTTCGCTCTGAAGATTTGGGGATCCAAATTATAATGAATATGTTGTGCTTAATACACGAGCTGATATTTTAGAAAGAAACCTCTCCTGTATTTTAACTCTTCCTTTTCCCGTGTCAGCTTAGTGTGGCTTTTCTGAGAACGAAAGCTTAATATACACCCAGGTTACTCCCTATTCAATTATACATAAGATGCGGTCTCTAATTGGGTCGAGTGAATCGAGGGGGCGGGGGAGGGTAGGCCGGCCGGCCGTCCGACCAGCTGGCCATTCGCTTAATATCAAACCAAGCGGTCAAAGCCTTCATAACGCCCGTGCTTAACCCTGTGCGGCCCAGCATCCGGACAGACGATTACACAGTGCGGTCGCTATCATCCCCATCCAACCCATCGCACTCCCTCTTTCCCTCGGTCATCTGTCATCCGCGGCCCCCATGAATATTTGACACTTTGCACTGTGGGCTCGCGAGAGGGACCCGGTGACGCCGGTCTGTGTAGCCATCGCATGCATTAGCAGACCCCGGCGCACGACTCCCCGTATACGCATATCAGTTCACGCGCCAAAAGTGCCTTTTGGGCGGGAAAATTAATACGCAGCCTCGCCCGCACCGTGTGCAGACATGGACTCTGAGAACCACGACTGGTGTTAACCAACAGCCGCGTGATCCTCAGTGATTTTTAATCATGCGTGTCACGCAATAACCAGACATTCTATGTGCTGGATAACTAGAAAAAACTTTTACAGTGCCTCGTGATGAATAATTTGTCTATACAGCGCACGTTGCGGGCACGGACGGGAATCAATCACTCCCATTTTCAATTTTAGTCTGGTTTCCTGTCGTTTCATTCAGACCGTGGTTTCTCCACCGACATTATGGAGCCCCAATTTCGTTTCTCAGCGAATGAGACGACACCGTGGGACCACTCTTTCCGTTGAATCCCGTTTACATGGCTAGTCAATCTGCGCAATCCCTGCAGTGTGTATCTACACGAACTTAAATAACTACAGAAACGTTTGAATCTGAATGCTTCTTTATTGGCCCGGAGAGAGTAAGACTTTTCAAAGGCATCCCACTTTACTGATCTGTTGATAAGTGACAGAAGCTGAGATCGAAATTACGATAAGATGAGAGTCGATTCAAATTGCTTTACCGAGTTGAAATTGAGCAGGAAACCCTCTACCAAGAAGGTATGAGCCAGGGGTAGCATTTCATGCAATCCGTTAAGGCAAATTATTTGTCAACGGCATTATTTCTATTTAATACAACGCGTAAGTCGAAAAATTCACAACTACATGAACCGTAAAAAGAACACCCCCAGCCCCCCCCAAACCCCCCCCCAAACCCCCCCCCAAAAAAAAAAAACAGTAACGGGAACGGATACCCAAGAACCGCCATATACCTCATAGGCATATCCCTAATGCATGCTTGTCGTCTGCAAATAAAATTTGAACAGCGTTCTTTTTTTCGTTTTCATGGAATTGAGCCGCGGCAAACGTGCACAGATCAACTCAGCGAAAGGGTGGGGTTTACCTCAGCTCCACGTGAGGCGGGCCGGGCGGTGGTTTGACTCGACGCTAACTCGGGCCCCCATCAGGCCGCGCGCGAATTGACGTCACGCGACGACTCCTCGAGACTGTGCGAGGATTCGCGAGAGCGCCTGAGCTGACCCTCGCGCCGAAAAAGGTCATTCCGTCGGAGGCTAGGCACGCGAGGCGTACAGGGGCACGGGACGGACGCCAGTCAGCTGACCCACCCCTCGAGGGTCTCGAGTTCTTCCTAGCCTAGCGATGCTGCCCTCCGAGCAGACCTGTATCCATTTTTTATGACGTGTTGGGGATATTTTTTTTATTTCAATTTTCTACACAGCGCCGGAAGTGCCTCCCCTGACTGCCCTGGGACGCCAGCGTGGCGAGGTTGTCTTGCTGCAAAACGTGCGCCGAGCATTCTAGCAACTTGGGCGCACAGGCAACGATCGTGATACGTTTTGGGCGGTAAAAAGAATCGGCTCGGTCTTTATGACACTGAGATCTTCGTTGATTAATGTAGTTCAGCTTTAGTTACAGTTGCACGAAGGGGTACAGTGCATGACTATTGATGGTGTGTGACTAAACGAAAAAACAGCCAACCCAAGTGTTAGTCATGACCGCCAACGCACACCCAAAAGTAATACCGCCGGCGGTGGTTCAATCGCGCCTTGAGCAACTGTTTAGCATCACGGCGCATGAGCAGCGCGTCGTGCAAGTCGCCAGTGGTGATTACCAGGCAGCGGACCGAGTGAGTGACGTCATCGGAAAGCAGCCCATTGAAGCAGTCACTTGAAGCAGTTCACGGCTACTCAGTTCCGAGCAAGCTTCAACAGAAACGAGGTGCATCTTCATAGATTTGAAGATAATTCTCTTGCAGAGCTATAAAGAGAAAAATGCCGGGTTTTTTTTCCTGAGGCATTGATGAGTTTTTCTTCGATGTAGATTGTGCCCAAGTTGCCCGTTCATGCTACCCTGCTTGACGTGGCCTATAACGGCTTTCGATCGCGGTCAATCGAAGCGTTATTTGGACTTGCCATCCTGAAGCCCGAAGCGCTTTACATGCATGGACTTGCTCACAATGCCATGAATATCTCAACATTTAGTGGGCCTGATGTTTCGATCCTAGCTGGACCTTTCTCAAAGGCAGGGAAATGTTGAGATTTGCATTTTAGTAATTTTAGTCAGTAAGCAGTTTGCAATTTTTTTGGTATATCACTTGAATACAAATATTTCGAGGGAAAATATCCGGTTCGTTGGTTCTTTGGCAACAAGTTCATTTGCAGCTGGAGAACTGGGCACCTGCAGCCAACAACTATAATTGGTAAAAAGGATTTCCATTTGAATAAGAACATACAACCAAAGTTTGGGGGAAAATAAATAAAGGTTGTACTTACTAGCTCTATTGACCTGGGCGTCTTATCCTCCTCCGGTAGATGAACCTCCAGGGCGAGGACCACACAGTTGGCGATGATGGTGGCCAGGACAAGATACTCGAACGGAGTGCGAGGAACAAAGTTAAGGAACAGAATGGTATACAGTGGAACGGAACGAAAGAACCAATTCAATCTAACTCTACCTCTATCCAAGGTTGGTTAATGGTAAAGCATGTATAGTTAGCACATAGTGTCATAAAATGTACTGCCTCACCTGGAATGAAGTGACTGCGCAGTAAACATGCTGGGCAAAAAGATTCGCTGTTTAATCACAAATTCTGCAGAGTTTGTGCTGGAGTTTGACCAACACTGGTGCTTATGCTGACAAATAATATTACCAGTTGACATTTTTACTGACGTAGGTCAAAATGTTAGTTAAATATAACCAAGCAAAGGTTTACATAGTCTCTTATTTGCAGCTGGAAATGGTTAACATTTGAACCAAAATTACCGGGTTTTCCATTTCCAAATCAAGTCAACATGATGATACAACTTTTCTGAAAGGTTAATCTCACGTCGAAACAAACCAAACATAACCAGTATCATTTCACCTCTCCACAGTGATTTCTGTGTTGGTTTGTTGAGTATAACAAAGAGGCCTTTCCCTATCCCATTGACGACACAAATCACAATGGACGTGATGTGCGACGGTGTGACGCACGCGGTTCTACCCCCAGCCACAAAATGAATCCACTGTGGTGCAAGGTATTATGATTAAAAAAAACAAATTGTGGATTTCAATTTTGGGGTGGCAACCATTCTGATGTACCAACCCCTGACATTAACGCCAAAGTGGCATTGGCCACGGCTTTCCTTTTCTCAGAGAGGCGAGGGGATCCGATTCGATCCCATTAGCGGAGACGTCGCCGCGGGATTCACAGTTCAAAATGGATTCCCGATCATCAGCTGATGATGGGAGTCCTATAGCTGGCGGCATCCCCGTTGGGTAGATCGTGAAAACTGTTGTGTTTGCTAAGGCTGTACAGTTGGACTTATTTCATCCTTGCGCACCCAACGTTAAACGGATCCACGAAGCAATGCCACCATCACAGTATTCTATGATTTATACAAGCTTGGGGGCTCAGGGTTTATTAATATTTTTCCAGACCGTAGTCTCCATAGAGAGAAGGTACAAAATCAACAGCACGACACGTCGAAAGAACTTTCGGCAATCATGTTCCCTTTCCTATATAATTCGAAGCGTACGAAAGGCACAGCCGCCTCTTTAGAGCTTCATTGTTGTTGCTCAATGGAACAAACGTGAGCCGCTGAAAACAGTACAGGGATTTAGGTTCTCGCGAATCCCACAGAAAGCACCTCCAACTAATCTGGCGTGGACGCATGGAGCCCTGCATGCTCAGTGATGGGAGGGATAGCGTGCTTAGGGTGACTGCACTTCTGAGAATCGATTGGGAAATGGGGCTTTTATCTCTCGATTTGTTGGCAAACCATGCACATCAGCGGGCGTCTTTGCTATCAATAAATGGCGCCACGATGGAAGAAGCCCCGCCCCACCTTCACAAGGCAAACATTCCAGTCGAATGACATTTGCCACAGATCTCTAGATACCAAACTGGATAGCACATCGGCTGCTACAAGTGAAACCGCTAGCTTCCATTAATTTTAGCTTTTCCAATACAATACTTTACTCAGCATGTTCCCACAGTCTCTGCCGCTAATAATACACGACACACAGACCAAATGCGAGGGCTAACATGGCACCTACTGGCTACAGTCGTGTATGCTACGTGCATTAGACAATTATGTACTGTAGAGTTCACATGAAATTGGAAGGTTTTCATGGTGAGAATAGTGCTCAGGTTTGCGGTTTGTGGTATCACCATGCAAAATTCTCTTTTGTAAGTGTGGTTGTGAAAAGACGTAGAGTTCACGTGGTAATACGTGGATTTCTATTATTACATACTTGCAATGGCTCTGCGTCGCCTACAGACTGAGTGCCCCTGACTCGACTGCCGATTACTTGTGGGGGCTCGAACCGTCGGGTTGGTGTCGGGTTGGTGTTTCCAAATGCTTAAGCCTTAATCTCGCTTGGCCACTTGGCCATGTTAGTGCGGGATGGATTCGGACGTTGGGCAGCTGAATGCATGACAACAGTTTGACTGAATGAAGCCCACTGCATCTTACGACCATGCCACGCAGTCGCAAGCCTCGTGACCCAGGATCAAGCCCCAAACGAGATCCGACTTTTTTCATCAGCTAAGTTACGCCATAGCTGGGGGCCATAGCACGCCAATCTCTGCGGCCGTTCACTGTGTGCGCAATGCAGGGTATACTTTTCGGCGTTGCGTGCTCTGCTTCATAACCTGCCGTCCCATTTTAAACATACGACACCCCCTTCAACACGACAGAGCACCATTATGATGTAACCCGAGATTTTCTACATGTTGGCATGCAATATCCACGCAACGTCTATTGTGATTTTATGAAGAACGCTGAAACTATATATGTGGGCTTGAAGTTGCGCCGTCGCCATATTGCCGTTGGTGGTAGCCCGGCTTTCAAAGCGACTCTTGCTGAAGACGCGGGCCTATACCTGATGTATACCACGAGCCACAATGACTGTGTGTATGTGGAATAAGGTAAGTAATAACCGTGGATAGCCCGCACTTCTTATGGATAGCAAACAACATTTAAATTCCTTCCTCAAGGTCAGGATTAACGCAAGGCAATCCAATATGCAGCTCACAATTTACTCGGGAGTACAACCAAACCGGCCGCCATCCAAGCTCTTTTGTAAGCGAACTGCAAGGCGAGTTCTATAGCTGATATGGCCCGAGAAAGCAGGCTCTGGTGGCAACGTGTGGACGTTGCGATACCATACCGTACACACGGGCGAACATTATTTATGAGAAGGGGACAGCAGTGGTATATCTGAGGGTTTTTTAATCGATTCTAAAGAGGCTGTCGGACAGCCTGCGAAATCTGGAACGGGGTTCAAGAAAGAACCAGGCCTCATTGCTGAACAAAATTGCGATAATAATATATGAAACACGGTTCCCCCTGGAGTTGTAAGAGCCTGAGGTGGCAACTGATTAGTTTCTTCATGGATGGGTCTCACATATTGTGGACATGATACCCTGATGATCCATGGGACACAAATTGGATGGGGAATAAGTCATGCATGTGTGTGTACAATCTGGAAAAACCCTTAACACAGTATTGTGCACTTGCCAAACTGGCATTGCTTTTATGTTCATTTTCTGGCCTGATTTGGTCTACCTATACATATAACTGAGTTGGGTGACCTACAGTACCACTTTAATAGGCAACCGTGCTATGAATTATAAAACAGTGGGACACTCGATTGCAGACACTGTTACAATAACGCGCGGGTCTCCTTTTCTCGGGATGATAACAGAGTTTCCCTCCGCAAAAACATCTTTTCTCTAAAATAAACGATGCCTTGCAGCTCTGTGGCACTAGGGGACCAGCTGGTATTATCCTATCCACTGCGGTGGTTTAGACTTGACGCTGCTGATGCGCACTGTGGGATGATTATGAGCAGCTCTGAAGGACGATTCACGCTATTATGTCTGTGTAAATTTGTTTGAATTAAAGAAATCCTGCTCCTGCCGGCCTTCTTGTCAGCCTGCTTGTCTGTCTGCCTGTGTCGACTTGCTTGTATGATTGTCTGCGTGTCTGTCTGCCTGCCTGCCTGTCTGCCCGCCCCCTCCCCACCCGCATGCCTGCCTGTCTGCCTAGTTGTCATGCTTACCTGCCTGCCCGCCCCACCCTGCCTGCTTCCTCCTACACTTCCCTACCTCCCATTACAGAGGTGCGCACGGGCAGTCATCTGTAATACGCGACCCAAATTAGCAGCCGGTCATCGACGGCTCATTTGCATGATTAGATAGACGGGCCGAATCGATGCGGTACTGTGCGACTTGCGGCCCAACAAATAATTAAGACCGAGTCAATCCGTTAATCAGGTTGATACACGCTGTCCTGTTTTTTTTTCCCCGAAGAAAATCCCAATAAATAAAAAGGGAACTGGGTGAGGAACAAAGGAAAAGCGAATACGCAGTGATAGACTGGTGAATTTACAGAGGACTTTCATCGAAAATCCTTGGCCAAGTTATGTAAGAAGAGATCTCTGAGGGGCATTTCAATTACATGACATGGTTCTTGCTCTCTATTTCAATTGATCGTTACGAAATGTACATTTGGAAAGCGTTTACAAGCGCTCACGATAATGAACCTTTACGAAAGGATGGCTTGGTCTCTTTAAAATGTCACGGGCACAGTTGCTATAGATAAATAGTGCAGAACAGGACAGCAGACATTCAAAACCATTGCCTATGTTACCAGCTTTTGTATGATGGCGACGAAGCCTGAGCCTGATCCACAGAATAAGGCCTAAGCCATCTATACAGGGGAAAACCGGCCGGGCTGGGGTACAGTGTACCATGCTTATATTTCGATTGACCTGCTTCATGAAGCCGGGGCTGATCGATTGCCAACTGCTCACCGCTGCTGGTAGCAATTGGCAACAAACACGGCTTTTCAAGGTGGAAACAAAAAGTGACAGTTTGCGACGACCGGCATGTCAGTAACCTCTTTCGAGAAGGGGCGTGGCTCCGAAAAGAGCGGGTACCGTACCTCAGCGTTTCGGACAGTCTGCCCCGAGTACAGACTGTCCGAAACGTTGAGCTATCGGCTCTTCTCAGAGCAGTGTGCCCTCTCAAAGGAGATGACTTACATGGTTGTCACCCCCAAACTATCCACATCGGGATGGGCATTGCTGATGCTGCAGCGAGAATCCATTAGCAATTCTGCTCGGTGTTACTGCAACTTCATGCTGTGTTGGGGGACGGGAGCGTTCAGCCCTAAACCAGCATCGGTTCCCGCGCGTGCCATGCCTGAGCCTACCCGAGACTGCAATTGTCTTCTTTCTTTTATTATTATTATTAATGGACGGTATTCGTGAGTGTTGGATAACCCCTTGCATCCGACACATGGGTCAGCCCATCACGCTCCGTCGTCCTTGCCATTCTGTTCCCGCGAGCAGAGCGGTCAACATTCTCTCACAATGATATTTTCAGTTCATACAAAAGACGGTCAACACCGAATCCAGTGTATTAATGACACGGATACTGCTTGTAAAATAATAAACCTATTGGTAATGACGATGATATTAAAATGTGTTAAAACGGCATCATGGAAAAAATGACTGGATCGGGATTAGAACCCAGGCCTCTGATTTAAAAAAAAAATACCAGAGATCGGGGATCAAATCCAAGTGTTGTAAAACGTTCGTTATGTAATCTTTTTGAAATGTCCCGGCCTTTCTTTACAGCGTTTAATCATGACATTTGTCATAATGACTGTATTGCGAGAGTATTCGTGATTATAATAATTAAGGATGGTCCTCGTCTTCGATTCCTACATTTCCTGCGGCCGTGCTGTTCGTCCATTCAGAAAAGGGTTGGCAAGTGAGGTTCGGACCAAGGGGAAGGAGGGAGATTATAATTCCGTTCCGTGAGTTGCCGACTGAAATTCGCCAGGGCGAAGTGAGTGGACTGAAATTTAATTGAATCGCTGCTGCGGTATTTTTCGCACTCGCTTCTCGCCGCATTTCACCGAAGGGTAAAAAAAGCAGAAACAAAAACACCCGATGAGACTTGGCCGTGGTTTGGAAAAAAAAAAGCCAACAGCCAACCCATCCGAATTGCATTGATGCCAACTTCGCTAAGCTTGTCTATAGCCAAACATTAGTTGAGGAAGGGAATCGAGAAAGCAATTTACCGCAAGGTGACATTTGATAAGGCGAGAGAGAAAACCAAAAAAAAAAGAGGGAAGGATGACAAAAATGAGCAGAGACAGTGTCTGGCAGTGGCGAAGTGAGCAGGCCCTCTCCACGCACACACACAATCGATACTGTTTTCGTGTACCCAGCTGTACGTTTGAAAGTGAAGGACAATGACGAAGAACACCTCCCGATAGGACGGCCTCGATATGACGGGAGTAGGCCCCGGGGACGAACTGCACTTATTGTGGCAACTCCAAAAGGTAATGAGATGAGTTCACGGATGACTGCCCGCGGTCCAATCATCTAGTTTGCCTCCCCCTCCCCCCCCCAAAAAAAACCCTGCCACACACGAGGAGAAGGGAAGAAAACTAATCCGCGAACGTTTCATCTATTTCGGTGCTCAAGGTTTTGGGGATGACAAATAACGGTATAAATAAGACTTAAGGCTTTGCATGGTGGGTGAATCAATATAGGACGGTTTGCGGTGACACCATGTATAAGGTCTCTTAAAGAAGAGGTGTGGTTCTGAAAAGAACCTGAGTGGTAACTCAGTGGTAACTTATTCGTGAGTGGTAACTCAGGTTCTTTTCAGAACCACATCTCTTCTTTAAGAGACCTTATACATATTGTCACCGCAAACCTTCCTATATATAAATAACGGCTTGAATACACTGTGAGTGACGCCGGGCAAGTTAGTTTTGAGCAAACTCAATTGCCCAACACTTGGTCCGTTTGTAACAGAGGATTTTGAGAGTTTACTTTTGGATTATGACCGACGCAATGCAACAGTTGGGCTTTTATTGACCGACACGTCTAGCATTTGATCCTTTGATCAAAGTCGGTCAAAACGTCGGTTGAGTATCGCACAGCGCATTCTAAATTGTAGACTCATTCCGATTCCATTCAAATAAATCTTTGTATGATTTCCTAATGATTTCTCTGGAGTGCAGCACACAAAAATGGCGACTACATGAGTAGCTACAAATATTAAAGCGGGTATAAACAGTTGATCCATGAAAAGAGGGGAAAAGAATGTTACATAACGCATGTCGAATATCAATTTGATATTCATATTTAATCATACAGCATAGACAATATTTGGTCTAAGAATGTGTCAACTTCGATTTGAACGACGAGAAAATGAGGCTGCTTTTGTACAGCACGCTAGATAGAGGCTTAGTCATACTGGTCGATTAATATCTAAATAACTTCCACTGGTTGTTCGAAACAGTCAGACTCAATTTGTGAGCTTAGAAACCTGGTTGTGGCTAAGTGCTCGTACGATGGACCGCTGATAAAATAAATTAATGTCAAGCGACAGTTGGTAATAGCAATCTTTTGAAGAACATTTCCGAAAGGGGCTCACTTTACCACATATTCGATTTTCTCAGAAATGTTGTGAGCTTATGATTGATATTGATCGACCCAATCCAATACTTGGTCTTTTATGGACCAATTTATTTACCGGGTGTCGAAAAATACAAGAATAATACCAAGACAAAAATAGCTTAAGATATATAAGAGTGGGACGTGGGCTACAATAAGAGAAAAGGAGACTGGAAATGACAAAGTGAGCGCACCACTGAAGGATGGGCAAAGAACCAACTTAATCACCATCGAGTGCTACTCGTTAACTATCAAACAGTGCATCGAGACGGGAACAATGATATTCAGAACACGGACTGAGAACAGTGGGGAGGCGGGATAGATGAAACTGAACTTGGGCAGTGAAAAACACCTATGTTAGGAGGACGAAGATTGGATAAAAAGATGCCATCCCGTACTCTTTTTTTTCTCTCTGAATATTTCCTCTGTCCTTTAACCCTTCGTTTTGATTTGGTTTAGGTCATCCGTATGTAAATGGGCAGGGTCCTATCACTCCTATGTAATAAGGGCCTTAATAAATACATGGATCAGGCTTGGGGCTCAGGCTTCATCCTCGTCACATAAAACCTACGAATTTAGGCTTCAGTCTGTCGCTGAATTTGGAAGTTTTTTTTGTTCCTTTTTAAGTAGAGAGTCTCCACTTACATGGGTAGGAAGTGTGGTCAAAAGCTTACTGCGTAATACACGTGACATTATAGCGGATGGGCGAAATGAAGCGAAGCCCAAACTTGAGGCTGAGCCCACGCCTTAAATTCGTAAAAGCCACACACAGCGACTCGGCCGAAAGGAGCTAGACGTGCAATTCAAAACGATTTGAACGCACATACATTTAAGCCTTTCCCCAACTCTCCTTTGCAAGAGACTATTACGGAGGTTTTTAGGCTATGTGTATGTACTTGTGGTAGGAATACCCGCATGTCCGCATAATACGTGCTTCAAGTGCTTGTACATGCACATCCCTACACCCACAGCATATATCTGCCCACTCTTCGGCGCCATATTGAATTTCGGCATATCCGCCTGTATTTACATACCCCGTCTTATCCCCTTCCCCCACGTCCTTCACTCCTCTCGTTTATTTGTCGTACGAGGCTTCCGATATAACTTATCATGGAGGGGGAGTGGGAGGGGAGAGACGAACATTGTGCCGTGGGTTCGTTATGAAAGTGGCCTTGGATCTCGCTGAGGTAAATAAAAAGGGAAGGACAAAAAAATGTTTGTCGATAATTGCGGTGAATTGTCTTTTGTCGTGCGGCAAACCCGATCTCCAACCCGTCTTTATTATAATCGCGCCGTGTTGTATATAGTTGATTGGAGGGACGGGGGTAAGGTATTCAAAGGGTAAACCCCTCCCACACCCGAATGAGAGGCTAGCATGTAAGGGTGTGCTCGCATTATTTCAGCGGACATAATTTCACATTGAGAGCGCTATATGCTGATATGGGAGAGAGATGTACACCGCTTCCAAACGGACTGCATTATTGATTTGATATGTCTTGCAGTGAAGTCAGAGGTAAACGCGCAGGCAGGCAGGCAGGCAGGCAGGCAGGCAGGCAGGCAGGCAGGCAGGCAGGCAGGAACACTATGCAAAGAGATGGGCAGGCCTCAGCACCGCGCAGCACCCGAGCAATATGGGTGATGGCTAAATGTTAATTTATGCATGAAACAATGGCGCGCAGCGATGTGTCGGTGGGTTCGGAATGGAGAAAGGAAACAAGGAGACTGTTAAGAATGGTGTGGGTGGACAATTAGCAAACAAAAAGAATGACTAGTTGAGAGTGGATGAATACTTTATGTTTAATACCGGTACTGAAGCAGTCGGCGGGTACAATAATGCCAGAGCGACATTGATGCATTCATGGCCTCATGGGTAGGCCTACTATGTGTGACGGAATTGCGACGTCATTTATATTATGGCGCCATCCCTAGCTTTTCGGTAGGTCAACGAAAACGGGCGAGTCGGGTGCCTTTTCACTAGAAGACACTAGAACCTCGTTCGGGCAGTGTGCAATTGAACCATAGGTTAAATTATCGCAGTGGCTGTTGTTACGGCAGTCGTCCGTGTGGTTCCCTTACTTTATTGTATTTCATCAGCATTGCAGGCTGGTTGAACCAGTCTATTAGCTGATAGTCTGGTTCCAAGAGCTAAACATCCTGACAAATACTGTTAAGTCAGGGAACCACACGGACGACTGCCGTAACAACAGCCACTGCGTTAAATTAATGGTGGTGTTTATGATAAGGGCGATTTGAGGAACTGGACGTATGGAATGCTCGTTGACCTAGCATTCATATACAGGGCTGGTACATAGATCAGGATAGCATAACTAGGTTTTTGTTTTTCTTCTGCCATACGTGGAGTCAGTGGCTTTTGACTGGGTTGTCTCGCCTACCGGCTTAAAGACATAATTACGCACGATTTTGAATCAGTGGAGTCAGCTTGGGCAATATCGACTAATGGCAATGTCACTGAAGGACTGGCACAGTGCGCAGGCGTTGCATGCTCTCCTTGACGCAATCTCGTAAGTTCCACAGACCGGCACAGGCGTCTACTGGTGAGCCGGCACGGCCACCCTCCACATAACTCCATTCATGCGTCTCTAATTATATAGGTCTTACCAAAGCAAACGTGACGCATATTAGTTGGTCAACGTATGCAATAGTACGTTGGGTTAGCACAGATGCATCGTACAAGCCCACCACACCACACCCATTTCAGCAATTCCCCCTTCCAAAACCTGAAGTCACGTAAGGTGCTGGCTATACTCGAAGTAAGACAGGAAGTTCAGCCTGCCACACTAAGACACCGAAAACCAGAATAACATGGAATCTATATATTCTGCAATCTCGCTGTATAGCACACCGATTTCGCAACCACCTGTTGCATCCATTTTTTATTAAAAGGAAAGAAATGTACTCCTTAATTATTCTTTCGAACAAACGCTGACAAATGCATCGTCTAATGACTCGATTAATTCTGATGCGTGTGGTGCTTCGCCTCGTCCATTCTTCGCACGAATCTACTGTCCTCCTCTATTCTCTTTGACTTAATTCGATTGCCCCCATGCGCTTGGAATACCAACTGAAAGATTGATACAAAAACATGGAACAGTCATCGTACGGCCCAAAGGGAATGCAACCATGACGACAACTGCACATGCAAATTATATTAACGATGTTATACTGCATTGTAAACTATATAGTTTTATCTAATTGCATTACCAAACCTGTGCGTTGAAGTGTGTCTAATTCTTAAAAACCAAAAAATGAACTACGGTAGCTTCCCGAACATAATATTAAAGTATAAAGGCTGTCAGGCTATGTCAGGGACACCCAGGTACGCATTTTCTCCTCGGCATTAGAACTCAGCTAAATGTATCACACGATAGAATACCAAACAGAAACGGGGGCGAAAAACACCTGTGACCACATTGATCCACTCTTACAGACAATAGCAACCGTGGGCCGCCATAGAAACGCATATGATATGCGCTTTTATAGGCCTCTACACGACGGCTGTTCTCATCACGGATGGAGGACACAGCCATTACACGTGGAATACATAATAACTGAAAAGTGATAACCACTGAGAGTGCATAGAGACCGACCCGCAGATAAACCGACCTGTGAACCGAGAGAGGTGTAGTGAGACAGCAACAGAAGCAGAGTAACAACTATCCACTCCATGTACCAGTAGCCAAACGCCGCATTTACAGGGAGGGTACTAAAATAGCAAAATAAACCCTACAAGTAGCACGCCCTATTGTAGGTAGTATCATCCCCATTTTGTTTTAACTTAATAAAAGTGCACTTCGACAAGGCTGGATACACGGGGATTTGTATCCAGCGGCAGTCCCGGTGAACCTAATGCTGTCCGACAAATCGAGGGCCTATTTTGTCCGCCCGACTGATAGCACACAATAGACCCTGGCAATCATGCAATCCATTTAGACAATACCGCTGAACCGATTTGCCTCGACCATGCACTTTTAGCACAAAGAGCTAGAAAGCACCCGGGCGGCATTTGCAGGGAACCAGTCTCCCCCCACCCATTAGATGAAAAGCGATTAGGATGAAACGTTCTCGGTAGTCATGGTATCCTCATGGAGTTATAGGATGCATCACCACGTCGACCGTAACTAGAGTTAGACAACAAATATCTGCACCACGTGGACACAGTTTCAAATGTTGGGCAATATTGAACCAACATTTTAACCAACGTTGGTCACAATAGTAACTGGTAACAATAAAAGACCAGCAGTTGGATTGAGATGATCAAAACTTCCTACCTCTCTGAAAAAAAAGTGTTGGACCAAGTATTGGGCAAACGATATTGTACAACGCTAATTTTATCCCAAGCGGTTTAACGGTGCAACAAAATCCATCCCATTTTCCATTGGCATGATCCCGATTCCCCTCTGCTTTGGACAGTTGTGATGTGCATCACGGCAGGTGGAAGGGATTTGTGGGTGGGCGTTGGTGGTGTTGGTGTTGGTAGTGGCGATGGTGGTTGCAATGGTGTGTGTTACACAAGCGCATCTCCATTCTAACGATCGGTTTGGTCCGGATGCACTCTGCCCGAGTCCCGTACGCCCTTCACACATGGCAGCGAGACCCCCACAATGGCAGCATTATTAAATAACGGGCATAGAAAAAAATTAAATCGGTAGGACGCTTCCACTTCATTAGACTTATTTACAGGGCCCTGATGAGGCGGGGCGGGGCTGAACGTTGAATGACGCCAGCAGCATCACATCGGCATTACAGGTACTACTGCCGGCTATAAGGCGTCACAGGAATGACACCCAACCACAAACACGACCAGCCACGCCATGGAAGGTGCACCATTGGAACATACTGACCATGGAATAGCCAAAATGGGCCAAGGCTTTCGCCTTCCAAAAGAGATTTATCCCACTGAGCTCACACAAGGGGCGTATTATACGTAGGAAAAACAAACGTAGCAATACTGAATGCGCATGTCGCTTTCATTAGAGGACGATGTGAAAACCTCGAAAAATTCGCCCCTCCCCCCATGCACAGCGACAAGATCAGGAGACGAATCTATGGGCACAAATGTTGGCTTCATTACTACTACAACTACTGATTAGTATGATCTAAAGACGCGTGAGTCCGTCTTCTGCGCACTGGTTGACAATCTGGTAAGGTTCCCATCGTGGAACCAAAGGTGACTCATTCTGAAATTCATGTACTACATCGAATCGGTTGAGCAATTATGTGTGTAAATGTAAATGATGACACTCTTCTCTCTATAAATGTTGGGCAACATGAACCCAACACTTTGATCAACGTTGTTTAACCTAAAACTAGTAACATTTTGGTCGATATGAACCCAACCGGTGGATAGTGTTGATCAAAATCAGCACGAGGGACACAGTCATTGTAAAATGAGCATTTTCCGCCTTTCTTCAAAGCTTACAACAAAACGAGCAATGTACTTCCGGTTTCAAGCCAATTTCGAGCGATGGGTTCAAGGCACTTAAGGCGTTATAGGCCTATCAAAACTACAGTCAAACCAGCGGGGGGAAGGAACCAGATGTCCAGTTCCTTGAAAGGTTTGCATCGGTGTTACGAGTCTTCAGATGCAGATATGCACAGTGGAAAACCGACTGGAGTGTACGCGATCGACTTGAAGGATCATCCAACTTGGTTGTGACAGGGAGAGCATACAACGTTGCCTGACAATAGACCGTGTAACTCTCGTGGTGAAAAGGGTCACCGTACACTTCCGGGCACCCCCGAGCCGCCTGCTATAGGAGATTAACACGTGCCCAATGTTGAATGCATTATTACAAAATGAAGAAAGCCTCTTCCCAACTAAAAACCCAGGTTTATGGATTAAGTATAATAGAAATATAAGAATGAGCAAAAAAAAAAACCTACAAAAAATGAGAATACGGCAGAGAAAACAAATAAATATAATCTGACCTTCATCGCCGGTTGTAAGTACAGTATTGCGAAATGGCCCGACTGTGGTACGCGACGTGAGCATTACTACCTCAGTGCTTGTATTGCGCCGAAGTTGATGTGGTTCACATTCGGGCAAGAAAAGCGCCTTGTACTGTATGTACTGTACATGTGGATGACCGTACACTAAACAAAACGCGCGACTTCGTTAGCCAGTACACGTATAGGTACATGCTTTACAAGCGGTTTCAACTATTTTTGTCTGTAAAACGTGCAAAATCACGTACTTTACACATTGTATTTTAAAATTTTATTCCTATGAGACAATTCTAATTGTTTAAACTGCTTCAATCGGCGCGATACAAAATATTTTAACAAAAACGTTCGACGCTCCACGCTTTACCTCCTATTCGAGGAGCCCGGAAGTCAGGAATCTCGCGGTAACACGTACATTCTCGAGGCCAACCTACACGGTCTATACTGATCGAAACGTCGAGGTGATCAATCTAAAAGGGCCCGATCTCTCCTCTTTCTCATTTCTACGGGCATCGCGCTCAATAAAACCACGAGCATTAATTTCGCATGAGGGCGGTTAATGGCCACAGCCTATTCTTGGATAATGACAAATGGAAGAAAACGAAATACAAACGGGAATACGCGTTGTACACGGATAACGGTCTAATGGCAAAACCTCCCATACTGGCCTGTTTACAATGCTGGTATGCGCGTTTGAGTGTTGGTGGCATTGGCACACTCGTAAAGAGATACGATGTTTGCGAGTTTGTACTTAACCAAACCTTAAAAGCTACGGATTTGTATTAATGGGTTGATAGTGTCCAGTCATCCAGTTGTCACTAGTCAGAATATACGGCTTGGTGATGATACATGCATATGCTTTCATCACCAAGGTTTTTAGTCAAGAACAAACCAAAACTGTCAGTTTCCAGAACAGTTTCAGTATTCCAGGCATGAATAAGCAGGTGGTTTGATGTCCGTCATATGCTACGCAGTCTTAAAGCTTTTATAGCGAATTGGCCAGGAGGAAATTAATAATGTCCATCGTAAACATAATGCTGCTATTCTTCTTAGCTCAGCGTGTGTATAATTATGTACCAGCAATCTGCTCGAAGTTCGTACGCGCATTCCCCTTGACAGAAATCAGCGAACGGCTAAACAAATAAACAAACAAGTGGAAAAAAATACAGTGACGACCAGAACACTGGCACCAACAAGGTTTACAGACTCCACACCAGCTTTAGTATTTCTGTTCAATTGTGCTTAATTACCATCCCATTTCCTTATGCATGCAAATTCTATTGATCGTGTCAGTCAGCGATGGCGCATTCATCGCATGTAATTTATACACAAGCCGCTCCATTCCGAAGCGATCTGTGCCTTCAATTGTAAATATTTATGTTTTTAATTCCACTCTTTTTTCGCCTGATTTTGTTTTGTTTCTATTTTATGCATGATGTATCATGTAGACCAGTATATGATATTGCTTTTGATGTCATGGCGTTTGCCATAAAATACCGACGTAATGAATAGACTGCACACTCATTATGTAGCCTCTCTGCCGCCTATGCAAATGAACACGTATATTGACACCTACAGCGAGGATTATAAATGAACATGTGCATTGACAATTACACACGTAATGTAATCTGCATGTGCAGAATGTACGTGCATATGTTATGTCCATGTTTGTAATACGGCATGCATATAATATACCATGAACCCATACCGCAATGGGTGGACATGCATGCACGGCACAAGTGCGTACAAACTATATGCAATACGTGTGCATATCAAATGCAAAATTGCCATTCTAACATTACGCAAACAAAAAGCAAATTGACAATATGCTCATGAATATACAGAATAAATTATACAATGTATATACCACATATGTACGTGAGCGTGTACAATATGTTCAGGTATATCTACTGTATACGTATACATGTATACCTATGAACATGTACAATATGTCCATGTACAGATACAATAGACAATGTCTCGCCACCCCCTCTATTCTGATGCAGTACCAGATCCCCAGTAATCCAATACAAAATTGCAATTCCAACATTAGACCGACCAAAATGGCCACACAGCCAACCGTGGCTGCACATTTGCACGTTTCATTCTAACGCCACGTATTAACCTAAGGCTTCCCCACAACGTGCCCACACAGACCCGTATATGTGGCCCACAGCCGTGTTTGCGTCACAAAATTGCATAAACCCATTCTCTCTCGCTCCTCTTTCTCTTTAAATTTTTTTTTTACAAGGTACCGACATTTAATATGCGACTGTCGCACAGCGGTTTTTTTTAAGTATACCACCGTGCGCTATATTATGAATTTATGTTGTACAACTTTTCATCATCGACGCATGTGGATGGACCTGGCCATACGGTCCAATTGGAAAATAATGTATCGGTAATTCAATAATGGCTGCTATATTTTGCATTCATCGTAATGCACGACTCATATGCATTCTTAATGAGTACGACGAAGGAGGGACCCAGCCATATGAAAGCATTGCTGGTCGGGTGTCATTATTAGGTTTTCACCGCGGTGACTTTTTTTTTATAAATTCGGTGAAGGAGTAACATCCCCAGAGGACGGCCGTCCCTTCTTTAAAACACATGTGCCTATTTTCATTTCAGCCTGCCGAGGGATTCAGCACTCGATTACATGCGAGAGGTGGCAGTTCATCAGCCGCCCCCACGTTGTCCCGAGTGCGCAGCCTCAGACCGTGAACTTTTTTAAAGCAGACGACGAGAAAGACCGAAGAGGTATTGGCGTGATTCCTGAGGAGGGAAGGGGTGTGAATTCCTCCACAGGAACGTAAATTACACCCAAATCTAAGCCCCGAGGCTGGGTTGCAAAAGTGGGGGACGATTGGGTGCGTTTTGTGTCCGTTTCTGGACCATAAGCTCACGGGATTCATCGTCCTCGTTTGTCTGCAACCCCTCCTGAGCATGGTTGAGGGTGCCGCCGAGCCGAGACAAAATCAGACGGGGCTAAGGGGGAGGAGGAGGAGGGCAAGGAGGGGGGACGGGGCGGCTGAGACACGGGCGACATCAGTCCGTGGCAGGGAGGGAGTGAGGGGAGGGAGGAGGGAACTCCGACGCTACAACCGAGACAACCGATTCCCCTGCCGACAGGAGCCGAGCAGAGAGGGGTCCCTGCAGAAATCAACGCCCTTCAACCCCTACCAAGAACGATCAAAATTAAGGAAAGAACTAGAATCCCGTCCCTCCTCAAAATGCCACGCGTGACTATGTTCTTATGCCAAAGTCTGCTCCCATCCTCCCTTCCCCCATTTTTGTTTTATTAAATCGTATAACTTTCAACATCCTAACAGCTACGGTGTCATATATTTTCAATGGTGCATGATCCCTGGACCGAGAGGGTTGGATGGGGCAGGGGAGAGGGGGGACGTGTCAGGATCGTTACGCTCAAGCTGACGAACACTCAACGCTGACCTTGCAATCATGCCCAATTATTCTTAGCATGGCAGCTAATTTATTGAGGGGTGGAACTATGACAAACGAAAAGAAAGTTGGACTTACCCTCATCCGGTGTTTCCCGTGCCGAATTCATCAGATTTTCTAAAAACCTAAATCTCAATGTTTCTTAAATTTTGCTAATTCAAAACTGTGCATCTGAACAAAAAAGGATATGGCCATTCGGTCAGCCACTTGGCACATCTGCGGATGAAGTTCTGCTCGCTGAAGATGAACAGGGACCTATTGCTTTTCAAGACGGAGACGAGGAAACCGGCCGGTCCTCCCAGCTTCTTGCCGGCGCCGCCCGCCTGGCGCCCGCCGCCATGGGCCGGGGACGTCCCATCGCCGAACGCCGCTATATCCAAGGCGTCCGAAAAGGGGCTGGCAGTGGGCCCGGAGGACAGAGCAGCCATTCTGTTGTGGAAGGGGTTTGGGGAAAGAGGAAGAGGGAGGGGAAAAAAACAAACAAACAAGGAGAGGGGATCAGAGATGAGTTACTGAGGCCAAGAAGGTGGTTGACGGCGAGGGGGATGACGAGGAAGTCGACTTATCATCCCGGCAATTACAATAGCATCGTATATTAGGTCAAGTCACAACTCCACAATCCTCCAGCGCAGCGGCCATTCAGTCCCGCGCAGGTTTGGAAACAGACAGACGAGGGAGATAGAGAGACGGGCGCTACTGACATAACCAAAATCCAACTATATCCGGATGAACAGACTTATGCTCGCGTGTGCTGCTACCTATGGGCTGTCAGTGCGCCAGTCGCTCCGGCGATTTTCCGCTCTCCGTGTTCGACGCTTTTTTTTATGTCCCCCCACGGCAGCCGTCGTCCCGGACTCAAATGTTGGTGCGACTCATTCGGGCAATTATTGGTATGTCAACCGTTTCTGTCACGGGGAGAGATGAGCCGGGAGACGGTGGACAGACGACATTATTCGCTCCTATGGAATGGTCCGCTCGCGTATAATCCATACTGCGCTGGCCATACCGGTACATTGCACGAAGTGTGGGCACTTCATATGCTCTTATCTCTACTCTCTCTCTACATATAATAGAGCTGACATGGACGCGACCTTGTGCGCTATGATATTACTATTACCTCACCGCGCGCGCCTGTAGCCGTACATACATATTCATAAGTAATTTATGCGGGCATCATCTGCCAGTCAATATGGTAATGCAGCGCTGCGGGAGAAGTACGGGTTAGAACGACCTGCCTTATGTTAAGACCGCACACAGAACATGGGAGCACCGTGCAACCGGCTGGTTTAATAATACGCTGCCGCAATAAGGCGAGATATATGGCACCCATCACGCTCCGACTGTGCGCGCGTGCGTGTTATCTATGCCATTCTGCAATGCTGTCTCATGAAGACCGAGTTAAAATATTATGTCGTCGCTGTGCTATGCTCGTGCTGTGCACCTCCGCCGAATATGGCCATACTACACCAATCTCATTAATATTCTAAGATCTCGATATTCAATATGACCGTCCCCTTCATTTACCCGATGTTTATCTAGGCCTGTACGCTACTGAGTGCAGTGCCCCCCCCCCCTTCCTGCATTCTCGTAGGCTACATCCAGGGCAGCACTGCACACACACACAAGACATCAGATCTTTAGCTAAAACCAAACATCAACCACATGATGGCTTTCGCCAGCGAACGGAGCCAAAGAGCAAATAAAATTCCCGGAAAAAACGGAAGCAGTCGTTACACCGCTCCCTTTTTAGACAACAATCCCCAATACTCCCGCGAAAAGCAATCTGCGTTCGTACCGCAGCAAACATAGAAAGCATATCTATAGGCCTAAATGTATGAGAGGACATTATTTCATGGGGAAAAAATGTGCACTGCATAATTTATGTTAACTTGAACTTTAGATAAACCAGCACATATAGAACATAGAAGATCTTTAACGAGGCCGAAACGGTCAACAAAAACATTGCAGTCTTCCTCTAAAAAGAACGGCTTCACGGGGATTCATAGGAAGAACAAGGCAGAAAGAAATCCACGTGGAAAGAAGGGCCCCTGACAGATCCACCAATTAGTTGCATGGGGACGACAAGACGAAAAAAAAAAGACGAGAAAGGTATCATAATTTTAGAGTACACACATAAAAAAGACGGGCATCGAAACGCACACTCGACTAATGAAAGCCGACCTGGAAGGCTCCGTTTAATTCTGTGGGCATTAAAATGAGCAATGCCGTTCTAGGGAAAGACGTTGTCAACGTGTAGCTTAACCGTGACACTGTCAGGTGTACTTTTGTAGTCAGCCACCCCAACCACTATCCCCCACTCACACGGTGTTTGTAAAAGCACACGTAACGTGCACGCTGCACTTTATGCTTTCAGAAAAACATCTTCGCCTAATTGAATTTTCCCCCCTTTGTACCAGAGTTGATCGGCTAATGTGCTTCCAACATTGTTCCTTGAGAGACCCGAGTATAGGCTACCTGATTGTTGGGGCCCACCTACCTACCTCCACATGCGCGTTTTTGTATCGGCACACATTTGAAAGAAAACAAACACCTGTTACGAACGAACCCATTTAGCGATGGACTGGACCTGCTGAGTACATATTATTTAAGACCGTTATAAGAACAACAATCGTGTTAGATGAAGGTTTGCCAAATGATTCAAATAAAATGCTTGCGTTGGTACAATGGGCATACTCATTTTTGGAGCTCGTGTGTGTATCGGAGAAGAGCCTGCAACACGGGCTGTTGCCAGACGATGAGCAGAAAATACACAGTCCGAAACGTTAGGTGACCAGCTCTCCCCAGAGCCACACTGATTCTCGAAAGAGGTGATGCATAATGGTGTCACCAAGTGCAGCAAACATAACGCATGAATATTATAATCGCGTACGGATAGCATGGAAAATGTGACAGGTTAGATGCGAGCCCGCAGCGTCGCAAAGGAATGTTTGGTTATATAATCGTCATTACCAGCAAGACGCTAATGACAAGATTCCATTGGGCACAGGGGTTTTGAATGAATTCGATGCACACTTGTTCGCTTTGTTGTATATCGATGCAATCTCGTTTGGCGGGGATTGGTGAATTAAAGAAAGTCCATCTCCTTGGTTTACCCTCGATTGGTATCAGATAAGACGTTGCACACTTAGCGTTTCCACTTTTGGAGTCAAATCATGGTGTGTGCTGTCAAACCTTTCCTATCTTGAGTTCTCACGATCATTCCAATCCAAGATCAGAATCTTCGGGCTCCGATCATTTTCGTGAATTCATATTTGTAAACCTGGCTAAAAAAAGTTCTGGGATCCCACAAAGTGGATGCCGCTTTTTGTTTTTTGTTAGTCAGACAAATTTAGAAGAAAAAAAAAATTAATAGTAAAATGAATAATTTTGAAAAGTGGCAAGGAAAATTTGGCTGGGCCGGGACTTGAACCCGACACCTCTTATTTTGCTTAAACATATATCTTTCAGTCGGAAAGCCTGCGATACATTGAATCATTTGCCGATGTGAAATGATCGTCCCGTGGCTTCTAAAAAATAATAGCGAAACCACTCAGTTCATTAGCTCTTGCCGTGGGCAGTATCAGAAGAAAAAGCAATGCCAGCCATTATAATTTCCTTTGAGTCAATCGACGTCAACAAGAGTGTCACGCGTGTATATTTCCAGGAAGAAGGATGTCATACGCCAATAGACCCACGCGTTGTCTCTTAAAGACACAGATGCATGTCATAGCGGTGAAGAAAACAACAGGGGCCGATTTCGTAGAGCTGACCAAGCACCAACGTTCGCCTAAACACATAGAGTCATGATTCATAGGCCCTTGACGAATCCATGGGGCAGGCTCGGGTTCAGGCTTCGTCTCCGTCTCCGCCCATTGCCTAAATCTTCATTTCGTAAACGGCCATAGAATCGGCTTGCCGACTACAACTCCACTCTTGTTTCTTGCAAAGTAAAGATTAATGGAACACGGGTCGAGGGCAATCGGAATCACATCGCAATGTGCTGTGGAATCCTGTGAACACAAGGAAAGCTTGTTTGTCATGCTTAGCAAATTTCCACGCTTATAGGGGGCTGTGTGGAATCAGGCCAATGTGATCAGCGGCGCAGGTTTGAGTTAATTCTAAGAACATTTTCATGAGCGCGCTACTACATGAAGGCGAAATGTATCTTTGGCCTTCCATAACATTGGTTGTATGCGCCGAGACAATATTTGCATGCCGCGCCAACATTCGGCCTGGCTTAGCATAATATATGACAGGCCTCACTTCACACTTAATTGCCATCATCTACCGTATTTTTTCCCAGACTAATTTACTCGGCGATCACTCTGGGCAGGCTTATTGGTGAGACCATGAGGCGTTGCATTGACCGAGGGGGCCTGCTCCTGTAAAATGAGCCGATTTCCGAGACCCTTGTCAAATTATGAATTCACGGCAGAGATAAATCAGTGACAGGTCCTATTTTTCCCCACTTTGGAGCCTCTGGATCTGATTCTTTTTTTTCAAGGATTTGACGGTAATTTCAATGAAACTGAAATGACCATAATATTGAAAAGGGATATCTGTTGTGACAATTATAAACAATCTTTGAAGGAACAACAGAAAAACCATCGCCCTATCTCATCGCATGCAATGAAATACGCCATCGACATGCAGCGTATATCATCATGCGAAACATTGCAAAGGTATACGGACCTATACAAACCCGAAGGTAGGCGCTATATACATATGTGGGTGGAGGTCTGGAAAACGTGGTCCCGGAAGAGGAGCATGGTTCTATCCCACTGTGAAAAGAGCCATATCTACTCGACCGGGGGAGCCTGACACACTGATCAGATAGACCGTGTGCTCTCGCGATTTCAAGGCACTCCTTCGAGATCCTACTGCGAAATTCACTCTCCACGTATAGGCGCGTTATCATGTTTATAGTCGAGTTGGGAGGCTGTCATCGCTTGGTCATCACGTTCAGTTCGCCCGCACTAAGGCCATTGCTTACTTTCAACGGCCGACACAGAGAGTAAAGAGAGAGTCAGAGAGGGACAGAGATGGACAGAGGGGGACAGAGAGAGGCAGAGAGGGATAGAGATGGACAGAGGGGGACAGAGAGAGACATCGATGGACAGAGAGGGACAGATAGTGACAGAGAGGGACAGAGAGAGACAGAATGTGAGGAACAATGTGATGAGAGGAACAATGAGGGACATAGAGAGACATAGAGGGACAGAGATCGAGGCAGAGACATGGAGAGAGACACCCGCAGTGTTCCGAACTCGAACATTTTTCCTGAAGATTTTTCAAACACCGGCCAACCCCGTTCATCCCAGGCAAGAGACGGACGGAGGGGACGGCACGCGATGTAAGCGTGGGTCCGGAAGAGAGGGCGAACCAAACGAAGCCCTCAGCACGAGTGTCACTTGATGCGCCCGTGCCTACGTCACGCCCCTCCACCCCCCCCCCGCCTCATGCAAGCACATTGACACACCGGGTGTGGCCTGTGCACTTACAAGCGGTGCATCTACAAAAAGTGCAGTATCTCCGAGGCACACGAAGCGATACTGCTTTTTATCATAGGCATACGCCGGATATTCAATATTTACGATAATGCACAATGAACGAAACCGTCTGGCACGGTATCAAATAATGCCACGTCGGCAAAATTAACGAGATGCCCCCGAGAAAGGTCGTGCTTGGATGGGAACGTCAGGCCCTCTAAATTAATGAGAAACGCCATCAAATTGAAACTGAAAGCAAGTAATAATTGCTTCAAACATGTCTCGCTAATGTCGGGACGAGAACGTCATGCAAGTGCGGGCGGGTGAAAGTTCCACAGGAGATAGCCAATATGTTACGCCAGGAGAGCTTAAAGGGATACCACAACCTTGGTCTAGGTCAAAGAATAGCATCCATACGTTGTCTGATCCAACATATGCATGAAATAGCACACCTGTGAAAATTTCAGCTCAATCCGCCAACCGAGTCTCGAGAAAATATTGAAAAACCACTTGATTTGTTTTGCGAAAATGCAGAATTCAACGAATTGTTCCGAAAAAAAACCCGTTTAGATCTATAGGGATGAGACGTAAACGATTTCTTCTCGCTTTTCTCCAAAAATACAGCATTTTAGCCCGAAATATTTCAGTGCGAGGTTTGTACCATAACCATCTTCAAACTGTTTAAGATTCATGTAAATCTGTGAACATTTCGGTTTTTTGATCTTACCAATGCTGTATAAGGGCTTTAATAAACCTCATGAATGACCTTGAGGATAGTGCGAGCAATTTGGCTAAACTCGCCCAACTTCAGGAACCCTGCACGAACCTCGGCTTAGGAAGTTCCAACCGACCAATAGACTGATTGCGCGACCACTGTTTACATGCCATCACGTGACTTATAGTGAGCATGTTTTCCATCTCAGTTGGCACAGAGCAGCGATGGAAATGTACAAAGAAGAATGTGGACAATATCCTGTTCTGCACCAAATGAGATGCAAAAAATACACACTATAAGACACGGGATGGCATGTAAATAGTGGTCGCGCAATCGGTCTATTATTCTGTGCAACATCAAGCCGGTCCAAATAGCTACATGGTCAACCCTACGACACGTTGGTGTAGCATTGACAATGCAGACTTTGTTGCGGACGCGTTGAATTGAAACCGCACATTCACTAGGTAGACGCCTAGGTGTACGGGAAAGGATCGATATCTTCAAGGAACCCCCAAGCTTGCCAAACCCACAATGGGTATTAATTAATGGCTATTAGCAAAATGCCACATATGTCTCAAACATGACAATACAACCGTAAACACCTTTAAGCATAACATTCCCTGCAAATTCAAACCGTTTGCTTTAGAAAGAGTCATCTTTTTGTTTCTTAAGACGGGATCTACAGCAGATTCCTATTGAGAAGATTAAAAACGATGCATTAAATTGGTGCGTTCCCCGTATTGTTGACCTGTAGCTGGGCTAATAGTCACTTCCATCGAGATGGAAATGGAGATATAATCCATGGATATTCAAGACAGTCAATGGTTCAATTCTTACGACTGGCACCCCACCCTGGCAAAGATAGCTGACCATTCTGGAGACCCCGCCTAACGCCTAAGGACTGGGTAGTTCTGGTGGGGATATCTCTACTGTACGTTGAAACAGAAGGTAGAAAATACGGTAGTTATTGTCGCAGTTGTTGATGTTGATGTTGTTGCTGGTGTTGATTAATGTTGTTTGTGTTTTTGATGTTATCGTTGTTGTTGTCATTGCTGTTGTTGCTGCTGTTTTGTTTCGTTGCTGTCATTGTTACTCACGGCGGGGAGTTTTCCTCGTCTGAGGAGGACGAGGAGGGGGGAAAGTCCTCGTCCACGGCCATGGTAGCCCCCATGATGCCGCTCGTGGTGGCGGTCATACGACCCCACAACCCGTCCGGGGTAGGGTCGTGCTCGACAGACATCTCGGAACCCAAATGTTTTGGAAAGCCCCGTGAGACTCGCTAAGCCTCGCCCAATGGGGGTTATCAGCCTGACGGCCTAGGGCAGGGATTGACCAGCAGCGTCTTATTATGTACATGTAAGACGATGCACGGCTGGAAATGAGATTATGACTAAACAATAATGCACGTTACACATAGTATAACTGCAGACTCCCCGATAGGCTATCATGAGCTGTTCAGCAAATGTTCCTTTGTCCTGATCCAATGCACAACATAATATAGCTGGCACACCAAAGTTTCCCTTGTGTTTTCAGAAAAGTACGGGCCAACGTTTGGCATATGTTTTCCGGGGCTAGCGGTGGGAAAAACAAGACGGGGTGTTAATCGCTGCGTCACAGAAACAATTCTCGTTTTGGGAGGCTTGAGTCACAACAGATCCAAGTAGGCTACGGTACGTTCTAATGGACAAACACTCGTTTATGAAGCACTTGTTGATGACGTTATACTCGGATCCCTGGAGCAAGCGCACGGTGAAAAAAGAAAGGTTCACAAACACTTAATGGGATGCGTTTACTGAGAATGCTTTTCACGGCGCCGTGTTGTCCGAGTCTGATCGTCGCGACAGTCTACCGGGCTGACGAGACAGGATGACACGCAACTCAACTTAGCTCAACGACGAGTGACCTCTGTTGCACAACTACCTACGGTGACTTCAATAGGTCGAGACTTCGTTTTCCTCAGGACGGTGTGTGCTGGAAATCCGGTGTTCTCTCAGCGACAGCACCATCCGAATCAGATCAGCATCCCAAACGATTCAAATCCACACAGACAATCCGAGACACGGCGACACTTGCGAGATGCACCGAAGACCATGGGGCGAGGGCAGACCGGCTACAAATAGGCCTTCATGTCATCATCCCGACATCGAACTAGTCCAAGACCAATATTCTCTGTCTATTTCCAAGGAGGGTATTCGAGGTTAAGATATTTCCACGCTGCAACAAGCCTCACACATTGGACTGTGGTATGAAAATGGTGACCGCAGCCAGCAGTAGAGCGGTCCCTGCAAATAGTCCACTTATGAGGTACCATAGTCACCATAGCGGTGGATCTCACGAGCACTGTTGACCTCTGTATTTGAGTAAGAGATTGCAGGGTGGGGGGAGCAAGCACGAACGAATCTTTTGTGCTCTCGGTTTTCCCCTCTGTCCGATCCCTTTTGTTGATCATGTGTGGGTGACAAACCAGACGCCCAGCGACACTGTGTACATAGTCTCATGCGATGGCTAGATTTTAAGCCCCATCATACTACATAGTTAGATCTTCGATTATGTCCTATTGCGTTCTTTGTGTGTGACTGAATTCATTGAGTTTCGAATAAGAGAAATCCTATCCCCTGATTATATTGAATAATATGACGGATACAAATGACACGTCGGCGTTCGAGCGCAGGCCTGTCGTACAGCTCTCCCGGCCTGTCCAATATAGTCAGATATGAGCTCGGGATCGGGCTCTAGCGTGGGCTTAGCATTGTCACAATCTGGATCGCCCTCCCTCTCTCTGTCTTAGACTCCAATACAAATGTACTCCCATACACCCACTCTGTCACCTGGATGCGGGTAGGACATTGCGAGCAAAGCTAGCAAGGTGCTGGTGGTTCAGGGAGAGGCGAGGGGCATTGCGGTCGACTAATGTGCACTTTTGGAGGTAATAATATTTACTGGTACGTCAACTTATTGGCTTTCCGACAGTAAGCGTTTCTGTCATGGGTCCACATGTTGTGTGTGCCAAGTCACGCTACAATGTCTCCATTAAAACTAATGGTAAAATACCACGAAAGGGTAACCGGGTAACTGGTGCCCAGTAGGTAAAAAGGATAACGTGTCAAAATATCTGCTAAACCTGGCGAGAAAATACCTCTGGCCCGTCAGCATTCGTTAAAAAAAAACCCGATCCATCGATCCAAAATGACATCATGACCCCCGGCTCCACGCACTTTTGTCCATTTTGCATCTCTACTAGAATTGAAACAAAATATCGACGCTCCAGCTTTTCTACACAGCTTGAGAAAATATCACGAGAACCACAGTCTCGGTAGCACTAGCTAGCTGTGAAGAGTGCAGAGTGAAGTCCTTCTCCCTTCACCACCATGAGAACTCGAAATGTATCGGATAGTACGAGAAATGCGGCTTGAGAAGAAGGCCACGGGTTGGAAGCACATGGTAGTCTCATTTCCAGGTGCCGTTTTGTTCCCCGTGCTTGTATACAACAACGGGGAGGGGTAGATGGCGGGATATCCCTTGCGGGCGGCGGCCATCACTGGGGCACTTCTGGTGGCGCGGAGCAAGTCCTGGGTCGAGCTTGATTGAATCCCGTTGACAGTGGAACGACCCTGGCTTAGCCGTGCACACGGAACGCAGCGTCACAAGTAGCCCTGAAGGCTAAACAAAACCAGTCCCATCGACGTATTTCACCAGCAAATTTATCGTTCGTTACAATTCCTCGTTTATTTTAAATTCACATTATTGTGCTTTACTATTGCACTCCAAATGTTAACATCATATCAAAGATAAGCCTGCATTTTATAACCCACATCCCCCTCACTAGGATTGGAATCGAGCAAGAAGCGACTAGTCCATGTTTGGACCTAAGTCCAGACAATAACAAATGACTAAACCTTCGCTCAGGCAACGCCTCTCGCATTGTTTCCAGTTACTTGAAAGTAATTATACAAGCATGACACAGAGACCTTTGCCATTATTTCGAGGGAGATAATATGCTTTTAATACACGTCCCCAATGCTTCAAAGACCCTGGAGTGCCCAGTATCATTCCAGAGACAAACAAGCGCATGAATAATATAGATACATGTGTATAACTGACAATGCATAATATACATCGCGCCGTGCGGGCGGGAGCTATTGTTTTTTCGCCTGCCTACAAGGTCCTAGCCGAAGGCATAATCAGAGATCGATAGGAGGTGGGTCGGATATCACAGGCACCAGTCTATTTATAGGGGAGGCGAGGGAAGTGGGGGAGGCAGGCACGCTAATACGACATCAATCTAAATTCGACTATGGCTCGATCGGCTAAAGAGAGAGAGAGAGAGAATAGAAGGGCCTTGCAATGGGCCGGACGCGTACAGGGAGTCAGGTCAGCGCGCATCTGATTTGGCTGAGACGAGTGAGGAATGGGATCGCAGGAAACAAGCAGATAAAATGGCCGCCATCTTATCTCTCATGTCACTCTACTCATCATCACCGCTGTCACCTCCCGCTCCTCCCTGCGCGTTTCTCGAGCCATTACTGACTGTCGTTGCGTCTTCACCTGAAGTGCTCCCTCCTCTTCCTTCCCCTCCTCCTCCACCTCTTCCACCCCCCTTCCCCTCCGCCTCATGTCCCTCCTAGTTGATGTCTTTAGTCAACCCGATGACGAGGCAGAGACAGCAGGAGACAGACCGGTGGGAAGGAGAGAGAGAGAGAGAGAGAGATAGAGAAGAGATGGGAAGAGAGGGGAAAGATGGGATGAGACGAGAAAGCGTTGAGAGAAGGGAGGGAGGGAGGGAGGGAGGGAGGGAGGGAGGGAGGGAGGGAGGGAGGGAGGGAGGGAGGGAGGGAGGGAGGGAGGGAGGGAGGGAGGGAGGGAGGGAGGGAGGGAGGGAGGGAGGGAGGGAGGGAGGGAGGGAGGGAGGCGGAAGGGAGGGAGGGAGGGAGGGAGGGAGGGAGGGAGGGAGAGGGTGAGGAAACGAGAAAGGGAAAGGGGGAACTCGGAGAGGGGTGAGAAAGTAGATGAGGAGAGGGAAGAGGGACGAAGGGGGTGAAGAGGCAGGACAGAGGAGCCACAGATTAGATAGAGGGAGGAGAGAGAAGAGGAGAGACGGGGGTATGAGGGGCGATATAGAAACAAAGATGGGAAAGTGTTTACGGAAGAAAAGAGAACAGATCCGTAGACAGCCTTCCCTCCACCTCGCTGAGTTGTTGGGATAAACATTGTGGGGATAAACATTCGCTCCGCGCTAATGCGGGAGACGAGTGGAGCTATCAGCACTCGGGGCCTTGCACGGCACGACGCGATGCTATACACGGAACCCTTTACTCTCCACAGTTTCTCCCCATTGGCCACGAGACAGAGAGAGAGAGACAGAGAGAGAGAGAGAGAGACGGGGTGCAGGGAGGGGGAAAAGGGATGAGCTAAGTGCGCGTAGATATGCACACGCCGTACGCAGGAATGAAATTGCAGCCGTTACCATGACAACGGAAATGGCACGGTCTATTTTAAGGACGGTGATGAATGCTCGCCTGCATAAGGTTTTCTGAGCGATGCACGTTTCTGTCGGTTGCTTTTCATAAAACAATCCGCATTAACCGAGGCCGAAATAATTCACCAAGAGCGGACCTTCCAGGAAATGAAGGAATAGTATCTTGTTTTAACGGCTATTAGTGTAATAATCTTCACATGTTAATCAGATGGCATTGTTGATGATGGAGATAATATGTGGCGACTTGAGCGGAGTCTAAAGCGCTCTGCCGGCAGCGGGTTTATCAGCTGGCAATAATGCTATGGTAACGCCAATATAAGGAAACCAGGGCGTGAACAATCTGTTTGTCTGTCTGCCTACATGCCTGCCTGACGGTGTATGTCTAGCAGTCTGTCTGTCTGCCTGCCTGGTTGCCTGCCTAACCCTCTGCATTTGTCTTTGTCTCTGCCTCTACCTCTTTACCTCTATCTTCCATACCCCTTTCCCGATCTCCCTTCAACTCTCTCACACTCCCATCTCTGACGTGTAAACGGTAACTTGTCACAAAAAGCTGTCACCAAAACCGAAGCATTAGAATGACATGAAATGGCTGCGTTTTCTCGAGAAAGATACTGGTACATTATAAACAACTGTTCTTAAATGAAAACAACCTCTGCACGATGTGACGAGTGCACAACAAGGTCGATGGAATTCCGAATCGACATGCTCTCCATCCGTATTCATAGAATCTCAGCGGTGTTCATCTATATTCTAATTGCTTGATAACTCATAGGAAGAATGGCAGGGGAGAGCATGCAGAAGCCTAATTGATTATGCGATGGGTTGAAATTGAAACTGTTTTATAAAATGACTGCATATTGATGAGGTGATATCTGCTATCAAAGCATGCGATGATATACGCGGTCACTCGGTGATTGGTTGTAAAACCTTCGTCAGCATTTTCGACCTTCTCCGTCCTCCTCTTCCTCATACTCCTTCACCCTGCCCTCCTCATCATCCCCATCAGCCCCATTATCCTCACCGCCGCCGCCAAAACATTCCTCACCACATCTCCGCCTTCGCCAACATCGTCCCCTTCTTCTTCTTCTTCTTCTTCTTCTTCATCCTCCTCATCTTCAATCAACATCCTCTTCTCCCTCCTCTGCCACACAGGCATGCCAATGATTGCCAAAGTTGCCATCACTAAGTGTGAACAGTCCGACTAAATGACTCACGGGGCCGAAGCCGGCTGCCCCGGGGCAGTTACGTAACGCAGCCAAACACGAGCAGTAATGGAATATTTTCTAATTAGTCATCACCGGAAAGATGTCAGATAACCATCGTACACAGTCACCGGAGTCGGATATCGGCCGAGGAAAGAATAAGTCGTCGTCACTTGATAGTGGCGACGACTTAGTCTTTCCTCGGCCGATATCCGACTCCAATCATCAATTGAAAAACTCCACGTCGGCCGTATGTTTCACATCCATGTTTCTCCCCTCCCAGCCCATTCCCCATGCACTCCAGATCACAATTTCCGGAGTGACTGGTTGGCATGGCGTGTATTCCTGAAACCAAGGAAGGATCGTTTTTCTCAACGGGTCCTATCACTGATTAAGATAGGGAAAGAAATCTCCACAATACGGGTGGGTAAAGGAGCGGCAATCGCTAACCTCCGGTACGAAAAGCGCACAATACTTATGTTTGCAGTCGTAATAATCATCATTATCATGTACATGTACAATGCAAGAATCAATGAGTCTCAGTCGGTGTGTGTAGCACATCGGTAGAACATCTTATATGAGGGAGAAAATGTTCGTGAGCTGAATATTAGTGACCGGTTTATGATGTTACACTTCTTTGGTCCAGCACTGTCTTGTCGTGTCTCTGGTGAGATGCTTAGGGTAGCATTATAATTGGCTTGGGTGGCTGAAGGTGTTCCGCTGTATGATTCTGCCCTACACGTGGGTGGGGTTTTCATGGAAAGGAACGGGGGTGTGGGACTGGGTGGGATCAGGATGACTCTACCCACATCCACGCTACGCTCTGCTGGCTGACACTCTCTTCCCTCCACCACCCACATCCCAAGGAGCCACCGGCCATCTCGACCTCCATTAACTCCGCGCCAACCTTCAGTCCGCTATTGGCCTCTGTCGCGAGCAGGAGCCTTCATGAATGCAAAGCACTAGTCGTTATTTTGTCTTCACGGTTACCCGGGGATTATGCGATGTTTATTTATGCAGCCTCTTTTGAAACTCTCTCCTCACTCGATCTCTTCTCTCTATCCTCTCACTCTCTGTTCTCTCCCACTCTTCCCTTTTTCCCCTCTCTTCTTTATATTCTCTTTTTCTTTCCACCTCTCTCTCCATCTCTCCCCCACCCCTCTCTCTCTATAATGTCCACCTTTCCACTCTCTCTCCACCTCTCTCTGTCTCTTATCATATCTCTTGTTATCTCTGTCATTACCTTCCATTATTTCTCCATCTCTCTCTCTCAATTTTGTGAAAAGTACAGATTTTGTATGTTTGAATGTACATGTTCACGGTGTTTTAACATTATGAATCATGACATGTCATACAATTATCCCTGTTTAGCTTTAGTTGAGTCAGCATGTCTGGTAACAATATTACATGTAGGCACTGTGGCAACAATTACATGCATGGTACCAGTCTCCTCTCGTTTCCTGAAAATACCACTTTTATTTTTTTTCATATTCCGCCCTCCATCGACCCCTAAAACATACGTTTGCCGATTGATTCATCTTAGTCAGACAAAAGGACGTAACCTGCTCCTAACTCCCCCTGACAACTGGAAGGGGGATATATCGATTGAACCCCGGCATCACCTATCTATATACACGCAGGTTAGCCGGGTACATGTAGCATATCACTGTATACACGCGCGCGCTCATTATGATTTGACATTATAGTCTCGGATCAACTCTTAGTACGCCTAAGCGCCTGTTATGCGATTAGTTTGGCCGCCCTAGTGTACCGTAGCGTGGCCACGCCCAGCCCCTATGACCCTGCCAGGGAACGACGATCACGGAGGCACTTGCCCCAATGGTGTACTCCATTAATCATGATGATTATAAGAAAGAAAATAAAAAATAAATCATATCTATACGAGAGTGATTGTGAAAATATCATATCGATGGTGATTATGGGGAGGAGGAGCCTTGGAAACCTTGATGGGAATTGAGGCAATGATGAGGAGGGAGATGGCTAGGATGAGGTTAGAATTGGATATGGGTGGGGATGGGGATGGGGATGGGGTTGGGGATGGGGATGGGGATGGTGATGGGGATGGGGATGGGGATGGGGATGGGGATGGGGATGGGGATGGGGATGGGGATGGGGATGGGGATGGGGATGGGGATGGGGATGGGGATGGGGATGGGGATGGGGATGGGGATGGTGATGGGGATGGGGATGGGGATGGGGATGGGGATGGGGATGGGATGGGGATGGGGATGGGGATGGGGATGGGGATGGGGATGGTGATGGGGATGGGGATGGGGATGGGGATGGGGATGGGGATGGGGATGGGATGGGGATGGGGATGGGGATGGGGATTGGGATAGGGATGGGATTGGGGAGGGGATGTGAATGGGGATAGATTGGGGAGGGGATGGCGTTGTGGATGGGGACAAGGACGAGGTTGGGTTGGGATGGGTTGGGATGGGTTGGGATGGGTTGGGATGGGTTTGGATGGGTTGGGATGGGTTTGGATGGGCACGGAGAAGAGGACAGAGACGGGGATAGGGATGGGGGGAAATCTTAAATCCTCATCCCTCCACGAGGCAAGCAGATTTACACGATGGGCACCGCGAGATCCTTGCGTTTCAATCCACAGACTTATCGTCATCAAAATGTAACCAATGTATCTCCAACAGCAGCTGCTTGTTTCAAGTTCCTACACTATAAACGATCGCCAATAAAAACACGCAACCCAACCATAACTATCCGCAGGCAATTTTGGTCAGAACACACAAAGCTGTATGGTCCACACAAGCCACGTTTCCATCTCCAGTTCCGATTTAAAATAATAATGATGATGATGATGACCGCATGGTTCCAAAGAGAGACGCTTCCTTCGTCAAATTACCATTCCCGGTATTTCTTATATTGTTTTCATGACAGTGCCTTGTCCTCCCTCGCCCGTTGCCGCGCTATCCTCAGTCGCAGAGCCTGGGGGATTTATTATGCATAGAGTGCGCTGGAGCGGAACGAGGTTCAGGCTGCCGCGGTGAATAGTAATGAGCAAGACGAGAGGGGGAGGGGCACACTGCCTGGCTAGCATGTGTGCGCACTAGAGCCCAGTACAATGTAAATGTCTGCGTGGTAACCTGACGTCTACAAGCTATCCAACTAAATGCCGGAGAAAGATGCACCCTCCTCATCTCCCTCGCCCGCCCCATCCCCTCCTTTCGCTCTCTCTCTCTCCCCCTCCCTCTGTCTTTTTCTCTCTCTCTATCTCCCCCTTCCCCTCTCTTTTTCCCCCTCTCTCTCCCTCTCTCTCTCTCCCCTCTCTCTCCCTTCCCCTCTCTCTTTCCCCCTCTCTCCCTCCCTGTCTCTCCCCCCATCTCTCTCCCTTCCCCTCTCTCTCTCCCCTCCCCCTCTCTCTCCCCCTCTCCCTCTCTCTCTCACCCTCCCTCTCACCCTCCCTCTCTCTCCCTCTCTCCCCCCTCCCCTCTTTCCCCCCTCTCTTTCCCCCCTCTCTTTCCCCCTCTCTCTAGCTCTCCCCTCCCTCTTATCTCACTCGCTCCTTCCAGAGACCGCCGACGGGTCAGAGTCGGCTCTAGACAGAGGAGGGAGAAACCCCGTAGCCGTAAAAGTGGATTACCGCCCCCCTTATTATACAATTAATATCTCCAGAAACCAAACCTGCACGCGGCACTGCCAGGCGTTGACCTCACTTAAAGGTATAAACAGGATTGATCAAGGAGGTGGAAAAAAAGAGGACAATTTCGTTTGGAATACCTTGTTTAAAAAAAGGGCAAACGATCAGATTAGCCCGCTGTTTACTCAGTTTTTAAATAAGGCGTTGACGTCCTCACGAAAACGAGGCGTTGAAACATTTTATCGATTCATTCATCCACGTTACGTGGGTCCTATGATATAATTCGAGGCGCTTTGCCATCGAAGGTGAATCGAAAATAACCTCGATGTGGAAAACCTCTATAGTGGTATCCCCTTTGTAAACCATGCAGTATCTTATTGGTATCTTCATCACCTACCGATACGCTGTTTTACACAACAGGAATGTAGGCACCTCTGGTGAAGGATAACTTTGGGGTTGTGCTCTCTACTACAAAGAGCCCACGTCTTGTACCCGAGTTTTCAGTTTGTTACGGATTGAGAATTAAATCGGGAATCCGTAGAGGCTGAATCTTAAATGACTCGATGTAGAGTGAGTCCATATGATTATATACGAGTCTTGACTGAGACAATGAAGGGTGAGTCTTGATTACGTCAATGGAGGTGAGTCTTAACTCTTGAATAAGGCAATGGTTGGTGAGTCTTGAATAAGTCAATGGTTGGTGAGTCTTGATTGAAACCATGGAGGATGAGTCTTGAATATTTTAATGGTCGGTGAGTCTTGAATAAGTCAATGGTTGGTCAGTCTTAAATAAGTCAATGGTTGGTGAGTCTTGAATAAGTCAATGGTTGGTGAGTCTTGAATAAGTCACTGGTTGGTGAGTCTTGAATAAGTCAATGGTTGGTGAGTCTTGATTGAGTAAATGGAGGGTGGGTCTTGAATAAGTTAATGGAGGGTGAGTCTTGAATAAGTCAATGGTTGGGGAGTCTTGATTTAGTCAATGGTTGGGGAGTCTTGATTTAGTCATTTAAGGGCGGGTCTAGAATCTGTTTGATTTTGTTTCTTTCGATTGATGTGATGGAACGGGTAGACATGAAATTGAATGTCCTCAAGACATCCACTTCTGGAGACCACGTCGACATGATTATGATGATTTTGATAGAAGAGAAGGGGATAAGGGGACGACTTCAACGGTCTCTGGAACGGGTTCTCTGACAATCTCTGTCACTTGTATATAGACAGATGTGCCAAGCTAGCTTGCCTTCACGGTCTCACTTTGGTTCCTAGATATCTATCTGAATGGAAATACTTCGTAGTCCAGAAAGTAAGCTAATGTCAAAATGTCTGAAATACTTTTCAGTATATATTTTTTTCTTTTACATTAGACCAAATTGGAGTCGAAAATAAGAAAGGTGAGGGTGCTTTAACCGATGGTTGGAATTGTTCCTGTGCTTTGCATAAATGCAAATATTTATGATAGGCAAAATTATAATTTATCGTGTGTATGCAACACAGGAAATCACCGACATTTTGGATAGGCCATGACAAGAGAGGTACAACGACAGCGACTTGGAAAGCGGTATAGATTGACTAAAATCAACCGGCAAACCAGCCAGTATAGCCATACAGGACAGATGACTTATGGACAGAGAGTGACATACCACCGGTATAGGTTTCGACATGGGCTGAGTTTCAGAACATCGGCTGCGGTTCCGGCATCGATTATTCACACAGCGATATCAATTAGCCATACAATCTGCATCCGTCTCACTCTCAGTCTCTACGCTACTTCTCTGTGTATTTTCCCTTCCACCTCGTCCATGCATTATTGAATCACGATTCGAGACATGCCGTTCCGTGCATGTTATCAACGACACAGCCGTTAAAGAATAAACAGAAGAACCGATTTTTTATTGATGCAAGAAAGGGGTTATCAAATCGAGGAGAGGTTTATACGACGACAAGAGATCAGTTCACGAGCGGATATCCCTTTTTTTAAAGCGACATCTAATCCTAACGAAGAGATTATCTGCATAAGTAGTGGATACGCACAATATCGAAAACAGAAAAAGAAAGAATACACTGAGCATAAAAACGGGGACGCGTTCGTAATTCTGGTGCTATCAAAATGTCAGGGCATCTATTTCGTTGTCAAATACAACTCCGCCGTAAACAACCATGTCATTTCGGGTTGTACCGCCGACCCATTCGGGATTTTCCGTCCCTATATGAAGCCCACAAAAGCGAGACAGAGAGCGGAAGAGGCGCTTTTTCTAGCCGTCCTACAACGGTCACCCCACCCACCAGCCGAGGCTAATTCGACTGCGACACGCACAACAAGTGAAGGAGAGCGCAACCCGCCATGCTTGTCGCGTCACACCACACCGAAAAAAAAACGCAGCCGAATTTGACATCTCTTTAAAAATGCTATTCATTAAAGCCACTCGGTCAAGGTACTCACGATTTCTGTAGGACTCTGCTTGCCCTCTCCTCGTCGTTGAGCTTATCGAAATCCATGTTTTGCGACAATGACTGGTGGGAAGGTTGGATTGGTGGTTGGGTGGGTCGGGGAGGAAAGGCGGAGGGGGAAGGGGACGAAGGGTGAGATGGACACCACCGCTACCACCGCTCCTCCTCTCGGTTTGTCTAAAAGAAAACCGTTCGAACCAGCAAAGCAGGCGATGCTTACAACATCGCTCAGGGCGCGGGCTGCCCACCCAGGAACTGTTGCATTTCTCGTTCTCTCTATCTCTCCGTTGACGGTCAAATCAGGCCGCCCAGTCCATTCAGGCTCATGCTCAGAAACCGGCGGGACTACCCTCTCTGTACGGATTTAGCCGACACGAGCAAACGGTGTAACTACGGACTGACGCTGCTAATTCCGTAGCCTAAAAATCCGAACATATTTTGTTATCGTGGGCTCGTCAAATTTCGGCGATGGCACAAGGTTAGTCCGGTATGCGTTTCAAACGCCAGCTGCCGTTCGCGCAATGCTTCGCTTACCAGAATCGATCAGGCCGCAGTCAGCGGTAAGAAAACAAAATAGAGAGAGGAGGGGGGAAAAAATCAAGCGTCCCTGGTACTACGCATGTGCGATCAACCCCGGCGTTAATCCGCAGGAAACCAACGCTAGGGAGAGTCAACGTTCAAATGCAAAGCATTTCAATATGTGGACGGCGGGTTGCCTTGTGCTTTGCCTATGCGCAGATGAGCGAGCTGTGCCGGCCATTAGTGTAACAAATTGATGTGCATTTCGGGCGCGCTGCTTAATTATTTGGGCCTTCTATTCGTCTGCACTGCGATGCGCTGTGCCGTCCGTGAAATTGTCTCTATTCATCTGACTCAACGCCAGGTCTCTGCCGGATGAAGAGGGACGGTCCGTATATGCGAGACGGTCATTCTAACCCCACTTCTACAGCCACGATTTCCCAACCCATCCACCCCAATAATAATAATCCTAATCATAATATGGTAACGGCAGTGTGACTGCAGGGCACGGAGCCGAATCCTACGTGGCCTTTGACTGGCGTTCGGCCTATAGGGATGAGGGGGGGGGGAGAGAGGATGAGAAATGGAAATGGGCAGGTGATGCTCTCTACATTCATGGTCTGCTATACACGGTCTGATAAAAAAAAAACCGCCGTAGCAGAGAATGACACTTTCTTTATTTTCTCAGCGATATTTACAATGACGGGCTTGCCCTCCGCCAGCCATTAGCGGGCCTTCACTGATGTGTTTCAGGGTACAATGTAATGAATGGGTAATGGCTGAACACGGGCTAAAAGAGAGAGAGAGAGGGAGAGGGGGAGCGAGAGAGAGAAGGGAGGATGGAGGCCACATCATCCGTAATGACCTTTGAATAATTACGTACGACTGGGGAGGGGTTGGCAAGGCAAGGATACGGCACAGGGCGAGAGGAAAAGGCGAATGCAGAGCACGATTCTGCCGTAGTCTACCATGGATTGAGCTCGTTATACGGTATTCCTTCATCATCAGTGCCATTGAAATATGCACCCCGGAAAAATAAATAAAAAAATAAATAGATACAAAAATACAGCCAGACGAATTTCGATAATAGAATAAGTCTTTGGCAAAACGTATGAAATAACCAACATTGTATCTTTGAAGCATTAGCTAGAATGATTATCATATTGACTTAATTATTAAAAGAAACCAATCCATATTTGAAGCTTTTGTTGTATCACCAGTTCCCATAATTAATCGTGGGTAATAATTCATTATTGGAATGAGACTAGAATTATGGACACGTTATTTGTTTGTTGTCATGGCATGCGCACACTGCCGCGAAGTTATTTCAGGTGTGTGGAAATATTTTATCGTGTATACTGTACATGCACCCACGGCGCATTATAAGCAATGCATATTCCTTCTATTCCGACACCTCCCGTGAACTGATTTGTTTGCATGTGAAAAAATCTATGCAGTTTGCACGACAAATCCTAAACATATTAAGCAAGTTAATCGTGTAATAGATTCTCGTGAATAAAAAGGCGGTTGTTTTGGGAATGAGTTCGAAGAAATTAACCACCAATGTGGTTCACAACATTCCGTTATGACGGTTAGTGCTCAGGTCCGTCCAAATCCTGTGCAGTTTACATTACGACGGCTGGTTATATTGTTCCACCTAATGATTTATACAAACATCGTAATGACAGGGCAGACAGGTAGCCTGTGTTGAAAGACATTAAAAAAAAACCTAACCCTAACTCATCACCGAGACACGAGAAGAAAAAAACACCCTGGAATAGCATTGCAGTCAATGTCTGGTCGACCAGGCTATCTCTTTATAATAACACGGCCCGACGAAGAGCGAAAGGGAAAAACACATTCGTGGTTCATGTCAAATGAAGGCATGGCCAGCCAAACGAAATGCATAAGGAGCTATTATGCAGGAGCAGAGACAGCGCTAGAAAAAAAAAGCCCGCCTGCGCGCATACATGCATAATGTACCTCCGCACCACCAGACATCCGAGCCTGCCAGAGGGCGCTATGACAAACCGGTGGTACGGCAACGTTGTAGTATGAAAGCAGAACAAGCCAGGACTTGGTCTGACATTAAAAGTCGTGATAGAAATTTCGGCGACCCCTCTCCCACGCCCCTACCAATGGCCGAGTGTCGCCAAGAGCCTCTCGAAGCTTGGACATCGATTGCCTTGGTTATCAAGGGTCACAGCACTCGGACAAACCTTTGCACTATTTAGGTAATGCCATGGCAGCCAGCCACGCAGTCACCATTTGCCATATCCCTGACCGCATGCATTAGCATTAATTATTACACAAATGCATGGCGATCTATAACCCTCGAACCGGTGCGGCGCAACGTGATTATGCCCCGTGCGAGGATATCGGCTTATATGGGTTCTTTTACTCAGCGGCTGAGCCAAAAATACGCGCGATTTCACGGGAGTTTGTGGATTGGTAAGGTACGGCTTCCCATGACGATGTTAATTCTAATTTTTAACTCGGCATCTTTTTTCTGTCGACGGAGACGTTGTGTACTATTGTATCACTCAGTATTGAAAGTGTTGACGCATTTCATTGCTTACGACCGCGTATAACCGTATTGGAGGAAGGCCGACTCTCAATAAAACCACAATGCCACAAGTAGAATGGACTACGGCATCTGTTCCAACCATTATTTGAATACACTCTTAAAGATACAAGCATGATCGAAGACAGGCAATATGAAAATAATGTGCCCTTTTGGGGTGACTTCTACCTAAGGGCTGGAATGTTTGGATGGCAAAGCGGTGATAAGTTTAGCCATTGCCATCTGATTCAAATACCGGTCCAGTCAAATTGTACTTCCTACTTCAATGAAATACGACTAAAAGCGGTGACTAACCTGATTTGGCATATATACGGCGATAATGCTATGATGATATCCATATAGATCGCCCTATATTGATGTTGAAAATAACCATTAGACCTACACTGTATTTGACTTGTTTGTACTAAGTACCCTATTTACGCTATTTTATCGTCTGATGTCTCTAAAAAGGTCGCCATTTTTTGACTGAGTTCCTGCAATTTCACCCGTCCCAGAGTGTAACAGGTTCGAATCCAGCAACAGTAGATTCGTCTTTCAGACACAAAAATGTTGCACAGCATCGCACTCAAGGGTGGATTCGTCCATTGAAACCGTACCGAGGACATCGATGATACCAATTCACTTTGAATAGAACTATAGAGACTTCTACCCTTAGCTATCTCTGAAGCCAATTAGGGACATGGGTTATTATATGATCACTCGACTGACTGGCACTTATTAAACAAAGTGATATATCGCAAAACTACGCGTTATTACAACGGTGTCCCTTTAACCGTGCTCCACAATGATAGGCGCTGACGCGGGGCATCCATGCGTGAGGTCACAAGGCGCATTTACCGCATGCGCAGCTAGGCTCCGCTCAAGTCTAAGTAACGGCAATCTCCCTCCCCCACAATACTTCACGTGCAGAGTCCCGCATTAAAGGAACTCCCCAGAGAGAGCGGGTGAGTGATAAGGGGAAAGGGCAAGGTGACGGGCCGGGCACTGTGGCGGGTGGGGGATAGGGAAAAGGGGGAGGGGAACGGGGCACTAACAAGGGGGAAAGCAGCCCTGGTGTTAAACTCGCTGTTATTTAGAAGGCAATTGCCATAAAAGAGAACGCGAGAAGGTGGTTGGCCAGAGAGCAACACGAAATGAGACTACGCGTCAAGAATGTGTCGGTTACATCGGCCTGCCTGGGTGGAGGGGAGGGACCGTTTGTAGGTCAGAGGTTAGTGTAGATATGGCCACGAGAGGGCCGCCTCCTCAATGTCCTCCGTTATGTCAGGCAGTGTTTATAATCACTGTCTACGGCACCGAATTAGCGACTGCCATTAACCTTGCCCGTTATTTGAAGTCATTGCCAGTGATTTCGGGACAGGGTGCTGGTTGAAGCCAACGCTGTCACTAAATGACACTAAAGGGATGGACAAAGGTCGAAGGCTATACCGTTCTATTCAAAGTGAAATGTTATCGTCGTACTTCTGTCTCATTAGACAAATCCGACCTCGTTTCCAATGCTCCGCCACAGTTAAGGGCCGCATCTTGCACATAAGTTTTGTCTAATGGCGTCGGTGCATGAATAGAGGCAGAAAGCTGGTATGTGCCCTACCAATAGCCCCAGAAATGAAATCCCCCATAAGCCCCTCTTGGATTCGTCTATGGGTCTATTCATGCATCTAATTGTGCATCAGTGTACGACCACAGAACACAGCAGCCGGTTATGAAGTCAAGTTGCCAAAATAAGGGCGTTGGTGAAAATGACAATGAGAACACGCGCGCGGTTTGGTATCGCAAGAACGTGCTACAATTCGAGAGTACACGATGTACACTTCAGTCCAAGGCATCTACCTCAGGACGCCCTCTCACGGTGATTTGCTGCGAGTGTCGCTAAGGGTAGAGCGGCTTGAGACGAGGCTATTATTTTGGCTCTCGCGCAGACAGTAGCCGCACCAGCTATGGACGCCCATTTCAGACATGGCTACGAATAATGAGCAACGCGGGAAAGCAGTACGAATTGAAGCGAACTGAACACCGGCTCTTCGTATTTCTCCTTCCATCACCCAAGGGAGGCAGGGCAGGCAATATGGAAACATTGCAGACAATAATGTCATTAATTCAATCTGAGTAAGGTGTGGGGGAAACATTCGATAAACAGACAGATTTCGAGCATTTCCCAGTCAATGGAGACGTACGATTTGCTACCAAGGACGCCCTTTAAGAATAATTCAACGGCCGTTTCCCGTAAGTAAGCGGGTTACGCGTACTTACGCGGAGCCCTCCTTTGTGAGTAATGTGTCTGTTCATGAATATGTCTTGCCGTCTGCACAGGTGCCCGTTCTATCCATCATCGCGTGGATGAAACAGGTTGCTCGGCCGCTCCAAGACGCCCCAAAAGACAGTGTGAAAAAAATAAAACAAAAGGAAATCAAGCCATCAATCATGGCGGCGTGTGGGAACGAGTGGCCCATGATTCGTCGTGAGCTCATGTATAAATACTGCCAGACAACCGCCAGCCCTCGTCATGAATGATGGATGGACAGTGGGGGAGGGGGGGGGAGATGGAGACGGAAAAACGGAGGCACGCTGAACAACCCAACGATGCGCATACCGCGATGCCGTTTTGGAGGAGATCACGAGGGCGATGCAGCCGATCCGAAAGAAGGGGTGCGGATGATGGGGGAGGATGGTGAAGTGGAGGTGGTTGGGTATTTGTTTCATTACCCTCATCTGGTAGAAAGACACACAATCTGAGTCCGTCTGGCAAGACTCGGTGTGTGCGTGTGGCGAGGAGGGGGAGGAGTGGCTTCTTCGGAAAAGCTTTTAAGATCAGGCGATCGACTACGTCTTCGGATAATGGCGTTGCCGTAACAACTGCCTTACAGGTCTTTTCAGCCGAGGGGTAAAGACCATTGTGTCAATCTAACCCATGGCTGTCTTGCAGGTGGATTCGGATGATGTCCAAATGGAAATCCGTGCACAAAACCCCGTGAAGCGAGGACTAAGTATAGGATCGTGTATTGCAGTTATGGTGACCATGACGTCATTCGGCGGGCCTCCTGCCTGCTCGTGCTCTTGAATAGAGCGCCCTCAGCGCCAGTCACAATAAAGAGAATTCCATTGGCCCGTCCTGCGATTCCCCGAGTCGCACCGTTCCGCTTCTAAAATGGAGGATGCGATGACGTCTATGGTGACGTCAAATCATGTAATCATTTGAACTAATGTGTTGGTTGTGGGACACTTTCTCCTTTCTGTGACATGTTTAAACCGCAAAACTGCAACTTCGTCACCATAACTTAAACCATGTTTCACGATGTAACTGATTCGGTACACTCTCCGAAAAAATAAATAAAGTAGGCCCTAATGGGCGTTTAAAATCTTACAATATAGGCCTGTGGTTTCATTTTGGATCTGAGTTGTAAAATAAAGAAACCAACTGGGAGGTTGAAAAGTTGAGCAAGAAATAAACCAACTAGTTTACAGAACATGGCCAGAAGCCGAGGTAGCAGCCCAAGGGAGAAGGGTGGAGAAGGAAGGATGCTCATGGCCCCATCCTCCCTCAGGGGACAAGACCACTGTCATAATTCAATTCCTTTCGAAACCGAATAAAACAATGTTCCAAGGCATCTGTGTATAATACGTTGGTCTCTACTATCGAGTTTGTATAATTGTGAGACCTGGAATTTCAATTGCTGCTTTGTTATTAGAAGTTCTGTATCTAGCATGTTTTATGGCTGCAGAGAGACTGGCGCGTTCACTTGCTGTTGTTCATCGCATCCGAGTCGCGAGCCTCGTGCCTTGTCGAAAGACCACCCCGTCCGTCACGTCAGTCCAAAGAGGGCGATATATTATCATCAGAGGTTTGAGATGCTATACCCGGAACTGCATGGCTATATATAGGTCGTCCAAGCCGACGCACATCGATATCACTCCGCCGTCCCTCAAAGGAAAAGAAGTGCCGATGCCCTGGCTTGGAGTCGTGCATTGACCAAAAACAAAGGCCGACGATAATTATTAATCCGCCCGCGCTGGCAATACGTCGCGTGGATTTCGCATTAATTTACGATTCAGTGAATTAATCGATGTGCATGCACACAGTCGCGCCAGAGTAAGTCAGGCACACCAATGGCTGAGTCCTTCGACCTTCAGATTCCTCTTTCCTCTCTCCATCTCTTTCTCCTTTTCTCTACTTCTGTCCTCTCAATCCCACGCTCCTTTCCCTCTCTCTCCTCTCTCCTCTCTCCTCTCTCCTGCTCTATCAGTTTGCCGCCCCCATCCCCCTTCTGTCTTGCTCTCCTCTCCCTTTCGCTCTCCACTCTCTCCATTTCTCCACTCTCGTCCTCCTCTCAATCTCTTTCTCCTCTCTCTTCTTTCAAATAGAGTGTTTTCTTTGCACGTGCATTGCCCGGGTTTTTTTTTTATAATGGTCGAGAGAAAGAAGGGAGAGGAAGAGATGGGCCTATGAGACTGTGACGATGTACCCGACCGACGGCTAGAAATTAGGTGCAGCGCACTCAAGCCGAGTTTGTGCTTTACCCAACGGCTCCCTGCATATGCTTGGTATAGAGAAAGTCGGCTGGCGCATCATTTCGCTTCCAGCTATGCAACAAGTTTGCCACGCTGTATCGCTCGTGTTCCGTCTCATCCCATGTGATATCGCAGAGCTCAGTGGCGAAAAAGGGGGCACCCAACATGGCGGCTTGAGTGGTTGGCGGCATTGCACAATAGCCTGTACTGGCATTGGTTGCCGCACGAGAAATTGACGCCACTACGGCTGATGTGTTAGTTCGCCATTTGCGCAGTGCACTATTATTAACTAGGTGCTGTTAGACACTGGAAACAAATCTGGCAAACCGGGTGTGTATCATGACTACCAAAATGGCGGCTGGCACCTTCAATACACACTAAAAAAAAAACACCCCAGATCCGTCAACCACTGAACCAGCGGACGACAATCCCATATTCAATCGGACGACAATCCCATATTCAATCACCACGCGATGCGGAAATGCCATCCAGCGTTGGGACCAACGTGGCGTATAACGATCAGACGTGGTGCGATCTGGTGGCTGTCATTGCATCCCATCGCCGGATGCAGAATAATGCATAGATTAATGCATGGGGGAAAGGGCAAGGTTCCAACTGTCCACTCTCCACACTAGTGACGTTCAAGTGGTCCGTGCCGGTCCAATATCACTGCGCCATCGCACTCGCTGGAATAAAAAAAAATGTAGTCGGTGGTCGCTTTATTTCGCTAACCATCCCTTGTCTTCCCTTTTTCTTTTTTCTTGTCTACAGCGCGGGTATGTAATATTACGCAGCTGCAGCAGGCTGGCAAAAGGTGGACCGCATAATGGCAAACCCCGATTACGAGAAAATGCAAAGTCAGCGAGCCGAGTGCGGATGGAATGCCGACCAAAGCAGACATCTTCCCGTGCTGCGGGGACGGCACGCTCGGCGTTTGATTAGCCTGACAGCCCGGAAGCGAAAGCAAAACGACAGGGACGTTACGGAGAAGTCGGGAAACCTTCCGCGACATTGTATTGGCTTGATATCATTTTGCACAAAGTCGCCGAGGACGGTCAGAACCGATACCTCACTATAACAATCACAGGAAATAGCCGTCGAAATGTGACATTCCATAATTCCATAATTCCATAAAATACTCGCGAGTAATAAACTATTTGTCGATGTTTGAGTGACTATTTCTCGAAAAGTACAGTATCCCAGACCGTAAGAGTTCATTATGAGGATTATATCATGACCATCTACAAACTGTGTAAATTAGAAGGAAACCTGCATGTGGACATCGATGTTTTCCGATCTGCCCAATGTTGTACAGGGCCTTTAATACTGCATATGACAAGGGAGACTGAGAAATTAAACATAATACAGTCTGTTGACAAATGAGTCTTGTGATCGAGTGCAGATGTCCCAACGGGTAAGCAAATAAAGAGCATCCGTTCAGCTTGGGGGAAATGCAGACTTCATACACTGAGTCCCAATGGTATTTTTTTCTGTGAATGTCTTTTAATTCATATCTCAGTAACCCGCCCTACTTCGTAATATCGTCTGCATAGATTACATGTATCATTTTGCATATTGATTAACAACTGCGTGGCCTTTCATAATATCGAGTTTTCTGAGCTGATGAGCTTTGGAGTAAAAACTAAACCAGTACTGAAATTAAATCGCAAATACCTGGTTGATGCAAAACCCTGTGAATGAATCATTATTCAAGATCTGTTTCTAAAATATCGAATATTTCTTTCGAAAGTCTTATGCTTTGTGCAGTTTCCACGCATAATCTTTCCAATCCTGTGGCCGAATCAAGCTGGTGGTCGTAGTGGGCACACATTTCTAGACTGGTGTTATGATAATAAAGGTATCCTTATATAAGACTGTTCTCATATTTTTACGACGGCCACTCGCCGCGTTCTGCACGAGTGAACGGAGAGCAAACGCCCCGCTCGCAAGGTAACGCTGAACGTCAAGGCGCTCCACACGGATGGATGAACCGGTCACTCCGGTTGAAAAGAGAGGGTGGATGAAGAGAAAAGAGAGAGAGAGAGAGAAGGAGAAAGAGATGGAGAGAGAGAGGGAGAGAGAGGGATAGAGAGAGAGAGAGGAGAAAGAGAGGGAGAGCGAGAGGAAGAGAGAGGGATAGGGAGAGAGAGGAGAAGGAGAAAGAGAGGGAGAGAGAGAGGGAGGGAGAGAGAGAGAGAGAGAGAGAGAGAGGGAGAGGGATAGGGAGAGAGAGAGAAGGAGAAAGAGAGGGAGAGAGAGAGAGAGAGGGAGAGAGAGGGATAGGGAGAGAGAGAGAAGGAGAAAGAGAGGGAGATAGAGAGGGGGAGAGAGGGAGAGGGAGAGAGAGAAGGAGAAGAGAGGGAGAGAGGAGAGGGAGAGAGAGAGGAGAAAGAGAGGGAGAGAGAGAGGGAGAGAGAGGGAGAGAGAGGGAGAGAGATGGAGAGAGAGGGAGAAGGGGAAAGAGAGGGAGAGAGAGGTAGAGAGAGGGAGAGAGAGGGAGAAAGAGAGAGAGGGAGAGAGGGAGGGGAGAGGGAAAGGGAGAAAGAGAAGGAGAAAGAGAGGGAGAGAGAGAGAGAGAGAGAGAGAGAGAGAGATAGGAGAGGAAGACAGAGAGGGAGGAAGAGGTGGAGACAGAGAAATACAGAACACGCTCATGCACGTTCATCGGACGTTCATCGGACGAGAATCCCCCTTTAGTTTATACGGGCTCCGCAGTGCCGAGACTTAGGCCGCACGCGAGCCTTAATGACTGGCCTGTCTGTGAGCGATGCACGACGGGCGATTGGAAATACGAGAGGACCGACGGATTTGCCGCACGGAACATTTATTGCCGGGTACGAATGATTGTGAAGGTGGGGGGGGGGTTGATGGGGAAGGTTGGTTAGACAAAGTGGAGGTAGGGTCAATGTCCACTGAGTAGGTCCTATGCCGCTATATACCCTACTTGACATGCGCAGACTGCTGAGCCACAATGGTGAATCATCCGCTTGCTTGCCACAGTCACCTTTGATAATCGTCACGGCGAGAGAATGATCCATATCAAAATGCAGATTGCTTTTTCTCTTCTTTTCAGAATTATTCAAAGGTCAGAATGAGCGGTACTCCCATGTCACTGGTAAACAAATCCAGCTTTCAGAATCCAGCCAAAGCAGTTGATAAACACAGGCGCTGACATTTGGGTTTCATTAAGATATTCGTGTGCATATAGGAAACAAACGAACAAACCGACCGACCAACAGACAGATAGACAGACCGACGGGCAAAATGACTGACTGGCCATTCAACCAGTAAACGGGCAATCTAAGAACCAAGTAACGGACCATAAGCTGCGTGTGTGTGGGTGTGTGACAAAGGGTTAAAATAATGCCATCACACATAGAAACCATGGAACGTCCCGCGTGTACTTATAGACCAAAAGGCAGTCAAGCCGCGCCATAATGTCTGTCGATGCCCTGCGCGATGTAGTACAGCGTTGCCAAAAGTCAGTCGTGCGACCGAATATAGTTGCTTTTCTATACCGTCGGCCGCCGTGACGATTTTCAACCTGCGACGCACTATCGGGCTGCGCGCGTGTGAATGTTTGGTGGAACTGGTGGCCCAACGAGCGAACGCGATACAGACGAGCGCGCAGTGCATGATGAACGCCCGCTCAGTCTGCATGTAACGAGCGAGGCGATCCGGCACTACGCCCGAACGCAACAAGAGTTAATGAGCAGTGGCTGTGCATTGGACCAAACAGCAAAGACGAGCACAGAAGCCACACCGATAAAGGTTGTAAAGCTCCCATGATATGATATTACATCGATCTCAGCTAACCCTTCGACTGTTGGGGTCAAATTTACTCATTCAACCCACTAAAGTACAATGATTGCAGTGACACTGACAATGTTATCTCTTAGAGAACGCTACAAATGATGCAAAATGCAGAAGGAACAATGTTTTTCATGTAAACGTCGGTGTTCAAATGAAGGATGCCGAGCTTGAGCCCGGGTTTGGCGGGGGATCAACCGGGCACATTAAGAACTCGATTTGAGGCAGCGCAGGGTGGGGGTCGGTAACCAGACTATCAACCGGAACCTTAGCAGAGCGAGGTCTGGCAGCGGACCGCCAAATCATAGAGCCAAACTCCATGGAATCCGTCCTGCTGTTTATTAATGGACCAGTATCTAATTCCCCTCAAGCGCCTCCAGTTGCACAAACAGGTGTCCTGACAGGACCTCCGTAAGGAGCGGCTCTATGACAGGTGATTTTCAAGGCACACTTCCTCAATTCGTTTCCAAGTTAGGACGCATTGGCCCGGAGTGTGGGAATGCCTGTGTTCATGTTAATATGGATACATACATACATACCGGACAGGGCCGAAAATCTCTCTCTCTCTCTCACACTCTCTCAAGTCACAAGGCATAACAACTATTGCTGGTGTGGTTATGGGGCGAACCTGGCATCGACTGCATGCACTAACGTAGCACTAACGGCAGCCTCTGTGATGCCGACTCTAGTGACCTGTTGGATGTAGTCAGGCCAGGTTGTGCAGGTGTTATATGTTCCAACCATCAGTAGAAATGTCAGACTGCATGCATATCGGGACATGACCCCTGAGTGGTGAACTGCTGCGCAGACTATGGAACGTCTTTTGGTCTGTCCATAGATGAAACAACGATGCAGACATAATGACGAAGGCGAATTCACACTGTATTCTGCTCGCCATGTACACCACCTGCCAAGGCCTTGGATGGATTGCATCTTGTGTTTGGACTTTGGACATACAGAAGCACACCAGAGAGACCCGCCACATTCAGGAAATATGTATCCCAAAGCATAGATTTCCTCTCTCTGGGTCATTTGCAAATGCTCCCAAATGTTCCGATATGTTTGTAACAGAAAAATAATAACCATTGAAACCTATTGCGGTGTTTTTGGCTTAGCAATCAGAGCGGTGGGTACAGGTACCGCACGAAAGGTAAACCAATTGGGCACGCCGTCCCTCCTGAAAGAGAAATGCGGGTTGGCAGCGGCCGGGGTGGATAGGGATGACTGTACTCCAGAGGGGAACTTCATCTGCTTCAGGGCCGCGCCTACAATCGTATCATCCCTTTCTCTAGCCCTGGTATCTTGACACACCGCCGTACTCAGCACCCATGATCGGGGAGCCTCTTGCGTCACACAGTGCGTGGCACCTCGGCAAGGCCGGGCGGTTGGCAACAGTATATAGCGAGGCCTGCGCTGGCCAGGTTTGCGATCGATAGGCCATGGCAAAGCATGGGGGGAAAACGCGGAGAGGAAGGGGGGGAAGGGGCCCGAACAAGCAATGTCTTAGGAATGCTGGGGGCCCCTGGACACACGAGAATCGAAAGAGAAAGCCGAGGGCGCCATGGTCCTTTACGAAATGATGGCTTAGGCCCGTGTTTGGATTTGGGGTTCTATTCAATATTAAGGAGCATGTCTTTTTCGCCATAGCTTCTAATTCTAAACGTATGTTATTTACTAAACAAAGTAACAAACCTTAACATTCAGTGATACAAATACAACCTGAATTCTCTGGTTTTGCGTGGCGAAGTCTGACCCCAATTCGGTGAATGCGCTCGATATCCTATGAGTATAACGCGATAGCGTTATGTAAGCAACGTGCGTTTATTTCACGAGAGCATTTTGATGAGGTATGCAAGTACGCTGCGCGCACCTGACGAGACGTGTCGACATATGACGAGATTTCGTGAGATTAATCGAGATGAGACGGAACGCAGATTTACACTTCGCGTGTGTTTGTCATTGTTTTTGCATCTGGGATGACCTTCATCGCGTGTATCAGGCTACATTTAGACATTCTCAATTAGGATTCTTTCTGACCCTGGCTTGGCGCATACACGCCTAGGTGTGGCAATGAATCTGGCTTTGCATAATTCAGACCGAATACGAAACGGAGTGCTTTGACGCTCAAAATGTCAACCGGCTTGCAGGCGACGAGACCCCATAAGCCCACGCGCTTGTCAACAAAATAGAAATGAGCCCGTCAGGACTACGGGCCCGGAAATGATCTCGGTTCCCCTGAAAAACAAAAATAGCCCTGGCTGGGTGTGAATGACGTCATGCAACAGCCGTTGGGTGGCCGGTTGTGACGTCTTTTTATGGAAACGGCCGTCTGCAGCTCGGATCAGGTCGCCCGATGACGTAAACTGTCCATGTTGATGAGCTGTTATTGTGTGTGTGGTTTTTTTTCCTCCCCTCATTCTATTACGGGGTTTTGTTTTGTAGGGAGGGTCTTGGCCGGCTGGGTGCGGCATTTAATGACACCCCTGGGCCCTGGGAACGGTGGAGGGTCTCGGGCAGAGCGACAGGCACGTCCTGCGGGATGAGCAACAACAACCTCGAGCCCGGCCTCTGAGTGATACGACAGGAGCGGCCCTGCCGGAGTACTGCTTGCGAAATTCTGGGCTGCTCAATGAGACCCTTTGCGTTCTTTTTTTTCTCTGTGTGGCAAGACCATCACTTCAGTCATTAGTCCTAAGAACGTCAAGAGCATGCATGAGAATATGGTACAATATTTGATTAGCAATGAAAAGCACCTTCATCAGTTCGACCTTCAATAAATACTGGTTGCAAATTAAACCAAAAAAAATGAAATTACCATAAATCCGAAAATAATTTCATTGATTTCATGATTTCTTGATTAGAAAATGATAGTTTCTGGTGTCGGAAGCACGCTGGCTCTGAAATGCAACAAGCGGAATGCTCCCGTGTAGAAATCACAACCAAAAAAGGGTTGTCATTAGGGTTGGGGCCTTATCACGTCCTTTTATCGCTACGCAGCCATCTGTATATACCCCAATGATACATCCTGCATATTCCCGCGTCACGCAGGGGTAACAGCCTATTTCTGTAATGCGCAACTTCTCGCAACTTTATCGGGCTTGGACATCTTTTTTTTCTTTTCTTTTTTAATTTATAATTCCCCTTAGAGTGCTACAAACAGCATTTTCGTATTGCTCGTGGTCGATAACAGAATGGACCTTTCTCCTCTATTCTACTCTTTCTGCTCTCTCTATCCCTCTCTCCCCTCATTATCTCTTATTCTCGTCATCATTGTCCCTCTCCCTCTCTCTTCTCCTCTCCTCTCCCTCTCCCTCAGTCTCCTTAAAGTCCGCGGTTCTGCTTTGTTCGCTGAAATCATTCAAATTTCCATCGCAAGGAAAAGTGGCACTAATATTGAGTAAACAATGCTGTAAGAGACGCGACCATCAAATATCCACGTAGCTCGAGCATCAACGACTTCATGTGGATGACCGACGAAACGTTCTCTGAATGTGGTTCTATCAGGGGGGGGGGGTATCGGATGCGTCATTCCAATCACACAAAACAGGGCTCACCTCCTTCACGCTGATAACCAAAAATCCGAACAAAAAATGACAACATCTAAGTACGTCAGGTCTTGATAAATGAATAATGGTGATATGAAAAAAAAGAAAAAACGACAGCGAGGACAAAATGTTGAGCTATCTTCTGTGGTTAATGCGCCCATTAGGACATAGCAGACTACGTCTTAATTGAGAGTCGAGAAACACCAACTTAATCACGGCCATGAAGGGCCGGGACCCGATAATGTGTCTGAGCTCATGTGGCGTCCACCCACGACGGGGCAATGCATCACTTCGCTCGCCAGGGACTACGAAGAAGACAACGACGACGACGAAGAAACTGAAGAGGCGAAAATAAGGTAGAAGGTTAGAGAGACGGAGAGATATAGAGACAGGGAGACACAGAGAGACAGGGATAGGGGAGAGAATAGAGAGAGGAGAGAGGGGAGAGGAGAGAGCGGAAAGAGATGGGAGAGAAGAGAGAGGGGATGACATGGGAGAGAAGAGAGAGGAGATGAGAGGGGAGAAGAGAGAGGGGGAGAGAACGGAAAGAGAGAGAAGAGAGAGAGAGAGAGGGGAGAGAGAGAGGTGGAGAAGAGAGAGCGGATAGAGGAGAGGGACGACAGGAGAGAGAGGAGAGAGGAGAGAGGAGATAGGAGAGAGGAGAGAGGAGAGAGGAGAGAGGAGAGAGGAGAGAGGAGAGAGGGGAGAGGAGAGAGGGGAGAGAGAGGAGATAGAAGAGATAGGAGAGAGGAGAGAGGAGAGCGTGGATAAATAGTGAGAGACAAAAATGGGAAGGAGAGAATGAGAAACGAGAAAAAAAGAGACTGGAAGTGGTGAGATAGAAAGAAAGGAAAGAGAGAAGAGGAACAGAACGAGAGAAGAGGAAGAAGGGGGAGAGAGTGAGAGAGAGGGGGAAAACGTGAGGACGAGGTAGATGGAGAGAGGGAGATGAGAGATACGACCTTAAAAGACGGTTGCCACATTATGGATTATTGTTCTGATATCGGGCACGATTCCAAGAAGAGGAGTGGGGTAGGTTAAAATAAAAAAAAACCGTAGAAGGTAATATAAACTGATCACGCCCGTTCTTATCCCGAGACGAGGACGGGGGTACACATCGGCGCTTCATTACAGATGCATCGGACGAAACAGCATGAGCAGCGACCTGTTTGGTAGAAGATAAGCGCATGGTGCCGCGCACTAGCATGGCCCTGGACTGGAATTGTCAAGTAAATTACGGGATGCACTTAGGCCTCTGCGAAAAAAAGGGAAGAGAAAGAAAGGCATTCAAGCGATGCCCTCACCAAACAGCGGGCTGACTTTGTGACGTCATACCGGCTCTGTCTCCCTGGTAACGCCGGCGAATTTTCGACGCTCATCAATCTAATCCCGCCGTCTGCGAAGCTCCAAATTTCCTCTTGCACCGCGACGGCGTCAGCCAGAATTCTTTATGGCAAGCCAACACCAACACCTCTTTTTTTCTCCCTCTCCCTCTCCCTCTCCCTCTCCCTCTCCCTCTCCCTCGCCCTCTCCCTCTCCCTCGCCCTCTCCCTCTCCCTCTCCCTCTCCCGTCTCTCTCTCTTCCTCCTACCTTTCCTTTCTCTTTCTCGATCCGACTAATCACCAAGGTGATTTCGAACCCGTCACATTAAAACAAACGAGTCTGATTGAACATTCATGTCGGCCGCTCTTTGAGAAGACCCACTCGAGCGGATGAATCAATAACGCTAAGCCAGCGTTAAGCGTGATCAGGCGCAATAACAAAATAGTTCGCATGCTGAACGGAACTTTTTTTGACCCAGACGCCAGCCGAGGCGAAACAGAAACAAGTTTCTCTTTGATGGGCAGTGATTGCGTGTGTAGCAGTGACTCGAACATGAGTTGAGGAGATTAAAACAAACACGGCGAGGAGACCATGACAATCGAAGCGCAAAGCGTCGCACATCCTACCAGCACCATCCGAAAGGCAGAAGTTAAGCACGTGGACAGAGCGTCATCCCAGCAATCGACATCTACACACGGTGCGTGTGATTCGGGTTGACGTCTTACCTTCCCACCTTCCCGCTAACACCCTGTTTTCCCCCGTGCCATTCCCCAGCGATCCCCAAAATATCGACAGGCAAATCACCAATCATGGCGGCCTCGTACAGATCTCACCATCGTCGGTCTCGATTTATACTTGGTTCTAAATCGCGGTCTGGAGGGTGGACGGTCACCCTTTGGCCCGCAGTCTGTATGGTTTTTTTTAAAGACGCCGCGGCTTTAAGTTGTCGAGCTGCCACGGATGGACTGGCATGCCGTCCAACCCATCGGCCAGCCCCAAACAGAACCATTACGGTATCATAGAGGTGTAATAATGTAGGTATAAGGCCACACAGGGGTCTCATCCCTGGTAGTCTGTCCCTTATTGTGTCTCTATACGGAGGGCTAAAATAACAAGTAGATGTCTACCCCCATCGGCAACTCGGGATAACAGACAAAGAACAAGGCACAGAGGCACCATGTTCTCTGAATTAGAAAAAAATAATGGCGTTTCACACAATCTACGCCGTAAGATTTTCGCTGCTCATGCATAATGTAGGATAGGCCATCAACGAAAATACAGAATCGTGTCCACTGCACCCACTTGGCCAGACTCCGTGTAATGCCATTACTTATAGGTTGTATTCTTGTCTTGGTCCACTTGAGTTCGCCCGGCGCGCTAAGACAAACAGAGAACTGGATCGGGCTGGCTTCCATAGCCCACGCCTGGCGACGGGCCGAGACCGAGGCGAGTTTATGGAGCAGCGCGGACTGCATGCCGGCGTCGACCGGGACGACAACGAGATAATTACGGGTCCCTTTGCACGGCGCAGCCCAGCCAGCGCTTGCTGATCTTAATTCCCCCGGGGCGAAAGAAATTCTCCGTACTTTAACAAAATCCGCACGTTTTTTCCCCTCTTTCGTTCGCTCGCCATAGCCCCCTCTGCTCTTCTCCCTTTTTTTTTATTTGTTTATGGCATTACTGTACCACCGTAGTGTCCAGTAGTCTGATCCCTGGGGGAGTGAGCTGGCATGTGGCGCATAATCTGAATAATGTGCATTAAGGGCTGTGTCGAACACGAGGATTAATATCAACTTGCTGTGACGGTGGCGGAGGGATATTAAAGGAGCAGTCGGGTTGAGAAATCTCCGCCCATCCGCACGAGCCTTACACACAATGTTATCTGCAGACTCATGATAAAATAAACTTACGAACTCAAAATCTAAGATATGACTACTGTACGTTTCAGTAAGTTAACGTACATATACCAAACGTTCCAAGCTTTCCACGCATAGTTCATTGTAGCTTATAATCATATTCAGTTGTTGCAATGCGTAATCAGATTAAGGTTCAAATTATCATTTTGCATTCTTTTTATCGTAATATTTCACAAGACTAGGTTTCACAGAAAGGTCATTATTAGACGACCTTTTCGTGGATAATTCATTACATTTAACATCCCATGCATCTTTATCATTAGGGTAGGACAGGACAAGCAATATGTTATGCCAAACAAAAGTCACATCATCTCAATCGGTACATTCACTAGTCGTAATCGGTTGGCTACGTATACACGAAGGGTACGGTACCATGGGTAATTGTTGCTTCACAGCTCACACACAGTGATGTAAACTGTAATATCCTATGAATAAACCTGAAACTCTTTAATCCGTAATACATTCTACATTACCATGGCTTAAGTGCGCCATTAATAGCCGTTTTCACAAACTCCAATAATACCACAAAGGAAAAGAAAACTCACGCTTGTATACTTTGCATACATCAATCAAATAAAAAACCACCGAACAACCTCCACTAAAATTAAAACCCATGTTTGCACTTAGGGGACGTCTCGGGATTTTAAGGGACAAATTTAGACACGAGTCGATCAGGGACTGTACAAACCTAAGTGGGAACTTAGATCAAAACTGTACAAAACTGAGAAACAACTGTACAAAACCCTGGACAAAACCACACAGAACTTCAGTGTACTGATACAAACTCAAGAGAACAAAACGCTTTACTGATGTACGGTGCACAGTACGACAAGGAATGCCAAAGCAAAGAAATGAATATACACGAACATAGTGTCGACCGGGTTCCATCGGCTGGGGTGGGTTAATTACTGGGGTTGGGGTTAGATAGTGTAAGCTGGGGGACAAGTAGTATTCCAACTGAGGAAAATCATCTGAAACAAGATGTGGTATATAGCGTTATGACAATCCACTGCTTGGTAGACAGCAAGGGCGTAGAAATCAAGAGGGAGTTGGCGGGAAATCGACGGCAGCGTGTACAATGTATATCCTGTTGGTAAGTGGCGTAATGCCCGTTCGTTATAGGTTGGTAAACCCCTATTCTGTGTGCGTGCTTGACCCGAACATGATCATGAAGCCTCTGCTTTCCCTACTCGTGAGTTATCAGTGACATTTGCGAACCAACGCTTTGATCAAGATATCCCGACAGTTAAACCTTGCCATTCCCAGAGGCTTAGGGAAATTCTCACTGTTGAAACTAATCGAACAAATGCTAGGTTACAAGCAACGGGATCTGACTGCTGAGCTGGTTTTGTAAAATTGAATCTAGCGACTTACAAACAGGATTGCACACAATGTACCTCAACACTTGACACCTCAACACTTGGGGTTACGGCGGGGCTATAGTGCGGGCAGGAACTCCAGCGTAAGGTGTGAAAATATATCTATAAATTTGGGGGGATTCGTGGAGTCCTGTAACAAATCAAAGGAACTCGGTTGGCACTTCGTAGGGGAAGCATCTGTGGGAGTGACTGTACGAGAGGAACTGTGGGGATTTACTGCACGAGAGGGGGTTAGGTGGTATCTTTTAGGGGGTACGTAAACATGTATATCTATTTTTTTAGTTTGGGTTTGGTTATTTGTGGTTCTTTGCTGAAGCGACATGACATACCGATAGGCATCTGGAATCACTAGAGGATCTTTCCGGCTCGTTTGTGACCTGGAAGAGATACAATGAGGATGTAGAGGAAGAAAAGGGGAAATGGGGGAAAAGGGAGGAGAAGAAGGAGGAGGAGCGAATGGAGGAATGGGACATTTTGGTGATGGTGATGATGGTGATGACGATGATGATGGTGATGGTGATGGTTATGATGGTGAAGGTGATGGTGGTGATGGTGGTGATGGTGATAGTGATGATGGTAATGATGGTAATGGTGATGGGGATGATTGTGATGATGAGGATGGTGATAATGGTAATGATGATGATGGTGAAGGTGATGGTGATGGTGGTGATGGTGGTGATAGTGGTGATGGTGGTGATAGTGGTGATGGTGGTGATGGTGGTGATGGTGGTGATGGTGGCGATGGTGGTGATGGTGATGATGTTGATGATGATGGTGATGGTGATGATGGTGATAATGGTGATAATTGTGATGATGGTGGTAATGGTGATGATGGTGGTGATGGTGATGGTGGTGAAAAGGGGAGACGACGACGCAATCACCCAAAGCAAGTAGACAGACAAGAAATGAAGGTCGTGAAAGGATTCACAAAGGTGAACACAATATCAAGGATGGGGAACAGAAAAGATGAAGATTCGATGGTGGTGGTTGTGTCGAATGGACGTGAGATGAAGAAAAAAGACCAGGGCGGGCCGGGGAGAAGAGATGATGTCGGCACAGGGGAAACGAAGAGGGGGAAAGATGAGATGTCACAATCGAAAGATGCAGATGAACATGACGGCGAAGGCGAATACAACATCGACGATGATGGAAGAGAATGAAGAGTGAGATGGATAGAGGACGGAGGCGGACAGATGAGGGGATAGTCAAGGGGGAATGTTGAAGATGCATGGGGATGGAGAGGGGTTAAAGAGTAGATGGCCGGACGGAGGGACGGACGCGGAAAAAAGGGGGCGACACCGAATTATATTAGAGAATCATTGTGAAAGAGGAAAGATAGAATTTCAGAATGAATGATCAGATCGAGACAGGGGTGGAGAAAACAGAAGCCCTATCATGTTCCCTCGTTGACTGAAATACCAGGGAGTAATCAACCATGGGAGAAATTATTCATGGATAATCAAGGGATCTACAAGCATCTTGAGTGATCACAATCTAGCAAGGGATAAAACAAGAAACTCGATGTCCACCATGGTGGATAACGAATCCCACACATCTCAAGAAAAACCGGCCATTGCACTTCATGAGAATTCAAGTCAACATTTCTTTATACAAAGAAAATGATAATACGCTACCCATGATCTTTAAACACAGCATCAAAAACACTCAATGTCCACATTATTACTATAGGTTACACAACAGGATTGCGGGACGGTCCATTTTGCAGGAGGGTAAGGGTGCAGAGCATGAAATGGAGGGTGGGGCACACTGGAGGATGTTTGCCTCTATTTTTTTCTCACTCGAAACGCTAAGGCGGTTATAATGTGACAAGTCTTCGTCCAACACAGACTCTCGAGCTACCACGCCCATTTAACCACGCCCATTTGACCACGCCCATTTTAGCCACCTCCGATGAGAAACACGTTATAACTCGGCAACTGGAATTATAAACAAATTGTTCCACACACGTTCGAAGATGATGCGACGATGCGCTAAATCAATATCGATAACGAGAAGGGATAGTTGATTATGGAGTGATGAAAAAGTCAAGCTCAGTACAGCTGTGCCAATCAGTATACCATATATACAGAGATGAAAACGAGCACGGGTACCAGTGAGACAGTGCGTTACAGTTCGTTTATGCCGTACCCGACGAAATGCTGTGAAAAGAGCCATCAAGCAATTCAATCAAGCCATCGGAACAATGTGGCGCTTATCATAAATAAACTAGAGTAATATGCAAAATAGCTGCCGCTTACTGACTAAAATCGACAAAATGTAAATCTAAAAAAAAAAAATGAGGGCCTGACGAAATGAATTACAAAATAATAAATGAGAGGAATTGATACAATTTAATAAGAAAAACACGGCAAAACCCGCAGAAAGGCCCGTGAAAGGCAGAAAATAAGAACATGAAGCGAGGAAGCAAGCAAACGAAATACGAGCCAGGGGAAGGATTACATATTACAGAATAAGCCAACGGATGCCAGGCAACAGAAAGATGCACACGCAGAAAACAGATAGGGGACGAAGTGTTCTTGTTGTTTGTCGAGTATTAATGAAGTTACTAAGGAGATTTTGTGTCCGTGAATTGGTGATGGAAAAGAGAAGGGGGAAAATGGAGAAATGACCGAAGGGCTTGTTTCTTCGTCTCTGGATGGTGTGAAATTCAGTCTGATGCGACCACGGTGAATTGATGTCCCACTCCACACACACACCCCTCCGCCGCTGTCCCGGAGGGAGAGAAAGCTTCGTGCCAGGGATCGAGGCAGGTACTGGAGTGCATGTACATGTAGGCTCCCAATCATGTCGCGCTCTACAATCTCGCCCGGCGACTGGCCGCGAGCTGCTATAGCAGTGCACAGCCACTTCCTTACGACTGAGAAAAAACCCAAAACAGAACCCTCGAATTGAGTCTACAAGGCAAGACCGCTCTGTTTCTCGTTATCGTCAGCATTACGAGGACGATGCAATGCCGGTCACAGGGAGTGAGATGGTCTGTCCCGTGTACAGTCTCTTATTCTCCCTTTGCCCCGTAAAGGTACTTGAGAAGCAAGGACGAGATGCGAGAAGGGGCGACATTATTCACGTCTGAAGCAAAAAAAAAGGCTCGATTTCATACGAGCGATGATATTGCTTCCCCAGATCACCGCAGAACTCTGCCGCAGACCTCGGAGACATTTTGGCAGAGCTCAAAGTACTAGAGCAGTGCGTGTTCTTTTTCTTCATCTCTACTTCCTCTTCTTCTTCTTTTTATGAACGGGTCCTCCCGGTCTCCATTACAAGACTGACGAGTAAAAGAGAGATGTGAAGAATCTTGAAACAGAATTCTTTTACGATACCAAGTGCTACAACAGCCCTTGATTCCATCCTATCCTCTTTTGGTGAAAGCCAGAGTTTTCGGTTGAAACTCCAGCTTATCAACCATCTGCTTCCATTTATTTTAATAATTTTCATACTTCGCCTGTGTTATGACCCTGAGTGGCCATTGTCTGCATTGACTATCGGCATTTTAGGTGAGTGTGGCTTGAACGGTTCCCCTTCAGAGCCACTCACAAAAGAAACCCAATTCTCACATGGTTTCTGCGCATAGACCATCATTGGCCTGCTACTTCCACCACGAGTGGCTTGAAATCTCACCAGATTTCAATGATGAAGGATTTCTGCCTCCGGGAATGGTTCTGCTGATGACGAAACGTCAGCGCCTTTCAAATTTCAAGATTTCAACGGGGGGGGGGTCGAAAACACTAGATTGCTGGAAATGTCTGCTCGTTTCTACAGGTCAACAGGTTGTCCCTGTCTTGAGGGGGAACGAGATTCCACATTTTGTTTTTGCGCAGGGATTTCTTTTGCAAATTAGGTGCGCTTCACTATTAATCACTGTCCATTTCAGTGTGCGGTGCGGATAGAGCAGGAATCATTATTTGCATAGCGGCCAAAGTTAGTCAGCCTGAGCTAGATCTACATCAAATTGAAAGGGCAAAGGGAAAACATGTTTTCAAACCGTATTATCTGGGGATATCTGTTTCTTTTTACTTGTGTTTTGATGAAATAAAAAAGGGGATTCGGGGGCTTCTTAACCAAACTTCAATCGCCATAGGTTTGTGCTTTAGAAGGTGTTGCTGTTTATAGGTATAGCCTAGCTATCAGGACGCCTGGCTCCCTTGCTGTTTGGGCCGGGCTTGCGCACATTGGCACGGCGAGGTCTGGGCCGTGTGCATGCCATCCAGCGCGGACGGACACGGACACGGGGAGGGAGCCTGGGCCAACGAGATTCTCCAATAATCACGTTATTCGTCCGCCGTGGGGGGAGGTGGGTCGATATCCACCCAGTCCGTAATCAACTCAGGCCTGGGAAGGTAGAGATTTGCAGGGACAAGACGGGGAAAGGGAAGAGACGGGTGCCCCGATGACGCCCGTTACGTCATATATTTATGGACTCGATACACATAGTGTGGCACTTCGGTCGGTTTTACATCCAAACCGCGTGTTCGTCGGAATGGGTGGATGTGAAACCAGACCGCAAAGCGGCCCCTGTCTTTGAAATCAGTATCCTCGTCGTCAAAAGGAAACCCACGATGAGGCAAGACTATTATTTCGTCAAAGGCGCGCAATTGCAGCCCAAAATTCAACACCGCTTAATTCGCACGTATCGGAGGACGAAATAGTATACGTGTTCTGGGTAGTAGCTCAGATATGCTTATATCGTATTCGGACATACCAGTATTTCGTAGTTTTCTGAGAGATGTGCTAGTCGTTAACAACAGCCTTATGTCACTCATTAAAACCTGAAAAATTCAGATGTCTCGGCAGTGAGCGGAAACTCTATTCATCTTCATTACGCGGAATATACACCTCGAGCACAAGAGGGAAAAGGACGACACGAGAGCAAGGCTACGCCGAAAGTAGAGGGGAAAAAACAGCCGGAGACCGGGGGGTATTTTGATCCAATCTGGCGCGAACACTGCAAGTCTGTGACCTTTAGGAGGAGGGCGTTTTCGGCCAGGAAATCGATCAACTGCCACGCAGTGTTGAAAACCTGTGCCTTGTACCAGGACTGTTCAACACCTCCCCATTCCCACTGTGACGTGCTGAGTGAGTATTATGACACGCCTTCGTCGCGTTCAGGACCGAGGCTCGGGTTGTTTGGAGCGGATTTTTTTTCTTCTGTTTTTCACAACCCAGATTGTGCATGCGCAGTTCCCAGCTTCGGGTGTTTGCGGACGCATTCGGTTCGGACCGAAGTGGACGAACTGCAATATGGCGGACATTCTGGCGTCAGGTTGCTCGTCTGCAGTACACAAGCGCTGTGGGCAATGACCTTTCCAGTTTCTATAGAATGAAACCAGTGATGGTCACTCAACCGCCAAAGTAAAACTGTAAGGAGCGTAGTTACGCAATGTATGCCGGTAAAACCTAGCGGTTTTGCACTCGCATTTGGGGCACTTTATAATACGCGCTGTAGGATCGACGAGGGAGTTTGGTAAAAAGACAGGAAACCGTTTGTATGCATTCGTGGGTGCTAAAATGGCGGACTAAGGCTTCAATTCGATGCGACTCAACAGGACTATCCCGCCGTGTCATTTTGGTGTTCATAATCAAGAATTGGTTCATGTATTATTCCGCAGGCTGAGAATTTCCCCTTTTTTGTTAGGTTACACGTGGTGGTGAATTGCACAATTCGCACAGTATGAGGTCACACAGACACAACCGTACCAATGAGTGGTTCATTTTGCGTACGTCAGTGAGTCTACACCCATGAGCGCCGATCACGCCAGCGTGTTGCCCGAAGCAAGAAGGCCAACGGAATAGCCCAAACCAAGGAGAGCAAGGCCAGACCGAAGACGGTCTGTATAGACAGGAGTGGGTGGACACTGTCTGGCTAACATTTATTGCCCCTTAACCCTCAGTACATCCACGGGGCTAGCCAAGGGGATGTATATTTCGCCGGGGGAGGAGGGGGAGGGAGGAGAGGGCGCAAGACAAATCGCAGCAGCTAGCACCAGTTTTGAAGAAAAAAAAAGTCTGTCAGCGCACCGTGATATTGCATGAGGACTGCGATACGAGAGGAACCCCCTGAGGTTTTTTTGGGGTGGGACCCTTATAGCGGCAATGCATGTCCAAACTTGATCGAGACACGAAGCGATGTTAAAGATTGAGGGACGGGAGACGACAGAAGCGGTTGGGATTGGACGGCGTCCACGTTTTGGGAGCGGGAGTAAGGGCACACAGAGGCCCCCTCGGCTGGGTGTAAACATGTCACGTGGTCTGAGGTGGCAGAGAGTATAGCACTACAGTATACATGCCAGCCCTTGCTTGCCTGTGTACCGAGGGCAGGGAGGGAGAGGGGCGGTTTGCATCAGGTTATAGCCGTCTCTTTCGTCAGCACAACTACCCCCTACTTTAGGGGCCCCTTTCCTCCCTTTCTACCCTCCCTCCCTCTCTCTCTTTCCTCCTTCCCAATCGACAGCATGAAGCAGTCCCCCCAACTAGGCCCCCTCGCCCTGCCTGCTCATCGCAGCTCTGACGCACGCACGGGGCCGCTAGCTGAATTTCAATGGAGTGGAGCGAAGGTGGGGGACTGGAGAGAGAGAGAGAGAGCTGGTTGGGGGTAGCGATCGCATCTCCCCACCCTTCCCTACATCCCTCCCGAGCTCTCTCTTAAAGGGTCACTCAGGTCGCGACTCTCCTACCTCGCCGCTCTCCATAATTATTAAGATGGACCGGCGGTTTACGGCGAAAAAGGTGCTCGATTCGTAGCTTGCATATTTCGTGTTTGTCTTGCTCTTTTTTTTTTTACTCGTAACAATTATCAATTCTTCTTGTCATTTCGGAGGGAGGCCGGTGTTCCTCTGGCCTCTGTGTACGTACGGGCCGCTCAAATTTAGCCGTTGAAACTGACTGAAATATTCTTGTAAAAATCCCTTCGCTGCGTTCGCTCGGAAGGAGCAAAACGATACCAGGATGGGTGCGGCGACGTGGTTTACACATCTCAGCGGCCTTCGGGGAAATCGAGAGAGATTCCCCCCGTCCGGACGGGTCCGATCCCCCGTGCAGCGGCGAGATAGATTTCTTACCTATCCAAGGACATGGCCGCGGAGAGGATTGTGGAAGGGATTGGAAGGGGGAACTGTGTGTATAATCCGCGCTCATGATGCGGACCATAACTGATTTGCAGAAAACGCCTGTAACTTGGGTATACGAGACCACAAGACTAGATGCCACGTCGAGAACAAGATTTTCGCAAAAGAAGACAAGGGCATGCACAATGCCCGCATTCGCAATATTCCCTGTGGAACAAGGAAGGCTTCTCTTGTCTGTGTGACGAAAACAGACAACTGGGAATGTCCTATGGTTGGTACAGCGTTTAGCCATCGGTCACTTAAGCGCGTAAACCATTTGCACTTCATTCCATGTTTCCATTTCTTGGGGGTGCTGCCACTCTATTCGGTTTTCCCTTTTATCGGGAGCAGTGAGATAGCGACGTAGTCCAGACTGAAGATGGGAGGGCAGGGCGAGGTGGGGTGGGATTGGGCAAGACCAGGGCGGTGCTGATTGCCTCGGCTTTAGGGTGCTCCCTTATCCTAGTTCCCAAATGCCGAGATGCACTCCATTTTACCGCCCTGTCTGTCGTGCTCGTTCCCTTAACCTCCCCACTCCGTCAGCTCGAGACAGATTTTCGTCCGCTCCTCATCGAGACTTTCTGGCAAACATTTTAGGTTCGTGGCGACGATTGACGAGCGATAGGCATTCCTCCACATCGCATCGTCTTGATTGGCCCTGCCTATATTCACCGCACCACTGCAGGTGTTGACGAATTGTCGGTGGTTCGGGCAATGATTTCAGGGGGAGCTGCAGCGCTCATGTAAAAGACACGCCTGCAATACCGGTACCTCCTCCATTAGGCATACGCTCAGTTCTCTCTTAACGTAGCTTTATACCTCACGGTCTGGGCAGCCTGCAAAATACGTGGGTCAATATCCATCGCAATGCTTTGTTTTGCACAAGACCCACTGTTTTGACACTGCTGCTGTTTGGTGTAATTAATTTCAGAGATAACCTTTAAACCGCCGCACTCTTCTCTCAGTAAGCCATCCACATGCGCCATGACTAATCGTAAAGGGGACGCACTTCGCACCCTGTTCGATCAATCGCATTTTAATTCCCTCTACCGTTAGCTACGAAGAGGGATCATTGGATCAAACGAAGACACTCACTCCAATCATCAAAATGCATGCGTGATTGATTAAAGAATACGAATGTAATTTAAGCATGAAACTCTCAAGATTATCACGAACGCAGGAGTTGAGAATTCGCCCAGGCAAAGGCCGTGCACGGCAAAAATATCGACGGACGGGATCATAGTGTCAGTTACGCTATACGCCAAAACAGCAATATTGCCGATTGTTCCATTCGTGATTACACGTACAAGTTCGACTCTGTGCAGTGTTTTTTTCTCTCGAAGATTTCAGTATTTCGGACGGGATCGCATCACATTGCACGCGTGTGGTATTCCCCAGCCAGTTTTCACGAGCAGGCGAATTAAGTGGGGCGATGAATGGTGAATTTTGCCTCCTCCGTGTCGCTATGAGCAGGCTTGTTCATGTTTAAGAAAATCACAATCGACCGCCTGTAATAACCAAATTATTCCAGCTTGAAAAGTGCTGGCAGACGGCAGCGGGAACGTACCCCTTCAAGCCGACATCACGAGCCACCGAACACTTATCTTTTTGTCATTAACCACGAGGGTTAATGTCTTTTCTAGAACGGAATTATGTATTTTTAAAGCTTGCTATAGCGGTAAAATGACACTGATTAAAAGGCGCCGGTCGGTGGCGATCTGAGTGATTTACACAACTGGTTGCGCTGTTCCAGAGGAGGCCATCCCCTCAGTAAACGTTCTAATTCAATAAACAGGCAACAACATGTATATTTATCCATTACTTCAAAACACAGCCAGCCTCGCTTTTATTTCTGTCTTTTTTTTTTTGCTTTCCGTTTCCGTTCGGACGCGTGAGATCCAACGCATGATTATACGTTAAAAGTGCGCCTTCGGTTCACTTCCATCGCTCTGTAGCGCTCTAAACTCACTCGAAAGTCACTGCGATTCTGGATGTCCTCATTTTCGTTGACCGAGATTGGTTAAAACACTCGCAGAATGTCACTTGTTAAAGACATCATAGGGTGGATGGGCGAACTCCATGTCATACCAACATAAGCACGATGTATAAATGTGTCAAATTATATCACTTGAGTCGAGCTGCATCAGTTCACTTTCGTATAGATAACAGTTCTATTTTCCTCTCATCTTCCAAAATGGAACTCGGGTCTATCATTATCAGCAAGCCCTCCATTGCAATAAACTGATTTAAGAAGCACAAGAAATATTCAAGATTGTCGAAAATTTTGACGAACGGGTTTGATTTCAAATTTAAATCAGTTTTATTGAGGTGAAGAATGCATTTTGTTCACGTGCGGGTTTCAACAGCCATCGAACTCCAAACACCATTAAAGATTCTAAAGTAGTAGGCATCACCCTTACCCCTTTGAAAAAGGTTCTATTACAAACAAATATTTATTTATGAATTTTTCATTTTGGTCGTTTAAGTCAATATGCAGTTTGAAAATCGCTCGTATATTGATGAGTAAGCATCGGAAAATGTATCGAGTCACCTTGACCTTGCCATTCTTTGTCATTCTTATTTGTCTGCTTTCTTTTTCTTGCTGTTGTGAAATGCGAAGACTCCATAGGGAGCGAGAGATGGAAGAGGCTCATGTTTATTCACCGTTATTCATGTTTATGCACCGACTCTGTTTGCTTTGTCCCGGCCCGACCCAAGTACATCGGTTGGCCGCCTGAGATATCAGATTCACGAGTGACTCTTTTTTTTTTCTTCCCCTTCCTCGTCGTCTACTATTTCGTCTATTCAACCTTTCTTGACCGGCTGACCGAGCGCCGAGTCCCACGGCGAACCTGGACAACCAGCACGCTCCATCGCACGGCTGGCGTGGGACTACGCGAGGCCAAGAACAAACAGGGCTTGGACACACTGTACTGCCCCACCACCGCCATCATCATCCTCATCATCATAGAAAAGATCGAATGCGATCGAAAGCATTACGTCATGGGACTCAGGTAGGGGTTGGCTCGCTGTCTGGCTGTTATGTGTGAGGGCCGGAGTGTATAGCGCTCTCTTCAAATTATGCCCGGCTTGACAATTCCCCAAACTCAACGGTTGCCCGGGAAACGAATCTTGCGGATTCATCTCTGTAATGGGCAATTTGGAGAGCGATACTACACCATCCACCGCACGGCTGCGACTATATACTCAGAATGTATTCTTGGCTGGGCAGTAAAGGATAGCGGTTGGCAATGTGAATTCCATCAGTCAGTCCCAATGGGCACTGGCCGTTACATGCGCTATGCAGAATGGCCAAACCACCCATCGCCTCTTCCCAGTCCATGCAATGCATCGTCAAGGTTCCATGAGGCATTGCGGAAACAAGACAAGGACTACCCAAAATAACCCAGGAGAATGAACATATTGAAACCTATACGTCAAAATATAATGTCCTTAACGAGAAAGTCCCTGAACGTTAGTTTTCCTTTTTAACGTCATTTACTTGGAAATATTATCAAAGTTACAAACGAAGGGTTTCGTTATCAAAATGACAGAAGTTCCATTGCAGAGATCTGACCATATCGGCACGGCATCGAGCCACAATCTCACGGGCAACGCGGGCGGACGGATTGTGACGGAGAGCCCCATCCCCCCCCCAAAAAAATAATAATAATAATAACGATGAAAATCGCTTGCACGCCCGCTTGAGAGAAATGCCAGCGCTTCGGCACGTAGCTCTCGTAGGCCCCTTATACACGGATGTAAAGTACGTCATCGTTCTGTGCACTATATGGGCGTTACCTTTGCCCTCGGGTTAGAAAACACTGCACGAAGGGGAAGAGTGGGGCTGGAAAACCTCAAAACCATCCACAGCCAACCGTCCCAGTGTCTTCATTTCACCCACGCGTCCAGGTGATAATACTGCGCGCAACACGGAACTCTTTCGAGCTGGCAAGAATTATTAACTTTCTCTGGTTGCCCGAGGGAAATCGACGAGTGCAGAACGGGCAAAAACTACATATCGAGATAGCAAAAACAATCGGGGTATCTAGTATGGGGTTTTTTTTCCCAGCAGGACTGAAATCTAACCTGGTGGTGCCATTGCGCATGAACAATAACAGGCGGCTATTTTCTACTTGGGTGCAATTATGCAATAATGCGTATCTTATCGGTATACTGATGCATTCGACCAGATTCATGAAAAGATTATTGTGACCACCGGTACATTCTACTAATTCCTTCAAAAGTAGTGAGATCATGACCGATATCATAATAGGTCTACCCGATGTTTTTTTTTTCTGCAAACGGCAACATATAAGAGCAATGCCGTTGACGTAAATAAAAGCAGAATACTTCATTTCTGTGAACCGCTTAGAATATAGGCCTATATATAGCTTGGATATAATCACCTTTAGGAATGCCTCCTATCCAGCACGTTTCAGCTTAGACGATAATGCAAGGATTAGATATTGCTCCGGACTTACGTCACGAGTGAGTATTTTCGCAGAAATACATCAGGGTACTAGCAAACCGCATAACAAGCGAGTGTAAGCACTGCCATGACCACTGTCATCAGTCTACGCGACGCGACCAGCAGAGAAATATGGACGCGGGAGACAGGGCGCCAGACTGTGTCGCAATCCCGAGAAACCTTGGCATCCTATGACGTCCGATTTGCATGCCCTTCGCTCGCAGGAGCATCGAAAGGCGGCATCGAAATCAAGGCTACGACTAATGCACCGCAAATGAACGTTTCCTGATCTATAATTTCCCATTCGTACGGGCTGTTGAACGCTGCCGAACACCGGCGTTTTTGAAGAAGAAAATAGCAGACCTTGAACAATGGCCACCCCATAGGCGTGTGCGCGGAACATCGCCATGTCTGTAAGTGCGCGCGCACTCGGCTGCAAGGGACGCGGGCCCTCAGCTTTATAGCTGTGAAAATAGTCCCTGTCACAACACCGCGTGCTTGCATGTACTATAGTGACTTAGCAACCCGCTCGGGCCCGGCGCGTAATTTAATACGTTAGTCATACTACACCGCCAACACCACACTATTCACGGATTGGAAATGGATAAGTCAATAACGCGATCTGGTATGAAAGGTTTTACAAAGATGATTAGGGGAGCTTTGTCCTTAATACTTTTCCTTTTTTTAGCCCGTGGGGGGATCAGATATTTTCTAAAGTAATGCAAACAGCAATATCACATAGGCCAGAACAAAGTGAGTGATGCATTGCCCCACCCAACCCCTAGAGGGGGAATGAGCGGCTCCACGTGTGCTCAGACGTACGGAGATTACTAGGTATCATATTATAAGATGTCAAAAAACATCGGCGGCTTCATAGTAGCATATTGTGAAGCGCTATAAAAATGTGAAAGTCATGCAATATGCGAGCAACATGGCATTTCCATCGTGAAAAAAAACAAGGCTTGTGGAGCGATTTCGACTCGAGAGAACAGAGATGGCGGTTTACGATCCGATGGGGGGAATGTTGTTCCTAATTTCCTGGCGCTACAAACTAGATACGAAGCAAGCTATGCGTTTCTACAGAAAATCTTAAAGACGCAAACTAGTATTTTCCAAAACCTGAAATGAGGAAGGGAGACAAACCATGAATATTACTTTTTAACAACAGTTACTTGAACTGATTTCAGATTGAGGGGAATATGAATGGACCGTGATTAGAGCCAGCAATAATTTTCGACCAACTGCGTTCCGTTTCTCGGTTCTTTAGGGAAATGGAAAAATTGCAAATTTCCAGTCCTCTTCCTTTCTTTTGTGAGTACCAAGCATCAAAACGAAACGTTGAATTACCGGCTCTTTTCAGAGCCACCCACTCCTTCTCAGAAGAGATGTGTTACATTGTGTCACCGCAAAACTTGCACTTGTTTTCCATGGTAAAAACATAGCTGAATTGTAAAACGTGGAGTGGCATGACATTTAACTCCCACATTGGTGACGGCGGTCCTTTTGTTCAATTCCTCCCCCTTAAGTTTAAAATGAACGCGGCTTCAACCGGGCTAAAAACAGAAAATGGCGGGAGTACGCCGGTCAGAATTAGACAGATGCCGGAGACAATAAAGTGTGCTGGGGAAAAAGGCTCACGTCACGTGCGGCCGTGACCATGGCAACCGAATTTCTAATAATAGTCAATCGAAGCAGGTGATCGCTGGAGGTTGTGGCACAGTGCAACTGTTCTCGGCAGACTGGCTGGATGGAAGGGGGAGATAAATACCTGTCCAGCACCTGCAGATCTTGTGCGATACGATCGACGGAAAGACGCATTTTGTGAAGAGACGAAAAAGACCCAGAAAGGTCTCTGAAGGTCGATGCATATGTTGTTGATTACTCTCCACTTATAGGAACAACTTATACAGGTCACTCTTTTCAGAGCAGGCGATCTTCATTTGCCAACCGACATTACAAAGCAGCTAAAAATGCCTCCACTGTCGCGACAAGTGTGCATTCGAAGAATGCATTTTCTGAGCGTTTTTTTTTCAGCAGTGCTCATTTGCGATTCATTTAATTACTTTTATTGAAAACGTCCCTACGCTATGGTTCGCAAAACATCACTCATCGACTGGGGATTGGCTGCATCGATCCTTTCGGGTCATTCACCGGCGCTCCATGTTTGCTCGTCCCCAAAATCATTTCAATACGAAAGCCGTCAGATGGTTGATGATCGTCTTTCCTAGAATATGCGCGCTTCGTGTTCGGGGCTTGTTTTCTCAAAGAGGGAAACCACGAGAAGTTCCCATAACGTAACAACACTCGTGGCAAAAGTGAGCGACAAAGACTGAAAAAAACCCCAATACGCAGCAGCAGCAGAAGAAACAATCTTCTTACCTCATTGCGATAACACAACGCAAAGGCGTTATTCCTGGAATAACGCAAGTGCAGTTACAATACCCGCCTACGTAGTGGACATACCACTATGAAAAAGCTACGCAACTAACCAAGAAGGCGTACCAAACACCCAAATGAGAATGAAATTGAAAACCTCACGAATATGCGCATGGGCATCGCCATTTTGTGATGTCACACCTAGGAATACGCCGGGGAAGCACTCGCTGCACAATCTCTGGCTTGCGCTACGCCAGCCGGGCCGGCATATCAAACACTGGACGGGTTTGAATGAGGACACCCCATTGTGCTCATTAAAATAATGAAGTACTTAATTAGGCCTCGCGATCGATATGTCGTTGAGTCGATCCTCGGGAGTAGCCACGCAGTCTTGGGAGTGTTGGAAAACTAACGGTCCGCAAAATGTTTGGCAAGCGCTCACTGGAGAGAACGCAAGACGGGAGCAAATTATAATTATCGGCTAGTAGGGGATGAATACTTCCTTGATTGGTAGCCTTTAAACTGCACGGCTTACCCAATTAATATTGATCCGAGGAGGCTATACACGCAAGACAAAAGAAAACAGATGCCCGCATGCAGCGGTGTCCTAAAGGACCATCGATCGCACATTACTCATTGCGATTCAACTTGGAATTCCCTCAGCGTCGCTTACTTCGGTAATTCTGTTTTTAAAAAAACAAGCCACACCGAGCAAGAGTAAAAATCAATTTCGAACCGGCGCGGTGGACATAATGAAGGGCATCATTTGTTGTAAAATGCAGCTAAGACAAATATTGCATCGGAACAGACATCTAAGAAAAACACGAATGAATATCGCAGCATCTGATCATATGAATATCCGAATATCCGAATATCTGAATAATCCGAATATCTGAAAATCTGAATATCTCAATATCTGAATATCTGAAATTCTGAATATCTAAGTATCCAGAAAATTGGATATCTGAATATCTGAATACATGTATCTAAATATCTAGAAATATGGGTATCTGAATATGTAAATATAGGCCTAGGCCTATAGAAATATGAATATCTGAATAATTATATGAATACATAGATATCTATACATATGGATATCTGAATATCTATCTAGACATATCCGAGTATTCAAATCTCCATATCGCAATATATTTCTCGATTGTCGTTGTATCGATATCTAAATATCATGAAATATTTCCGCTTCCATATCAGCCAGTCGGAAAAACTAAAATTCACTTTTGCAAAACCTCACAACATTTCATCCATTTTGAGTTTCTCCATTTTAACTTGTGTGGTTCTATACGATTTGTCATCGAGCGTAGAGTCGGAATAAATGGACATAATCTCAAAGCAAGGTCACAGATCAAGAATGATTTGAGTTTGGTCAATCAATTTTCGGCTCGTCTATCCATTTCCTGGAAAGCTGACCCCACCAATAATGAACAATTTCCATCGCGCGATTCGTTGGCGTAGTCGTGGGTCCAGTCCCGTTACAAGCGCCCCGTGGTACGGTGGTGGCGACGGATTGATGCGAGCAAATCACAACCTGTTGGGAGATTGGTGGCGTCTGCCTCCCCCACCAACCGAACTCCCCCGAACGCCCGCCCACCGTGGCACCCCGGTCCTACCTGCCTCACTTCCTTCACGCCCACGTGATTGCGGCGCGGACGACTGACATGACGTGCCGGGCCTAATGCGCGCCCATTTCCCGGCCAACCGCCCGCCCACCCACGCCCGTGTCTTATGCAGGGCCGAGCGACCCCCGGTGTCCGTGCCCAACCAAGAACGCGCGCACTAAAACCAGAAAAACAAAACCGCCTGCTAGTACATTGGAATCCGAGATTCAAATAGCGTAATCACGGCTGAGCACTGCAAGGCCGAAAGACTGCAGCCATTCTAACATAAATCTAAGCCGTAGTCAATTCAAATAGGGAGAGCCTGTGGTAGCGGCTCGCGAGTGGAGTCTGCTCTCGGGTTTAGGGAGTGGGTGTACACCGGTCAATATGCAGAGGATTTGTGGCAACCCTATACACGGAGCGATGTAACAAATCGATCAGCTTTGTTTGAAATAAACAAGTCATAAACGCACCAAGCTCAGTATTGGCCCTTGCGTTGCCGCTTCCTCTTAGTGCACACAGACTGAAATCACACCAGAATACGCAGAATGAAACGAAACAGTAGAAATACATTAACGGTTAACAGTTGCTACACGTGACAAAAAAACTGCATCTTTGTTTACCAAGCGAGTTTGTTATTTAAGGCTTCCATGCCATCCCGGGTTTTACTCAGGCAAGACTCTCCTCATTTTGTTTTCCCGACGAAGAGTTCAGACCGTTGTAATCTGCCCGTCCTGTGTGAGGGGCCAATGAAGGACCGCCATCACTGACACTGGTTGGGTGGGGCTCGTGGACCTCTCAGGCGGAACCGTAAGCACGGTTTGATGCACTGAGTGTGCCTAGAGCTCGGGCGTTAACACACAACGTGCGACGGCGTACCTAATGGCTTGCCAGACTGCACGCCGAAACTCGATCACGGCAAGAGAGATAGGGCCCAGATGTGACGAACTCTGATTTCGATTTTTAATTCGAGATGAATAGGACTTATTTTTGCAATGTCAGATGGGGGAGTTTTCAATTTTGTTGGAAGATCTGTGCATGATCAAACTGAAGACATGTTTTGTGAATGTAACATTAGAAAGAGAACAAGACTAGAAAATTATAAAAATACAGCATTATGGTATCACTAAGTCTACAAGAATGACATAGACAAGGACGAGGCCCGAAAGGAAATGATCAAGAACAAGAGAGAGGGATTGTACCACGTGCATTCAGGACAGCTCACAATATCGACAAAGGGCCGGTATAGACGCGAAAATAACAGAATCAGAATGAAAGGGAGAACGACAACACTCTTTACAGCGGCATTTGTGGCAGCGTTACAACTTCTACTCAAACGAAAAAGGAAAGAGGACAGCAAAGCGAAGTGGCGTGACGAAGAGGGAGGAAATGCACCATCTGGCTGCTGTTACAAGGGAAGGCAGGTGGGCAGTGAGTCTTGACTCGGTGCAGGGGCTTGGGTGGGGTTTTCAGGCCTCTTTTTTACGGGAGTTTGGGGTTAAAGGAGGGTTGAGCTCGGGAGGAATTTCATGGAAAGTTTTTTTTCTGGTTTAGTTTTTGGTTTACTCACTGGCCGGGTCGCCGATGGTCGCGGGTGTGTGCTCCTACACGTACAGCCTTCATCTTGACGGTTCTTTAGAGGGGTTCGTTTTAGACGAGGGAAAAACTGGGTAAAAAAAAAAAAGATCACAGGAGAGAGACAGAGAGGAAGAGGGGGATGGACGATGCCCGGCTGTGGACAGCTACTCAAGGTGAGCGGGTGGGTGGACGTTCTCTCCAAGACAAGAACACGCAGGGCCACCCCCTCAAGGCCCCCGTCTGCCCCTCTCTCTTAGCGACGCAAGGGACGGAGGAGACGACGTCGGCGACAGCGAGGACGACGACCGCCACGACAGATATATTCCAAGCTCTGGCCTAGGAGGGCGGGCGGGCAGGCCCAGTGCTGTCCCGGCTCCGTCCTCTCCTTCTTCCTCTTGGATGTAATTCCGGCGGGGGGCTGGTGACGGTGGCGGCGATACTGGTGGTAGTGGCGGTCGGCAGCGAACCAGCGCCCGCCCCGCTCCATACAGGACTCGGGTAGGAGTGCGGGCAGGTCTCGCTTAAAGTCCAGCAGGTGGTGGTAGTGAAGGTTGTTTTTTCTTCTCTCTCTCTCTCTATACTAGGGCCTATTTCTTATAATTCTTTCTTCTGCTTAAATCCCACGTGTATGATTTCCCATTGTACAGAAACACGTTCGCGCACGCACGGTGACGAAGAGGCGGCCAGTTCTCTCGCTCGGGTTAAGAAATAAAAACAGAAAGGAACAATTGGCGGTTGGTGTCGATCAGTTTCTTGACAGCTTCTTTCTGAACAGTCGGTGGTTTGGGTTTTTTTCTCTCCTCTCCCCTCTTTCCTGTTCTACCGTCCGAAAAAATGGGATCTATCTTTCTGTGCCCGGAGAGGAGGTGGCGATTCTCTCGCCTCGTATCGGGGCGGGGTACCGGCGTGCTACAGCATCAGAGGCGAGGCTTGCCCGAACGTCACCGCGAAAATGTCGAGACTGCGCGCCGGACGGAGCGCAGGCGATGGACCAGCGAAGAGGAGAGCGAGAAAGAGAGACGGAGAGAGACAGAGACAGATGCGGAGACGAAGAGATGTGAGCGCGAGCCAGTTGCCGTGATCTCCCCCGGGCGCAGAGCACCGAAGCTACGCCCTCCCCTAATGCAATGAATACGAAAGCGGACGGGCACTCTCCACAGCGTGGTTGCGCACTAGCCTACCTGCCTACCCCCTCCCTCAAGGTACAAGCGCGCGCAGCTCTGATTGAGGGCCCCCCGATAAGAGAGAGGCAGAGAGACAGAAAGAGGGAGCCGGTCGATATATGCAAGCGACCACGGGAACACAGCGGCGTATTGGGTCCGACACTTTACTCCGCCGCCCACCCTCCTTGAAACGGCGCATTTTTATTAACGACGGGATGCACGGAAACTATTGGAAATGACGAAAAGAAGAAGGGATAGGGAGAGGGGGGGGTGGTTGGCTGGCTGCCAGTTGGTTAAGGACAAGAGGGCCGGGAGGCAGTGTGTGGGTACAGAAGGCCCGCTGAGCAAGACGGAGGGGGACTGGGCGGGTGCAGAGGTTGCATTTTAGCATTGGCCTCACAGGGCCTGGAATGAATTGTATGAGTCATTCCAGGGGGATTTGGTCATGTCCAAAGTGCTCCTATCCATCCCTTGTACATCATCATAACAGCGGAGGGACGCCGGGGTGGATCAAGAATGGGCGTCGCTGACTTCGCCAAGACCAAATCCTCCCCAGAAATATGTGGCTCAGACAATGACGAGATCCTAATGTATTATTTTTCAAAGGTATTGGAAGGGATTTTTCTTTAGACTAGGGTAAGGAAGGAAACGACTGTTGAACGCCCGATTCTCCGCCAGCTTTTCAGCTAATCCAATCCGTCCGCCTGATTTAATTACGGACTCGCTAATTCGTCAGCCTGGCCACAGCACGGGGAGCCAGACGCGAAGGAATTATTCATAAATGAGGGCGCTGATTGCCATGGTAATTCGGTAGATTCGGCGATCCCCCTTGGACACTCTTTCCCATCCTTCTTTTCTCCCTCCCTCCATCGCCCCTTCCCACCCTCCCCTCTCTTCCTCCATCCATCCACCCATCCCTCCCTCCCTCCCCCCTTCCCCCCTCCTTCTATAGAAACTGGAAGCCTCCTCAATCCCATCAACCACCATCTCTCTACGAGGCGGATAGGGCAACCGGATCACGAATTCCGTGAGCGGGTCTCCAACACGGACAATTTCACGAAATCTGCATAGAGCAAAGCTCCTACGTGAGGGATGTGTTAACACGTGCTGACGTGTATACGACAGACTCTCATTCCCCCCGGGGGGCCGGGAGCCGCTATTTGCGCCTTGACACGAGTCTATACTCTGGCTCAGACGACCATTACCATGGCGACTGAGCACACGCAGAATCGACAATCATGGGCATTCGTCAACGAAAGGTGACGAGCTTACTTAAACTTTTTAACAAGCTATTTTAAATTCAGGCGGTTGTTAAAGATCATGTCGTACGTTTGCTTTTCTCCGAGGATTTAGCCAGCTTCCCAGTTATGTTAAATTGTAGGATAATGGCTGATGCACGCTTTATAGGGAGTATGACGCTATTCATTTTTATCTTGAGTTACAATGGATCCTAAGGCTATGGTAGGATAAACACTGTAAACAATACTGGGCAATATCAATGGAACAATGTTTTGACCAAAGTTAGTCAAATACCAACCATTACCAAACATTGTCGGTCTATAGCAGCCCAACGTTTGACAAAACGAATCACGAACTCCCAATAATTATTTCAAATAAAATCAGCCAGTAAGAATTGGACAACCAATTTGGCCTGGGGATATACCATCAAACTATTCTAGGCTCACATACTTTAATGAGACTTCTACGGTACCCAATTAATCGATTTGGACTACCGTTGCCTCTATCTGTCTTCTGGGTGCAAGGTGGCCAAAGATGGTCGCATTGTGATTAGGTGCCCGTGGCGAGAGGTGTTATCCGTGGTGAAATAAAAACAAAAACACTAAGGCGATCTAAGACATGTGTTGTCAGACCAAAATTGATGCCTCAAGGCAATCTCTATACATACATCGCGCTACAGACCAACTTTTACAATCATATTTTTTCCTGCAGAATTGACAGAACTGAGATCAGCAACACAACTTCATACCAACTTCTGAGCCTCTTCACAGGAAAGACTGCAAGGGAAAGTTGACTTATGACTTTACTCACCCTTACCCTCACCCACATCCCATGTACACACAACGACACGTGACGTTTGAGACTTCCCGGTTAGGACTATAGTGTGTGCTCGTTAGAGCCACAGATTGGTAAACAACAGAAGGTCCCCAGCTGCAGGATCAACCGCGTGTTAAATATACATGAAAGCAACATAAGCTAAGCATTATCAAAAGACACTCTTGAATCTTCGACCAATACGCAGATATAGTTCCATTACATTTGCGAATGTACTTTTGTCAGGAGACATTCAAATCGCAGACAGAGAGCCTTTAATCTGTCTTGAAAGGTTTCTATGACAGTTATGACGTCAATGGTGAGCCAGTGAGTCTTCAATCATCCACAAATGTGTACAAATAGATGCACCTACGCTATAAGTACCGGTACATGTGGTTACATTTTTTTTATAGTAGTACTTCTTAATATCCGTACGTGACTGCACTCGATATGCGGTATCGATAAAATGAAAAAAAAAAACGAGTATCTATGGTGTCTGGTACCATGTTTTTTAACTGTTAATATGCATTAAATATTTCCCTCACTGATACTCGAGCTTGAAGCAAGAGTTTAATTACACTTGAAACAACCAACACAGTTACAGCATTCATTTCACGATGGGCGCGGATTGCAATAGACAAAACTACTCTGCTTCTTGTTTTACAAATCCTTCATTTGGGTTCTGACTGCGGCCACGGCCTAGCATTATTTGTCTCTTTAGTAGACCACATACTGCTTGAACATTTGAGGAGCCAACTTGTTGTAGAGCCACACTCATTCCATAAAGAGAGCACGCAATATGGTAACACACCAAACCTGTTAAATTTGTAAGACTTAAGGCTTTGCATGGTGGGTGAATGAATATAGGAAGGTTTGTGGTGACAGTGACACCATGTATCAGATCTCTTAAAGGAAGAGGTATGGTTCTGAAAAGAACCTGAGTGGTAACTCGACGTTTCGACCAGTTTACTCTGGCCGTCTTCAGGAGAATCTCCTGATGACGGCCAGAGTATACTGGTCGAAACGTCGAGTTACCACTCAGGTTCTTTTCATCTCCTGATGACGGCCAGAGCATACTGGTCTTTTTAGAACCATACCTCTTCCTTTAAGAGACCTGATACATGGTGTCACCGCAAACCTTCCTATACTGTTAAATTTGATTGATATAATATTGAAGGAAGTACCTCAACTTCAAGGAAAACCTCGACATGATATTCGGCTCCAGGAATACGGTGGCAGTTAAGATGAGACAAAATTGTTATCTCAAGGCTGGAAACAAAAGTACAGTATTTCCGTCTCGAAGGGAAGAACCTTAGAAAGTGATAGAACGTCGCCACACCAAAACGATAAGTCGAGTTGTAGATGTAATAGATTAATCCAGCAGACGATTTCACCAAACTCATCATAACTTACGATCAACCTTAAGACAATGAGCGATGCGCAGAGGCCATACGTCCTATCACAACTTAATTAAGATGAGTTATCAGTCTTAAGTTGAGTTACGATGCCTTGTAAGGCTTTGTGAAATCCACCTTAGTACTGCTGGCGTGCGTGCGTCTACCTAAAGCGTCCAGCTGAAGTGAAGTAGTGTGTCTTGTTCCGTTGCCCAAAGAACGCCAAGGACACGCGTGTGTGTGAAATGCGTAGCGAAACGCGGCGCGGAAATGAAAAAACGCGGCATCTGACAAAGAGGAACCCGAGAAGCACGCGTGCCGCGTGATGGTGACGATAGCGTTAAGACGAAAAAGGACGCGCGCACGTGGTGACGATAGCGTCAAGACGAAAAAGGACGCGCGCGCGTGGTGACGATAGCGTCAAGACGAAAAAGGACGCGCGCGTCTTTGAATCGGTACTTACTCGTACTCGCGTCGTCTCCGCTGGGCCTTGGTCAGTTTCTCCATGTCAGCCTGGTTACGTTTCCATTGCTCCACGGCCAGTAGGGTGTCCTTGGCACTGACCTCGGCCCCGTAGCGCCGGCTCAGATACATATCTGAGATCTTCTCGTCCTCCTCGCCGGGCGTCATGCGGGTGCCCACCCCGACCCCGCCGCCGGCATCGGGCGGGCGTCCGAGCCGGTGCAGGTGGTTCTTCTGCTGGTGCTGGTGGTACTGGTGGTGGTGGTGGTCGAACTCCGAGCCGTCGCCGGGCCCCATGGAGGGCGTGCGGGAGCTGCCCTGGGAGCCCGACAGGCCCGTGGCGTCGCCGGCGAAGCTGCTGGCGGTGCTGCTTCGCCGACGGTTGCGCGGTACGTGCAGCATGGCAGCTCTCGCTCCCGCGGCACCAGACACCGCTGTAGAAAAGAAGAAACAAGTAATAAGTCAGAAATTCGGATGATATAGCCTGATCATAATGTGCCACAATCGGGCCGTATTCGCAATAATCTACTTACAACCGGAATTTGAAGGTCAAGTTATATTTATTCGTCTGCTTTGCCGTATTCTCATTGTTTTTGATTTGTTTAGTAGTTAGTACAATTCGTATTTTGTTTAGTATAGTGATTCTACAAATCTGGATTTTTTGGTGGAAAAGGGGCTTCCCGCTTTATCTAAAATGAAATTCAAAATTGGGCACGCGGTAATCTCCCACAACAGGTGGCGCAGAGGGGCCCGGAAGTGTACGGTGACCTTTTCACCACGAGACTTGCAGAGTCTATAACAGCCGTGAGAGCCTAGGGCTCAATCGAGTCACGGGTGTTCCGCGCGCACGCGCGGTTGCTTATGGAGTTATGCACGCGCAACTTTCCACCAATCACCACTGAGGCAAAAAGATCGTACGTGCGGACCACCAACGATGCAAGGGTGGGCGGAACGGTGTAAAACTGGGCATCGAAACCAAGGACAAGTGCTCAATGATAGCCGACAGTCCTGTTCAAGCAAGGATGTGGAACTGGTGAATGACTCGCTTAAAGACTAACCGGTTGGGAAGAGTTCATAAGCTTAAGTCCATAAACAATCACTTGCCAGATGCAATGAAGGGTTCAATCTAAAGATACAAGCTGTGACTTTTCATGTTGGATGGATAGAAGTGTAGCCGTGCACAAAGTGAATGGACGTCTGAGGGTTTGTGCAAAGTGTAATAAATGTTTGATGTTTCGAGAGAAACAATTGGTAGGCATTCAGCGCGGTACACTAAAACTCGTTGAAACAGGGAGACAGATAAAGACAGAGTGAGGCAGAGAGAGGCGGAGAGACAGAATGAGACAGAGAGACAGAGAAATACAGAGAGAGGCAGAGGGAGACAGAGAGACAGAGAGACAGGGAGACAGAAAGAGACAGTGAGACAGAGACAGGGAGAGACGGAGAGACGGAGAGGCAGATATATAGACATAGAGAGACAGAGAAACGGAGGAAGACAGAAAGAGTGATACGTAGATGGACAGAGAGACAGGAAGACAGGGCAACAGAGAGAGAGGCCAAGTGAGGGAAACAAAGAGAGATAGATATCAGAACAAGGAAGAATAGCGTGCAGATTCCTACTGATTTCCACATGTAAACACTACAATATTATCATAATTCATCTTCTAATGCTTTTGACTTTAAATAATTTTTCTCTTTTAACAGCCAACTCACATTTTGTTTATTTTCAAATAAATACTGTATTATCTATCAAGCCAGCATTGTCGCTGAATGGTACGAGAATAATAATTGGTTACCACTGAGTGGTGTGAGTGATGGACATTATAATGAAAAGGATTCGGATTTAAATTGAGCAAAACAAATGCCAGACCATGGCCACTTGTCATAACACATCATATGAGTCTGCCACGCGAGCTGAACGTAACGCCCTAATCTTTCAGTTATTTGCTTCGTGTCCGTCAGACCCTGCTTGTGCATGTAGCCCATTAAGTTCCCGTACGGTCGGGGACAAGACCCAAGGGTGCAGTGCCGCGGCAGGAAAGTCGTAAACCAGACTACGGCAAATCGCGCATAACGCGCCGCAGTTTCTTAGCTTTGCTATAACACATTCTAGCACTGCATGGGTACAGTTATAATCTTAAATTGCACCACTCTGTTGGCTGTTTTCACTGAAATGCCTCTCTCAGTGATTCTATGTGTGTCCGTTTAATGGTTGAGCATTCATGTTCCCCCGTGTTGAAACAGAGCTTCGGAACTTTCCACTCCTTTGAAGCCTTCACCAAAAATGGGATTCTGAACAAAACACCCCTAAACCAAGTGGAGGACCCCGATTGCATGTAAACCCCGCCGTGGTTTGATTAGAACGCGTGTGCCCTTTACGCCAATGTGTACATTCTGGCGCGAAGAGCAGATGATGTCACTATTAGAAATCCGATGTATGGGGGCCTAAAATGGCGCAGCTGACGACTAGGTGCGTACGAGGCGATGTGAGGGAGGAAAGATGGGGGGGGGCGGGGTCGCAGCTAGTATGGACGAAAGGGGTTGAATTAACACGGCATCAATTCGACAAGTTGACAGGGAAGGGGGAGAGGGAGAGGTCGGGAGATGGGGTACACTATGGGTGCGCTTCGCACATGTTGCACTGGGGTTTGGGCGGGGATGTCTTTGTTTAAATTCATAAAATGATAATATATAAAAATGTTGGAAACTGATTCTTCTTTCTTTAATACTGACTTGCCAAAATCTCACTGGTGTAGGCCTAGAGGGCCTGACTTTTCGATCTTAGAGCATGGGTTTTCTCAAAGACATAATTCTTCCTTTGAGAAAGGTCCTGCTATAGGCTCGGAAACGCTAGGCCCTCTGCGTTTTTGAAAGAGGGAGAGAGTCTGATAAAAGAGTTGCGATGCTAACGGGGGCCTTTCTCAAGAGCACTTCCTTATCAATCAGGTCACCTTCGACTGAGGACCTGCTAGGATCCAAACACCTTTCTGTCCCATCTTGTACGATCTGCGTGTAATTTGTCTCATTCCTTCCCAAATAGAGGTTTCGGTTCCTCATACATATTTTGCTTTTAGGGAAGCTGTGCACGAAGGACCGCAACGTTGGGCACTCTCACTTTTATGACGGCCTGTACAATGTATATGTACCTGTACATGTACATACATCCAGATAATTCTTTAGCAATAGGAAAGTGGTTGCGGTTGAGATACTGGGACAGAATGAGGCGTTGAAAGCTGACCAATGCACAATAGGATGGTATTTCTTTGTTCTAGACCTATCACTTTCTAAACATAAGATAGGCCTATGTAAACATGGAATCTTTGCAAAAGAGTGTATATATATACAGGGCACTCTCTCTTCCTTGTGATTATGCATCTTAGCACATCCTTCTCTTCGGCCCGGCTTGTATTATCCCCCAAATAAAAAAAAACATCCCTACCCCCCCCCCCTCTTCCCACCTCTGTCAACACATCTCTCCGTAAATCACCCAGGGGGTCCTAGCGCGCCTGTCTGCGGCCGATGACGCCGTGAATACAGTCGAAGGGGCCCACGAAGGGCGCGCCCTTCGTGGCCGCTGCGAACGCTTAAAAAAAGCCCAGGAATATCGTGCTATAGCGATTGCACGTCATATAATACACAGTTTCGGGTCCTCTCATAATTATTCAATCCCGGCCTGAGCGAATTTCTCTCATCTTTAAACATCAATTACAGTAATTTATACACGCTCTGGGACCCCGCTAGAATCTGTTTATCTTTTTTTGTGTACAATATTTATGAATTCCGTCCGTTGACGTGCAAAACTGTTGATGCATTCCGTCTGCCCAACGGAACTGATGCATTATGTATTTCATATAGATTTTTCTTTCTCGTTTTCAAAACATGCCGCATCCTAAAATAGATCTTACGGTTTTCTATTCGCTACAATGTATGTAATGATAAGGTCTTAGGATTTTATCATTCACATGATGTACTATCAAGACTCGTCATGTTTCTGTAAAATTGGGTGTTCAAACATATTTATTTTTTTAAATATAATTTGTATTATACTGACGATTGATTAACGGGCAAGGGACACTTGGAAACTGGAATTTGATTTGATAAATCATCACTCTACCGCGGCCTGAACTATCCAGCCCTTACATGCAGGTGGACATTTCAATTTAGTCAACTACTTTCGTATGAAATAAATTAGGAATTTTCACCATTTATCAATGGATTTGAAATGTTTTCACAAGAAAATCCAGAATTATGTCAAAGCAATTGTCCAAATCGTTTACTTCCATTGGGTTCTTTCTTTTAATGTGATGCAAAAAATGTTCAAGAGTGTCTATTAATGAATGAAAGTGAACGTAAAATGCCTGAAGTTTTACTCCAGGAGGAACTTTTCAGCACTTGAGAAAGGTTCTTCTGAAGGTCCTCTACACCGAATCACAAGGAATCGTAAAGCTTTGAGTTTCTTTCTTTGATTGGGCACGCTCCTCTGCGCTTCTAAATGCTATTCCTCGTCCGAGTCAGTTCTCGTCCTTGCAAAAAAGGAACGAATTCACATCATTGTGGGAATGAGAGGACTTCCGCTTGCATTGGCCCAATCGCACCCAACGCCGGTGGACGCGGAGACTGTAAGCTGGTGCTCGAATCGCTTACGCTTCGGCAACGCCGCACCCCCACCTCGCCCCAACCGCTTTGACGCGCCTTAATCGGCTTGAACATCGCGCTAGGTTGTCGCGGGGCACCTGACGATTCCACAGATTATATCCACCAGGTCCACACTCAAGATTCCCCTCCCCCATCGCTGTCCTCATCGTGGCCGAGGGACTGAGTAAGAGAGAAATGTGGGGGGGAGATAAGAGACAGAGAGAGAGGGGGTGGGCTGAGAGATGGGCAGAGAGAGGAAGACAGAGATACAGCGAGACAGATGGACAGGGAATGAAAGATAGAGTCAGAGAGACACAGAGATAGGAAGAAAGGGATGGAGAAAGAGAGACGGAGGAGGAGAAAGGGAGAAAAGAGAGAGGGGGAAGGGGACAGGAAAAGAGAGACATACTATAACACAGGCAGACACAGACACAGGAACAAAGAGAGACGGAGGAGAGACAGGGAGAGGCGAGGAGGAGGTGGAAGGAAGAGGGAGACGTACACAGACACAGAAACAGAGATGGGCGGGAGAGAGAAAATGAGACATGCATACAGCCATAGAGACAACGACAGCGATGAGCAATCGTCGTTTAAATGTGCATTGCGGCCATTACGGAGAACTGCGTCTGTCCACCCACTGATAAGGGCTCCCGAGTCCATGCTTCGATATGATATACAACATATAGAGGGGAGGTTGGGCGGAGAGAAACTCAGTTGCCGGACTTGAACGGACCCCGTGCCTTTAACGGCGCAGTGTATTATAAAATGGCCCTGAGGAGAGACGCGGAATGCAATCATACAGCCGTATCAAACAGGACATGGGGGTTTCGAGAATTTGGTTTGGGGAGCGAGGGAGGGAAAAGAGAGGGCTACCATTGATGAGCAAGGTGTGGAGAGCGTGGGGGCTTTTGGTCACTTGTTCGACACTGTTAAGAAAACGTATCTATATACAATTCCGACCGACGTTTGTCATAATAGACTGTCATTCGCAAATTGGGCGCTGCCGATGCTGTGGCAGCCGTGGATCGGAAGATCTACATGTAGCACTGAATTTGACCAATTCTAGAGCACATTACCCATGGTCAGCACTGACCGACGGAGGCCTAAACTGGTCATACGTACACACCGGTAACATCCATGGTCAAAAAGGCCTAACCGTTGGATTGTGTCAACCAAAATCAATCACAAACTCCTCAACTTTTCTGTACCAAAAAAAAAAATCAGTAGCTTTGCTAAAACATTTTTACAGTGTGCGGTGCTCAGGTTCAGCTCTGTCCTGTACTCACTGTATGTACAGTTCTGTTTGCTGTTGCATAAAACGGCGCAACATTTTGTTAGGGATCGGGTTTGCATAATGACGGCGCGTTGCCGTCGCCCTTCTGATCACAGATTCGCCCATTCTGACCGCCTTTCAGGACGACCTCAGTATCATCATTGTGAACGCCAGTTGCGGACGATGCACACGGAGACAACCTCGATCTCTACGGGGTCGATCCTCCTCGGCCGACGCGCTATTATTCGACGGCGACAGGGAACGAGGATGCTCCGAATCATGGGGCGACAAGAAGGAAATGAAGAAAGCTCCGTGCACCGTGCTTATAACAAAGTAATTTTGTACACTTAGGCCTTATTAAATTCCTGAAATTGTGTCCGTCTCTTATAAATGACATAAAGCTTTGGTACAGGGTGCTTGATTCGTGAACACATATATTGGCCCTCTAAATTACTATTTTGGTAATAGGGAGAAGGATGTCACATGGGATGGATACAATTAATTTTCCAGGAAAGTCCTCAATGTCTCTTCATTGTGATCAAAATAAGATAGACCTATCTCAGAAAGGACACAAAGGGCCAATTGACATCTAAGCTTGACTTGAAGAAAAACGTGAATGCCTGATTGTTTTTAATCATTTAGTCTTTGTTGGCTAGTTGGTTTGTTGAGGTGTTTGTTTGTTTGTTTGTTTGTTTGTTTGGTTGCTTGCTTGCTTGCTTGCTTGCTTGCTTGCTTGCTTGCTTGCTTGCTTGCTTGCTTGCTTGCTTGCTCGCTCGCTCGATTGCTAGCTCCCCTGATCGCTCGTTTTTGCTTGCTTGCTTGCTTACTCGCTCGCTCGATTGCTTGCTCTCCTGATCGCTCGGTTTTGCTTGCTTGCTCGCTCACTCGCTCGCTTGCAATTGCTTGCTTGTTTGCCTGTGCTTGATTGCTGGTTTGTTTATTTCCGTTATAGCTTGTTTGCTTGTTGCGGTAGATTTTGTAATAGTATGATTTCTCTTGGGAGTTGAGAAAATTTCCGAGCTTATAATGGGACGGATGTGCTAACACGGGGAGGGTATCTACAACCCAGATGATATCTATCTTATAATCACGGTAAACAACATCAGAAACCGGTAGGGGGCTGATTGGACGGGTGGAGGGTTGGTTGGCGATGGGTGTATGAGCGACTATGAGTGGCGGTCTCGTCACATTCCGTGACGCAACATGGCCTTTATAAGCCCTGAACCACGGGGCACGGAGGGGGAGGGAGTTGTCGGCACTCTGAATCAATACGCCCCTACCCCGTAACAGATTCAATTAGCAGTGTCTGGCCATTTCACCTGTGGTTTAAGAAAATACACAGCGGCCGGGCGCGGCAATCCATGGCACTGCGCTGCCGCACGACCCATGAGTGTCGGAAATGCAAGCATGAGTGCGGCTACTGAGCACTGTCCACGCAGGTCAAGGGGGAGATACGAGGCGCCTCGCAGAGACGGCCGACTGCGATCCTTCAAACCCGCTTTAAAGTGGCTTTCTTTTAAGACGCTGCATACATGGGCATACAACTCCGAAGGCAACGATAAGGTGTAATTTCAGAGGTCGTTATTTATTAACATTTGTGTGATTAAACCTTGTCCGTGTGTACAATCTTGTCTTGGTCGAGCTTTGATATCAAAGATACAGAATTGACAAATGAGATCGAATTATCGCCGAGTACATGTGGACCGTATACTTCATTGTCTGAAAAAAGAACATCGATGCATGCAGCTACCGTGTGCTGCTTTTTTGCATTTTAAAATTTTTAGTGAGTAAGCAGTTTGCAATATTTTTGTATATCACCGTGTGCTGCTTTAGCTAGTAATTTGACGGGCATAGCAATTCTACACGACACATTCATCATGTAGCTGCGTCAACCTGCATAACTATCAAGTTTGACAGTAGCAATCTTATGAATTCCCACCTTCGTTTGGCATGGATCCGGATCTTTAATATTAGAGACCCAAGGAACTGGATCACAGATCGCGTTTCCAATCCGTAAGAGACAAACTGATACCGGTACGGATCCGAGTGGGAAACCACATCCGAATCCGAGAGCGAACAATTGATCCGGGTCCATCGTGGATCAACTGGTGCAGATCCGGATCCGGTTGAACTGAGACAAACTGATCCTGATCCATACCACTGTGAGGCATTGGTTGAGAACGAGATCTGTATATCGAGACAAACCTACCCGGATCCAGCGGGGGTAATAAATACGGATCTCAATCCGACTAAATCCGACCGACTGATCTGGACCCGGATCAGTGGAAGACAAACGGAACCTCGGGTTACTGCTTGCTGCGCGTGACTCACTTCCCAGAGCGGCATTCTGCACTATGTCAATGCATCGACCGTCCACGTCTTGTTGGCTGGGGGCAGTCGACGGGTAAGCGTCGATCCACAGCAGGTGCCCCATCCCGACGAAATATCCGATTACGCGCTATTAAAAGGCTTTTTTTCACCACTTTCAAAGCAGAAAGGAATATTGACGCTGGCAAAATGCAATGCATGTTCTCGGGTTTTTTTCCCAGGCCATGTCATCAATGAACAGCGGTCTCAAGGAATGAACAGCGGTCTCGAGGGTAGTTTTTCGTAAAGCTCAACCGTGCACTTCGCCGACTGGGATAATGAAAAGTAGACAGCACGCTGTAAACCTGTTCGGCCTTATTTAACCATCATTTTGGCAAATGTTAGTCAAAATATCAACTGATATCATAATCCTGATGGATTGTGTCGGTGAAAAGTAATCATAAACCACAAACACTTATTATTTATTAATTATACAATACCAAAATAGACACTTTGGCAAAAGCTTAAAATATAAAGTAAAAGAAGAGGCGTTTCTTCATAAGACTTTGCCATGAACTAAAAAAAAAAGGAACGTTCCGACATGATTGTTGTCTGCAGATCCATACCGGGGCTTGGCTATGCGGATGGGTGCAGTCTCGTGTGAAGTTGGGATCGGAGGGGGTCACTCGGGGCTTATTTTTGCAATGAGGGAAACCACGAGAGCTACCCAAGAGAACTGCCAACAAAAGACAGGAGGCTGCGGATCTAACGTAACAGCACTCGTAGGAAAAGTGGAGCGAGACGACTGAGCCATCTACTTGACCTATAGAGAAGACTAACAACAAGAAGAAAGAAAAGAAGGAGAAGGAGGAAGAGGAGAAGGAAGAGGAGGAGGATGGGTAGGAGGAGGAGGAGGATGGGTAGGAGGAGGAGGATGGGTAGGAGGAGGAGGATGGGTAGGATGAGGATGGGTAGGAGGAGGAGGATGGGTAGGAGGAGGATGGGTAGGAGGAGGATTGGTAGGAGGAGGATGGGTAGGAGGATGGGTAGGAGGAGAAGGATGGGTAGGAGGAGGAGGATGGGTAGGAGGAGGATGGGTAGGAGGAGGAGGATGGGTAGGAGGAGGATGGGTAGGAGGAGGAGGATGGGTAGGAGGATGGGTAGGAGAAGGATGGGTAGGAGGAGGAGGATGGTAGGAGGAGGATGGGTAGGAGGAGGAGGATGGGTAGGAGGATGGGTAGGAGGAGGATGGGTAGGAGGAGGAGGATGGGTAGGAGGAGGATGGGTAGGAGGAGGAGGATGGGTAGGAGGAGAAGGATGGGTAGGAGGAGGAGGATGGTAGGAGGGGGAGGATGGGTAGGAGGAGGATGGGTAGGAGGAGGATGGGTAGGAGGAGGATGGGTAGGAGGAGGATGGGTAGGAGGAGGAGGATGGGTAGGAGGATGGGTAGGAGGAGGAGGATGGGTAGGAGGAGGATGGGTAGGAGGAGGATGGGTAGGAGGAGGAGGATGGGTAGGAGGATGGGTAGGAGGAGGATGGGTAGGAGGAGGATGGGTAGGAGGATGGATAGGAGGAGGATGGGTAGAATGAGGGTGGGTAGGAGGAGGATGGGTAGGAGAAGGAGAATGGGTAGGAGGAGGATGGGTAGAAGGAGGATGGGTAGGAGGAGGAGGATGGATAGAAGGAGGATGGTAGGAGGAGGAGGATGGGTAGAAGGAGGATAGGTAGGAGGAGGAGGATGGGTAGAAGGAGGGTGGGTAGGAGGAGGGGGATGGGTAGGAGGATGGGTAGGAGGAGGAGGATGGGTAGAAAGAGGATAGGTAGGAGGAGGAGGAGGATGGGTAGGAGGATGAGTAGGAGGAGGAGGATGGGTAGGAGTGTGGTATGAGGATGGGTAGGAGGAGGATAGGTAGAAGGAGGAGGATGGGTAGGAGGATGGGTATGAGGAGGAGGATGGGTAGGAGGAGGATAGGTAGAAGGAGGATGGGTAGGAGGAGGAGGATGGGTAGGAGGATGGGTAGGAGGAGGAGGATAGGTAGAAGGAGGATGGGTAGGAGGAGGAGGGTGGGTAGGAGGAGGATAGGTAGAAGGAGGAGGATGGGTAGGAGGATGGGTAGGAGGAGGATGGGTAGGAGGAGGAGGAGGATGGGTAGGAGGAGGAGGATGGGTAGGAGGAGGATGAGTAGGAGGAAGATGGGTAGGAGGAGGAGGATGGGTAGGAGGAGGAGGGGGAAGGAGGAGAGGGAAGAGGAGGAGGAAGATGAGGAGAAGGAAGAGTAGGAGGAGGAGGAGGAGCAGGAGGAGGAGGAGGAGGAAGAGGAGGAGAGGATGAGGGGATCTTGCATGTCAATGCATACTGTACAGTCCCAAAGAGAAACTTAAATGCTAATAGCTAGGGTGGGCAACCACTGGACTTGGCATTCAGTCTTATAACGAGACGAGACGACGTGGGAGTTTCACAGCTAATTGCTCGGGGATACTGGGGCTTGGCTACAAACAAAAAAAATCAAGAAAAAGCAGTCGACAGTCTGGCCATTGCCAGGGGAGCGTGGACACAGCGTTATCTTAATGACTCATGAGTCGGGTTTCCGACTCACAGGTAAATAAACCCGTGTTGACGTTACAAAGCCGACCCTTAAACAGATCTATAGAGAATTCTGAAGAAAACAAGAGAGACTGGGAGAGCCCACGCGAGTACGATGAAGCGTGGTGAAAAGCAAACGTTGCACATTTTGATATTTACAATGCTACATACACCGCACTCTAAAAAACGTGAGAAGGTTCTGCGTACGTTGAGACCATGGGCCGTGGAATCAATCTGAGGCGAGCAAGCCTGATTGATAAAACAGACCTGTTTACTCGTCACGCTTTGACGAACTCGCTCATCTATAATTATTTCAAACGGGCACTCTTCGGAGTGGTAATTAAGTCACGTATTCTTAAAGGGAGAGAATTCGCCCTTTTATAACAAAATAAAACTTGCACTACAAGTACCCTTCATGCGTCCCCTCACATGTCTATGAAAACAAATTGAGTAATGTCCAACCATCCTTTTGACCAAGTTGGTCAAAATCTCAACCGGTAACGATATTGGTCAATAAAAGCCCGACTTTTGGACTGTATCGTCCAAAATCCTTCACAAACGGTTAACCTTTCTGAGAAAACCAGATCGTGTTGATTTTGCCCCTTTTTGCCGCACTTTTTACGGTGTTCGTCTGTCGACTTCGACTTCGAAGTCATAAGAAAGAGACAGAGGGGGAGAGAGGGAGAGAGAGAGAGGGGAGAGAGAGATGGGGAGGGAGAGATAGAGGCGAGAGAGGGAGATTTGAAGACTGCAAACAGTCGTCGGATCAGAGCAAAGAATCAAGTCAAGAGTTTTACGGGGGCGTTCTGAAAAAAAACCCAGAAAGATTTACAAGGATCGCTGCACCAATGACTGTGTACTTTGGGTAAATTTCCAGAAGGGAGTCGAGGCGCTCGTAATTCCTGACTGTTATATACAAACAATAAAATACCTTGAACATTAAACTTAAAACACACACGATAATACAACGTGAAATGACCTGCATCGTGCGTCTTAAGACGCGTTCATCCTAGCTTAGACGAAAACAAGTATAGGAATTAGCTATCACACGAAACAAAACGTGAAGGCTATACAAACAAAATGGTTTCAACAATCTGAGTAAGCATTCCATTGCTTGTGTGTTGATTTATTTTATGGTAATCTCAGAACAGATGCCAATGTAGGGTAGCAGTGGGTCGACTTTGATCAACAGAGGGCGCTGTATCTTCAAAATCTTGGAGAGGAAGATGGGAGGGGTGGGTATCTGCAATGATAAACTTGCACTCATTTTATTGTATTGACAACTGGAACACCAGCGTAGACTCTGGTCAAGTCGTCATAATCGTAAATCCAACCAGACCCAATTGCCATTCTCCCGCTTAGACTCGTATTTGAGTCATCGCAAGCGTGACATCTGGGCAAACTCAACTGCGGGCGATACATAGGCCCTACGCTTAGACTCCATTCGAGCCGCCAATATCGTAAGATTAAATTATATCGGGGCTCGCCCGCTTAGACTCCGTTCGAGTCACCATACCGACCTAAAAGCTGTAGTCGAGTCAAGCATTAACTCAACTCCCGTCGAAAGCAATCTGCGTGGGATTATTTTCAAAAAAAGTGGACAGACTAGGGCATAATAAGAAATAACAATGAATTTTGTTCGGCGTCCACTCCAATGAGATATGAATAAACGGGACGTCATCACGACATGATCAACAGTATAATACATCCCTACGCAAAGCAAGTCATCGTCTGAAGTGTGGGCGCAGGTTCTGAAATCATGAAAATGAGAAGCAAAATGCAGGCGCAGCTTTGACCCTCGGCGACCTTTCGGAGGAGGTCCTTTGCCGAGAATTCAAGAAATCAGAGCGGGGCCCCATCACACGGCTAGCCACTCCGGCGACGGGGAGGAGCTGTATCGATTGCCGCTGGGATGGGCTCTGCCCAGGCCACGGGAGGGCCCGGGATGGGTAAGGATGTACGGTACCTAAAGGTGACAGTGGATAATCATCATAATCAGACCCGGGGAAGATGGAACATAGTATGAAAGAACGCTGTCCCCCCCCCCCCCAAAAAAAAAAAAAAAAAAAAAAAAGGAAAAAGAAAAGAAAAGATGGGCAATGAAAGTGTGGGCCAAAAGCGTTTGCTTCAAAGCCTGGTCCGGTTTTATATGAAATGATTTGAGTTTTTGAGCGATATTGACCGACAAAATCCAACAGTTTTACCAATACCGTTACCACTTTATATTTCTATCAGCGGTGGTCATCATTTTGGCACTGCCTTGGATAAGAAGTGGTGATGCAAGGATTCACCTCCATTTGTAAATCAGCTAGGGCCCTACAATAAAGCACCGAACAATATCAGGAAATAGAACGACCATTATGACCGTTCTGATTTATCTTCAAAAATACCAAGGAGAGCGCAAACGGTGCTTTGAATGTTCGTACAGTGCTCGGGATTTGAGTCGCTAAGTCCAATAACGAAGTGCGGTATTCAGTTTGTTTGAAGGTCGTTGTATTTCTGGGCATGAGTAAATAATAGGTTATAGAAAAACAAAAGTCCGATGACAAGCGCGAAGCCGCCATGGAAAAGCACACTTCCATGTGAGGAAACCCGGCCTATGATAGGGCTTCCGTGCCATTATTTGGTCTACCTACAGGACTGACCTATCCAAACGTACCGGACACAAGGATATATCTAGAAGATTGAGACTTAAAGCATTTAAACTAAGCCACTGAGGCTTATGACACAGGTACTTCTGGAAATGAAAATGAAAATCCTATAGCTGCCAGACAGCTACCGTATCGAATCCCAAAATTCTCCTAACTTCCACTCGGCACAACCCATATCCTCCCCCACCCATAAGCCCCTTTAGGCGAGCGTAGGAATAATATATAAGCTGCTAAAAGAAGACGACCACGAATACGTCATGAGTTAACAAAAGCACCTTAAACCCACGGCAGGGTTTTTTATATCCTGTTTTTTTTATTTTATATTGAAGGAAAAATGAATTGATTCAGTCCTGGTAGGCGAGAGTGATAGGGCTACTAGTACGGCACCGTATGGGACGAGGGTATTCATAACGTGGGCCTGGGCTTGGGTGATTAGCATCTCGTAGACGGTCGGCTGGGGAGCGATGGACACGGTGAAAAAAAGAGAGCGAAGAGAACAGGCCAGTGAGATAAAACGAACTGTCTCCGAGCCACAAACTCAAAGCGAACATCTTCACTTGACAAGCGAAAGGGGTCAGCATGTGACATGAGGGTGAGTGCAGTCCCAGACTCGTGAGGCAAGGAAGGGGTATAGAGGAGGGAGGGACAGGGGAGGTGGAGATAATTCTCGATACGAATGCGCACGGACATTAACACAAGAACAAGACCCAACAGACAGCGTTATATCAAGCGCGATCAAATTAACAATAAAACAAAGACATACGTGCAACAGACGTGTGGGAGGATTCCCCGCATAATGAGGCCAGCATGTGCAGAAAATCCAATCCCATTAGTCGCCCCAAACAGAATACATGTATCCCATTACTCGTTTAATTTGTATTAGTTCGTGTAGCTTTTCTTTCTCTAAAAAAATATCGCTCTGTATACGGAGTGGGGCAGTCAGTCAAAGTCAGTCACACGAGATCGCAGAACGCAGCCCCCAGTGATTTAAACGATTAAGATCAAAACATATGACAAAATGAACAAGGTGTTTTTTTCACGTAAATTCCAAATGTCGACCATTTACATGACCTTTCTCCAAGTAAGCTAAGTGCTCGATCTGCCTTGAGCCAACGCTGCCTTTTAGGTATAATACGGCGCTGACCAGATCCAAACCTCGGGCTCTCTACATTTTTGGAGAAGAGTATTTGAGATTAGTGATCAGTTTGCAGCATTACTATATTATATATCCACCCCTGTCTAAATCTCAATCTCACGAGACATTATCTCTATACATGGTCGCATTTTTTTTCTCACAATGCAGAGGGGCCGTAATAACGTCTTCCATTATGATCCCGCATGAAAATCGAAGTGAAATTCTTGTCTCCTGGCTGTCTCTGATTCAGCACAGTCGATGGAACGCCGCGATGAATCATAGGCACAAGGCCAGCGCCGGGCCATTGGGAAACGGGACGGATGGAGAGCGAGGGATACCACCCAGTCAGGGTGGAAAAACAATCGGCTCGCAATTAAGAAAACAGCATGACGTGATCGGCAAGCGGAAAGGAAATTAACGCGGGAAGGAAATACTATACACAATCATCATATCGCACGGAACAACTTGTTGATTGTGGACAAGAACGATCTATATATCTACCCAAAATATGATATACAAAAATGTTGCAAACTGCTTACTGACTAAAATTACCAAAATGCAAATCTTAAAATTGAGTGGGCCTAACGTTTCGATCCTAGCAGGACCTTTCTCAAAGGCAGGACCTTTCTCTGCCTCTGAGAAAGGTCCTGCTAGGATCGAAACGTCAGGCCCACTCAATTTTAAGATTTACCAAAAACATGATGAAATATCATAGTTTTACAAAATCACCAGTAACGTAAGTTTGAAGTTGATGCTAATGAAGACGCCGATGCATATATTGCTTTAAAATGCCTTTCTTTCGGCCAAAATGTTGCACCCAATTCGTGAGATTCGTGACGTGCTGTTACGGGATTTAAAACTGTATTGTTGTTGGCCTATTAATGAGTATGGGGTGTGATTCCTGGAGAGATGGTCAAAGGTTAAATGCGTGTTACTGGGGCCCCCATCTCATCCGCAACGACAACTGACTATTTGGGAAGGTCACCGCCAATAAGGGCTGGATAGCTCAGGTGATCAAGCGCTCAGTAAGTTACACCAAAGGTCTGGGTGAAAATCACGGTCCAGTCAAATCTTCGAGCAAGTTTCCTTTGCTTTCTTTGCTTGAAATGAAAAAAAAAATGACAGAAGTCACTTGCGATTGCTGATTCATGAAGTGTTCAATGCAATCTCTGAATGAAAGAAGTGGTGAATAAATTATGGAAGCGCCAGCGAGATTAATGGTTTTCTATATGGGATAGTGTGATGACTATAGGGAGTGGGATGGCTGAGGCAATTTTATGCTTGGGTGGCAAAGGTGATCCCCAAAATTGCACGGGAGGAAGTTAAAGCTGGCTTTATAGCGCATTACTGGATTTGATGGTGCGACTCGAGTTCAGACCACAGCCGGCGCTTCCCGATCCGGAGGGGGAGGCGGGAACATGGCGTCCAATGCCGTGGGTGCGTTTTAACGGGCAATGATAGCGAGGCTGGTCCGCCAACTCTGTGTTCCCGCCCTTCTTCACTCATCTATACTCCTTCTTTGCTCGCGTATACACACGGGTGTAAGGGGCCTGGTGCACTGTCAATCGGGCATATAGGGTTATCATTGTGTGATTTCACTTCAACAGGCAATAACCAATCTGATCACTAGGTCTTGTGATCGTAAAAGAAAATAGGTTACGAAAATCCGGCCCTATTTGTTGTTTGTTTGAAATTTGCAAAGGCCTTTTTTTCCCCTAAGCTTTGATATTACTGCTGGTTTACAAGTTGGACAGCCTAACCAAGTTTTACGAATACAAACAAATAAGCTGAAATCTATGAATCTGAAACGATTTGGACGTTTCAGTTCTAGCAGAATCCATAGCAAAGGCACAAGATCACTGAGCCAGTAGCACTTGAGCGATCAACTATAACGCAGGAGGCAGTGCGTACAGTGCATCCATGAGCAAGATCCAATATAGGATCAAAAGGTCAGGCCCTCTATCCTTATTCAAGTAGGCCTATTTCTAGTTTTTCAATCAAAATCATATGAAATTTCCGGATACATGCCATTGTGGAAAATGACAGTATCACAGCGCTATAAGGAACATAGGACTGAATTGTCATTTGATTATACGGTGACATATGGGACTGGAGCAGGGAGCATTAAACCAAAACCAATACTGAATTATTTATTTCATTGACCATTGATTAGATATATAATGGATGCAGACAATGCGTAGACGTACAAATCATGTTGGGATCGAGTCTGGATCTTAGATGGAGAGTGAATATGTGCGGTCTCTTTTACGGGGGAGAGTAACTGTCGAAAAAAAAAATGTATTTGGCCGCCCTGTTGTTTGGCATTAAAATTTATGCGTCGCAACAGCTTTGGCAATGTGAGGCTCGCAGTAAAACATTATGTAAAATGAAAACTCATGAATAAATCATGAGCGGGTTGTGGGGGGAGGGAGGAGGGACGGGTAGGGGCAGGTTCATGAATAAGGCATGAGCCCATGCGTGCCAATTATGTGCAAGAGGCAGGGGGAAGGGAGGATCAAATCTCAACGGCACTGCCCGATGTATGGCGGGTACCGGTACAGTATACACTGGATTATGCATGCCCATGTACCGGCCCTATGTACAAGTATGCAATACGGCGTGTGTGTTGTGTTAGTGTTGTACATGTACATGTATATCTATGGCGCGCCCACCTCCAGTATACTGTGCGGGCATAACACTCCCGGGATGTACATGTATAATATAATAACACTCGCTTAAGCAAATTACAGGTCATTCGACCGGCTTTCAAAACACCGTCACTGGCATTTGTGTCGTCCCCATTATGCGCCGGTAAATATGCAGTTGATTGAGAGCAAGCCGCAGTCCTTACAGTTCTAATTGGCTTGCATTAAGATCCCTCGTTAGAGAGCGCGGTCTATTGCTGGCGAGAGTACACATAATCGATTTCGCTCTGGATTCTTGGAAGAATCATGCACGACTACCACGCCAAATTGCTCAGGCACACTGGATGAGACGTGAGATACACCCGTACGAAATAACGCACCGGCACTGAAAGAGCGATTCTGATTTCGGCACATCATTACCAAAGTCACCAAGGCAAAGCACATACACAATAGCTACGGCACAATCTGCCAGTTTATAAAATAAACGGTTCCCTGCAACAACAAAATCAAAACCAATGCGGATGGCTCGGTGAGATGATTATCAGTAGAATAGTTTAAAACTGATTTAAAGCCTCTGGTGGAATTTGTTGTGAGAAAAAAAATCCTTTAGAGTTTCTCTCTGTAAATTCAAGTCAAGTCGGCATAGTCGAACAAAACCATGCACATAGCTATAATTATAAAGCGGTATGAGTATTTTTTTTTTAAAGATTACAAATCCATTTGCATAATTATTTGACTGATATTACCTCATTTATAACCCGAACCTTTTTATTTTGCCTTTGGACAGTTTTATTTGATAATCTTCTAACCTGTGTGAGATCAGTGCACGTTATCGATCGCTGATTGTGAAGCCGGGCTTAATGCTGGCACGAATTATGAACATTTCGAGTGTTTACGGGCAGACTGTATGCGGAAAAGGGCAAACAGCATGGTTCCCGTTCCCTACATACGTCAATGGAATCTAGTCATCGGGAACCAGTCTCACAGGAAAATTTTCTCTGTGGCGTGGAGGGCGCTGTTAATGTGAACTGTGGCTTTTCAGAACTCGGAGGGAGAAAAAAAGCTGAATCCGCTGAATCTACTGAAGGAAGGTATTGAGGACCATGGTAAATGATGCCTAACATAAATGTGTATACCAGTTTGCTGAAGTAGAATGCGTAATAATGATATATGAAGCGCCTATTGCCCTGCGAACAGAGAGAAAATCGAGAAAGGTCTTTTTGGTAAGACAGTATTATTACACGCAAGAGAGAATGTTTATCTAATATTACAATACTTTCAGCAATATTATCAGTGCCACATTCCAGTTCAGGGGAAGTCGAAGCCTAAAGTTCACCATCACCCCGTCAATCACATTGGGTATGCACTATACAAAGGCTATCATGGTACCATACGATACAATATGGTATCACACGAAGATTAAGACGGAAAAACATTAAATTCAGAGGCCTTGTAAGTTGTAGTCAGGTTTCCAATCTCCGCTGGGCCGGTTCCATTCTCTGCCCGAAAATCAAACTGAGATTAGCCGTGTCCACATATTTTGTAACATGGGCTGTCACAGAAGTAATACCACGTTTTAAGTCATTTCATATCAAAATGAAACATACAACCAGACCGACTGTACTGGTCAAAAGATTTCAACGCACGTCAATACAAAATCAAGAATGCTTCGGCCTAAATTATATACAACGCAATATGACGCCGCATACGGTATTTGTGCTAGCATTACGAAATGCGAGCGCGAATTGAGAAGGCCATGCACGACCACACTCAAGGTGCGAGGTACATTTACAAAATGCACAACTGCAAAACAAACGGGTTCTAATTCAAATATAAACCGTATACGGAGAGTAAATGAAATTGGGGGGACTGCAAAAACCGTACTGATGTAAAGTTTGGAAATGTCACACAAATATCTACTGCACGTTAGAATATCCATTTGGAATGGGTTGCCCAATGAAACAAGCATGCGTGTGTACTATCCGAATGATCACTAAGGTGGCCCCAATCATCCCATAGTATGAATTATACTAGGAGACAGGGTACCAGGATGAGGAATCGCCACAGTGGCTAGACATAAGGTCATAGGCATTGTATGACACTCCCTTCGCTCCAGATGCAGTGTTCAAGATTTCTAATCTACATACAGAGCCACAGAAAACCGGATTAATCATTTGACTTATGTTTCATCAATTAATGAAAGATGCATAGGATTTTTCAGTGGCCACAGTTCTACGAAACATTTAGGAGAAATGTGGGTGACATGCCAGAGCAGCCCTTGCCTCGCCGAATATTTTAATTACCATGAGTCCCAGGACCTTCCACACATTTCCATCCCTCTCTCCTCGCATTGCATGCATCAGACAACGCCCTACTAAGTACTTTCAACCCCTTTTCGTGGACTGTGTGATGAAATCTAGTAATTAGCAACAGCTCTATTTGACTTTTTCGTAACTGAAGGTTTGCAAGGTGGCCATGACAAGATATTGTCCAAACAGTTTTTCTTTCTCTCTACATCTCTCCAACCGGTCATCTGCATGCAAGTTAGACACCGAGAATGGAACCCCCTCATGCATAATTCATGCCGCATACCCTCAGCCCTCTACCCTCAGCAATGAATGATATTCCGGACGGTGCAGTCTGTAGAGTGAGTAGAGAGAGGGAGATAGGGGAGACGGGGGAGAAGGGAGAGAGGGGAGACATAGGGGAGAGAGAGGGGGAGAGAGGGAGGGAGAAAGGGGAGACATTGGGGAGAGAGGGAGAGAGGGTGAGGGGGAAGAGGGAGAGAGGAGAGAGAGGGGGAGAGCTGAGAGAGGGGAGAGAGGGGAGAGAGGGGAGAGAGAGACAGAGGGGAGAGAGGGAGAGAGGGAAGAGAGGGAGAGAGGGGAGAGAGGGGAGGGGAGAGAGAGGGGAGAGAGGGGGAGAGCTGAGAGAGGGGAGAGAGAGACAGAGGGGACAGAGGGAGAGAGGGAAGAGAGGGAGAGAGGGGAGAGAGGGGAGAGAGGGGAGAGGGGAGAGAGAGACAGAGGGGACAGAGGGAGAGAGGGAAGAGAGGGAGAGAGGGGAGAGAGGGGAGAGAGGGGAGAGAGAGGGGAGAGAGGAGAGGGGAGAGAGAGGGGAGAGAGGGGGAGAGGGGAGAGAGGGGAGAGAGGGGAGAGAGAGGGGAGAGAGGGGAGAGAGAGGAGAGAGGGGGGAGAGAGGGGAGAGATGGGAGAGGGGAGAGAGGGGAAAGAGGGGGAGAGGGGAGAGAGGGGAGAGAGTGGAGAGAGAGGGGAGAGAGAGGGGAGAGAGGGGGAGAGGGGAGAGAGGGGAGAGAGGGGAGAGAGAGGGGGAGAGAGGGGAGAGAGAGGGGGAGAGAGGGAGAGAGAGGGGAGAGAGATGAGAGAGAGGGGAGAGATGGGAGAGGGGAGAGAGGGGAGAGAGGGGGAGAGGGGAGAGAGGGGAGAGAGGGGAGAGAGAGGGGAGAGAGAGGGGAGAGAGAGGGGAGAGAGAGGGGAGAGAGGGGAGAGATGGGAGAGGGGAGAGAGGGGAGAGAGGGAGAGAGAGGGAGAGGGGAGAGAGGGGAGAGAGAGGGGAGAGAGAGGAGAGAGAGAGGAGAGAGGGGAGAGAGGGGAGAGAGAGGAGAGAGGGGAGAGAGGAGAGAGGGAGAGAGAGGGAGAGAGAGGGAGAGAGGAGAGAGGGGAGAGAGAGGGGAGAGAGAGGAGAGAGGGGAGAGAGGGGAGAGAGGGGGAGAGAGAGCGATGGAGAGAGAGATGGAGTGAGGGAGAGGGAGGGAGGGAGGGAGAGGGAGGGAGCGCGGGAAAGAGAGCAAGAGGCAGAGAGGGGTTAAAGGAGAGAAATAGAGGGGGAGGGATGGAGAAAGAAGAGAGAGGAGGAGAGACAGACGGAGAGGAAGGGGGAGAGGAGAGGGACAGCCGGTAGACAGAGAGACATAAGGGACGGAGACAGACAGTCAGAAGGAGACGAAGAGATGAAGGAAGAGGCAGAGAGATAGAGCGAGAAAGGGAGGATAGGGCTCCTATTCAACCATGTGCACTGCTATGATTCATCCCGCAGAAGGGCCTATGAATCTCCTGAGCGCTATGTCTACACATAGCGCAGGGGTCGGTAAGGGTGTAGGGGGCCACTCAACACGTACGCATGGGCCCGAACCAACCGGCCCTGGCAACAAGATATAATGAGAATTTTAAAGGGTGCACGCGGGAGAGGCCACGTCAGGGTCCTGTGCCCATGCAATATCTAGACACGAAAACCTGCTTGGCGCAGTGTATGCTGACTGTGTCTGACTTGTGTTCGACCAAAGCGAACATATAGCTAAGATTGACATGCCCTGTGTCATTAACTTAGCAGAACTTTTGTGCTTTATCAATATTTTGTAGGCGTAAGCAACTCTGGTCGTATTTGACGAGGCCCTCAATAGCGGGGATGCGGGCACCGTGAATTCCACTGGCGAGTCCGACCTGGCATAGGCCTAAGCAATGACACAAGGTTGGGGTGCACTACAAAAAGCCTGTGGGAAAACAGTGTTTTATAGAAGTTGTATATTCACATTGAAGTTCATCAGTTTCTTTTGGAATAGTTAACTTCACAAATTTGACGAACGTGATTTACTCCATTTCAGTCAGTTCCCGAACAAATGCTTCGGCATTTTCAGCTATGTTCACTGTTCTTTGAAGCAACATTAAGAAGCTATTTGCAGGTCCATCCGTGAAAAGGCTAACCTCAATGGGACGTATTTTTGTGACAGATGTGACCGCTTATCTGAGAAAAAGGATATCGTACTCACACTCACTCGTACTACGGTACTCAAATTGGTTACTTCTTCGACGAGAACTCATATACCTTAACTCACGACAGAGTACATACTCGCACCCATGGTCAAGTGCTATTACCCGTACTCATGACCAAGCACTTGTACTTAGCACTCATGACAAAGCACTTGCGCTAGCACTCATGACCAAGTACTTGTACTTAGCACTCATGACAAAGCACTTGCGCTAGCACTCATGACCAAGCACTTGTACTTAGCACTCATGACAAAGCACTTGCGCTAGCACTCATGACCAAGTACTTGTACTTAGCACTCATGACAAAGCACTTGCGCTAGCACTCATGACCAAGCACTTGTACTTAGCACTCATGACAAAGCACTTGCGCTAGCACTCATGGCCAAGTACTTGTACTCGTGGCCAAGTACTTGTACTCGTGGCCATGTGCTTGTTTTCATGTTCAATCACTCGCACTCATGATCAAGTACTCGTACTCATGCTCACGTATCGATACTCTTTTTTCATGGCCAATTACATGCATTATTGTTCATGCAGTCGAACTCGTGGCCAAGTACTTGTACTCGTGGCCATGTGCTTGTTTTCATGTTCAATCACTCGCACTCATGATCAAGTACTCGTACTCATGCTCACGTATCAATACTCTTTTTTCATGGCCAATTACATGCATTATTGTTCATGCAGTCGAACTCGTGGCCAAGTGCTTGTACTCGTGGCCAAGTTCTCGTTCTTGCATTCGTACACATGAAAACAGTGTTCAAAACCAACACAGGCGGGATAAACCAACACGTATGTTTTAACGAAATACGACTAGAAAGTAGAAACCCAACGAATGATTCGGGTTTCATTACGCTCAATCGAGACCTGTGCAGAATCCGATGGAGAGATATTTCATTTCAGTTACCGTCAGACAATAAATTACAACCCAAGCCCTCTGACATTTTCGAAAGGTTTTTATTTTTGACATGTTTTTGTTTCCTTTGCCTTCGTGTGTTTTTCCCTTCCAGTTCCACGATCTGACGTTAATACAGCTAAAATGTTAAAGGGCGAGACGGAAGGTAAATCACTGAGGGTGAAATTCTGCGACCCTGTACGAATACGATGAAATATAACGAGGCACTGGCAAGGTGCTTTCCACTTCCCCTCGCACAACCCTCCGGCTTCACCCCCCCCCCCCCCGCCCCGCACCCCTCTTTCCCCCGCCGGCCGGATTCGACTTTGCCCCGTGTCAATAAGAATAAACGACGGCGGTAGTTGCGATCGATCGAGGAATGGTGAAAAGAAAGAAAAAAAATCGGAGCGGGAAAGAAGAAGGGGGAAAAATCCTCTGCCGAGAAGGATGGTGCTCGACAACTGCGCCAGAATTAGTACCCTCGGCTCACTAGAAAAATAGAGAGGGAGATGAGGAGAAAGAAGACAAGCGCTCCTTTTCAAGGTCACTAAACAAGGTCTTTGGGAAAATAGCTATTGGAATTAATAACCATTAGGGTAAAAGTAATCGTTAAAAGCGATGTTTTTTTTCCTTTTTCCCCAAGGAGAGAGGGAGAGAGACAGACCATGATAGAGGCAAAGGCAGAGACAGAGACAGAGACGGACACACAGGTATGCACTATGCAGACACCAGACCGACAGACTAACACTGGCAGACAGACAGACAGACAGACAGAGGGGAGAAGGGAGAACGACAGCAGAGAGCGACAGAGGGGGAGAGAATGAGCGAGAGAAGGAGCAATAGAAGGAGAGAGAGAGGGGAGTGTCGGGTTGGGAATAGAGAGTGGGACGGCTAGCAGCACTTCATCTTCGGCGTAAATTACCTCGGGGTGCAGCCGTGCGAAACACCCGGTGTAATTAGTGGAATGGAACGCCGACAAGCCAGGGCAAGGCGAGGCGGGGCGTGGCAAGGCGAGGCATATAGCCTAGCCAGGCCCAACCAGGCAAATCGTGCAGGAAGAAGGTGGGGAGGGATCATGTTGTCCGTGTGTGTTTGCAGGCCTTTCCTCTTTGCTCCTACCCGAAGACCGGCCCATAGGCATCTCCATGGGATGTCTCCCGGGGGTACACCGGGGTGTTTTACCCGGCGTACGCCGCTCGGGTTATCGGCAAGGGAGCGACACAGCGCGGGTCTATATAAAGGAACCCAGTAACTACGTTTAAAGCGATAGCCATAGGTGGAATTCGAATAGGTAATATTTTAAACGTTTTGTTTGCATGAAAAATACAACGATGACGTTTCAATCTCCCGATAGACTGATGATCCTTTAAGAAGCTCTATGGCACACTGTAATGTACACATCGTAAGCAGAGTAATGCTGTGGGTTCTCACAATGATCGCTTTCACAATTTCAAATGTCAACACCATCTGTCCATTTGACAGAGCTGTTTCCCCTCCATTGCATTCGATCTTATTTAATAATATGAATTGTAATCAGACATTGGCACAGAGCCTGAGCCTGAGCCTATAGGACCGAGTCTGAGCCGGAGCCTGAGTCTGAGTCTGAGTCTGAGTCTGAGTCTGAGTCTGAGCCTGAGCCAAAGATTGAGCCAAAGTTTGAGCCAGACCCTGAGCAAGAGCCTGCAGAGCAAGAACATGAGTCATAATCAGAGCCAAAGACTAAGCCAGAGACTGAGCCAGAGACTGAGCCAGAACCTGAGTCGTGCATCATCACTGATTCGCTTCCCAAAATGGCCACTAAATAACACCAAAGGAAAAGAAGGTTCAACTCCGACAGGCACCAGTCCAGGGGAGTGACCCTTTAAGTACGCATTAATGTCAGCCATGTGCATAATGCTCCATGGGCCTTGTTTGAGGAGGCCCACCAAGCACGGGTCCATATGGGCTAAAGTTCCCGTGCCACTCACACCACTAAAAAAAAAACCAAACCCAAACGCATCACTGCGGACAGCGCTTGTCACCTGTGCGACAAAATTAACGCTAGGTCTATTTCCGTATCGACTCCGTTCGCATCAATTATTTTCCTCCCTGTGCGAACCATTGAATGACGTGATTAATGGCGAGCTTCGGGCTGTTGGATTGTAGAAAGCGCCCTCTACAACGGTCTTCTGCGCGTGAAAACTAAGGTGAGGGCGGCAGATCCAGAGAGCGGTTACATTGGGGGCATAGTGCACAAGCCTAGCGGTGTAGATATTCTTCGGCTGTTCTTGAAATTGCTTTTCGATGAAAATTCAGATATCAGTGACCGGCGAACAGACCATTTGCCAAGAATGTAACCTTCCCATTACTCAGTCTACTACCAAGGCTTCAATTAGTAAATAATTATTTCAAATTTAAACATTGTAGCACACTACCCTTATGTGTTTATGGCAGATCTACCGGTATTCTGTATATACTGTTAGTTCCAGTTGACAATGGTCATACGAATGGTCAAAGTTTTGCTCCATTCTGTGGTAGGTATGTCTTAGCCATCAGTAGTTACATACTACTTAGTTGTGCAATTTTGTTAAACTCTTATCCTCTTGCACTATCCGGCTTCCGTCTGAGGAGGTCGGATTACAAGAGCTGATGCACACGATGACGTAAAGGTGAATAGAAACACATCACACCAACATGCTTGGCGCATGCGTGCACTATATTGGTCGAAGGATGAGAACCGAAGGAAATGCCAATTGAGCCGCACTCCTTGCTTTTCATATCGATGCTGCTTTGAGTGCTTACGTGAGTTCAAAAATCTCGAAGAACAGAAAACAAAGGTTGCGTCATCGAATTATCATCGCGTCTCCTTTTGGTACCAAGTAATCTGAGAGGATTTGACCATTACAGAGTCAATCCTTTCAGAGTATTACGTGCACGCACTTTTCACAGGGCGTAAAATGCCCGAGTGGGTGATTGTAGCACAAGACGAGACGATAAGTTTAACACTGTAGTTCAAAACTAGCCTATGGTCGCACTAGACGCCTCTCAGCGCGAACTGCTCATCGATTGACACATTATTCAATATATCGGTTTTGTTGTGTTGCTGCTGTTTCAGTAAACAAATTTAAATGCCTTTCCACACAATCAAAAGCCCACAAAAGTAATACTGTACAGCTTTAATGCAACAAACAACATGTAAAATAAATGGGGGCCTAGCTATGAATTTGCATGATTTTCGAAGGGTAAAACCATGAAATGAGCAAAGATACAAGGCTTTTCATATTGCCATTATGAAACGTGCACAAGGATAACGAATACGATAACCATCAAATTTTATCTGCGCGATTTTATCTTGCACTTCTCGAGTGGTTCTAGCCTGCTTATATCCATTGATCACGGCATCCAGTTGCATAAAACCCTATGCATGAATACTGCGAGTTTGCCACCGGCCAAAACCACTGGTCGTATGCTATTTCCGGCCATGCAGACGAGCGAGTTTGGATAGGGCCCTTTCCGACTCGCCGCATTTAGGCTACAGCGGGCGCTATACCACATAATAAGGTATTCGGTGAGCAAGTTACAGATCTGGCACTGTAAGCACGTAGTTTCAATTGAGATGCAAAATAATGGAAGGCATGACTTATCTTGGAAGTGTAACATTGATAGACGTTAGACGAAGAAGAGGCAGACTTAGATAACCTTGTAAACAGAAAACGTCCGAACATACAGACAAACCGACAGGTTAACGAACTGAAGCGCATTCGTCCGAACACATCTCCAACGATGACCAGCCCCCATGGATAAATTATACCGAAATGTATTTACTTGGTCAGTAAAAATGCCCCCGGGGGAAAACCGAGTTGATTAATTAGTTCCCCCGAAATCCAGTTTGACCCAGTATCATCTAGAGTAGCCCGTCTGGGCAAAAAGACGGGTTAAGTGGTCACACGAACCGGTACAAGTACACGCACACACAACCGACAGAGCCTTGATTAATAGCATTTTCAATACAGCATTATGGTGGATATGCACAATGACAAAGTTGCGCAAGGTTTCACGACGCAAATTTTATTGCACATATAGGGATATACGTCATTGTGACACGTATGGCTCAGCCGATCCCAACGTTTACGTTTCTGCTATCGTTCTGAAATGTTATTTTGAGGCGGTCGGATAGAGAAAGTTCCCGGCCTGGAGATTGCTCAAACAAGACAATCGAATCGAACAATCGAATCATCAGGATGTTGTTATCTTCGTTTTAGCATGATGGCATGAAGAGCAAGTGACCTGTCATACGTCATAGTGACGAAACGAGGCATGGCGATACACCACCGGCACCTCGCATTGTGCGGGGAGGGGGGTTGGGTGGGCCCCTAGGAAAAGCAACCGGCCATCGTTCCTACAGTCATAGGTATCTAGTGAATGAAGGCGGACTGGCGTCACCAAGCTATCGGTGACTGCTCTTCACACGAAAAGTACGACCGGGGGTAGATTTCACAAAACATCTTACTACTACGACTCATCGTAACTCAACTTAGATAACCGATAGACGATTAGAGTGAGGAGAGGGGAGTGAGAGAGAGAGAGAGAGAGAGAGAGAGGGAGAGGATGGAGAGTGAAAGAGACGAGAGGCGAGTTGGAGAGAGGCGAGTTGGAGAGAGGCGAGTTGGAGACAGGCGAGTTAGAGAGAGGCGAGCGGGAGAGAGGCGAGCGGGAGAGAGACGAGTGGGAGAGAGGAGAGATGGAGACGGGCGAGTGGGAGAGAGGCGAGTGGGAGAGAGGCAAGTGGGAGAGAGGCGAGTTGGAGACAGGAAAGTGGGAGAGAGGCGAGTGGGAGAGAGGAGAGATGGAGACGGGCGAGTGGGAGAGAGGCGAGTTAGAGAGAGGAAAGTGGGAGAGAGGCGAGCGGGAGAGAGACGAGTGGGAGAGAGGAGAGATGGAGACGGGCGAGTGGGAGAGAGGCGAGTGGGAGAGAGGCAAGTGGGAGAGAGGCGAGTTGGAGAGAGGAAAGTGGGAGAGAGGCGAGTGGGAGAGAGGAGAGATGGAGACGGGCGAGTGGGAGAGAGGCGAGTTGGAGAGAGGAAAGTGGGAGAGAGGCGAGTGGGAGAGAGGAGAGATGGAGACGGGCGAGTGGGAGAGAGGCGAGTGGGAGACAGGCGAGTGGGAGAGAGGCGAGTGGTAGAGAGACGAGTTGGAGAGAGGCGAGTGGGAGAGAGGCGAGTGGGAGAGAGGCGAGTGAGAAAGAGAAGAGAAAGGGGCCACCTAAGGGAGAGTGACATATCATTGGCATTGTCTATCAAAACATAATTTGTTTCGATCCCACCCTCCTCCCCCGTTTACTTGCCTGACCAGGCGGTCACACCCAGGTCAAGTACGTCACCACATACAGCCAACAGAAACGCATTACAGGTGATGCTTACTACGGGCCCTTACTGGAGGCAAGGAATGGCCATATGGACACGCTGTCAATGCCATGACGTCAAGACAAAACAGAAAGAACAAACCCTCCCCTAAACAAACAACTAAAGTCTGACAGCCAGTCCCCGTAAAGGTCACAGCAGTCGCAGTCGCGTAAATGTCAGCATTTCTCTCTCTCCTGTGATAGGAGGACGACACGAGACAGAGACAAGGCAGGCAGGGATGGATAGGGACAGACGCCCTCTCTCAACCGCGCGTGACCCGAACAATCGAACGCATTTTTCTGCCGGCCTGCGTAATAAGGGGACAATTGGGCGTGACGAATGACCAAGGAAACGCTGAACATATCGGGCGACAAACACGAGTACGGGAGCGCTCCATTAGGATATACGTCGAGCTCAACTCACCGCATAACCGATCGTCTGGAAGTCTTACACCTCCACTGGGTGTGTAGGCCTAATGTAATTATGTACACTATCCAAAAAAAATACCGGGTAATATTTCACAAACATTTGACCAACGTTAGTCGATTTGTTTTTTGGTAGTGACGAAATATCAACTGGGTTCCCTTTCAGCATCAAACGGATTATATAGCTCTTTGCAAATTAGAATGGTTATAAATGAAGAGGGCGGGTACACGTTCGATTAATCATAGGCCTAGCTGATGGATTGTACTGGTCAAGATCATTCACGAACATTCACGACATTTTTGACGAAACCAGAGCAAATGCTGGGCAAACATTTGGCCCAACACTTCCTTGCCAAGCGTTTTCACACTTTGATGTATGCGAAAAGGTGTATAGGCCTACATGTAGAAATACAAAACATCGGTCAGGTGTGGCACTTTTGTTTGCACCAAAATAAGAGAAGGGGACTGGCTTATCTCATCTGGTGGAGGAGGGAGGAATTGATCGATTATCGACCTGCTATCGATTACTCCGCCGATGCGCTTGCGTAACGGCCTCGGTTAAGAATGAGAATGGATCCGGAAGAGTGCTGACTTCATGCTAAGTAGCCAGGAATGGTTACTGTCAACATGGACGCGCCCAGAGTTTTGTATAAGCTTCTTGCATTATTTGTTGAAGTCTAGGGGTATCATACTTCAACAGTTCTGTTATGGAGGCCCCTGCGATAGCCTAACCTATAAGACTGAACGTAAAACTCTCCAACATTTTGTTTTTGGCACCGTTAAGGATCTGTGTAACGGTGTAAGGACTACATGTACATGTAGCTCTTTTATAAAAACAGAATGCTTGGAAACGAAGTGCAGGGATTGGTACATATTCATGAGATTTCCGACGGCCGAGTGACCACCAGTGCAACAAGCAAGCCGACTGGAATAACACGCTAAGCCATGCCGTGCGCGCTGACCTCAATAACAAAAACAAAACACGTGTGGACACAAAATCCCTGCAATAATCGCGCCGTCCCGGGATCGCGTCACGAACCCCTTTTTCACAAGAAAAACACCGCATGCGCTGGAACATTATAAAAGGCGTGGGGTCGCACCTCCACCGTGGTGGAGCCATATAATTCAGTACGTGGGGTTTGGGTTTTCAGGCAGTGAACTTGGGTCGCGGGGAAGGAGGCACTTACATGGTATACCTACTTCTCAGTGCTGTGTAACGGAGAAGTCCTCTGCTGTGAGAATCATGCTGCGAGGAAATCTGTTCACGCTGAGCGCAACACTTAAGCCGTGCTAAACTAAAACCAGACGAGTACAAAATCGTTAGCACCTTTTTCTTGCACTGCAATTTGGCGCGGTTACCAACCAGACGTTTCTTAGCTTTGAGCAGGCACGCGTCCACTCAGGAGTCAGACTATAGTCTGTCTGCGTTCGTGCATCGATTGGGTGTCTGTGCGTTCATCAACGCGTAATGAGGTTGTGCTGGCAAATGCCAAACCTTTTGCACCGCACGATTATTGTGGACACCCTTTCAAGGTCAATCGGAGGTCAATGCGTCGCGCTCGGTAACGTTAGAAGGTTAGGGGTTGCGAATAAAATATCTATACTCGTCCTGATTGTTTTCGACAAGTATTCCAATTCCCATGAGTCCACTCAAATGATTTGACTTTTCCTATAGGGTGCTTCAATTTGCCTTTGAGAGTAGACATCCAGGGCAAACCTTCATCTCCCCAGCCGCCGTATTTGAGGGAATCCCTTGGCTGTGTACAGTATTCATCTTTAGTCTAGTTCCTAGACGAACTGTTGAGTTGACTCACATCGCACGTGGAATGCTCATTATGCACGTGCAGCTGCGAAGTACGTTTGATACATGCACAGACTGGTATTCGGCTTGGTATGCCCTGATGAAATGCGAATCATCTTCATCGCCCGTACGTGCCATCTATGGTGAAATCGCTTCAGAATGGCAGGCCTAAATGTCCACCGTGCGTATCGACTGAAACCCAGCCGGCTTGTACACTGCATCCACATACCACGAAAGCCGCTTCTTTGCGATAGGGGATTCAGAATATCAAAAACTGCGCACATTCACCCTTCAACAAGAAACTGGTGCTCTATTTGTTTAAGAACGAGCATTTCTTAAATGTCAAAGTGTATGACAATCCCATGCCTATAGACTACATCTCTAGCCTATGGCGGTAAACATTGAACATTTATGTGCGCTGCTGTCATTAGCGACTTTGGAAATGGCGGCCGGCAAGATATCAAACGCTCAACAAGAAAACACAATGACACTGGTCTATCGGATATAACGCGGCCACTCCAAAAGGCAGAGATGAAACAAAACAGAATGAGGACTTAAACCGCGAGCCGACACAACCTCGTGAAGACGTTATCCCCCCGTCAGCCATGTTGACTTTAGGTGCAAAGCTCTTAAGTGCAGTAGTTTGTCTTACGGCGCGAATCACTTAGAGCGTGTTCGGGGTTCGGGCACAGGGTTAATCAAGGTAATTACGCATCCCCAATGCTTCGCCCGCCAGCGAGCCAGTAAGCCAGCAAGCCGACATGTCAGTGTGCCTGCATGTATCTAACAGAGTGTACATAAGAACGAGACTTCCTCTTAAAAAGATAACACCCCTCCCCCCCGCGAAGAGGGCTAATTATCAGGCGAGTTCTGCGGCAATCAATCGATGGGACCCGGACGACAAAAACGCAGAGGTTTTAAACGCATCCGTTTATGGCGGTGCGGGCCGCTGTCTCACGCAAACCGGCATCCGCGGAAAGTCCACATGACCAGGGGAGGAAACGATACGACTTAGTGCCATTTCATTGCATTATATGTAGTTCATTTGTTTGATTCTACCAAGCGGGGGTTGAGGGCACTATTACATGTATATAGATCCAGTCGTGAAATATTGAACGTCGCCGTGAATTCGAGGCAGTGAACGTAGGGCGTCATTACCACCAGTACCCGCCTCGGGTGGCATTCCCAATCTTACCTCAGACGCAACTTGAAATCACACTGTTCTAAATCGAGACTGTGCTTAGAAATCGATCGACGTAAACATATTTTGCTCTTGGCTCATTTGAGATTTCCTTACCTTCAGAGGTGTGTCACCAACCTAGGGCTATAGCAGTCTGGTATCCCTTCCCATGGAAATGGCAAACTGGCTTTGCACACCGTATGGTATTCAGGGGGAGACGACAAAGTTGGCCACAACGCAATCACGAAATATTCCCAGCTTGTGTATCAGTCAACAAGCCAGCCTCGCACATATCAATTTAGCAGCGGCACAATGGTACCCGTTACACAATCAGCAATTAAACGCACCGACAGAGCTAAGCGGCACGCTTTCGCCGTTCAAACACGAATCAACCATCCACTTAGTGGCGGGAACCAGTCAATCAACAGACAAATCTTGCAAAGGGCATTACAAAAGACGCATGAAAACCCCCGTGAAGGGACCAACGCTCTACGGGATCAACACCTGGCTTCAATCAGCTGAGATGTCACGACAGAGTCTGCATGAACAAAATAAAACAGAGACCCCTATGAAAAAAATCGACCCCACGACTAAAAGCGATCAGGCCCGTTATTTCCATCAACTGCAAACAGAGTGTCCCCTAACCAGCCCTGCATAAACACAAGATGCCAGTGCCGCGTGTCTCCCCCGATGATATACCGTAGCAAGTTGCCCAAAACGCCAGCGTGCCGGTCCTCGGACCAGCCGGGAGGATCGCGAACGCTTGTTAGGGCCGCGATGAGGGAGCGGTATTCCCCGGTGCGCGGGGAAGACAAGCAGCAGGTTCCCAATGGCGGCGAGCAGACGTCCCATCGACTTCGCCAACGCAGCACCAACAGCATCATCAACCATCATCAAACATCCTCACCATCATCGACCCTCGGTGAGACACTGGATAAGTACAATGACAGCTGGGGAGATAGCTTGACAACCCCCCCCCCCTCCCAGCATCCAGGGAATCGCAAGGAGAATCAATCTTGCAAATTCCCCTCCCCCTTGACCTGGGACAGGTCACGCACGACATTTCATAGAAAGGTCTTTCTCCCTCGGTGCCTCATCTTCCACAACCCTTACCCCTAAAAAGTGGGATGCCCTGCCCGTTCCCTTCCCCCGTCCATCCGGCAGACGGCCGGACAGACGGATCTGATGTCCGTCGGGTTGTTGAGCTTTAACGACTTACGGTCCGTAAATCGACAGGGGCCCTGGGGCCGAGACCCTGGGGATTAGTCCCCGGCACGCGAGCGCCCGTCCCTCCCAGGGTCAGGATTCCGCAACGCTGCCGAGGAGGAGCAATGATATCTAACCCAAAGCGGAATTGATGGAAAGTTGGTCTGTTGTGACACAAGCAATGCTTCATGGGAACTGGTGGAATGGGGGAACTCCTGGCTCTCCCCGTCAAGTGAGAATCGTGCATGCTTGACGAGGAGAAAATGTCCAATTACGCCTTCTCCGGCCAACTGGGGGAATGACGTCATCAGCCCCGTAATGTGGCAAATCCTAATGACGCGTTAGATGTTAATCAATCAAGATATGGCTTTCAATCATTTCCCCACGACAAAGCGATAAAAACCTCGATGTGGACCGACGATGCACGCAGACATTGAATCGAGCGCAATGTATCGAGTTCTGTACTGATTTGGAAAAAAAGAGAGAAGATTCCCGGCTTAGAATATATCAAACAGACAGCTGTTTCATCTCCGTCGTCATCAACGTCAACCTCCTCTCCCTCCTTGTCCTCTTCCTCTTCCTAGTCCTCTTCCTCTTCCTCCTCTTCTTCCTCTTCGTCTTCCTCCTCTACCCCCTCTTCCTCTTTCTCATCCTAGCTCTTCCTCTTCCTCCTCTTCTTCGTCCTCCTCATCTTCCTCCCCTTCCTCTTCCCCTTCCTCTTCCTCGCCCTCTTCCTCGCCCTCTTCCTCTTCTTCCTCCTCTTCCTCCCCCCTATGATCCTCAACACCACCACAATCCATACCACCACTATAATTTTAGAGGCAGACAATGAGACGACCTCAGTTTTAAATGGGTGGTATATGGGGGCTCCTCAAACGCATCTCTTCGTCCCTTTGAACCCAGCGTATATATTCAACGTACGCAACACCGGTCACATTTCCAGCATCATGCATAAGTCATTTCTTGTGTGTCGGGCACGTCTGAGCTGTGCACTACCATTTTCTCAACGACGTTTAACCAAATCGAATTACTGCAGCCGTGCGTGAGAGTGTAATTGCATCTAGCATTGAGAGTTGCAAGACAAACTGTCGCTTGCTCTATTTAGGTTGTCCAAGGCTCTTCTCTTTCAATAACCCGCAGCGAACAATGCGCAAGATAAAAGGCAAGTGAAGAGCATATGGGGAGACCATCTCTTCCACTGATGCGCCTCGTGTCATCAGCAGATCCCCCAGAAAAACAACATGGTTTTAACATTGTTCTTAAAAAACAACTGAGTTTTTCTATCAAATGACCTTTCACACCTGGTCAAGCACAGCATGAGTAGCGCACTCATTTGGTGTCGCGAGCTCGCTTGAAGTGATACGATTCAGAGGCAAGTGGCGAGCTAACCGCTTCAAGCACTTCACCATCCTGGCTGGTGACGACCACTAGTCACTCATCGAAACGTCGAGAGGAGAACCACGCGATTGCCTAAGACACAGCGTGGCAGAAAACAATATCCTAGTTCCCGCCAAAAAACCGCTTCCGTGGCCTAAGCCATCCTGAAATCATTTGTAAATGACCCAACTTCTCGAGTTGGCATCTTCTAGATACCTCTTTTCATGTGTATAAAGACTAAGATATGCATGTGCATAACAAAAAAATCCTCTGACATCGACCAATCCCTATTGGAAGGTCAATGCAACTGAATCAAAGCATGGGAATTACGTCGCAAATCGGGTGAGGTTGTACGGAAACTCGACAAAAACCCACCAAACAGGCTATGAGTCCAAACATTATCGGACAGTGAAAGCCCAACGGTTGGCAAAGGGAATCATAAACTCCCCACATTTCTGGTACAAAATGGTTGAGGGTGTAGCAAACAATTTTGCACAGTAAAAGCCCCCGTGTGAACCGCACGACAACTGCGCCTGCCTATACATTGTTCCGGTACACCATGCACATTTTGAAGCTGATATTTTCTTTGAATCTTGATACGTTCAGTGGGGGAGAGGGCCTAGGAGAAGACTGGGTGGGCTGCGTGTGCCTTTTGTACCACAGTCGACACCAGACAACAGAAATATTAGCGCATAGTAGGCTTAGGCTTATTTCATGTGAATTGTAAGGACTGCACAATGAGTTGGGGACAGGCCACACATCATACATGTAAAGCATGTCTGTAAAAATAAACTCATACAAAAGGTACCCTAATACCAGTAGCTCTATACATGTTTTGTTGGACTGGATGACCTGAGAGCAAACTGTGTGACGATTGATCAGGGTCTGACTATGTAGAGCTACCACGCGTGCTACCACCTTCGATTTTGCACAATCATCGCACTGTTCGTTTTTTATGGATCTCTTCCTCTCTCTCTCTCTCTCAAAAAGTTTGCTTTCCCGCGTACAGACGATACGGAAACATGACTTGAATGTTGAACATGGGTCAGGGGGACCGAATAATGATGACTAAATTTTGTTTTTTGGCAGGGCGCCCGTTTCAAAGAAAAGCCGAGGTTATACCATTGCACGTGCCAGAACCACTGCGAAAGATCCCAAAGAGTAAAATGGGTTAACCGTTAACGTAATATAAGTTTCCATGTTAACCTCCACAATGCACACAGAAATGACTGCTATAACCATGGCACACAGCTGAATAAGCTGACCTCGAGTGGTGGCACAACTCGACCCCCCCCCCACCACCACTACCCCGGTGTGTAAGCCACAGTGACTTGGTATTTTATTCAGTGCATACCGCACCCTATATATATCCCTAGCTAAATTGAACTACAATAGGCCTATTCATGGCCAACAACAGATCACAAACTTTTGACTTCAGTTATTAAGAATTAGTGTAGTCGTAGAGATGGGATGTTACAGAGGAACCCACTGGGTTTGCTACCACTGTGTTTACTTCGATGTAAATTATTATTGAGAAAAGAGTGGCTTGGGATGAAGTCGGTCACGTTATGAAAAGGTCACCGACGAACAAAATGTCGCCCACTCAAGTAAGCTTGACAAAAGGGTTGACAGTTCCGTATGCGGGTTCGGAGAAAGTATTGAGGCTATGGTTTGGTGTCAAGTGTGGGTGGTTGCTCGGGCTGATGTTGTCGTGGCTATTGCTGTCCCGTTGTCCTTGCTGCATCTGTTTTCGTACAAAGGTATTAATTATTATAGACGTCGTTGTGTTGCTTCCAATACAGTGCCTGATAACACAGTTGTTGCTGTCGGTACTAGCATAGGAGGCGGACATCTACAGAGGTCTATGACTCGAATCCTATCGACTTCTATTCGTCGTGATTCCTAAAAATCGTCCAGGATCCTACAGGATCCCCTCGGCGAGAAACTGGGCGCCATTGAGACCTGTGAGAAGAGCTGCTCGTCAACAACGAAGTCTTTCGAGGCTTCCCGGCTCCCCGAGCAACTTCTGGCAATCGATTAACTCCCGCAAAACTTCGTGTGGTATCCAGCGCATCCCGGCGCTAATCAATTATTCACATTCAGCCATCCATCGATCGCCAAGAATGACACCGAAATCCCATGACGCATCGCCATCATTGCACAAAATTAACATGCACGTGAAAATCCTGGCTACAGTGGTTACAGTTTAAGTCATCCAAGGGAGGATTTCTCAGAAGCATCCACGCTGATGTTAACTATACCGGTATCATTCCAATCAAACGAACGCCATGGCAGCCGCGCGCTATCAATGTACATTAGTCTGGTGCCACATTGGACTTGCGCTCTAATTGAGCCAACACCTTCTGGGTTTCTTCCCCTTCAGTAACAAACAAACTCAGGTCGCTCAATCCATGATGTGGGTTTCCGGTTCTCCATTTTGCTTTTACAATGACTTTGATATAGGGAGATATATTCATGCCTCATCGGATCTTGTTTGCATTTCACCAGTTGCAATGATATTACGTGTGGCCAAGGCCGCCGGGCTTGACCGTGCATTCCTGGAAGCTGGGAAAGTGCAAGTATTTTCTGCGTGGATCAGTAGCATGTTTTCTCAGTCGATCCCACAACATTCTGCATAGGCCTATTGCATTACATTCACACTGAGCTGCCCTTTGATTTAGAGTTGAGGTGAGTTACAAAGCCAGTCTCCATTGATTAATGCAAGGCGTGATTCTCAACTGGGCACCGGTAATTCGACCCCGAGGCCCTGCATCACTGATATCAATTTACTTTGAAACAGCGGTCGGTGGGTTTAAAATCACATCAGTTCGGTGCAGTGATGATGGTTGGGTCAATTGGGTTTGTCGGGAACGTGGGCGCGGTGTGTTGGCTGGATGACTGCTTGTTCGGTCATGGTCATGGTCGGTTGGTCAATCGGGGTCAAGTCATGGGTTGGTTTGTCAATAACACGGGAGTGGGATGCACGGATGATGAGTGACTTTGTCTGGTGGTCATTGGGCCAAACTTTGGTTGATTGGTTGGATGGTTTGGCTGGCTTGCTGCTCAATCAATGAATCAATCAGTCAATGACAAAAAATTTTATAATTTCACAGGGTCTCTTACACACACCGGGCTCGCGAGCCTCTGCCCGCGGGGAGTGAAAACGCAAGGCACCCCACAGAGAACCGTCTGCCCCCTCGGCACGGCGTGATGACAGCCATCTATAAGTTAGTACAACCCGCGCTCTTCCCCATCGTTTAAGCACACGTGCTCAAATCGCCAACTTTCACCAACTATCTTGTGGTTAATAATAGCTTTCCAAGTGTGCACATTCGAACGATTATTTTCCTTCTGGGAGGACGTGGGGATGGTGGTGGGCTAATATTGCAAGTCTCGTAGTTTGACTGGGGGTTTGCTTGGGAAAACCGTATGGCTCCGTGCGCGAATTATGAGTTCGCCCAGTCGAGAGCAATCTACCCCTGGCTGGGGTAACCGACCGTGTTGTGACCGACGCAATAATACCCATTTTCCTTCCCCCTATATTTGATATTTTTAAGATTGCCTATAAATAACAAGTGTCTGAAATTGCTTGGGCGTTCGTTGTTCCTCATGTCGTTTCTCCTTTTTTTAATGCCCTTTTCACCTGCGGCGATGTGGCGGTATTGCGGCAGAGCTGGGTTCACATAGTTCACATGGTTTCTAGCCCTCCCCCCATCTCCCTACAATCAATACCGACTAAGGTTCTCACACGACAAAAGGCCTGCCGTTTGTTTGCTACAGCGACGCGAGGCATTACACGCTGGGTGGCGACTAATGGTAAATGCACGCTACCGCGCTCAACACGTTGCTAGTGTACACCCAGGCGCGGCGAATGGCCAACCCCGATGCCCATTCAACGACACCCAGATTGATCGAAAGAGAGAGCGAGAGACAGGGAAAAAACTTCGAAAGAGAAGGAATAGAAACCTTACCCGCCATCTTGGTGTTGGTGTAGACTCGTCTCGAGGAGTTGTCAGTCGCGGGCGGACATGTGTGAGGGGGATTGGTGGTGGAGAGGTATAACAAATTTATAGCATTTCCCGGCGGCCGTCTGGGTTGGTATATACACGAAGCAGACGATGTCCGCGCTTGGCAATGTTTCAGACTGCGTAGCGCACCACCCTGCAGACTGTACACGGGCACGGACGGGTGCGCTGTGTGCGTGCAACTACACAAAAAAACCCAGTGTACTGCGCTTGATGCTTGAGCGAGCGTGGGGGTTGTTGTGGCATAGGTGTGGGAGGGGAGACGGGTCAGTGCACAGGCACAGCCGCTTCAGACGTGCCGATGCCAGACTAGCAGAGACGAAGGAACCGCTGGTCGCACCGGCGCGGCGGCTCTAGCGTCTGCCTAATATAGTCGGTGCGGCGCTGGCGGTTGACTTTTCGTTACATTGGCTCGATTGAATGCGGTAACTGATGAAGAATTGATCGATTGGGAAGACAATCCTGGTGAACTGGCCCGCGAAAATCTCTGATGAGTTCACGTTGTTGTCTTTTTCTTTTTACCGAATCATTATATAGCCTGCTTTTCTGTGAATTGGTGTATTTTTTAAACAAAATTCTGTAACGATGTTAGTGGGTTTTTTGGTTTTGGGCTCAGGTAGGGTTTGAGTTGGTTAGGCTGTTCATTGGTTGGTAAGTTGGTTGGCTGATTGCTTGGCCGATTGATTGGATTGGATTGGGTTGGGTCGGATTGTGTTGAGATGGGTTGGGTTAGGTTGGGATGGGTTGGATTGGGATGGGTTGGGTAAGGTCGGGATGGGTTGGGTTAGGTTGGGTTAGGTTGGGATGGGTTGAGGTTAGGCTGGGTGGGATGGGTTGGGTTAGGTTGGGATGGGATGGGGTGGGATGGGTTGGGTAAGGTCGGGATGGGTTGGGTTGGCTTGGGTTAGGTTGGGATGGGTTGAGGTTAGGTTGGGTGGGATGGGTTGGGTTAGGTTGGGGTGGGATGGGGTGGATTGGGTTGGGTTAGCTTTGGGGTGCGGTTGGGTTGGGATGGGTTAGGATGGGTTGGGTTGAACTATTGGGTAAATCGTTGGTTCGCTGATGGGTAAATCGGTACATTGGTCCCTCTGTCAGTCGTTGGACAAGTTTTATGAATGCATTTGGCTGGTTGGCTGACTGGCTAACTGTCTGCTCTCCCCAAACAACCCCGCCATATATGATCACCGAGGACAGGCAAGAATTCACATCTGTGCCTGCTTATCAGCTTTATCGCCCCGATCGTTTCATCGAGGGGCACACCTACAGCCCTGGCCAGATGACACCTGTTCCGAACCCACGCCGTCCAAATCCCCCTTTAACAGGCGGGGATTTTGGCGGTGTCAGTGGTATCATCCCCGACAATCACCATCATCACCACCATGACCCCACCATCATCATACACCTCAATTCATCCTCAACATAAACCACCAATTGCGACAGTTTCCCACCGTATAAATGAACGCAAACATTCACGGGGGCTGTGAAGAGCACTTGCTTGTCATCGTCAGTCATCTGCACCGGGGACATGACAGCGTTCCCAGGGCCGCGTGGACAGCCTCAACCCTGCCCGATGCTCTGCACTCGGGCGACCCCGGTCCCAGTCCGACGTCACGCTGGGCGACCGAGGTATGGGTCTAATTGATTGCCTGAATTACGTGAATCAACCCTGGGCGTGTCCGTCTTCCAGTGCAACGTACGCAACGCAAACAGAGAGAGTGACAAAGAGATGGGGAGAAGCGGGGGGAGAGGTAGAGAGATGGGGGACAGATAGACAGACATACAGAAATAGAAAAAGAGGCAGAAATAAAGAGAAATTGGGAAGAGAGGGTTGATACAAACAGAGAAAGGCAAACAGAGACAAACAGTGAGAGGCCGAGACAGATAGAGACAAATACACCGAGAGAGACAGGCAGACAGAGGCAGATATTGAGAGCCAGAGACCGATAGATGCAAAGACAACGAGAGAGAGAGAGGTAGAGGTAGACAGAGACGGATATTGAGAGGCAGAGACCGATAGATGCAAAGACAACGAGAGAGAGAGGCAGATGGAGACAGATATTGAGAGGAAGAGACCGATAGAGACAAATACATCCCGAGAGACATAGAGAGAGATAGGCAGACAGAGACATATATATTGAGAGGCAGAGACAGAAACATACATGCCCTGATGCAGACAGAGGAGGACCTTGACTTAGAGCGTTAAGGTCACAGACAACCTCCGTGTTATCTTATAATTAATTCACAGACCGAAGAATAATCAACAGAACCGGTATTTGAACCCAAGACACTGGGATCCGATAAGGCATCCATGAGCCCCTCGTAACCAGCCATGAGGGGTGCTCTACTTGAATTACAGCCAAAGATACGAGCGTCCAAAGCAAAGAAATCCACATGTGCAGGTCAGGGAAAGATGAGGAGTAAAGAGAAAACGATCGATGGCAAGGATGGGGAAACACACTGCATCGATTTAGTTCATGCAGGAAGTCAAGATATTATGTTCAGGTTGCTTGCTAAGTTTTCTGCAAAAGTGACAGCGTGGATAACTCGGGACAAATCTGTGCACAGGGTATAGACCGAGGTCTTGCAGGTTGGAGGTACCTCAGTTTACAATATGATCAATGGAAATCATGAAACAGTCAGTCTAATTGTTAAGGGGTTTGAATAGGCTATCTTGAAGTTATAAAAATCAGATCCCTAATTTTGCTTTATTGATTCTCTACTTATATTTTTGGTAGTCTTACTAATAGTGGTTTGTCCTCCCATGCGGACAGTCCCCGTGCAGGAGCAAACACCGACTAAGGGCCTGCTCCGTGTCAGAGCAAACTATAGTATTAAGCTTAACTGAAGACCAACAAAATGCAAATTTTGCATTAAATCATGTTCATTAGTACATCATAATCCCACATCACACGCCATTTGTTGTGCTTCAGTGTTATTTGACGCTGTTTCTTAATAAAATATCATGCCCGTAGTTATTGAAGGCGCTGTTCTTTACGTCACGAGGGAAGAAAACAAATGTTTTTTTCTCTCCCCGAAAAGCCCGTATACATTATATCGGAGTAGTTCCCTGACGCGTTCAGTGCGTAATGCACTTTTTTGAGCGCGGCACCAGTCTTCTTTTTTCATGGGAAAAACGTCATCGAGTGGCTGGACGAGACGTCTTTCCACCAGTTTTTCTCTTCAGAGAATTCTCAGTCGATCATGACAAGGATAGAGATTCAACAGACGGGTACGCGGTGCAAATCCCTAGGCCTACATGTAGGCCTATGATCTTGAATAGTCTAAGTGAAAAGCACGCTTCGAAGTGGACACTGCACTGGGCGCTTTGACGAGTCTGATTATTTTCGAAATAATGACGAAAGCTTCCCGTATTCATTGCAGTTGACCTTCACAAGAATCTATGAACTATAACTTGTACTGCAGCATCACACGCAACTAGTTCTGTCTTCTCTGGAAGCTAGTTGGGGAGTAGTGAGGAGAGGAATGGGAGGGCTACGTATGTGTCAAGCAGTTCTGTTGAGACAGCGGGCAGGACAAGGAGGAAGTAGGACAAAACGATTATCCCACTGCGGGATCTTTTCGAAAGTAGTCAAGCTTCACCCAGGAAGGTTGGATTACGGGTACAGGCGATGCATGAGTGTAACTGGGCTATAGGAATCACTACAGTTGCATGTGGGCATGTTGTTGCATGATTCTAATTTCACACAGAAGCAGTTCGGTGCTGATTACATGTACAGTGCCACCATTCCAAACGTCGTCCATACACGAAGATCCCGGTTTTCCTTTTTATTTCGGACTCCAATAGATAACCCAGGAGATACGAACTACACGAAGGTCCTATAACACAAAATAATGGGGCAAAACGGTTTCTCGGTTGACTATCGTTAGCCCGACGACCGACCATCTGGAGTGAGAATTCTTGTACGGTATACTGTATACATTACATTCATCAAAACAAAATGGCGAAGGCCAACTCAACTGCGTCTCGGCTCAGCTATTCTGTTGAACCAGGCCAAGAAATAGAAAATCCAGGTGCTGGCCATCCTCGGCAGTGTCACTCCGCTCCAGTGATTAGACCAAAGCCGCCGAATGGTGGCGCTGTGTTTATTGTTTGTCCCCCGACGCTCACTGTGTCTGAATTGGGAGCATTTTCACACAGGTAAAGGAGCATGGCAATTTGCACGATCAAAAAACATGCACCATCATAGCAGTAGTCTGACGTGGTGGGACTTCATAGACAAGCAAGTCCCTTTAACTGGGTCAATCGAGCGGACAGGGACAAAATGACACCCGAACATAATTATAAGTCTAAAGAATAAAACGAAAATCAATTTAGACTCAGCCTGGGTGGTCATTGCGTCTTGGGCTTTTTTCTTCTTCATTTTATTGAATTAGAGAAACAAGGCCGGGCGTTTTGAACTTGACCATTCTAACGTACTCGCACACCAAAGAATTATTGAACTGGATGAATTAAGTATGACCCCCACTTTTCGTTTGACATTGTGATATAATTCGGTTCGATTTTCTAAAATTAACTAATCTCATTCGGGGTCCATCTGAAGTGAGCCGACCACTTTTCATCGTATTTCTATAGTGCAGTATTTGTAGCCAACTTTATCGAATTTTTAAGCCTTCTCCCTTTCAGCTTTTCTGAGAATCCTTTGATTTACGATCAGTGCCGTTCTGTGCGTTTAATTGTTTGTTTATCTCAGATTTTGCCAGTGTTATTTTCTCGCCGCCAGTACAAAAACCTTGCAGTCATCTCGATCCCTCTTATCTGTGTGTTCTCTGAAAACAGGCCCTGGGAGACAGGGAGATATACATAGACACCACAACGGACGGGATGACTGGCAGAAGCCATCTTACAATGAGTAGAGAGGCAGAGAGATCGTAAGCCCGGCACAAATAACACAAGACACGAACAAGCTGCTTACCAGACAGACAGCTAGATATACTGACTGCCAGACGGACGGACGGATGGGCAGATAGCCAGGTAAGAAAACGGACAGAGGAGCAACGTGCAGACAAACACACAGGCAACCTAACTAACAAATATTAAGCAGCGGAGAGACGCAGACATACAGACAAACAAACAGAAAGGCAGACAAAAATTGAGGATACAAAGACGCACATGACAAATACAGCACACTCGCAGACAGATGTACTGACGGTCAGACAGAAAGACAGAAATAAACAGACAGGCTCTTAGAAACACAACCAAACAACTAGTCAGACGCACAAACAAAATAGACAAGCGGACACATTAAACAAAGAGACTCCCATAATTATACAGACAGAGGGGGCGACGTAAAGAATATCGCTTGTCACACGATGGTATTATAATAATATACGAACAAATACAAATTCGACAATCCGGTTTAGTTTAGTTATTATACTGTGGTAGCCGGGAGCAGGCGAGGCAGCTGTTCATCCCGATATATGGACAGGATCGGCCGGCACGGGATGGGACAGATATTAATAACACATTCCTGCGGGCAGGTATAGCGGACGTTCTGACCGGGTCCCTGACTATCGTAATCAAGCCTCGCCTTTTAACTAAAGAGAAGAGGTGCTTCTCTCCAGAGCCACGCTGTCCATCTGTTACGAAGTTTGCACAGTCTGGGGTGGGGAAGGTGGGTACTAGACCTTCCCTAAATGTCCACACTCCTCAAGTATGACAGGGGACTTGAGCTGGCATTATGAGCAATCATCGTCGCATGGCGGGAAGAAAATAGCTTTAAAAAAAGCCGCTAGCAACTTTGAGCTCGATCATTTAGATTCTGGTGGGTATAATGTTTTCCCAAACACTCTTACGCGGCACTGGGGGAAAAAAAAGTCGGATTTGATCCGTGGAAGTCAGCAGTGTCAGATTCTGACCCCGGTTGAGATCCCGCTTTGGGGTCCGTTATGTGGATTTGGTGGGGGGTTTTCATTTCCTATCGGGGATTGACGGATTGGTGGGATGGAGAGAAACAAAGTCATACATTTACTTCAGCCTGATGATGGAAATCCCGCGGAGAGATAATGTATGTATAGTGAGGACGTACTTAGCGGTCCTTGAGCGAAAGTGAAAAGCACACTGACAAGTATAATGAGACACATACACCTGAAAAATACTGAGAGGAAGATGAGCTGCAGAAAGATAAGAGTGACTCAGATGTCTAGCCTAAAAGACGAATTATAAGACTCACAGAAGAGTTAAACATCAGGACGGGGGACTGCCTCAAAATATTGAGGCATAACATGATCATCAAAGTCAAGATACATGGCGAGAGGATTTCCTCAGTGAATTGTGGGAGTCGACCCCGGGCTTGTCTGTCTTCCGGTGTAAAACACGCCGTCCATTGCAACGCCAGTCCATTGCAACGCCAACGGAGTGACAGGGAAATGTGGGAAACGGGGGAGGGGGGATAGAAAGGGAGGGAGAGAGGGGAGTGAGGGAGTCAGTTAGAGAGGGGAGAGAGAGGGAGAGAGGGGAGAGACAGAATGAGACAGATAGAGAAATATAAATACAGAAAAAGACAAAGAGAAAGAGAGAGAAACGGGAAGAACGCGATAGATGTGATAATAAGATGGACAGGAAACTCGGCAGACACGAGCCAGCATGCTGCCCAGTTGGGAGAAAAGCCCTTGGTAAAAGGGACAAATTTCTTTGACAACTGCTGTATAGGTTTCTGTCAGACGAGGAAGAAAATCCCGACAGCGGCACGGCGGCCCGGGCCTGCCCGCTGTGAGGTTTACCCGAGGAGGTCAAACGACGTACGGAACTGACGGCTCCAACTCACGGGAACGATCGGGTATGAACCTTGGCCGGCGGACACGGCCAAGGTCGCTCCTCTCCCCGATGGGTCAATAGGTCTGGAGTGCCCACGAGGGGTCGCTGAAGCGTCTGGATATGGTTACCAGTCCGCTGAAGAAATAAAAAGCATCGTTCCTTCAAACCGAGGTTTAGTGGCTTTCTTCCCTCTTCTCCGCTCAACACATGCGGGCTCACGGCCGTCAATGAACACGGGCCCTTTGGGTCTCACATCTCACCATCCCTCCACCGATATCGATGCCCGTGACAGACACCAACGAGGCTTCATCCCTATCGAAATGCTAAAGCACAGATGTTCTAAGATAAAAAATAAAAATCATTGAATCACGGGTATTCTTCGCAAAGAATATAAAACAAATTCGATTACGATCCTAAAAATGTAGGTCTTCAACGTGGGGGTCTTTTTTTTCTTCTAAAGGTTTTATCAATGTGGAATTGGGGCAAGTGGGATGGCTCCAATGTTGTTACCTCCTATCTGTCATGATGCAAAAGCAAGTGCTTACGCTCAGAAACACACAATTGATCCTTCAAATGTAGTACTACTAAGTGGTGGATTTAGACCGCACTAAAATTGCTACTGGAATTGACATTGGAGTCTTCATTGGGAGGTTCGAACAAAGGCCGCTTCTTGGTGAAGTGTCCATCGAATGTGGTTTTTATAGGCAGATCAATACAGCTTGACAAAGTGTCGCCATAGCTGGGGGCCAAGTGGCATCGACACTGCTTTGCACAGGTTGACGCAAACCTGATTCATGTTTGGACATTTGAAATAACAACAAGGTATCCATTTGGTTGTTGGTGCTGTTGCTGCTGGCTGTTGTGGTTACTGGTTGTGGTTGGTTGTTGGTGGTAGTTGTTTTGCTACGGTTCCTACGGTAGCTTTTTCTGCTGTTGTTGCTTCGCTGAGTGCGGTTGCAGTCTGTCTGCTGTGCATGGTTACTGTATGTTGCTCTGTCTGCTAAAGTGGCTCTATCTGCTGCAGTTGCTCTGCTGCAGTTGGTATGACTGCTGCATTTGCTCTATCTGCCGCAGTTGATCTGTATGCTGCAGTTGCTCTATCTGCTTCAGTTGCTCTATCTGCTGCAGTTGCTCTATCTGCTGCAGTTGCTATGACTGCTGCAGTTGCAATGACTGCTGCAGTTGATCTGTCTGCTGCTGTTGCTAAGTTAGCTGCGGTTGCTCTATCTGCTACAATTGCTGTGTCTACTGTGGTTGCTGCAGTTGCTCTGTCTTCTGCAGTTGCTCTGTGTGCCGCGATTGCTGTCTGCTGCGGTCACGGTGTCTGTTGTGGTTACTGTCTGCTGCAGTTGCTCTGAATCTGCTGCGGTTGCTGTGTCTGCTGCGGTTGCTGTGTCTGCTGCGGTTGCTCTGTCCGTTCTACAGTTGCTGTATCTGCTACAGTTGCTGTGTCTGCTGCAGTTGCTGTGTCTGCTGCGGTTGTCTGTCCATTCTACAGTTGCTGGGTCTGCTAAAGTTGCTGTGTCTGCTGCAGTCGCTATGTCTGCTGCGGTTGCTGTGTCTGCTGCGGTTGGTGCAGTTGCTGCGTCTGCTGCGGTTGCTCTGTTAGCTAGGGTTGCAGTTGTTATTGGTGGTGAGATGTCAAGCAAATCTTAAATTCCACTTGGCCCTCCACGTATTACGTGAGCACCGGGATTAATCCATAAGTGCTCTTATCGTCAGCGTTAATCACATACGGGCATCAGTCGAATTCCGATTTTGAAATGGTCAGATGCTTCAGCATGGCGTTTACATTCCTTACGGAAACAAGTCTAATTCCCGGACGTCTCAGGCACACGCAAAAATACACGCACGTACGTAGCTCAGTTGCCCGCCTTTTTTTATCTATATAGTATGCATATAATAAGGCACAGTACAGACCACTACGCCATGGGCAACTGTGTTCAATTTCGAGGAATTAAATTCCGACAATGCACCGCACACTCGCCAAGGAACTTCTCGGCGGGACTCGTTATCGTACGCGGCCCTTATATCGCACGGGCCCGAGTAGGGAAAGGTATAGGGAGGGGAGCAGTCACTGGCCGCCGGTCACTCCATGACGCAGTGCTCTCGATGTTTACGGAATAGCTTCGATGGAGAGGGGGGAAAGGATGGGAATGGAAGAGACGACCCCAAATAAATTGCCAATTCGACACATCCACGCGACGAAGGCACGTCCCATTCCCTTCAGTGAATTGACCCCCTCCCCCTCGTCCCCCCTCTCTCTCTCTCTCCTTTCATCCTCAGAGCTCATTAATTTTCATCTTTTCATCCGGTTAAGTGTCTTGATCTAATTCCCAGGATATACGCGTTTCGTAGGAACTCTAGCGCGGCCCGTGTAGAGCGAATCAGACCTATTCTAGTCCTTCTTGTTTACCTTTCAGTCGACCGTTCATGTCCACGTATCGGAGGTAGTCTCCCGCCCGCTTCATCTTTTATGATTACTGTTGTTGTTCCCATTTGGTTGTTTTCACGCCCCGAATAGACGTGCCGGTTTGTGCCCCACTCCCAGCTCTGAGGACCGCGCCGACTAAAAACGGGTAACTGGGGTTTGGGTGGCTCCTTCCCCAGAGTGTCCCCCGAATACCGTCGGCACTCCGTCAAGGATGTTATTATGCAAGTTCGGTATTGTTTTAGCCGCAGGGGCAGACATATCCACCCCACCCTCATCTGAGGTGAATCAGAAGACGCGAGAGGTGGGGGGGAATCGGAACAAATCTCCTCGCTTGGGGGAAAAGAGGGTAGCGAAGGAGAGGGAAAGAGCAAATTGAAAGCCTATTTGAGCGCGTACCGAAGTGGTCATTCAGATGATGTCTCGGTCGCTTTTTGACCCGCTCCGGGGGAAACTACTCTAGATATGGCTCTTTCGAGAGAGTATCGCGCGCGGGGCGCCCTTGAACGGAACGGTAAACGAATGAGAGTGCAACGAAAATGTAGCCGCATTGTTTTGAGAAATACGGGCTGCATTATGGGCTCAGTGAAACGCCTTGTGAATCAGTCTTTTCAATCCTGGAGGGCTGAATGGTATGTTTGCTAGTTAAGAACACAAACACACAGCCACTGCTATATTGAAATCATTCCTCCCGCCACAATGTGAATCATGCTCGAGATACGCCCTACCGAGCTATCGCCGTCCACAAAACAAAACCTTTCTGCAAACCGAAGGCCGACCACTGTCGCGTGGTATCGTTTTCCAGGCTATCGTTGTGGCCAATATATTAAATTAATCCCGATGTGGGAGAGACAGGAACGATACACCTAATAGCACATTATTATTTTTTTCGGGAGGTTGGAAGAGGGAGAGTTAATTGGAAGGGGAGAGAGACAGGGAGGAGAGAGCGAGAGATAGATGAGAGAGGAGTCTCAGAGAGAGAGAGAAAACGAGAGAGAATGGGGAGAGAGATATAGATACGGGAGAGAGGGAGGGGAGAGAGAAAGAACGAGGAAAGAGGAGAGAGGGGAGGAGGGAGAGGGGAGGAGAGAGAAAGGTGGCAGGGAGGCTGGGAAGGAAGGAGGGAAGGAAGGGAAATTGAAGACAGAGTGGCCGGGAGAGGATGAGTGTGTACGAGAGAGGGTGAGAATGAGGAAGGAAGAGCAAGAAACACGATGCAAACAAAGGAGACCGATCCCGTCGGTCTATAAAGAAATGAGAAAATGTTTAACCCCCTCTGTCCTCCCGCCTATTCTTCTTCCATTGTGTTGCGCTGAATAGGATATAGCGCTGGTCCCATAATGAATTGGATGGAAAGGCAAACCATTGGGATACTAGTGGACGGACCGCAGCGTCCTGGGGACTGAGTTGCGCAGCCTTGAACCCGACTGGGGGAGAAGTGAAGGAACAACCAAGAAGCAGAGATTGTATCTTTGTCAGGGAAGGCAACCCCCCCCCCCCCGCACCTGGAGTCCGCCTTATCGGATCGCATTTCATTATTATCATGAGATTGCTATGATTACTTTATTATAATTTTATTCTTAATGGTGTAGTATCCACTATAGTGAAAGTCATGGCCGGTGTGGTTGTCGATGGTGTCATCATCATCATACTCTTTATCACCGTCATCGCCACCAACCTCATCAATACGGGCAGAGTGCTCACTGCTCGAAACATTGAGTTACCGGCGTTTTTCATTGCCATACTCTTCGACTGGGATGTCTTACAATGCGTCACCGCAGACTTGCCCCATCACAAAAGGAAAAACACCGTCACCGCCAACCTCAAGTTCATTCCTTCCTCACCACAATCACCACTGTCACTATCACCACCACCATCGACTTCACCACCACCCATTGTACTCACATGATCACGAGCGACACTACAATCCCCATCGCCGTGTTTCACCACGACCATGATGACTATCAGTGTAATTAACAGCACCACCACCAACAACACCACCACTAACAACACCACCACCAGCACCACCACCACAACCACCAACAGCGCCAACACAATCACCACCAATACCATCATCAGCAACACCACCACCACCAACAACACCATGACCAACAACACCACCACCAGCAACAGCGCCAAAACCATCACCACCAATACCATCATCAGCAACACCACTATCGCCAGCAACACCATGACTAACAATACCACCACCAACAGCAGCACCACCACCAGCACCACCATCACCACTAACACCGTCATCAGCAACATCATCATCAGCACAACAATCGCCAGCAACACCACGACTAACAACACCACCACCAGCAACACCACAACCAGCAACAGCGCCAACACCATCACCACCAATACCATCACTACTAACAACACCACCACCAGCACCACCACCACAACCAGCAACAGCGCCAACACAATCACCACCAATACCATCACTACTAACAACACCACCACCAGCACCACCACCACAACCAGCAACAGCGCCAACACCATCACCACCAATACCATCATCAGCAACACCACCAGCACCAACAACAACACCACAACACCACCACCACGACCATCACCACCACAACCACCACCACCAACACCAACAACACCACAACAACACCACCACCACCACCATGCACCACCATCGTCATCAACACCTTCACCACCGTTACGAATGGAACAACGACCACAACTCCACATCCTCTATAATGATATCCTCCTCATGCACCCCATCCTCAGCATCTTCGTCATTACATTGTCATCATCGTTTCCTCATTATTTAACACCATTTCCTCATGCATAGCATCTGCCGTGGTAATGAACGCACTACGCGGGCAATACAATTACTTCAATGCAGCGTTTTATTGTGAGAATGCCTCGCAATAATTGAATGACTCCGGGCTCCGTGCTAGCGCCGAGGTATTTGCTTTTTTTTTCTAATTACACGGAGCATTTTTTTTTTTCACCGGGTCGACTCGCAATCGCCGATACAACAAAACTAAATATCCAGCCCGCACAATTCTGGTGCTTCCTCCATAATGGCCGCCTGCGATGGGAATTCACACGCGAGGCTAGATGCAAAATAATCACTGCTTGTTGGTTTGTAAATGGCTCCTCTCAATCGGGTCTGGGGAGGGGAGGGGGGGCCATGACCCCCACTTACCCAAACCATTCTGACGTCTTCGGCAAAAGAAAGAAAGCAGATGGGAGCACTTTCTTGGTTTATTTAATTCAAAGTAGCCATGGATGGGACGTCGTGGTAAACGTCATTTCGACTTACCTAAGGCAATTAATCCGAACTTGAGCTTGGCACCTTCCAACGGCCGTCCAACGCAGCGTCGTCTCACACGGGTATATCCATTGGTCAAAGCACTCTTCACTGGGTATTCCATAAGACAACATACATTCACGGGCAAGGGATAATTGCTTCGATTTCTTTCTTTGATGTCTCCTTCCCGCTTATCTGGCACCGTGCGTTTGGCCACTCGCTCGGCGGTGGGGCTCCGGCCCAGCTGACAAGCCGATTCACGCTGCCCGCGATGCCCGCTGTTATTTCCTGGCACGGCGCACTGGGCACGAGCAAGCAAACAGCGAGCACATTCGTGATAATCCACAAGCGGTCACTGGCGACGACTGAGCTTTCGCCGTTTCCTTCTCCCGCCCTGACTCCTTTCCGCTCTCTCTCTCTTCACTCTCTCTTTCTCTCTTTCTACGTCCCGCCCCTTATCCTCGATGCGCGCTATTGGTAAGACGCCGAATTACCAAGTGTTTCTGGGTTACTGAGTGACATCATTCCGATGCAATTTATGCAGTATTTGGCGCGACACCTGTAATTGAATCAGTCAAAGTTGACTGTGTCGCTGAGTGGTGGCACACCACACGAGCGCACAAAGGGCAAACGCAGAGGAGAGGGAGGGGCAGAGGGGCAGGGGGCGCCCGAAGAAGGCAAGAGAGGAGGAGACCTGCCATAGAGAGTGTGGGGGAGTGGAAAGGGATATCGGTGGAAGACTAGCAAACAACCAGGCAAGCAACCCACGACGAAGGAGGAGGGAGCGGAGTACACATTTTGCAAAGGATTCGAGACGGCACGCCGACGCAAGACGGTCCGACTGTCGAGGGGCAGACGCGCGCTGGACGGGGACGGACCGGGGTCGACCTCGCCAGGCACCACCGTGTCGAGCACCACGACCCCTCCGAGTTCTACCGCTCACTCCCGGTACCCTTCGCCAACGGAAACAAAAAAAATACAGAAATCAAAAAGTGCGGACGGGAAGGCTCGTGTAGGCGAAAGTGTCGCGTTTCATCCGAGGCTCAGGGCGACTAAAGGCGGGTTAATCCCCCCACCTCCAGGCCAATACACACCGGGGCGACGGGTGGCGCTGGCCAGATCCCCGAGTAGTAGCTGGTCGTCCGGGAGAGACCAAAGACAGTGAGTGAGCGAGAGGGGGGAAAAATACAGGTTAAGCTATAATCTGCGTTTACTGGGACAGAGCCATGACAGCCGGAGGTCGCCACACCAGTCGGTCCATCGACGGTCGATAGAAACAGACGGCAAGATGGTAATGAGGGAGGGGGAGCACGCGGACAGGACGATGCTGCAGAATGCCTTCCTGGGCCTGGTGAAGAGCGAGCCAGAGCAGATCGGAAGAAAACAGACAGAATCATCCGCATGCCAATAAACAGGAATTCCAACCTCCGCTCGGGAGGGGGAAAAAAGCGAGTATAAGCATCCCAGGCGCTCAAGCCGACCGAGAGAGGAACGAGGGAGAGAGACACGCCCAACGGCTGCCACTGGAAATTCCTCCTTCAGTACTACCGAAATGGTTTCCGGTTCTGTCCCTCTAATATTTGAGTGAGAGCAGTTTGCCCTCGTCACATAGTCATCCAGGTCGCACGCGCACGTGCCTCCTTTGTTTTAAGGGATTGCACTAATCCTGGTCGAGCTACGAGCGGATGGATTGTGACAGTGAGGGAGAGAGGAGGGGGAGGAAGAAAGAGGAGGCGTGTCCCTCTGCCTGCCCGTACGTGGGAGGGCAACGTCGTGCACAGTTTCCGCCGATTCACACCCGTTTGGACGTGACGTGCGCGCGTCCCGTCCCGTCCCGCCCCGATCAGTTTCCGGCGTAAAACCCGTCACACGCCGGACTCTATAGTCCGTGATTATGCGCCTCGCTCGCCGCGGTGCGTCCACACCGGCTTGCTGCGATTCGCGGTCAACTCTGGCTGCTATTCAACGCTGAGGGCGCTCTCCCTCCCCTAGATGTTGCAGCGCGTACGTCCACGCAGTGCCGGGGTGTAGAATGGAAAGAGGCAAATTATTGCCTGACTGCGGACAAGATTTAACGAGTATTAGCTACGATCCATGGTTTTCTTCACACATTATGAGCTGCCACTTTAAAAGCAAAACAAACCGCTGTGTGTGTCTCTTTCTGTTTCTCTTTCTCTGTCTCGGCCTCGTTTTCTCTCACTCTACTCTTTCCCTCTTCTTCCCCCTCTCAGTCTCTCGCTGTCTCTGCATTTCTGCCTCTGTGACTGTATCTCTTGCTCTCTCAAAACACGTGACTAATCGGTTTATGCCAACTCGACTAAAAGTCGCTTCTGCGAGGGTGCCACGTCATTCTACTTTAAGTAGCGTATATCCGTCAAAATAGCGGATATCGCAGTGTGAATGGGAGAGGACTGCTGAAGTCCATCGGGAAAGGCGGTTGGGCGTTCGGGTGGTGGTATCAAGAAGCGTATCTGGCGGATATTAACCGATATACAACGCGTACTGTGCGATAAAGCACACCTCCCGTTACTGGTCATGAACGCGTAGTCAGTCGTCTCACAGTGCACTCTGCAATCGACTGAAGCCAGCGGCCGCCATGATTGTACTCGCATTGTTTTGACCCACCGTGCCATGTGTTATGATGAACGAGTTGGTAGACCCTGGGGACATGGCTAGCACTTGCGGAGCGTCAAAATGGCGGACAGTGCTTTCAACCCCTAACAGCAGCAGACGCAATAAGCAACTGACGCCAGCGGCCACCATATTGGCACTCCTTCTTTCACGGGGGAGGGAGGTAGGCACCGTGCATTATGATAAACAAGGAGATGCCGTGATCTCTGGGGAAAATCTGTCATTAGGGGAGTGCCAAAATGTCGGACAGTGCTTTCAATTCCTAGGAGCAGCCGACGCAGTGCATACTATCCAATATGAGTAGAGATCAGTTGAGCAAGACTATAGGCACAATAAACCGGACAAAAATAAGACCTCCTTCTCACGATAACCCCCCCCCTTCCCAGGAAGTCTCATCGGCTCCAAGACTTCATTAGAATAAGCCGGCCTGAATTCAGTACGCACGGCGTATGGACAGCTTGGCATTCCCTTGGATTTATACTAGCCTTTTGTATATCCACATTCGAACGTACACACCTCAATTACGTAGCTCGGCAAACCTTGATATTAAGTCAACCCCTTCCTTTAGGGGGAAAAGGGGAATAGAAGGAAAGCAAAGAGGAGGGGGAGATATTAAAAGCAAACATGCCGGTGAAGGCAATGACCGTGACAGGAAATAATCGGACTATATTCTTCTTTCCGGGAATGGTTTTGATAATAGCGACGGCTCCATCCCCGGGATGGTGTGTACACAGCTTATAGGCGCTAAACTCGGCTGCATTGCAGTGACACGGAAGGTTGTCGGTGGCGGTGAAGTGATAGCGTGGGGGCACGGTTTAGCGGAGGTGGGGGAAGAGGAGAGAGAGAGGTTACACTTGTGGGTCAAGTTGCACGGGACCTAACGAGATTGATGGAGGAAAGGGGGTGGGGAAGGGTGTGGTTTAGGCCGGGAGGTAGGGAAGGAGAGGGGAGAGAGGGGCGAGAGAAAGAGGATGGGAGGGAAGTGAGGAAGGGAGGCAGGCAGGGAGGCAGGCAGGGAGGCAGGGAGGGAGGCAGGCAGGGAGGCAGGCAGGGAGGCAGGCAGGGAGGCAGGCAGGGAGGCAGGCAGGCAGGGAGGCAGGCAGGGAGCCAGGGTGGCTAGCAGACAGGATGGAAGGGAGGGGAGGCAGGCAGGAACAGGCAGGGAGGGAGGCAGGAAGGGGGAGAGGCAAGGAGGGAGGCAGGGTGGCTGAGCTGAGCCCGAGCCAGATGCAGGAATTCGCAAAGAGACCCCGGGGGCTCCATAGGCGTGCGCATGCGCATTGTTACACCAACGTCCACGCACATAAGGTAATGCACATGCCAACGTGCGGCGAATCCCTTCCGCAAGCATTCAAGCTGTTTGACAAGAGCAGCGGGGATTTGGGAGGTTGATGGTTTGGTTTGTCTTCGGCGATGTTCTACACCTTCGAGATATTTGTCTTCCGGTCCAGAGCGAAAACCCTTTAAAGGGTGCTGTCTTTTGCCCCATCTGCCTCTCCTGGGAGACTGGGTTGCGACCGGGATCGACCGACTTCTTGTTTACTTCGCTCATCGCAAGCTCGTTCTCTGCGCATGGTCCACGTGACTCAAGTCTGTTTCTATCTCTCCCCCTGGTTTCTCTCGAGTTTCTCTTCCCACACTCTCTCTTTCCCCATCTCTCCCTCTCTCTCTCTTTCTCCTCCTCTCGGCCTCTGCCCGTCTCTCCCTCTGTCTTTCCATCTCACTTTTCGCCCGTAGATTTCTGCTTCCATTCTAAGAGTAACACTAAGTGCGCCATGCGGTTATCTTTCCTCCAATGATGCGTGCCAATGGCTGCTGTGAACACGCACGGTAGTAATGAGTTCCCAGTGGTCTGGTATCGTATTTAACTGGGAATAGAAGGGTTGATAGTTTACATAATACACACTGTGTCTCTCTGCCTCTCTCCATCGTACACTGTTTCTCGTTGTCCCTCTTTGTATCTCTATAATTATTTCAGTGTCTCTCTCTCTCTCTTTTTTCGTCGTCTCTGTCTCCCGAACAGAGAATAATTATCAGGCGCAACGTCAGTAGGTTTCCCATTGTGCCGTAGTGCCAAACGGACACATTGTTAACGAGTGGCGCATCCACGACCATCTCGTTCAATACTAGGCAGTGATACCTTGGCCTTTCAGACCGTACAATGACCGATAATGATACCCGTACCGTGGACAAGGTGGGCTGTGAGTGAAGAGTTGCCCTAGCAACGGCCGCAGTTGTAACAATGGCCGACCCTTCGTCCCCACAAAGGGGGGTAAGGACGCAGAACTGCACAGAGCAACTGGGCTCGTCTTCTGCTTCGGCCACCGTTAAGCGCCGATATTTGGTTTCTTGATGATATCAAGTTGCTAGTCCCCTAGTCGTGGCGGTAAGCACCTAATCTTAAAATGCACGTTAAAAGCAACATGCATCCTGTGTTATAAAGTTGGCAATCGTGTTTAAACCCAGGAGGAATTATCAGGCTTGGCGGTTCTTTGTGCTAAAACAGTTCGATAGATTTTGGTTCGGGTCACCATGCGATGCTCCACCATCAAACTGTACACGGGGTGACCAAGGCACAATCTATTTCAGCTGCTTTAAGCACAAAACCCTGCTGAGCCTAAAAAAAAACGCCAACAAAACCAAAATATCGTACATGCTACTTATAATTCTTCAAAATGATATAAAATGAAGCTTTCTAATGGTAGAAATTTATGTAGTACTTCTTTCAAATCGTATTAAGAAGAGCCGTCTTCATGTCATCCGTGAAATGCAAATATACCCTTCCCATACTACGCACAAAGCCTCTGAACAAGGAAGCACTGTTCAAACAGAACGGGGTTTCCCATAATTCTCTTGCTTCCCATGTACTACAGCCTTGGTGGGGAGATTAAGCCATAACGTTGAACGCATGATCTTCGTTATTTCTTTGCCCTTTGCCACTGCTGCAGAGCCTTTGATACATCACCAGGTAAAGACAGACGGAGAAAAGTATGGTTCTAGGGTTTCATTAAATTCCTGTGCACACCTCAACTTGGAGAGCGGAGTGAGAGACAGAGACAGAGATAGACATAATACAGAGAGAGAAAGAGGTGGAGAGAGAGAGAGACAGAGAGGAGGCCGGGGCATAATCTATCAGTGTCTCAGCTTCCGCTCTGCGCACACCATGCGCTAGTCTGGGGCCCGGCACGACCCGGCCTGCCTGTAGACAGCGGACTGTCGCACCGTCCTCGGATTAAGGTTGGCCCCGATACGCCGATAAGGCTAATCTCTCCGTAAGCCAGATAAGGTCGATCCACGACCCGATAAGCCCCTTTATCTTGCCAGCCAGCAACTCACCGACGACGGCCCCAGGGGATCGCCGACGAGACGATCATTTACCACGAGGCTACTGCAATATTCTACGAAACATTCATCCATGTATTCATGTATGCAATTACTTATGTATTTCTGTCATTCTGGCAAATCCATCCACCCATCCGTCCAGCTACCTATCCATCCAGCCATTCACTCCATACACCACCCATCCACCCAACCATCCACCTACGTATATCGAAACGAAGCATTTAGCATTCACCTTGAACCTTTGATATAATATTTTTCAGCAGGCAATCGGGAAAAACACAGCACCCAGTGCTTATTACGTCGAGCAAGACAACCCCTCATTACCTTCAACCTTCCTTCCAATATTCGGTGGATGAACAGACAACACCGTTTGGGTTTATTTGCCCGTTCAAATAACCCCCTCATATAATTTCAAAACGTTTATCTAGTACATGATATGAATTTGACTTATTTCTACACGAAAGGGAATCACTCTTCATTTTCCTTGACAATAATTGTTCAGGTCGTGAGTAAATTAAATGCACATGGCCTCACACGCGGGCATACACCGGACGCAATTGTGCAGCGCACGACAACGAAATTAGACGGTCGTATTTTTTTTCCAAGTATCAAGGCTCTCGTGTCTAATACAAAATCTTAAACGTGCATAGCGGTTGCATTGCAAAAAAAGAATAATGGCAAACAACAAAGCCAAGTGAGGGGTAACAAAACAAGGAATGCCAAGAAGTCGAGCCTGTTTGCGAAGGCAGCCAATTTCGCAGAGATTGACAGTTTTGGACTGGCCTATCGCGGGAGGCAGTTAGGCCTGAAGACTAGAATGCGAGTACATGTAGTTTGCATTGAGGTCGCTGCTATAGTAGCACATGAATGTGCTCTTGCGACCCCCAGGCAGCTGGTGGCTGGTTGGGATGGAGAGCAGTGGTCGATCCCATCTAACTCATCATAACGTAAGACATCGCAAGAAGATGATCGAGGCACAGAAACCATACGACCGATTATACAATTTATGGTGGGTTATTCATCGTGTTGTTGAGTTACGATCATTGTGAAATGCGCTCCGCATTTGAATGCTAAAATCTCCGCTATAGAGTTGCTCAGTCGCACGCCGGCACGGCAGTTTTCTCAAGCAGAGGCAGTTCGGCTTTTGGAAGAGGTGGCGACGGGAGGTTGGGAGCTACAACGACCCCCGCACAAGGACACAGGGACCGCTCTCAACACCACATCCCAAAGCAGCCGGTCATTTATGTCCGTGGAGATTGTTCATTTCTTTCCCCCTACCATTCGATCATCTGCCTACAGCCCGCACTTCAATATCTTGCGCGTTTCATGCACGAATGAATTCATCGTCAGCCGAAAAGAGAGAGGGGAGGAAAAGGGCTACGAGGGGAAAATGTACAAATGTAGAAATTGGAGAAATTGACCTGCCCCGACCCATCCCACCATTGCCAATATTCTTCAATCTGCATCGTTTCCGCCCGAATGGCGTCCATGACCTTTGACCGTGGGTCATAACTGGCAATGACGTTGGGGCCCCAGACACGCAGTTATTTAACGGTGAAAGCGGATACCGTGCATATACAGATGAATTGAGAGATTAACCGTGACAGAAAACACGCCCAGATTCCGAAACCGAACCAGAACCGGTGCAAGAGCCCAGAAAAAAGCAAACAACCAGAGTCACAGACACAAGACGGGCCGGAACCAGAGCCAGAGCCAGAGTCAGAGCCAGAGCCAGGGCCAGGGCCAGGGCCAGGGCCAGGGCCAGAGTCAGAGCCAGAGCTAGAGTCAGAACCAGAGCCAGGGCCAGGGCCAGAGCCAATGCCAGAGTCAGAACCAGGGCCAGGACCAGAGCCAGGGCCAGGGCCAGAGCCAGAGCCAGAGCCAGAGCCAGGGCCCGAGCTATAGAGCCACAGCCACATTCACATAAAGAATCGGAACCAGGACCACAAGAAGTCCCCAAAGCAAAAAAAACGAACATACACTAACACACTAACACACATAAACAAAAAACACTGCAAATTAACAAAACGGCAAGAAGAAAACCAACACGTATAATAATTATATAGGTATATCGAGAGCAACAAAGAACGTCTCCTTAAGAACCAACGGTGTTCTGCATGAACCGTTGAACTCAAAATAATGGAACAACGGCTTGGACTTTGTTTGGCTTTTCATCCAGTACCTGAAGGTGGCGAGGAATCATGATTACTTTGTGACAGCTGCCCACATAATGCGCCATTATGCGACCATTTCGCCCCAGTCGACGGATCGGCCAATTTTCCGCTCGGTTGAGGCCGATCGATGCAACACGCCGGACGAGAAAGGGGAGGGGGGGGGACTAATATACACAGTATATAGCCAAGTTTCCCCCATCCTCCACCCCGACCTCCATCCCACCACCCCCAGCCCCAGCAAGCGTCACGATGGACGCGACAATAGAATCAGTCTCTTCACAAGAACAAAGCCTCGGTTACTAAAAGGTTTCAAACAAATTTTTAAAAACAAATCCTAATTGGGTTCTCCGTTCCTCCCATCGCCCCATTTAAGAAATCAAAACCGTCAAGTGGTAATACACATGGTGGACGCTTCCTATGAACGCAGGCGAATCTTGATCAAATTCGATTACTTATTTTTCTTTTCTCCCGTCATAAGATCCCTCCACTCGCTTGAAGTTAAAGCAATTGAATCACAGGTGAATGGAATTGCCCGGGAGCCGTTGGCATCGCCCGCAGGTCTGTTCCGTGCACCGTGCACGAGACTGCACCGCTGCGTCGTACTTTCTATATGCCCTGCACGGATGATTACTGCACGCTAGCCGTCGATCGTGGCTCATTTTTAAGGAGTGCGCTGCTCTTAAAGGGATGTTAAAGTTAACGGTGTTTTCGTGAAAAGTGGGACAGAGAGTGGAGAGAGGCGAAAGAGAGGAAAAGACAGAGCTAGATAGGGAGAACGATCCAGAAGAGGTAGAGGCAGAGAGGAGAGATAGGGAGAGACACTGGGAAATACAAAGGGTTATCGGAAATTGAACCAGGGACCTCTTGATCAACATACCAGCGCGCACTCCACCGACTGGACAGCTAGCCCTTACGCGAGAGCCTCCCATAGAACTAATCATGATCTTTGCTAGTAGGCTTCAGCGTCAGTCACAATGTTATACCACTAATTTATGCAAGCGTATATGACATGGGGATCAATGCAATTTTCTTTTGCTACTCATACATCCAACAGCATCCCAGCAAACCAGTCTTCGGCCGCTAATAAGTTGAGGCAGTTCTTAAAGGAAAATGGCAATTAAGTTTAACGTCGCCATGCTGTTTAGACCGTACATATTTTTTTCAGAGCAACCCAGTTTTTTTATCAGCTCAGGGAACCGGGTCTGGACAAGAGATCCGAACGTCCATTCCCTCAATGTACACGTACCATGCAGCGGTGGCGTCAGTCGGACGAGTCCCTGATTCGTGGAAGAGGGCTCGTTCGGAATTCACTGGCTACTACTTTTACATGCACGCGAGTCAAAGGAATCCGCTGACTGGCTGAGGCAGTAGTTTTGCCGTAGCCTTGCGCGCTATATCCAGCCGTGGCTTTGGAACGACAAACAAGAATGATGGGTTAGATGAGAGATTATTCAAAACGCTATGCACACATACCACACAATACTGGTCAGTATTCCCCACCCGGGAGCGGGTAAGTAATCTTCCCCTGTAAACTTCCCCTGTCGGCTGTTGGCAAATAGCCGACAGAACATCAAAGAGAATCAAATGGGGAATTCACAAAGAAACAAAACGCTAAATCAAAGTGATTTCTATTCACTGAAAACATTCAGCAGTGACTTGGCGCCACGCACAAGCACACGGCAGCGAGCGCCACTCTGAGCGTTGCATTGTGGGATGCAAGGACGACGAACGATTGTTCTTGGTAACGGTGGCGACGGACAAAGTGTGACGTCAGACGGCTGAGTGGCCGGTACGTGGACTGGTAAATATAGTAACAGAATAATGCCCCCATAGGCCATATACGAGGTGACAATTAATGAGGTAAAATGCATCTAAATGGATTGGTGACGTGGTAGGCCTACTGGAGTCAAAGCAATGATGGACCCCAATCCACGATCCAAAGAGATTCTGCTAAAAAAATTCGACAAAATGTGACCAGTCTGACTGAAATAAGAGCACATTAGGGCGCTTTCGGGCGCCCAATACAACCTGGTGTATTTCTCCGACAGTGCATTTGCCTGACCAATGTGCAGTTTGCATGGAGCGCCAGTTCTGGTTGGACTTAGTCCTTGCGGGTACGTTTGTAGCCGTTATAGGAATTGTGACCTTTTTTCTAAAGATCGAAGCGGCTATGCGGGTGACTGAGGACGGACATCTGGGCCAACGAAGTGCGCCTTGCGGGGCTGGGGAGGTAAGGGGGGACGCACGCGCTGTTCACGGTACAGCCACCAACCAACACGGTCCATTCGAAAACAAACCTCACACGGAAAAGGCGGCAAAAGTACAACCCCCAACCCGAAAAAATATCAAATACAATTAAGCCATAACAGAAAACTGACATGGCTGAGCGCCTTAAATGTCACCCGTTGCCTTGCTGTCCCGTTTCTCACGCGCCCACCAGGCTGCAGGACGTGTTCCGTTAAACAGCGCCTAAACCACCCAACAGTCCGGAATTTAATAACCCTATTTCTTCCCCCTGCGCCCTGTCTGCCTTGCCCCTCGGCCCCCTTGGACTCCCCTACCCCCATCGACTCGCCGAGTGGCCGATCCAGAGCCAGCTACGACGCCACTCCACCTGGGGTGGAAGCACGGAGTGATGTGCGGATACACGACGCTAGGTCTCCCGCTCTCCCGGCCCGTCGCTGCTCCCAAGCCCTCAGGTAAACGGGTACGTGGGAAACACATGACTGTCATTATGCCCCGCTACAAGCTGGTATATAATATACATACACACATTCACAGCGAACGGAACGGGGAAACAGGTATACAGCGGACTTCATTAGGTATACGGATGGGAGCGCCGGGGACCGGCGATATCGGACTGGTAACCGCTCGCGACCGCCAATACCGGATTAACTCGTGCGCTTGTATAATTTATAGTTTAAGGGGGTTTTATTAACCATCAGTCAACTTCTTCACTACGCGTCTGGAAGTCTCACAGTAAAATTTTGAATAAACTTTTGTAAAGGCAATAGTTCCGAATCAATATTAACGTCAAACGTTAGATTACATAATTATTCATTTTTGTCCACCTTTTTCTCCTGCGTCTCATTCCATTTCTCATCCCATCTTCCTTATTCTCTTTTTTTATTCAACTGTTTCTTCTCATTCTGTTTCTCATTCTCATTCCGTATCTCCTCATTCTGCTTATTTTCCTTCCTATCGTCATACGCCCTTGCTTCTCCCGTCTTCTCCGAATGCATGGTTATAGCTGTGGTTACATGGCATGGTTGTTCTACACATGACTATGCCTCTGCACACACACGCCATTGCCATAGCCCGCATCATACACAATTGGCTACGACTTCAGTTTACATACACAAGTGTCTGAGAAAGCGGGTACATATACATGTATATGCAATTCTCATAGACTATAATATCCAATAGGTTGATTTAGATTTTCATTAGGATTGGAGTCCGAAATGTGCGCGTCGTGAAAAATGTCACGGCGCGTGCGCACATCTAATGTAGGTCATGTCATTCGCGCAGGGTCAAAAATGCAGGTCATGCCTGAAGCAACGATGAACGACTTTAGTTAATGACTGCCATACTGGGGTAGAGATCAGGGCCGCGCAGGATGACGTCACGCGTTGTCCCAATTGTACGCCGCCTTCGCTGCCGGTATGCATAAGCGGACATACCGGTGCTAACTCGAGGCGGTTATAACAAATCAAATCTGCCCCTCTTCCGTTGGGTCCGTCGAGCGCCGGCAAGTAAAACACGCCCAAAGTAGACTGAAGCCAGCCTCACAGTCGCCGCTCGCTGGCACCAAGGCATCAATATTCCAATTGGGCTTCGTTACAACTGGCGGCAAAAAAATGCATGAAAATGTGTGGAATAGCCATTGATCCTCACGTAAACTGTTCACTTCACTGTTCAGTACGCTCTGTGCAGTGCAAATGCCGTGTGTGAGATTGCACTTGATATGATTGATCTGTTTGCTGTTGTAACCTGAATACATGTATTGTTATTATGAGAGCTAGACGAGGACACGTTAGACCCTGCCAACCGAGTCAATGCATGCATTTGAATTCACGACATGACAATTAAAAGCGAAAATACTTTGTCTGAACGGCCGCCTATTTTATGTTCATGCACATGTACATGTACCTTAATACACGTACAAAGTTTTAGATCTAAAAAAAAAATGCATCCTTTCTGCTGCGTGGATAGATTCGCCAGTTTGTGAAAATGACGACGGTATGCGGAAGTGTTAAAAATGGCGGACTGTCGGACTGACAAAGGAGCCAATGCGCTATCCGATTTGTGTGGAGTTCACTGGTGGGATCCAAGCTTTCGACTCGGGTTCAAAACGCCGATCTGCGAAATGAGCGTACACGGCAGAGCACTTACTCTTCTGGCAAGTGTCTTGGGATTTGTGCACAAACGTTAATCCGTGTCTCAAGTGTACGTCTACACGCATCTATACACTATACAGTAGGCCTATATAGAGGGTCTGGTAGCGCACTCGTGTTACAAATTCGCGCCTCTCTCTGAATACTACCGACTGCGTGCACGGGCATCAATACAATACGTGCGGGTGTTAAAGCCATCAGCTGGTGCGCAAGGCGAACGAAATGTGCACCTTTGTGCTTTACATGCTCGATTTACAACTAAGCAAAGTGCATCGAATTCTAGAAAATACCTGTAACAGGAACACTAATTAAAACAGCACCGCGGTGACAAACGAAATTTCGGTTACAGACTAGATTCGGAATCGAATTCTGTACAGCGAATTGGTGTGTTTTTTCAAAACCTCTTAGAAATGGAACGGAAAAGTGTGACGGGCCTTATTACAGCCCCTACACAACAATGGTAAGATGAAAACACAGATATGTTCACAGATTTACATGAAGCTCATACATTTTGAAGATGGTTGAAGTAGAAACCACGCACTGACATTTTTCTGTCTAAATGCTGTATTTTTGGAGAAAAGAGCAAAAATAATGCGTTTACTGCTGCATATCTGCGAAACAAATGAAGCGGCCTTTCACTATTTTTTCGAGACTCGATTGGCGGATTGAGCTGAAATTTTCACAGGTGTGCTATGTCATGCATATGTTGGATCAGAAAACGTATGGATGCTATTCTTTGACCTCGACCAATGTTGTGTTATCCCTTTAAATGACACGACCGAGTTGAAAATGCATATAGCAGTAGCACATCACAGCATGTAAACATGACGGAGACAGTGGTGTCTCAACACACGCTCGACGCCCACTTAATTTAAAATGTTTCATTTCTGGTTATTGTGGGTTTTTTTCGATAAGCAGGTCTTCACGGAAACATGTTTGTGCCATAGCGTTTATTGTCATAAACCAACTCCGTTACGTTTCTTCCATCTTTTTAAAAAAGGTACAAATCAAATCAGAATATTAACGACCAAAGAGGCATAAAACAACAAGAAAAGCGTGTTGCATGGGGACTGTACACTGTACAGAGAACACCCATTATTTACAATCGTAACTTTCATTTAACTAAGACATATAACACGAGGGGTCTCTATATCATAAAACCAAGTAGAAAAGTGTTGGGTTGGGATGTACGACTTGGTAACGTGGACGAAACCTTGGATCAAAATTCAAGTGACTCACAGACCTAGAAGAAAAAGACGAATAAAGGCCGCAAAATACAAATAAGGGCTATTAAGAGCCCAATTACATCCGGTCCCCACCACAAACACACAATTAAACCATACGAAAAGCGAGAATTAATCTCATGGTATCGCCCAACACAACGCATCGCGGTGCTCTTACGTCTAGCTCTCTGCCCCTGGATGCACCGCGACATACGAACTACGAAGGCACGTGCGCCTAGGTGACGTCATGAGCGCCCAGGTGACGTCATGCGCTCCCCATTATATGGGGCGAATGGACGTTTATTGCGACACCGAATACTTTCACTTCGTTTTATAAAAAAAATATCACCACACTGTAGCCGACACTAGGTAGGACACACCAGGGAGGTCATAGGAGGGGGAAGAATCGAGAATGCCGATGGCCGAACAAAGGTTAGTCCAATGAGGTAGTTTGGTAGTTTGCTCTCGATGGCTCTTCCTCTCTAAGACGGCGCGCGATTGGTCGAGGAGACAACATAGACGACAGGTGCTCATGCTCTCATTGTTTGAGAAAAAAGCACGAAACTGGTATAAAATTACCAAGATGATACTCCTATAGCTCACTAATTGAAATCAAGAGCTCCATCCGGTATAACAAATGCAGTTTCTGTCTTTTAAATCCTAGATTCGATGACCAACTTAACCGGCAATGGCTGTGTCACTTCGAGAACACACGGCAGTGGTACTCTACAACTATTTTGACAAGGGTGGGCGAATAACACCCTACATACGTACACGATCCACTATTCTACCATTTTATAAATCCTCTTTTTCCATCAACCATACAGAAGTCTACGGTCTATGGTAGAGTCATTCCTTTTCAAGGGGTTACACAGTATTTCGATTCGCAAAGAAAACAAAAGCCGAACCTGGGCTGGATTTCACACAGCTTGGCGATGCATCATAACTCAACTTACGATTGATAACCCATCGTTAGTTGTGATAGGCCGTATGGTTTCTGTGCATCGCTCATCGTCTTGCGATTGATCGTAAGTTACGATGAGTTTGGTGAAATCGAACATGTCCGTCAATGTGGGTCACATACGGTACTGTTCCGCATTCGGATCGTGTTGGGGTACCCTGGTGTTGGTATCCTCACCACATACCGACTGATGAATGGCGCGAACCAGCGACTGGGCCGCCCAATGACATGAGGATCCGCACGGTCAACGTATATCAGTTCTTCGGAAAATACGATACCGTACGCAATACAAATAACGATGCAAAAAAAAATCGCTTCAGAAGAGGTAGGAATCCTGGCTCACAATTTTCAGTGGCCAATGTGATTCACTAGAAATAAAGGGGCTTCCCGTGAATTTGGTTGTCAAAGGTTTAGGCCACTACCGGGTAGCACGTATGGAAGCAAATTCAATGCATACCTAGAGCGCCAAGCTGTAACTTTAAAACGCTATTCCCTTGACCTGCCAAACTTTCCGCACAAAACAGTAATCAAACTTTCTCCCTCATCATTTTCCCCTCCTAGGGAACTATATTGAAATGCATGATTTCTAAAAAAACACCTGATCGAAAACATGATTGGTGAATGCCTTAGCTGCCGGTGTTTTATGAATCCCAGACAGGATTCGAACCACGTTTGACTCGTTCAAAAAGAGTGAAAATTGGAACAGCTCATCAAAATGAGAGTCCTGGGAGGGATATGAACCCGACATTTATTTTCGATAAAAGTGAGCAAGGATTCGAACCACGGCCTCTAGATACCGTCTTTCAATGCATATATAACTGAGGTCTCTGCTACATGTGTCCTGGGTGGGATCTGAACCTCCTTCAGATGTGTTTACCTCTCCTGAAAAGAAAATGTCTGTTCAATTTAATTCCACGACAAAACCACCGCTCTTTAAAAGGGAAGAGGAAATCACCCCATCCTCACTTATTTTAAGAATCATTTCCCTGTTTTATATATCCAAATCGTATTCTAGGTTTTATGTCTAAGGATAAGGCACGGTACAGTCTTTGATGGGACGATACGGATTATACCCAACGGGATTATCTCTCCAAATCCCTTCAGTTCAATGCTCATATCATGTATGTATAGCCAACTTAAATCAACATGACTTTAAGTAAATAAAAAAAAAATAATAATAACAAAAAAACAATATACTATGCGGTCACTAAAATCTTCTCTCCACTAATTCAAAACCAAAAAGGAAAAACAAAAGAATAAATTAAAATTAAAATCAAATGTGCATGTGACATGGTCCATGATCTATATATTGGTTGGCTCCCTGAATGTGTACGTATTCACTGACATGGGGGGAAGGTACATTGGGAGGTAGACAGGTAGATGGGTCTACTTCTCTTCATCGATGCTTGGATCGAATCGAGAGGTGACGCCTCAAGTTGGAGGTCACTCAGACACTATCCTCAGTGGAGCTCACATCGTCATTATGACCACTGTAAACGGAAGAGGTCACAATAATCACCTTCCGGACTACTCGGTATCCTGGTATGGTCCTGGTGTCTGGTGATGTAGGAAGAAGTTTGACAAGCATCACTCTACCCGATTTTCGATTTGGACGGGACGTCTCGTTGGTTTTTTCTGTAACATCCAGGAGTCAGGACGCTGGTAGCGGCATTCAATTCTTGCCTCGCTGGTACTGTGCATGCACCCTGACAATCCTAAAAAGGGAGAAGAGATTTTCATGTCTTTGGAAAATACATGGACAAGAGGTTGCCATGCCTCTACAGGCTAAAGCGGGACTGCTGTATGCCTTGACTGGTAGACTGCTATGTCCTTCCCTGGTGTAGATGCTGGCATCTGAGGAAAAGAATGAAGGGTCTATTTCTTTCTTTCTCCCTCCCTCCGCTCTGTCTCTCTCTTCCTCCACCACTAGCACATCTCAGAGAGCTCTTTCTTGACCGGCCTTCCTCTGGCCTGGTCAGGCCAGCACGTCGGTCATCCTTCCCTCCATCCACCTCCTCCCCTGAGGCCCTATCCTCAGCTTTCCAGCTCGCTGCCTGACGTCCCTGACGTCCCTGACGTCCCTGATGTCCCTGATGTCCCTGACGTCCCTGAAGTGCCTGAAGTGCCTGACGTGCCCTCGGCATGCTTGCAGTGGACAGATCCGCAGCAGCAAGTGAAGAACTTGGACTTGATGGCCCAAAACTTGTCCCCATAATCGAACCTGAACAATGAAATAAACAAAAAATACAAAATACAAATAAATCATACAAACTAAGGAAAAAATGGCAAAGGAAATTTTACTGGGCCAGGAGTTTAGAATTTAGACCTCTGGATTAATGTAGCAGTGCTCTTACCACCGGACCTATCATGACCTTAGAAGGTGACCTTCCAAAATAGTCAACTATCTTTGGGGGGAAGGGTCAGTCAGAAGCATTTAACCCTTAGTTGCCATATCACCAGGGATCAAGCCCTCGTATTCATCTAGATGCAAATTACAAATTATTGTAAACCTGGCTGCAGCAGTTGGGGATTACACAAGTCACAAGTGGAAGCAGCTTTCTCACTCTCAATCAAACAAATAATGTAAAACTATAAATAAGTATATATATAATGATATTATTAAATCTAAAATTAACATGAGACTCGAGGTTATAAAACACAACAGAACTCAGGATTTTATTGTGCCATAATCACCATAATTGCATTTAAGAACCAAAGAGAAATGAACATTCCATAAAAAAAGAAAACAATCAGGATAATTCAGATATATTTGATACAGTATTTTAGAAAAAAAAATTGTTCTGACTCAGAGAGGCATCCTTATACACATGACCAGGTTTAGAACTTATACATCTTGACAATCCCAAACGTAGCACTAAATATCATGAAGGCAAAAAGGTACCAGGGGATAAACCATGACAGATTGTAGGTCCAAAGATAATAAGTGGTGCAGGTTTTAATTACTTCTATTTGAAGAAGCCACCAGGCATACAGTACATGTAGACGAAGAATAGTATGGACATAAGAACCAACAATGGATGAAGAATCATATCTTGAAATAAAAAAATATTCTCAGCCAAGGAAAAAAAACATATAAGACACTTGCATCTCCTCAAGAGGACCCAATGTCATACAGCTGCTTAAACATGAAAATTTACTTGACACATTTTCCTCAGGTTCAGCAATTTTGCCAACCATATTGCATTTGACTTGTATTCAAATACCGGGTGCTTTACACAGAACACAAGAGGAACCTTGATTTATCTTAAGGAAGGCTTTTGTGTTTGAGCATAATTATTTGTATGCTTACGAGAGCTCCATGACAATAGCATCCTGGTCATCTTCCAAGTTGAATATCATTCAAATGGTTTCAATCATTTGGGGAGAGGGATATATTTTTGTTTCAAATAAATTATGTTGAGATCCGCATATCTTTTCTCAAGCCCCTTGTGGCTCACCAAGTCAATACACAATACAATATCACCTATACTCAAGTGGAATATAATGTTCTTCGTGCTCTGGAACTTCTTCTTTTTTTCAAGTTGTCGAGGAGTGAGATGAGGAGGCGGGCTGACAGATGGCTCTTGTACAAATTTGCCCTCCTGGACCAGAGTCTTGTGTCTACGTTGGGCAGGTGCATGGCCAACCCTTGACCTTTTACGCTTAAAGAAAGATGATCAGAAGAGATGGGCTCCCAGGCCTGCTCTTAGACAATTGCACAGATAGCAGCTTGAGCACAAAGATATGCCTTAGAGAGAAGAGCCTCCCGAACAAAGGTAGAAATTAGGAGTCGCAGAGGTATTTCTATGTGATGTTTGTACACATGTACAGGTGTTTCTCAAGCAGATGGAGGCAGTGGAGGACCTGACGATTTGATCCTAGTAGACAGCAGATAAACAACCACACCTTCAAGTGATGTCCTTTTGCTTTTGAGTTGCATTTGGTGTTTGCTACAAAAGCTTCGCATGCAAGTCGACCCCTTAGTTGGCAAACTCATCTATAATGCACAGCTTCTGAGCTTCAGCACAATGTGATGCTTAACCAGGTTGTGCAAAAGGACATCACTTGTTTACCTGCTGAACCAAAGATGACTAAGCATGCTTAGCAGCATAACTTGCTTAAGCAGCTCTATGAAATTGTCTAGCAAAGAGATTTGAGCTTAAGCAGGCTTTGTGCTTAAACATGCTTTGGTGCCTAGTCAGTTCACTGGACTTGGTACGAACTACACCTACCGGTAATCATGTGAAAACCGGTAAAATGTTGGTCACTTAAAAACTTGCTCACCTACAGAAATGTACATCTAATGTCTTCAGGACATGTTTTTTTTGCCTCAGTTTAGATTGCAAAAACATGTTGTGACACCAAAAGTATAATGACTGATCTCAACGGGGAAGTCCCACCCAGTGTATTTACATGTATACTGTACTACTCTGATTTCTTTTTGAGCCACCAGTGCAGCTATTTTCTGCAGGGCAATTTCTGTCTCGCCTAGCCAAAAGCAAGCTTTGTTAAGATCTGAATGACAGACTGGAAATGAATTATTGAAACGGCACTGGGTGGAAAAAGAGAGGCAAAAGAAATGGATAGGACATAGATTTAGACATGGACTTTTCAAAGATGTCATTGAGGGAAGACTAGAAGGTAAATGGCCAAAAGGAAGGAAGCGAATAACCATGCTAGATAGCAAAGGGAGAGAGTCATATCAAATGATGAGAGAAGGAGCTCAATATAGAAAGGTTTAGAGTGATAAAATATCAAACCTGCTGAGCAGCAGTATTATACTCTATAGAGACTGGGTGGAAGACTTTCAGCAGAGGAAAGGGCAGGCCAATGTCACAAGGGCTTTCTTAAAGAAAACTAACAGCTTAGGCTCAGACTGTGGCTTTGCCTCAATTTCTATCTAATGTTTCGTCTAGTCTCGGCAAAGCAAGAAAAGCATTTGTTTTGCATTCTGCTCGGAAATTAATTTGATGGTCTACACAGAGACAAGGTCAAGCTTATGCCTAGATTATGTGACTAGGCACTGCAGGGAGATCAGTCCAAATGCAATCATTTAGGTTCTGTGCCCTTGATAGGGGAGCATTCCACATTTGCTGGATGATCTGAGGGGAAGAGGCTACAAACATGCATGGGGTCAGGAAAGATGGTTGTGTATACACTTGGTGTCAAAACTAGAAGGCAAAAAAAAAAAAATAGATTCATCTCCCTCCCAAGTTGCCACATTTTTTTTTCAAAATTTCTTCCAAAAATGAGTCTTTTTTTTACTCACTTGATTTTTTTTCAATGAAGTGACTTTCTAACTCAAAAAATGAACATGTCTTTTCAAACACATATTTTCCCTATCCTTTCCTAAATTTGCTCAGGGAATGGGATTCAATGTTTTGTCCATCTAGTGTTAATTTCTAAGTCTACAGTACATACCAGTACTGCACATGCATATCATCAGTTTGTTCATGAGCTTGCAAATCCATTCATGCAGCAGAAAGGATGCACTTTGAAAAACAGTAACATTTCTGGTCTCTAAATGGGTCGTATAAAAGTGTTCGAGTGATACCGAAACGTAAAAGGTTAACATGAAGTGATACTGGTGATATACAAAAATGTTGCAAACTGCTTACTGACTAAAATTACCAAAATGTAAATCGTAAAATTGAGTGGGCCTGACGTTTCGATCCTAGCAGGACCTTTCTCAAAGGCAGAGTGACAAGGACAAAACAGATAGTGAAGCTGGTAGGGAGAGATCAAAGGGAAGGGCAAGCGGTGGGGTAGGGATTAGTGAGAGGAGGGGGAAAGATCAAAGAGAAGGGCAAGGAGTAGGGTAGGTCTTTCCTTTTTTATGCAATTGTTACATGCACGCTCGAAAATGATTCCCCACAAATGTATTTGCCACTCAATCCTCGCCGGCACAAGCAATGGTCAGCCTCAGTGCTTGGCCTTGGGCTTGGCCGTCTTGTAGGACTTACACTGAACATGTAATTCAATAACTCAGGAGCAAGGGGTGGCCACAAACTCTCACCCTTTCACCCTCCCTCATCCTCCCTCGCCTCCTCCTAACTCCCATCGACCTTCTTCGCACTCTTCTCTCTCCGCCCGACTAATTGAATCCTGTCATTGAGCAATAGTGCGTGATAACGACATATTCCATTTGTTAACTATCATGAAACGAACAAACGAGGAGGGAGAGGACGAGGAGATGAGGGTTGAGGCAAAAGGAAAAAAAGGAAAGGGATAGAGCGATACAGGCAGTAAATTGGAAGTGAATCTTGGTCTGTTAGGACTAATCAAACAAAGGGGGAATAATAAATTACAACGCCTAGGGGGAAAACTGAGAGGGGAGAGAGGTGGGAAAACTAAATTATATCATGTTTTACAAAGAGAAAAAAAAGTGAAGGCTAATAAATACATACCGCATTGCCTTAGTTATGAAATGAAGCACACATTTACACTATGTGTAGCAATGTACATACACCATAATACAGACATGCCCATGTACAGTGCACACATTGCAGGTGCAAGACAAGGCACAAACACTCTAGTACTTGACTTTGCATAATGCAATGCCTGTATGAGTTAACAAACACAGCTTCATAAAAATGGAAAATGTTTGGGGCATCAATTCTTTCTTTGTCTCTGATCTCCATTTCCAGTTTTGCCTCCCCCAGATGACGATAAAAACCATGCAAAAATGAAAAAAGGGGAGGATTTAAGCTTCTCGGCTTACAATATCAACTAAGAATCAATTCCAAGTCATGGCCATCACCTTCGCCCTGTTTTCACTTTATACTCCCCCAATCCTCCAGGCATCACTGGAACCCCAAATGCCACACATTTCCCTCCATTTCCCCCTCCCCCATCCCCAAATTGCTCCACTTAAGCCGAAGCACGCACACGACTGCACGTGCTGTGGAAACAGTGAAAGTCAAACAAAGACAATTCCACTCAAGTTTAACAAACCCTAATTTCAGATGGTGCCTCTGGGCAGACCGGAATGCTCTTTACTCTCACCTGATGTAATTTGTGAGGACATAAATGTATTTATCCATCACATGAAGATTTCTTCTTATTAGTATCAATGGCATTTCCCCATTTTCCCCTCAAAGTGGCAAGTAGCGTGATGGAAAGTGATGCTTTGAAGAGCTGCTGAATTGACCTCGCAAGTCTTCCAGAAGAAAAGAAAAAGGATGAGAATTGTATTTCTTTTTCTTTCTTCTTCATTTTCTCCTTACATTTTTTTTTCTTTGGCACTTGGTTCAAGACTTTTCAGATTTCCCAAGTGACACTGTTAACCCAAGGGCAGGCTTTACATTAACATGTTTGTATGAAAAGCAAGAACATTGCTGGGCTTTGCCTGACCGGGCGGGTACCTTGTGTCTCTGGGCCCTACACTGTCCCTTGTTTCACCGGGTGGACATAATGGTACCCATATATGTGGTGTGTGGGGTTGAGAGAGAGAGAGAGACAGAGAGAGAGAGAGAGGGGGGGGTGGGACTGAGAGGGCCCAGAGGGGCAAAGGGGTAGAGAGGAGAGACTGACATATGAAGAGGGGAACATTACAGACGATGCAATGATTTTATTTCTTTTATTAATTTTTTTTGGAGGGGCAAGATTTAAGCTGTCAGGGTTTTCTGAGTACTGACACAAGCCTGCCGGGTACCACTCTGGGGGTTAGCAGGGTTATGAGTCGGGAGTTGGACAAAGACACACAGAGAGAAAGAAGAGAGAGTGAGTGGGTGTTTACTCATCAAGAAGATGGTTAGTACATCAAGCTGTGGGGAATTTACCGTAGATGATTACCTAATGCGCTGAGCAAATTCCCATCATCAGTCCTGCGTGGCACCGGAGAGCCCAACTGGCACTGACACGTCAAACCCAGCATTTTTCTCTTTCAATTTTGTTCCCAGCTAGGTAAGGCTACTAAAGGCTAGTCCCTCAAGAGGTGCCAGCCACAATGACTACCCTGTCAGACTGAATCAACATTGGAACAGAGTGACTGACCCAATCTGACTCGCCTTTTTTTCTTCTAATTTTTCTAATATGAAAAATACGGTACATATTCGGCCAGCAAAAACCGATATCAATTCAGGTCTCAAACTAATCATATGTGGCAGTGATCTCTTCCTTACAGGGCAGGAGACAAAACAAAAGAAAAAAAGAAGAGAGCCAGAGACTCATTTCCCCTCTATTGGATGCTTGAGAGGGTAAATATCCCAAATCAAATAGAAGAGACCAACACAAATACAATAAACGGCAGGATATGGGTTGAGGCCGGCGCAAAGAAATAAATGAGGGTTTTTTTCTTCTTTATCTTTTTACTCCACTTGGCTTCTTTACTTTTGCAATTTAGGTGTAAACATCTTTGGGGTTTTTTTTCAACCCCAAACAAACATGACCCATAAAAAAGATACCCCGACTATACAATTCTGTGAACAACGCAGACCTAGTCAGGATAATTCTAATAAATTTGACTTTCAAAGACAATTCATCACCATTAAAATACCAAACCTGTCATATCCCTTATACGATATATGATATGGCAATACAAATACAGCGTCAATTTGCATTTTCTGGAGACAGGTTATGCCACATAGAACAGCTTACTGACTGAAATGACCAACATGCAAATCTCATAATTTTAGGGGCCTTACGTTTCAATCCCTGCAGGACCTTTCCCAAAGGTAGACATCTGCCTTTGAGAAAGGTCCTGCTTGGATCGAAATGTCAGGGCATCTAAATAAAAAAATTAAAAAAACCTAATCGCTTTTTGTTTTATAGCTCTGAAGACAAACAAGATTTAAGCATTTCGGAGGTTCCGGTCACATTACAATTTTGTGTACTTCTCTATAATTGCATTGACTCTTTGTTATAGTTTGCATGAAAGTCAATCTCCCACTCCCAGCCAATCATATTAAGCATTCAGCCTGCTGGTAGCACAATTGACAATGAGACAAAATCCTGCGATTATCACAATCAGTGGGCTGGGCAGTCACTGCCATATGTCCAGTCAGGAGGTGATTACTGAGGGGTCATTTGTCCTTGCTATGGGACGTACAAGTATGTAGCAAAGGAGGGGTGGGATGGGGGAGGGGTCTACATGGTGAATGCATACAGGCCATAACAAGGACATCCCATCATTGGCACAGACATGACCCCATCCCCCAGGCAAATTGTCGCCTTGTCAATTGTTAAAGCAGTGACTTCACAGTCACATTCATGAAGGAAGCTCAGTCACAACCTGGTGCGGTTACTATCGCCCTCTGTACTCTGGAACTGGGGACGAATTATGTGAATGTGCGCATGCACAGAACTAGGCATCACCCATCATGGTCATTAAAACCGCAACATCTTGTCATCTTCTCTGCATTTTCAATCGACCACAAATACGATCAATAATCCTTCATCCCCAAAACAGTGAAAAAATCTTTTCTACTCGGTAGGAAACCCTGTTTAGATTAGAAAATTAAATTGCTAGTGCCACATTCCCATGACAATGGAGAGGGGAGAGCTAGAGAGACGGAGGGATAAAGAAAGAGAAAGAGGGAAGGAGAAAGAGAGCATGAGAGACGGGGAGAGAAAGCGAACGAGAGGGACGACAGAGAGAGGGGAGGAGAGCGAGGGCTGAGAGAAAGAAAGGCACAGGACAACTTTAATCTTACCCGAGTTCCTCCTGAGCTTTGATGTCGCGGGATGCAAAGAAGGCAATCCGGGGGAAGCTGATATCCCGATGCTCAATAAACACCCGGACGGGCACGATGTTTGGATCACACAGGTGATTGATAAAGCGACTGATGTTGCCATAGTAGCGTGCATCGATACAATACACCTCACGCTCCTGGAGGTGGGAATTGGGAGAGGGGAGGGGGAGGGGGGGGACAGGGGAATCCAGAGGAGACGGGGATTGAGAGGTTAAGAAAAAAAAAATTAAATGCATGACAGAGAACCGGCCAACTGCCCGAGACTGAAAAGCCTTTTTTTAATTTGGTCAGCTGAGGTGATGAAGGAGAGAGACTTTCGAACTTGGGAATACGCGACCCGTCCTGTACGCACTAGACTAACTGTGGGGTGTGACTTGGGGTTCCCTTGATGCAATTTGGGAAGGAAGGGGAAGGAGTGAGGCAGAGAGTTGGAGGAGGGCCACTTACATCAGAACCGGAAATATAAATCAAGCCTTTGCATGTACACGTATTATTGGAAAAAATAAAATTACTCATTTGTCTACTATTATTCCACTAGCAATTTTTTTTTTTTTAAGGGATTTGATTTGAGTCCCTGAATTTATTTACAGAATGACTGACTAATTTGCTAACAAACCGACTGACAGACTGACCGAACGACCAACCGACCGACCAACCAACTGACCCCTACACCATTCTTGAATGTTTGACCGACTGCAGGCTGAATTGATGGCTCTCGAGAAGGGTTTCACAGAGGTCTGTGTTCATGTCTTTGACATCATTACCTCGTTGTCTAGATCAAACAGATAGGAATCGTCTTCTCTCTTGTCGGCCTCTGCATCAGAGATCAGCTCTCCCGCATACCTGAAGGGTAAACAACAGTCATCAGTAACCATGACAACCTCACCAAGGGACCATCACCCCTCGTGTCTTGCCCATTCATACCCAAAGGGCAAGGTTGTAGCAATCTCCTTCCAGTGAAGGTTTTTTTTTTCCTGGAGTAGATCTGAAGAACCGTGCTGATTGGAAACAGCCCATCACAGAGCCTCTTTACTTGTCAGAATAAGCCCCTCTTCAAAATGTGTGCACATGTGGCCAGTTTTTTGCCTGTGTCTCTAGCATTGGAATGGCAAGCAGCCCACTGCAATATACAGGCCAGTTAAAAAAAATGGTGGGCTTTTATTGTGATCATGCTCAGACAGGCAGAATTCATACCTGTCAGAAGACATGGAAGGTGATATTGCACCACTCTCACTGCTAAACATTTGCCATTATGTAGAGTCTGTTCACTCCAAGCTGAGCTCAACCCTAGCCCCATTAAAGACTACATCATACCCAACTCCTCCAGTACATCCACAGCTGGCCTATCAGGAGTCGGTATCACCTGTCAGTCAAGAATGGCGCCAAATGCCACGTGGCCGTATGAATGACAGTACAAGTAAAGACTGGTGTTATGGATATCTTCCAGCTCCTCTTACAGCGAGACTGTCCATGTAAGGTACAGTAGCTGGCTACCCCCCCCCCAAAAAAAAGAAAACAAGTTACGGACTAAGCCTGCACTCACTCGCAGATGAAGGTGCCCTGGGGCACGTCCTGGGTAACTCGCATGCCCCAGCCCATCTTGGCCGTACGGAAGAGCTGCATGTGGCAGCGGATGCCGTTCTGGACCACACGGTTGCGGCAGGTTCGCCAACACTTGCACCCGGGACCACACTCAAAGAGCAGAGGGGGCTCGTGGTAATCAAAGTCTGAGAAGAGCCGGCCATCCTATAAAGGGGGAAGGGAGAGGAAGGAGAAGGATGCTGAATGAAGAATCATTGAGTGATACAAAATTTTTACTGATAACTGAGTTATTAAATGATAAGCCAGCAATTCTGATGGCCCGGTTGGCCACTAGAAATGGATAGTCAATGGTCAACCCCTGTGAATTCCCATTTAATTTCAAATAGGATTCAATTGCACAGCACTTAGCCACAAATCCATACATCTCTGATTTGAAAGGTCTACCATAAGTCATGTACGTGTACATAAAGAAAGAGTTCAGCATTATCCAGCCTAAAAACCTGGACATTGGACAAGGTCAGGGGAATGGTGCTACATGTACATGTGACAGTATACAATGTATGTGTACGTGTACATGTACGTGTACATGCATGTATGCATATTCTCAGTGCTTGTGCTTGTGCATTGTATATGCGCCGACAATATCTCCATTATTATCACGCACAGGAATGACACTGGCCTTTAGTGTCAAAGCTACACTACAGGCACAGCATGTTCCAAAAGGGAAAGAGTGCTTCTTCAAAGCAGTGAGTGTGGAGTATTGTTCAATGACATGCAGGAGGGAAGGGACAGCGGAGGAGGAAGCACTGGGGTCTTCAATTAAGCCCCCCCCATAGCCTTTGCACAATTGTCCACGATCGTCTCTCTGATGCTTTCTTGTGCCCACTAATAAAGTCAATCTGCGCATCTTCTTAGGCCTTGGTGGGAAGGGAAGAAAATGAAACGACCTTTCCCTGCATCGCCATTCCAATGCCATACACAACAAAAAGGAGATCATAAACAGAGCCTACCATTGCCTCCAGCATTATTCTATATGTGAATTAATAAATCTTGCTGCCGAATGAAAAATATGTAAATGAGACTTCAAAACAGCAAAACTAAAGCAAAACCACAAATATACACTGCACAAGGTTACACATTGTTTCAAAAGATGGATTATGAATGAGACCACAAATTAATCTAAATTTCTTTCAATATATACATGTACATACAATTCTTTCGAGTTTTTGTTTATGTTTCCATTTTCCACAATTGGCTTTGATGGATCCTTTCATGATGTTGCTGTCCTTAACAGTACAGGCAATTTTTATAAATATGCCTAAAAGTAAAACAGATATATGTACATGGTTTTTTTTCATACCAAACTCAAGTGGAAGGTTTGTGGTGACACCATATAACATATCCCTTTTGAGAATGAGTGTGTGGCTCTGAAAAGAGCTGGTAACTCAACATTTCAGGCAGTGTGTACTCTGCCCGTCGACGGCAGACTGACACACTCCTTCTCAAAAGAGAAGTGCTACATGGTGTCACCGCAAACCGTCCACTTACACTAACAATAGTATTTCTACCATGCAAACATTCAAGTCTTATTTACCAAATTAAATTGTTAATTTCATTATATTCTCATGAAAAGGTTTGCAGTTTTTTCACATCTTCTTTGATACAGTACTTGAGTCACCTGGGCGACCGGGCCATTATAAAACCATTAGTTTATTTTACCAAACTCATTTTTTTTATTTCCTCATTGTCTCGTAAGAAGGTATGCTTCTCTTAGCTCTTACTAACACAGGGCAATTTCCAATCATTCCAATTATGAAAGTCAGTGTAGAGTGCAGTTTTTAATTTTCTTTCAATTTTCAGAAGCGTTAATTCAACCTGCGTAGTAAGGAAACATCTAAGGAGAGCTTTTGAGTCTCACTAATGAATTGACAATTTTCAAAAAGGCCACAATGGTCCTCATTCTCATGAGATATACTCTTTTTGAATTTTCAAGGACAAAAGGCTTTGACAAAATATAAATATGGCATCAATGGTTACATGCCCATCTTGAAAAAAAAAATTCCAGGTATCAGAAAAAAAATGTAACTGACTCATCTGTTTTCTTTGCTGTCAAGGGTTATTCAGGGGAGACTGTTCAATCGCAGTCAATAACTTTTTGTATTTTTTTGCATGGCCCATGGTGACATGTGGGCCCACAGCCTACACACAATGATTAGACAGCCAAAAATAGGCAAAAGTGGCATAACCAAGGACTTGACCATTGCATCTTACCAATGCATCAGGCCTACCGCACAGAGTATCTAAGAAAACATCGAGTCTACTCTACACCCCAAATGAAAATAAAGGTCCCAGTGGAAAGAGCGCAATAGAAAAGAAGATGATTTCTGCCTGTCCAAGTGTGCACAATACCTTTGAAGATACAGGCACTGTATCAGTCTGACCATACATGTACATGTACAGTAGTTTCAAAAACAGCAATCTTGCCCGAGTTTTTACATTATTTCTTAAAGGAGGAGCACATGAGGTCCGACTTTGTAAAAAAAAGATTTCCAGATCATTTTGTCTTCGGTGTTTGTTCCATTCTCTGTGCAGTATTTCTACTTGTCGCCACTCGCCTTTATCACTTGTCAGATACATGTACATGTTCCTGAGGCTTTCAAGTAAACTGTGGCCAGGGATTGGCGGCAGATAGAGTCAAGTGATTGAGCTGTCCACAAAAAGATCAAAAGATTTTCCCTCATGCCTTGAAATCACTTCAGTGCCAAGGCAGTAGCAGGACACTTAAGAAGCTATTCCGATGCTACCCATTTTAAAGGGTACACGTACATGGAATTCCCCTGACTCCATTAGTCCCCTGTCCTCTTTCCTCTCCAAGGGTGCACACACCCTATACAATAGGGCGGCACAAGAAGGATTCAATCTCCTTGCAAACTGGAATGACCTGAAATATAAATCTTAAGAAAAGGACCAGACGTTTGACCAGTTTCAAAGGGGTTCTGATTCCTGACAGGAACTTCCATGACGGCGCTCCAAGCAGGAATTGAATACAATGAGTCACAATGGGATGCCCTCTTAAATGTCTGGTTACTTTGTTCCATTGGGCATTTCCATGTGATTCAAGAGAACTTCCTGAAATGTACCATGGCTACAAGGTGATGTAAATATGGGACACTCAGAGGTCCAATGGCAGCTGTAAAAGCTTGCTATACCCCTTATAGAAAAGTAATCTTCCTTTGAACAGCAGACAGACGGAGAGTTGGATGAGTAGAGAACGGTTTAGCACAGGGACACAGTGTGCACCCACTGTCGACATGTAGACATGCGTTATTGCTACATTGTACATTTACATGTCCAGTTGTCCACAACTGCTCTGCAGTCCCAGCGTGGTTGCACAGCGCCGACTCTCAGCAGAGAAAACGGCCGCGGGCTGCTTGCACACTTAACTTAAGTCCTCATGGAAATATTCCACTAGAAAATACACTGCTGCCGCAATTTACAGAGCACACTGCTAATTGTAATATGTATAGATTGAAAGGAGTTAAGAATTGAGTGCTGTTTTCATAAGCCTGATGATGGTGGGTGTACACTGCCTGGGTGGACAAGGCAAATGCCAGGCTGCAAAAAAGGACTGCTCAGGTGAATATGTGCACCAAAGCACCGTGCAAAATCTGAAGGCGGACAGTCTTGGAATAGCAAGCATCTTCTTGCAAAGGCAGCGATTTCTCTACAAATCTGGGGTGAGTTTCTTGACAGTGACATGATCCTGCAGCACCAATAGCAGCAGCAGTGATTATAGCACCAACAACAGAAGCCACAACTGCAGACAGCTGCTGCTGTACAGCAGCAGCTGGTCAGCAGTCATTGGTACATACACACAAAATTATCACCTGTCACTACTCAGAGCTCACAACGCCTAGATCATAAAGGCCTATTGCCCTATTCCCAATCCCACTCACACCATCCATACCCAACTAAAACAAACAAAAACCAACCACTCACATCCCAACCCAACATTGCCTTCATTCTTTCAGAGGGGCATCATTTCGGAGAATGGCAAGCCGTCTTGCCTGAGTTCGGCTCATGTAATTGGATGACTGGACTGAGCAGGGATCAATGGGCAGGGGGAAAATCGGGATCAGGACAGTGGGCATTAATTGCACAGCTGCTGTCCCCCTGAACGTCTGGCAAACAGTCGGTGGAGGGAAGGGGGAGAGAGGGAAGGCAGAGAACGAGAGGAAAACCTGACAACAAGCATAGTGATGAATCATTGCTGTCCAGCCTTTAAAAGCCAAACAAGCCGCCTGCTCTGAAAAACACGGGGGACATTTCCTTCCGATTTCCTCACGCCAGTCTTTCGTTATTTTGCCTTTGCCTCCAAAATGAATCAAAACAACATCCTTGCCTGACATTTCAAACAATCGGGGAAGAGGGGGTGTATCACTTCCAATAACGGCTTAAAAACCATGGCAACGGGGAGACATCGGACTGACGTTGCCAGCTGCAAATCTTAGCATTTTGGGTGGGCGAGGGGAGAGAGAAAGGGAGGAAGAGGAGGGGGATTATGCATGATTTACCCAACCTAGCATCTGATTTAGTTTGGAGAGCGACCTAAAGCCATCTGGGAGAAACTATTGTCTTCTTGTTTTTCTTCAGTCCACCCCTGATGTATGAGTACCATCCCAAAGAAGAAGAATGAAAAAACAAAAACAGGAAGACTCAAAAAGAGATGACATTTCCAAACATTTGTCTGGGTCGGGGCAATCATCTTTCACAGCCAAATACAGTTGGGCATTATGAATGAGCATCAGTTTCTGAATTCTGATAAAGTCAAATAATGAATGATTACAATTTGAAATACATGTGCATACAGATGGGTTTTCTATCCCAAATTCTTGTCTCTGGGGTTTTAGGTAATCTTAGCTAACTTAAGAAAGCTTTCTTCTTTATGAATTATGGGAGGTCTTGAAACAAAGTTTGTGGGGGAGCAAGCTCAAGATTGCGTACAACTACAACCCCTCTCCCAAGTTTTGACAATTACAAAATCCATTATTCAATATCAGCAAAGATTATTTAGTAATACTTACTGGCATAGGCCAGGTGGAAATCTGCATGTCTGCTGGACTGAGACCGGCCGATTTTTTTCATTCTAAATATGTCATGTTTGCATGCGAACGTACACACACTGTACATGTACATGTTCATGAATGTACATGATGGATCATGGTATTACCATCTTCACTGAAACTGGATACACAGTTCTCAATTTTTGAGCCAAAATGGCAAATCCAAAGATCCCGACTTAATTGTAAGACGTTGGATCGATACAAAGCAAAGGGTAAGGGTGGTTGTCGAAAGAGATGCACAAACCACACTGCCTATCACAAATTACAATGGGTTATCTATCATAGGTTGAGTTGCAATGCATCATGAGAAAACACCAGCCGGACCGATTTCACATGCCACAGCCGTGTACAGGTTTAGTGCACAACTAAACTGGCATGCAAAAGTATTTATGCATGGCAAACTGATTAAAATAATGACTGCAGACACAGGTTTGATAATTTAGTGATATTTCAAAGTGAAATCTTAAGTTGATAATTTTGCAGTGGATGCGTAAAGTATACTTTTGCACGCCAGTGCATGTAGCTGCAGCCTCTAACCAGTGATTCCATGGACTGGTGCTGAATTTGAAAAGCAGGTCAGCTAAATGAACAAATGTACATGTACATGTTTATATGTAACTGCATTTCTGCAGAATAAAGTCAGCTCATCCTGTCCAGGAACTGTAACGCCAGTCCACAAAGGCATTTTTGATCCAACTGAAATAAAAGGCTCACATTTCTTTTCATTCCTTCATGTTTTCCCTTGTCTTCATATTTCCATTGAATTGGTACAGGTATAATCTTGATCAAACAATCATTTGAGGTATCTTTCCTTTATCTTGGCAATGCAGCCACTTTTTATAAAGCATCCCCCCCCCTCTCCCATTCAGAAAGCAAAATTTAATCCAATACTTTCAACGGGAAGAACCCGCTGGGGCATACAGGGCTGCCTGATCCCCCTGAGAGACTGCGTAGGATTGTGCGTGGGAATGACACTTTCACATCCAGCTATTTACATCCATTTTCCCTTTTCCTTTGAGGATGGCTTTACAATAACAACGCAGCACTAGCCCCGACATTTCTGATTTTTCAAGTTAGAATTAAAGTGGAGATCGCAGATCAAAAGGAAAAATTTATCATATTCTTCACCTGAAATAGAAACCCATAATTCACAGTAAAAGCACAGCAGATCCACATGTGTAGATGAACAAAAAACATTTTCTCAAATCAACCCAGAAATAAAAGTGAGGGTACAATGTACAATTTTAAATCTAATTTAGAATAGACCTCAGTATAACAATAAAATACACCGGTGGGGAATCACATCAAACTGGGGATACTTTTTTCCACACATGCACACACTTTTAATATTTGCACATTACGTGTATGTACTAAATGTACTGTAAATGTGCATGTTCGCCCTCCTAAATTAGCACAATATCTAAGGCACACTGCATACACATACATTGTACATTATATTAGGGCATACATGTACACTGTGTACTGGAACCAAGCATGACTATGTTTGCTTTGTTTCCAAAATCAAACGCAGGACTGTACAGTATGTATATTATTTTGTACAATGTACCAGTACATGTAGAGTATACCTGCATGTTCTTGTCTGTAAGGTATGTTCATTTGAAACTGAATCAAGGAGTTTCCAACCACAGTCAGTGTACAGAAATCTTACTACGCTTTTCCTGAACCTCAGATTTGGTACCAGTCACATCTACAATACTGTACACGTACAACTATATCTCCAAAATACAAAATGACATGACACTAGGGACACCCTAATGCAGCAGAAGGCAATAACCAAAAATATGGACAGACCATCATCTGGAGGAACCTGAAAGTTTTAGACAAATCAATTGGTGTACTGCACTCACCGAGTCATACCAGCACTGGACACTGTTGCTTGCACACTCACAGATTTCTGAAGAACAGTCCTCATTGGAACATGTGCACATCTGTAAAGCAAACAAAGACCCGCATTTAAAAGACCCCAAGTCTAAAACTGATATCAATGGCTGAGGGCGTGATCATGAGCACATTCGTAGCTCCCACAATGAAGTACATGTATCTTCATGATTCCTCACACTTTGTACGACTACCACGGGCGTGATATGTTGAAGCTTCATCTGGTGTTAGGATGTTGCCAGAAATACCAAAAGCCTAGTTTTGCTAAATAAAGTAGACACAGGTTTGCGGTGACACCATATGTCACCGCAAACCTACCAGTACTCCTTCTGCTATTCCCACCATGAAAACCTTCAAATCTCATTTAAAGTAGACACATGTAGTACAATGAAGGAGAATGTTTTCCACTTCAGAAATAGCCACAACACAAAGGATGGTATTCTTAAACCTTCTTAAAAGTATTAATCTACTTTAAATTCATACATAAAGAAACTACATGTACACACTGAGCAAAACAGAATGCCTCAGGGCATAAAATGCGTGTACATTCTAATATTTCCGGAAGAGCTATACAATTATACATTCTAAACTCTTTGAAAAGGGTTTTTGGTATTCCCAAAACAGAGGGGTAGATTTCTTTTATTGTTCCGATGCGATGGGGATTGGTACAAAGAAAAAATGCAATGGGGGACGTCAGTCAATCACTCAGCCAATTCATTACACACTATCTTTAGATTTTATCCTTGTGCCAACCATTCAACGACTGATGCGGATTTGTTTCTGTTTTTTAACAGCAAGTCCCTCCAGGCAGTAAGACTGGGATTTTCTGACAGACGGCAAAAGATGAAAGATCAGGGAGAGACAGCGAGAGAAAGGCTGAGGGACAGAGGGACACAGTGAGAGAAACAGGCAGTACATGAAGACAGAGAACGGCAGGGATAGAGAAAAAGACAGAGAGACAAAGAGAGACAGAATCGAGGGATACGGGGACACAGACAGAGAGATAGAGACAAAGACACAGACATGGAAAAAGAGAGGGAGGTAGAGAGACAGAGACAGGACATAGGAAATAGTAAAAAAACAAAATGGATCAGTTGACAGGGTGCGGGGAGCCTAAGCCAGTAAGCATCCTTGCCTCAAGCAGGATTTGAACCCTAGTCGGCCCAGGGTAGAAAAGTGGTTCAAGCCTCTTTCACCGCTAAATCTCCCCTCAAACCCCTCCAGGGAGAACAGGCAAGGGGGAGGGGGTCTTTCGTCCCAGCAAACCTGACCTGTCAACGGGTTGATCCTTGAGTGTGTGAGTACCCCACGTTAATTTATTTGTGCATATGTTTCTGAATGCTTAAGCTACATGAAGGTATTTGGATGTTGAGTTGAGACAGCTTCGTGCACTTAAAATGTGGGTTTCTGTGGGTTCCTTTTTTCTTTTCTTTTTTAGCTGAAGTTGAGAGTGTATTATGAAGATGCATTGATCAACACCTTGCTTTGATGTCTGTACCAGACTGATACGAGCACTGCCATCTTAATATTGGCACCAGACTACATTTGCCATTAAACAGGACCAAAATGAATCACAATCATTATTACATACACATTACATACACATTTATGTTGCACTACTCAGGGAATGTAATTCATTCGTGTGAATCCATTATAGAGATTTTCAATTTAATCTGAATAAGCAGCTTAATGAGAGTGGCCCATTTTGCATACTCGTGCATATATGAATCAGGCAGTTAGGGAACACTATCCACTACGCACACCAAGGCTCTTTGGCTGGTAGGCCTTCTAGCATGTTCAATCATACATACATGTACATGTATGTACATATGAATCACACCTATTTGCATACTGTTTAGCATGTGCTCAAGAAGAGCTGAGTCTGTCCAAAATAAACTCATTCAAATTTTTTTTTTTGGGGGGGGGAGAACAAAAAAGGTCCTGCTAGGACTGAAACTTAAAGGCCTCTATGTTTTTTTGAGGTATGCATTTTGATCACTTTAAGGCATAGGCAGCTAGCATCATATTTGAGTAATACTTTAAGAGACGGAGACAAAAAAGCTGGCACTAGCCTCTGGGCACTCACCGGTGGTTTCTTGATGCTGTGGTTGATGTTAAGCTGGGTGGTCTCACAGCTCTTGGCCACATAGTGGAAGTCACTGGGGATGGGGTCGTCGTTGACGGCATTGACGACAGCAATGGGCAGGGCCTCCAGACCACGAGCAATGTCCCTGGCAAAGAAACAAGAACAAGATCATAAGGCACTTACTAAAGGCAAAGATAGTTGGCTATTTGGGAGGGCTACCATCTAGGGTGATTAAGAGTGCTGGGGGGGATTTCACAAAGCCTTACGATCCATCGTAACTCAACTTACGATGGACAACTCTTCGTAAGTTGTGATAGGAAGTATAGTTTCTGTGCATCGCTAATCGTCTTGCGAATTAATCGTAAGTTACGATGAGTTTGGTGAAATCGACCACTGGTATGTTAAGCCAAAGGCCTCAGAATTAAGTTCCAGTCCAGTCCAGTAAAACATTCTTTGCCATTTTCCAAATTGTATACAATTTCCTAAACCAGTTTTCCTTTACTTTATTTGAATTCTCATTGAAGGACAAACGAATGATTGAAAAAGCACAGATTACTGGACTTCTAGGGATGAGCATCAACAAACTCATCCTAACTTGCGTATGATCAATTGCAAGACAACGAACGATGAACGATGAACGATATTGCTTTCCTACCAATCACTAACTGCAATGAGTTCTCCATCATGAGTTATGACGGACCATAAGGCTTTGTGAAATTGACCCCTGGAGAACTAATCCATAGGGACTGGGTTCAAATCTTGGATCAGTTGAATGCTCTTGGCTATGTCACAATTTTACGTTTCTATCATGAGTTGCCTGAATGATAAAACTAAAGAGACACTGATTCTGAAAGAAGTCTTTCAACAAATTGAAAGAACATCAATGAGCCAATCCCAGTCTTTGGAAGAAAGAGTCAGAGATCAGGGGTCAGAGGTCATTGGCAGGTCAGTCCTTACCGGCTGATGATCTTCTCGGTGCGGATGGCTCGGGTGCCGATGGCCAGGCTCATCTTTTGGTTGACCTGAAGGGCCAGGGAGACGTCCGAGTCGAGCTTGGCACAGTCCAGTGGCGTCTCCCCTTCTTGGTTGGTTACCGCTACAATGGCATTGCGTAGGAGCAGCATACTGGTGGATGGAAGGTAGGGTTACAGTCAGAGTCAGAAATAGATTGAGAGAGAAGAGGGGAGGTAGACAGAGGAGAGAGTAAAAGAGAAGGGAAGAGGAGAGAGCGAGACAGCAGAGGAGAGAGAGAAGAGAGAGGTGGGAGAAGGGGAGAGGGGCAAAAGGAGAGCACGAGAGAGAAAGTGAGTAAGAGAAGAAGGAAGAGTGAAAGAGAAGGGGAAAGAGTGAGCAAAAAAAAAGAGGGGAGAGAAGAGGAGGGGGGGGCGAGGAGAATGAAAGACAGGGGAAAAGGTAGAGAGAAGAGCAGGATACAGAACAGGAGAGAAGTAGAAAGAGAGTGAAGATGGCCCGAGTGAAATAGGAGAGAGTCCGAGAGAGAAGGGTGAGGGGATTGGTTGACATTGGAGTGTCACCAATGTATGGATTCATTGTAAACTGTGATGAGCTACATGTAGCAACCCTCATTATCTATGTATAATCTACCAGCTTTTCACTTTGGGTGAATAATACTGAAGACAGAGTTGCAGAGTGACTGTTCAAATACATTTCATAAGGTGAAGGTGAATGTTCTCCAAAGAACTTTGGTCGATAAGTTAAGAGTCCAAGTCAATATTCTCCGACTGTGAAATAGAAGGGTCTGTTGTCTGATCGGTTCCTTGTGATTGAGGGATTCTTCTTCCAGTTTGTTATTCACACTTTCATGAAGGAAGCAAATCCCAGGCCACCAGAAATGTGGGCAGAAGGGAATAGTGGGGTGACTTACGTGACACAGCCGTAGTTATTTTCCCTGGATGCAATATGTCTGTTAAAAATGTGGAGAAAAAGTATAAACCAATCACAATTTGACTGAATGAAAGTGTTAAAAATTAACACTTTTTAAACAGCACTTTTTAAACACTTTTTAAACAGCAAATGGTTATTTCTAGCCTATCTAAGTCAAAAAGTTGAATGTGTTAGAATTGTCCACACAATATACCCAATGTATTGTTAGGACTGATATTTATATGGGTAATATTATATATTTCAAATCTAGGTTTAATATATGAAAGTCATCTTGGCTCTTTAAATTAATAGAAAAGACCATGTGTCTTCTCTAATGTGTCTGAACAAGTTGGAAATAGCCATTTTGATCGGGTGAGTGTACACAGCGAGCTGTGTTTGATAAAAGGCCCCCAGACAATGGCACTCGTCTATGAGAGGGTGAGCTCCCCACAGGCAGGTTCAAACATCCCTTGGAGACAGATTACATGTAGGGAGGTGATGTCAGAGGTGAGCACTTACAGAGGCGTGTCCCCGTGTATGTTGGGTGCCTGGACGTTACAGTGTCTGTTGAGGAAGATCTCGGCCACGTCCTCTGCCCCTGAGAACACGGCCCAGTGGAGGCCTGAGTTGCCCTCCTGGGGAGCCAAAGAAAAAAGCCAAAAGCAGGGTTACAATCTAGCAGTGCCCAGGTAGCCACATGACAGTTGAAACTCTCTGATGGGCAGTGGAAGGCAATTCCTAGCATGCGGGGCTGTCCAGTTGGAAAACAAATTGTGGGAGAGTCATCTTTTGCTCCTCATTGTGTAAGATGAGAATGCTTTAAGAAAACCTGAAAACCAACCACAAACAATTTGAGTTCTTCATAAGCCCACCTCATAGTAGGAACTGCTACACTCCTGATGGTGGACAGAATATACCGATTTCAAAATAATGAGTCCCTTAGTTCTTCCAAGAACCACCAATACTCAAAAAGGAGAATTGTGAATGGTGTCACTGTAAGTTATTCTCAGCTTAAAATGATCAAGGTTGTTTCCTTCAACTCTTCCCCACCTAGTGCGGTATGAGTCTGCTAGTACTTAAATACCTACCCAGATTACCTGGGTAGGTTGAAGGCGGTAGACTGAGCTTCAAAGGCTCAGCAGATGTGACTTTTCCGCAGCTCAGTAATAGCGGGACCAGGCTTTCAGTGCCGTGTCCTCCATTTGAACAATGCATGCATGGCTAAGACAATCAAACGAAACCTTGGAATCAGGAACTGACCTTATCCCTGATGTTAGGATCGGCGCCCCTCTCGATGAGGTACTGCACCACTGGAATGTGTTTGTACTCAGCTGCCCATATGATGGGTGTCCAACCTCCGTCATCCTAGCACAGGGTAGAAGAGAAATCATATAATCTTAGGAACAGAAGAGATGCATAAGCTTCACAGGAACATTCAAAATGCACGTACCATTACCATGTTGGATTTCCAAAGCACAAGGGATATTGCCATGTTAATCTAACGTAATTTGTTTCTATCTATTTTGTCCAACAAGAACCACCTAAGGCCTACCACCAAAAGTCAACAGAACATCACCCACTTGCCCATCCTGTCTATCAGTCATACACCTCTAAGAATTCAGGATCCCAAAAGAAAATCCCGAATTAGAATTCTTAAAATGGAAAGAAAACAAATTCTAACACCACGCTTAGCTGATTCCCTTTCCTAAATCCTGTTGGCAATCACAGACACTTACATAACCTACTGAGGGACAACAACAGGCACCCAGAGCGTAAGTTCATGACATTTGCCATTTAGGAAAACTATTGGCAACTATATACAGGGCACATACTGCATGCAGTGTAGCGGCATAATCCATGGGCCAGGTAGAGTACATGTAATGTCAGAAACATTCGAACACAAAACCGGGTCCAATATGGCATTGCCGTTTCCTATCATTGATTTCAATAGGGACTGTCCATGGTGTACGTCTTGTGAATAGGCTGGGTTGAGCGCCACCACTGTGTAATGCAAGGAGCCAATAAGACCTCACACCTACATACCTGAGCATTGGGGTTGATTCGTCTGATCAACATGATCTGCTTGACAGCCTCCAAGTTGCCATTCTTGGCTGCCAGGTGAAGGATCGTCATCCCCTCATCGTCCTTATTGGAGATAACATTCATAGAGACTAACTCAAAAACTACTTCAATTAGGATTTGCCCAACATGAACTAAGCACCATATGCCATATGCCATAAAGGCCTCCTTCTGAAATAAAAAAACCCACATGCAGTTCAAACCGACCATACATGCTTTCTCAAGAACTTAGCCGCAAGGACTCAGTGGAATATTTGTATGTACATGTATGTTCACACATACTCTGCCTTCTAGGTTTGTACGGTCATGCACTTGGCATTTTGCAAGTATAATGTACAGTGGCAAGTAATTCCCTGAAGGTTGGCGACAGTAAGGGAAGGGGTCGGTTGGTTTTACATTTCTCCACAAGGACAGACTTACAAAAGCTGAAAGACTTCAATTGCCCTGCGAGTGCCTTATCCAAGCATGTTGGCACTGCACAATGGTCAACGACTCGTACAGTTGTATATGAAGACCTTACTTGTGTCATGTGTGGCCTGAGGTAAAGGCAGAGGCTGATGCTGTGATGTTCTCACCTTGTGATCGACTGTGGCACCGTGCTTGATCAAGTAGCGCATGCAGTCATTGTGGCCATTCTCCACAGCCATGTGCTGAAGATGATGGTGGACAGAAGAGAGAGAGGAGAGGAGGACAACTGAATCAAGATACATAACCTCACCCACACACACTGAAAACTGCTGTCACAATGAGGATGGGGAGGACAGGGGATGAGGAAGATTGGGCGCAGGATGAGGAAGGGGATGGATGATCAGCAGGAGAGGAGGTACCAGAAAACCTTACCAGTGGCGTCTTGTGATCATCATCCACTGCCTCAATGTTAGCACCAGCCTGAAGCAGCATGACAATAACCTCCAAATGTCCCTTAGCCGCAGCAGGGTGAAGGGTGGTCTCCAGATTGTGTGTGGGGAAGCGGTAATTGGGATCGAATCCTTCCGCTTCAACAAAATTGAGACCAAATCATTACTGAAAAGTACCACCATCAAACAAATCAAAGAGTACATCATCTTAAAACTGGCTTGAAGCCTGAGAACAGGAACAATTCACTTCAATATTTCTTTGACTTTCAATCCCAAATCTCATAGTCAGTCACCTACTATGACAGCAGTAAGTGTTATACCATTGCCTTGAGCACTGAGGCCTGTGCAAAAGGACAGTTCAAGTCAAACGTCCACAGAAACACACATTACACAAAGGTTGGTTATCTTGCTTAATCAAGAAATATGCCAAGAAAGATAGGTGGTAGGTCAGCAGTAATGGAAGCACTAAGAAACTTGATATCAATGTTGACATGTTCTTCCCTTACCTAGCATCTGCAGCACTTTGCCCATGTCACCCTGTAATGAGGCTGTGTACATGTTCTTGGGAGAGAAACGCACCCTCTTGGGACTGTGACAGAGAAGGAAACAATTTAAGCAAAAAGTGAATTTCCTGCAATATAAACCCAATTCCAATTCATTTACAAAACAAATACGTGCATAGTAGTTTTTTTTTTGTAAAGTTCAGGCAACTGTGATCTATTTCAAAAAATACAAAGTAACTCGGACAGTGGACCACTTTATTACACACTACACAGCCGATTGCCACTACCATGGCTATCCCTCTAATACATATAAGATACAATGAGCAATAAGGCTTTGAAAATTACCCCTCAGACAGCACCAGTGAGACATTTTGTTGGAGGCACAAGATTCCAAATCTCATGGGGTTAAGGAGATCAGGGCTGGGTTTCACAAAGCCTTACAATGCATCGTAGCTCAACCTACGATTGATAATCCATCGTAACTTTTCACAGGTCGTATGGTTTCTGTGCATCTCCCATCCCCTTGCAATTGAAATCGACCACTGGTCTCCTAGTAAAAGGTTATTAGGGGACTCCTGCGTTCAGAGGGTGAGGTCTAACAAATTCTAGGAAAATCTTGGCTTGAACATAAATTCACTGACAAATATTGAATAGCAACCAAAAAGGCCCAAGCTGAAGATCCTGGAAAAAAATCCCAAGGTCATAGACTGTAACAATCAACACACTAAGCTTTGGGTAGTCTTCAGTGATCATTCGGATTGTGTGGTAGCAGTTTTTGGCAACACTCACGATTCTGTGCTGAGGTATTCCATGGCTGACTCGAGGACCTCACGCCCTGGCCCGGGTGGCAATGGCTCTGATTAAATAAATGCAGAAAAAAAATCATGATTTCAGTGAGAAGATTATCAATTGATCCTGACAGACTGCCATTAAGTGGGCTCTAAGGCTGATGTAGTCCGACTATGGCTACAGCTATGCTTACGGCTACAGAGAACAGGAACAAGTCATAAGCCCTTCTAAATATTTGAAATATCAATTGGCTTGAGGACAATTTTTAAAATTTAATAAGCAATTTTCATACTTTGGAAATGGACCTTAAAAAAAAAACCAGTATAGGTGGTAGGCTGCTGGTACCTTGAACTACAGGCCTGAGTTTGATTCCAGTCACAATTTTTGTGAACATTTTCATTTCCCCAGTGATTAATAAAAAAAAATGTTGCAAACTGCTTACTGACCAAAATGCAAATCTTTACAATTTTGAGGGCCTGACATTTCATCGGTAATTTGAGAAAGGTCCTGCTAGGATCAAACCATCGGGCAGTCTAAATGTTTACAATTTATCCCATGTTGAGATTCAACTGCGCAGTACAATGGATTCACAGACATAGAGTGGGAGGTGAGGGGAGGGGAATGGCAGGGAGTGGGGTGTGGGAGTCGAGGGATGGTGGATGAGTAGGAAGCAGACAGGTTGATTGGAGCCATACTTGAGGTCAAGGTCTTGCCGGACTTCAGCTCCACAGTCTTGGAGGGCAGCTCTGTCTGGTCATCACTCTCTGATTCCTCTGGCTTCTCCCTCTTGGTGATGGCCATCTTGGCCCTGAGCCCAGCCAATGATTCGGAGGAAAGAGAAGATTCACCACTTGAGTGCAAAATCTAACACTACAGTCTTGGAGGGCAGCTCTGTCTGGTCACCACTCTGTGATTCCTCTACTGTACATTCAGCAGAGTGCTGCATTCCCACTGGACTGGACTAATTTTTGGGAAGCAATTGTCAAAGACAAGCCAAAGGCAAACAAGATCACATGAAGGTGTGGCTGCTTGTTCTGTTTTAACACAGGAAGATTTGTTTAAGCTTTATAGCAGAGATTTGTGCTCAAGCAGCCTGGAAAGACGGTGTTTTAGTGCAAAATGCAAGTTGGTTTTGTGGGCATACCATGTAGGATCGTCTCTTCTAAAAAGAGATGACGGTTCTGAAAAGAGCCAGCCTAACATTTGGCTTTCACATATTTTGCATCTTCACTCTCCTGTGGACAGCCAGGGCATTCTGGCATTACTGGCATTCAGGCATTACTGACAGGCTGATGCCTGCATCCAAAAGGGAAAACTGCAATATGTAAATGGAGCCAAAACGGAATCAAAAGGGCAGACGGTGGTTCTTACCTTGGTCCAGGCTGGACAGCATCGCTCCCATCAGCATCCGTCTCTCCCTCCTCCTCCTTCGTTCCCTCCTCCCCTGTCTCCGGCTCAGTCCCAGCCTGGGCCTGGGCCTCTGCCTCCGGGGAGCATCCCAACAGCTTGCCCAGCAGGGATTTGGGCAACTTGACCACGCCACTCAGGATCATGGACTTGGGGATCCTGCGGCGGGCACCAGTCTCGACTCTGTCGCTGCCGTGGCCATTGGGAACGTTCACCTCTCGCAGGTCGCTGGTGCTGCCGCAGTGCGGGCAGTAGAGGGCGCCAGCCATGTCCACGATGCACTCCCGGTGGAAGTGGTGTGATTTCTGGTTCACATCGTCCGGATTACATACGACCATAACCCCCTATTTCGTGATCATAAATTTGTTAAAAAATGAATAAATAACCAACTCGAAAAGTAAAGGGTCTGACATTTCGGTACTAGCAGGACCTTACTCAAAGGCAGACCTTTCTCAACGGCAGAAAAGTCCTGCTAGGATCAAACCACATTTACATTGTGGTCATTTAAATCAGTAAGCAATTGGCAAAAAAAAATTATCTTGAAAAAGAAAAAGTGTTACAGAATGTTCCAAAATCTTCTCAAGTCACCAACAATGCAAAACTCAAACATTTTGAGGGCCAGATATTTCACTCAACTTCATTCTGACTGGATCATTCTGGGATCATCAAATCAGGCATCTTTTTTTAGACAAATAAGCAAAAGGGATGAAAACTCCCTGGGAAATCTTAAACAATTTATCAAACTAGAACACAAAATTTGACTAGACTGGGACTTGAACTCAAGAACTCTGGATCGGCATACCAACACTCTACCACTCTACCACCTTAAGATATCTGGGGATTGAGCTTGGGGAAACCATCTTACAAACTGCAGATGATGGCATCAGTCATAGGAAGCTAGCATTTGAACCATCACAAGCAACATGTATAAATGCAATTGCTCTCTTATTTAGAAGAAGAGAGGCAAGGGGTGCAACCTCAATGCTTTTCCAGGCCTTACCGAAGTGCAGAAGCAGCCACAGCCTGGACAGCACTTGTGCTCTGTCATCAGGACCCTGAAAATATAAGGCCACAAACTGTCAGTCCTACAACAAAGTGCCCCATCTCGGATATCAGTATTTGAAGATGAATGCATTCAAAACATTGCTCATTTTTGATGAAATTGTTTAAATTTTTCTAATGAGGTGAGGCCTAATGCTCAATTTAAGGTCATTTATTTATGCGACTAAGTTAGAAGTACACAGAAATAACCTGAGATTTCATTTGGAATTTTTTCTTAAGAAATAATTGAGATCACATCGTGGTGCAACCAATGGAATAGCCATTAAGATGAATATCCTGAGCGTAGGCAACACAAGACTGCCATGTCCATTCACTCAGGTGCAACATTCCACCTTTAGGCAAGGCTGAAGAAGTCTCATACATCAGGGTCTTACCGATGCTCCGAGCAGAAGGCTCCGTAAGGCACTCTGGAAGAAGGCCTGTGCAGCTTACCCGTGTTTATCTTATTCTTACATTCCACCAGCTTCAAAACAAACAAAAGAAAGATTGTTTCTAGTTTTGCAATATCTATGAATGTTTAGTATAAGGGGTAAGACTTAGAATGACCTACAGTACAGTTGGAAAATTACTAGACAAAGAAGTGGATTGGTCCAAACAAGCAGTAAGAAAGAAAAGATTTTAAAGCAGGTAAAGAATGACCTTGAAATAGTTTAAGAATGCCTACATGTAGATCATGGTTCATAGAAATTACCTATAAAAAGGGAATGGGAAGTACATAGAACATGGGCTAGGAATGACCCAGATGAGTTACATAGAAACAGGATAGTCAGAAATGACCTCAAAATACACCTGCAGATTAAGAATGATGTGGAAAATCAGGACTGACTTACTAAGAGTAGAAATGACCTAGAAATGACCCCAACATTGTTGGGGAGGAGGCTGAGGTGAATTCTCCAAAGCCACAGGGAATGCACCTCATTCACCTACCTCATTGTCAATGACCTCCAGTGCATGGCAGGTGGACAGGACCACTGACGAGGGACCTTTCTGCTCCATGCGACAACAGCACAGGGGGAGCTCCGACTGGGGGCAAAGGTCAAAGGGCAATGCAGGACGACAAAGTCAGACAAGAAATTTAAATAATCTGGCAGGATGGATAAGAATTTGTAAGGCTGGTTTTCATCCAAAGTTGTCACTTCTGTTTAATCACAGAGATTACAAATGTTTTGATTTCAATCTGATTTAAAATGGCTGCCTGGCAAAAGCTACAGCAGAGTAGAGTTTTATACAGTGCCTTCTATTTCAAATAGGGCAAGAATATGGCTTGCTGTTGGGAAGGAAGTCTTACCTGTATGTGAAGGTTGCCTGTGGTGTGTCCATCTATGCTCCCTGTTAACACCAAAGAGCAAATAGGTCATCCAGTTATCTTCTACATATTCATGCCGCATAGAAATTTAAGCAGAGGTCTTTATTGGGTTGGATACTGATTTGCTTTGCTACTATACAAAATCTGAAAGGGGGATGACTGGATGGAGGTGGTTGGGAACGAGTGAGTTTGTGGAGATGGGTTGAAATAAGAAGATGGGGAATATTGGCAATACATGTAGGATACTTGGGTTTGTTCCTATCAATTCACTGATAGATTGGCAATGGTGCAGATCCTGGGATGGGGACGGGTGGGAGGGAGAGGCTGCATGGGGTGGTGGCGGGGCGATACTGGGTAGATGGGAGTATGTGTTCAACCTTGGAGTATTCAGTTTGGGGCGTAGATCAAGCATCTTGACTCCAGACTGACAATGTGAGAGGTCCTGAGGTTCAGATGGGATGGACGAGTTGAAAGCGTGCTGGGTTGAGAAGATGGATGGGGTTGGTGGTGGGTTGAATGAATGGACGATGGATGGGTCACTCAGGGTTTTTCCCCTCTCATACCTTGGGGCGTAAAGTCAGCATCTGACTCCAGACTGGCCATGGTGGAGGTACTACTGGAGCGTTTATTCTGAGCCGGTAGCTGAGCTTCACTCCCTGCCTCACTCTGCATATCTGTTGAATCTTAAAGGAGGCACATCACAAGGCAGGATTATCAATGCGGCATTCTACTTCAATGAGTGTTTGGCCAACTTGTACCATTAGTATCATAATGCTCAGTGCTTTGCCCTATTGCCTACTGGAAAATACTGGCAGCTTTCCTAGCACGAATGTTTTCTATTGCAGATGTCTTAATCACTTGACATGCCATGCTTTGTGATGTCAACATAGATAAAACTTTGTTAGCAAACTTCCCTACCAACAGTCAACTTTCTGGAAAACACATTGAATTCGATTGGATTGAATTTTAGTTTAAACTCACTCTGCTTACCCGAGTCATAACTGTTGAGTTTATTGTTGTTGCTTTTGGCCAGTTTGTGACGCTTCATACCAAAGTGAGTGGGATTGCGCGGGTGACGCTTCTTCTTCTTGAGCAGCTCGGTGGCGGGGCAGCTCTCAGTGGCCGAGGAGTCAGGCGTGGCCGAGCCGGCGGCCCCCACGGGGAAGTCAGCGGCCAGGGCGTGGCAGGGGTCCGCCGAGGAGGCAGTGGTGCCAGGGATGGGCGTCGAGTTGTCCCTGCCGGCTGTGGTCTGCTTCTCCGCGCCGCCTGCCGCCAACGGCAGGAGACGCAGTTGCTCCACGTGGACGATGTCCGGAGGTGTCTCGTCGCTGCCGCTCAGGTCCTGCGCCTCCAGGTCCTTGCTGCTTATCAGCTGGGGCGGGTTGTCGTCCATGAAGACGTCAGACTCCTCAGTTGGCGGGGAGTCCATTGATTCCAATACCGGAGTGTTAGAATCCATGACGCTCTCTACATCGTGCAGCGCATTGTGCAGTGCGGTCTCTCTCAGTGCTGGAATAGTGTCTGTGGCATCTCCTGTGTTGGTTTCAGTCCTACCGGAATTCTTTCCTTGGCTGAGTTTGTTCAGGCCAGAGCAGAGTGAGGACTGGGTGACCACCCCCATCAGGACGGCCCGCTGGACCACCGGGGGTACAGCCAAGGAGGTGGCCTTGAGCTTCTTGGCGGCAGACATGTTCTCTGACTCCTGCTCCTGGGCACTGCGCTTCAGGCTCTCCATGAGCCGCTCAAAGGAGCGGCCGCTGCGTTCGCCGTTGGCCTTGAGCACCTTGCTGTTGGTGAAGCGGACCTGGTGGGGCCTCTTGTGCACCTCTTCTGCATCTGCGCCTGAATTGGCACCGACTTCCGCCATCCCCAAGTGTTTACAAACCTCATCAGAAGACAGGCTCTCCGGATGCTGCACCTCCATCTCTCCAAGTGGCTTGTAGGAGGTTGGCCGCTCCCTGATGTCTGTCATGGTGGCTTTCTTACCCGCCAACTGCCCGGTGGCCTGGCTGGCGTTGGCCACCACTGGCCTGGACTTGCGCGCCTTGAAGCAGCCTTTGGGCACCTCCGTCTGGCTCGGCCTCTGAAAGTCCAGCCGTAGGAGGGCGTTGGGCTTGCGGGAGTTGAAGTGGTTGTTCTTGGCCAGCACGTGGCCCATGGGGCCCAGTTTGCGGCCGACCACGGACATGCTGGCGGCCGGGCCAACTGTCTTCCGGGCCGTCTTGGGGTTGGCCCTGAGCAGCTTCTTGATGGCCATCTTCTGCTTGCTGGGGGCTGCTGGGGCAGACTTGCGGGCCATGGCACCGTGGAGTTTCATGTTGGCACTGGTCTCTGGCTCTCTCGGCTGTGGGACATCTCTGGGTGCCTTGGCCTTAACTCCCTTACCCCCCGTTTTCCGGCCTTCGTTACCGCCAGACGGCCGGGTGGTTTTCATGGTGTGCGGCGGGTCCCTTCCCTTAGTTGTCCTCATGGTGCTCTCCGCCGATGCCCTTCGTTGGCCACCAGGCTCTGTGTCACCTTCTGAGGAGAGGACCTCGTGATTCAGCCTCAGCGAAGTCCTCCTCTGATACACCTACATGGAATAACCAAATGGAAAAACAATAAACAAAAATCAAACATTACAAAAATGTCTTTACAAACAAAACTGAAAACCAAATTACTTGAATTGTCAATGGATAAGAAGGTCATCCACCTAATTTTTTTCTTCCAAACTTCTTTGTGGGTTTTTCAACTAAAGTGAACAATAACTGAGCACTGCTCACTATTCATTGACGTAAATGACCAAAATCATTAACTCTAAAAAAATGTGTAGTAGGACCTTTTTCAAGGGAAGACACTTTCTTTGAGGAAGGTCCTCTGAAGATCAGAACTTGAGACGGTCTAAATTGTTTCACATAATTTCTCCTAATGTTTTCCCTTCCCTTCAACACCTGCACGAGAAGAATCTGCTCAGTCAATTTTTAATTCAAAAGGTGCAACCCAATCAGAAGGGTGAAAACTGGGCAATGAGGTTGGATCTCTCTAACCATTGACCTTTCAGGAGCCCGACTACTGTACCAGAGTAGGGGGCTGCTCAAATGAGGAAATGAAAGCAGGTTTAATACTTCCTGAACATGCAATCTTCTGCACTTTTACGTCATGTGAAATGAACGAGTGTATATGCTATAACATCATCATCATGGTGACACATTTTTGTAGCACTAGCAGACAACGTTTTTCTGGATGAAATTCAGTAGGTTTTGTTCATTAAATCAAGTAAAACAGAGGAAGGTTTTCATGTTTTTTAAAGATTTGTTTTAATACAACCAGAATAAATTAATTGATTTCATCCTGATATCAATTAAGCTTGTAAACCCTTTTATTAAATTCCTTATTTATGAAAATATGGCAAACACCGGTGATTGATTTCACAAAAACTGATGATCCATTGTAACTCGACGCAAAAGGGGTAATGCATCATAATCACTATGGGTCACACGGTTTTAGGGTATCACTCACTCTCTTACGATTGGTCATAGTGTAGTTACGATGAGTTCTATGGACACTGAAGACCCGAGGACATGAATCAATGTATACATTTAACATCCTGCACATGTGCCATACGTGAAACCAGCGGTCAATTTCAGCAAACCCATCATAACTTACAATCAATTGCAAGAGACGATGAGCGATGCACAGAAAACAACCATGTGGCAGACCACAACTTACGATGGGTTATCCATCGTAAGTTGAGTTATGACGCATCGTAAGGCTTTGTGAAATCCATCCCAGTTTCAAATCTCATTACAGTCCAATATTTTGGGCAAATTTCAAAAACAAAATTAACGCACGTCAGTCACTTTCCTTTCCTAATTTTGTTTGAAACTAAATCACCAGCACACAAAGAGTAGTCCTGAAAGAAAGTACACATTGACATGTACATTGGTGGCAATATACCATGGGTGTACCATTCTGAGAGGTAAATCAATGATGGAAGAAGGAAAAACATGCACTGTGTAGTGTGCATGCTTAGTGCACATGTCGGGATGACTGATGGTGAGGGTAGATACCAGGTACAGAATGGCATCATCAAAAGTTTGGATGCTTGAGTCAGCATTATTTACAGTTCATAGTGAGTAGTGCAACAATGCAGTGGCAAGGGATGCACACACAAGAGGGCGCTGTTCATCGCTACCACCCCAGTTTTGGTAAACAAACAACTAGACTCATCACCCTTACACACATAATACGGCAATAAACTACTTGTGTCTACTTTTGGTCTGTTGGCGAGTGAGGCAATACATAAAATATGGAATAACACGCATACTAAAGGTATGTGTGCATGCACGTGTACATGTCTACAACAAAGGCTGCACATGTGTACATGTACATGCACATGTACATGTACATACATGTACAGGGTGAGGGTCTACAGATTGTAAACTTCCTTGAGTAACCATCGCCAAAACATTTCACAGGGGAATCAGTGCTCATCATGTTTCTTTATGTGTAATGTACATGTAGGCTACATACGTACACGTACATGTACATGAACATCATATCATACCACATCTTTGAGGTGTCCATCAAAACTGGATTTGTAAGGCCATGGTTATCAGAACTACTACTAATCATGTGGGAATGCATCAACAACGTCTACGTAGTCAATACCGGTAGTATCTCTGGACTTGATGATTTCATTATGTCGTTAAAAATGTTGTTACCAAAAGCGACTGCCAAAGGCCAACTAGTTTGGTACTGAAGTATACCACTGCACTGCACGTTGGTGAACTCACTAAAATTAACACTTCCTGAGCCATAGACAATACAGCCAAGTCTGATTGTTGAGGTGTTTGGCATAAACAAACAAGTCTGCATGCTAGGTCTGCACTGAACTTATAAAATGGGAAATGCATTTTAGAACCACTTATGTTTAGACCAAATGACTAAGCTGCTACATAATCTGGGCCCAATTTCATAGGGCTGCTTAAGCACAAAAACCTGCTAAGCATGAAAATTCTTTCTTGACTGAAACAGGATTGCCAACCATATTTCATTTGATGCTTGTTGCACTTGACTAGCATTAAAGTATAAGGTGCTCAGCGTAAAATATAAGTGAGAAGTAAGCCAACTAATTATGAACATGTTGAACTTGTTTTTAACATGTTGACTTTCAAATTCGCAATTACGGGAAGCAGATAGTTCAAAGTAATTTCCTTTGTACTTGAACTACATGTTTGATATCTGAAATGCAGTACGTGTGTCTGATAGTGATATGTTGTCTTCACAGTAACACGTCTTGTCAAATCTGGGATTAGATGTTCAAATACATGTAGCTTTCTTAATCAATGCCGAAAAATGGAGAATGTTTACAACTTTTAGTCATCATAATGACTATGAATGTTCGTAGGAATTTACTGAATGATTCCCAATTGAATATCGCATAACATCCCTTACATTTACTGTATCACTGTTCAAATTAAGTTTGTTGATGTTACGTGAATGATGGTATGGCAATCTATAAAAATAGAGTTTACAAAATTCAAACATTCATTAAATAGTGACACGAAGAAGGGTAATGCACACAGACAAGGAGAAACGTAGAGTTTGCAATAAATTCAAGATAGGAAAACAATAGAGTGCACTTTTGGTAGTTGAGAAATTTGATACACATGGGTGGACATAGTCAACAGGTGTGGGGGAACCTTCAATGGGGAAATGAACAAAAGACAAATGAATATGAGGTGTTGCAGAACTGAGTGGTGGTGTTTTGGGCTTATGTACATAGCCACCATGTAAACAGTCATACACACTGTGCAGTGTGGTTACCGTCTTGCAACATCCAAGTGCGATACATGTATAACTATAGGGCTTTTGTTTTATCTCTTCTCAGCCACCGGCAACACGAGGGTTGTACTACTGCTGAGTAGACCTACTGTGTTATGATTTTGTTTGTCCTTAGCCTAACGTGAACCCGCAACGACTGATGACACGGAGGTCAGCCGGCAACGGCAAACAAAGCATTTGCCTTTATGTAACAGCACATTCACACATACACCAAAAAACTGGTCATGTTTAGGAGGGAAGGGGGTGAAATACTCGGGTTTCTGCGGGTACAAGTCCACATAGAGGCAGCGTGTTACCACATGCCTAGACCGGCAAAGTAATAAGTCATAATACAGTACAGTATAAAGCATTCGTACGTTACCACCACGGACGGCGAGTTAAGTACCAGGCGATTGACGAGGCTGGCCGGCGATAGGCGGCACCCACGGGCCGGGCAGCTACGTCTTTCCCTCCGATAGACCCCCGTCTACGACACCGCCGGATAGTTGCGGCCCTGGCCGCTCGGAAAGTGGAATTTCGGGCCGGTTTTCGAGGGCCTATCTTACCTTCCAATCAGCCGCCATTGTGAAGTCGGTGTGCGCATGCGCATTCTCCAGTGCAGGCTTTTCAATGGCACACTCGGCTCTGTGCGGACTACTTTGTGTGGGTCGGAAGCCCACAACTTATTTGTCTTGAGTTAATGGAAACTTTGAGCGCGTTCTCCGATGATAACTTCGTTTTTCCTTTGTGTTGTAACTGGTCTAAAACCTTCCACACTGCAGTGTATCTATACACTCTTCACTCTGAACTTCTCGATGAAAACGTCAAAGGCCAAAACATTGTTTAAAAATAAAACAGTGTTTCAATCATTGTAAATTGTGATATACAAAAATGTTGCAAACTGCTTACTGACTAAAATAACCAAAATTCAAATCTTAAAATTTAGTGGGCCTGACGTTTCGATCCTAGCAGGACCTTTCTCAAAGGCAGAGTGCCTTTGAGAAAGGTCCTGCTAGGATCGAAACGTCAGGCCCATTAAATTTTAACATTGTAAATTGTAATAGCTATACCTTCACAATATTATTGGCCCGAGGGTTCCACTGGCCGTGGAACCCGGTAGAGTACGGTAGTGCGGCTGTTGTTTTGATCAAATTCGGGCTTACCTTCCATCGGTCCTTTTCAGAGGGTCATTTTCTTAGGAATAGGTGTCGTGTCCATGTCGGTTATTATTCTGTGACTGTGTAGAGGCTGTCGATTTGCACCTCCCCGGAGGCAGCTTCGGCCCATGCCACAGGGACACGAGGGCCAATTTCATGAAGCTACCTAAGCATAAAACACGATCTGCTTAGCACGAAATGTCTCGCATTCTTACACCGGATCAATCAACAGCAATTTTATGTCATGCCGGCTTAGGCCTACCGCTTTGTTTGGCAATACTTTGCTCAGCATCAACCGCGAGTGGATATTTTGCAACCCGATATTACAAAGCGATAAATATTTTTTCGTTTTTGTGCTTACGCAGCTCTTGGGCCAGGTTTGAACAAGTAGAAATGCCCATGACATGTTGTGCATGTGCTGATTCTTCGTTAGGGGGGGACGCCACCACGAGAAAGAATAGGGATCTTCGAGGTCTTTTCTTCTTTCTCCTTCTTCTCCCTTTCTCAAAAACAGGAGTGAATGTTTTGAACAAACAAAATGGCGGTCAACATGAACAACAACATGCCGCGGTCCGAGGCCGACTCGTGCCTTCGAAAAGACCGAGTGACAGGGTCACAAAACCCCATCGGAATCAAATAATGATGGTGTGCATGACCCACTGTCTGTAATGAACGGTTCTGGGCTATTGAAGAGTTTGGTGATTATATAGTCAAAGGGCCTATTATCATCTCTTCGAGGAGTATGGTTCAATATCTCAACGTTTCGGAAAGTGTGTACACTGCCCTCTTTAGGAGACTTACGGTACGTGGTGTTTTTCTTCCATGTAAGAAATTGGCCGGAGTCAGTGTCCCAGTGATGTAATGGCTGATCGGGTTATCCGCCGGACATCCGTCAAACAGTGACCTTACCTCAGTGGTAGAGAGGGGCTTCCTGACCCCACCTCCATCCCATCTCTCATTACCTGGACAACCGGATTGTCACTGTTCAATGGCATTCTTTAAAAAAGTGGCTTTGATCCTCATGACCTAGGTCCAAGGCTAAACTTTGACCCTCAAGCTTTAGGGCCTATGCGAAGGCCAATGTATGGGATCAAGCCTCGAAGCAGCCCGCATGTTAGGGCTTAGCATCAAGCTACAGCATCACAGATGATTGCTTTTCATAATTAGTGGCACATGTACTTTCATCATTATCCATTCAATATATAATGACGCTCGAGCCCCAATGCTAAAGCCAAGACCCTGAAATCAAGCCTTCGGGCAGCAGCCTTGAGACAAGGTTCGATATCATTGCACTATCGCTGCTGATTTGGCACTGCTTCAAAATGCTGACCACAGGTGTCGCCGTCATCCTTAATCCAACAAAATGTTAAGCGAATGTACAGCGTGCTTAGATGCCGTTGGATTCGAGGAGACCCTGGTCCCTCTTCTTTGGGAACTCTGGGAACTCTGGGAACGACTGTTTATGACCTGTCTGGGGCAGCTTTTGATATTAAGTCGTAAAGGTAATAATCCCACACAGTGAAATTGACGGCCAACGGGTTGCATTTTTCTCTATTATGGAAGAACGTCAAACCTTCGATTCATCTCGCAAAAAAAATGTTGCAAAACTGCCCTATACAAGAATGGCTTGTAGCATGGAATGTTGCCAACTGTTGTATACTGACTAAAAAGACCAAAATGCAAATATCAAAAACAAGGAGGGCCTGACGTTTCGATCCTATAACATGACCTTTCTGCCTTTGAGAAAGGCCCTGCAAGAATCGATATTGAACACGCTTGATGAGGAGTCTGACGTTTCGATCCGCTGGCAATCGCAGAGATTAATGATCAAGACACATTTTCAAGTATAATAGGCCCTACCAATAAAAGAACTTAACGTGGAGTCGTGCTTTCGCACTGTGGCCCATGGAAGCATATTTAGTGCGCTGCACCTCAGCATAATAGAGTCATTCATCTTTTCGGAGAGTTGGTGACACCATAATCATTGCTTTTGAGACAAGGTGTGGCTCTGAAAATAGCCGGTATATAAGACAGTTATCGGCTAACGAGAGGCAGACAGACAGACATCATGAGGGAGGAATAATTAAAAGGGAGAGAGGGGGATATAGAGAGAAAGGGAAAGAGATGAGAGAGTGGGAAAGACACTAAAGAGAACTAGGAGGGAGATGGAGAGTGAGGGAGGGGAAGAGATAGAGAGGGAAGGGGAGGGGAAAGGGATGAGGGGGACAGAACAGTTAGAGAAACATGTTGTGATACATTATCATGAAACCTGTTCCGCATGAGATGAGGAGCGCGTTGAGTTCTCTACCTCGTGAGGCAGAGAGCTCAGCTTTTCTCAATCGTTTACGACGGACGTTTTGTGGTAGTCCTTCTTAATTCTGGGCAGTTCCAACTCAAATATTAGCTACTTAGTTGGGCCTATCCAGTTGATAATTGAACCAGCATTGGAAGCAGTATTAATATCGCATAGCCTAAAATGCAAGGGGAAATACATGTACATTTGCCGCCCTTAGAATCCTCAGCTCACGTTGTGCATCAGACCACACTTGTTTCAGTTTTCAAGCCACTCAGACACTTCCTTGTCTGTCAGATTCTGTGAAGATTCCATACCAACCTCGTTGAAGGTCGAGTTTTTATTCATCCCTCAGGCCTATATATAGGAAAGCATCGGATATAATCATCCATCCCGCTGAACGACAATCAGTAATCAATCATTTACATTCACTACATCTATAGTAAGAATTGTGTAGACCACTTCGTATGAAAAGATGTAATGATTTCCGCAATTCAAAATACCTTAGAGCATTATTGGTTACAATATAGGTTGCCCAAAGTTTTAGTTCACAAACACAAAAGACACGGCTCGGTATATACCAGGTTACCACCCCAACATTGCACGTAGTGTAATGGCACGCCGCTTGCTGTGACTGGTACTCGGCTTTTCATACCAATTATTTACATTATTGTTACTGATGATCAACAAAGCATGGGCACTTTTCCCAGCGATACTCTTCACTGGTATTATAATCTTTTAGACCTACGAAGCTCAGTTGCAAAATGAAAATTATCATACTAAAGAGATTAGCCCCTATAATGAAGGTGAGTCAGGCGTGATCCACACTAACTTGCGAGAAACAACGTTCGGCATCGACGTTCTAAGAATGAACGTGAAGAGTGTACAAACAAATTCGCCACGTAGTCAGACGGGTTTGTAAATCTTTACATAACTATCTAAAAGTGGCTCAGACAATACGGCACGGTTACGTGGGCTCGGACTGACCTTTCATCTCCGGATAACAACAACGCGTACACGTCGTCTAGGGCGTTGCGTTGAACGCATGCGTTAGTAGCGGTATACTGCACACGTACAGTGCCTACATACTGTACACGTACTGTACAAGTCGTGTACACATGTACACATGTACATGTACATGTGTACATGTGTATACATGTACATGTGTATATGTGTACATGTACATGTGTACATGTGTACATGTACATGTGTATATGTACATGTACATGTTTAAAATGTACACGTACACACTCGTACAACGTACATGTACATGTAGGCCCTACATGTGGGCCTAAAATGTATTATGTACACGTACATGTACTGTGTACATGTACATGTATGTCCTGCTAAGAGCGAAACGCTTAGACCCCCAACTAATTTAGATTTTCATTTCTAAATCCAATGAAACTCGCCGGGACTCTACTAGAGAGCAGGCCCGGCTCACATACGATTCATTATTGTACGACTTTGTCCATTTCTTGTCGAAAATGAATTTCCGAAACAGGTTACGAGACTGAGGGGTTACGCAGGCCTAAACCCGCCAGAGATATGTCGATCTCAAAACAGGTTAGACTGCCTGGCGTTTGGATCCAACCGCAGAAATCTTCTCAGATGCCTCTCTAGAGGCAGAACCTTTCTCGGAGTCACATCCCGAAAGGATTCTGCCTTGGAGAAAGGTCCTGATGGAATCGGAATACCAGGCTCTCCAACTTCTAGAGATTCCAATTAAGATACAGTTACGACATGATTGTCTCCATTTGCAGACCAGGGAACCTATGATGGAGACACCTTTATCTCAGTTCAATTAAAGGGAAGGTTGGATAATGACTCTTTGGCTATCTGTTGTACATGGGCTACCCGATGATAAGCTGAAAAAATGTACTAGTAGATGGCCTGACGTTGTTATCCTAGCAGCATCAATCTCAAAGTCGGAAGGCCTCTGCCTCTGAGAAAGGTCCTGCTAGGATGGAAATGTCGGGCCCTGTACATGTCACGAGATTTGCATTTTAGAAAAATTAAGTCAGTAATGAACTGCTCAGTTAATTTTATGTGAGACCTGATATCGAAGGTGGGAACAGGGCTCAGTCCTGCATGATTTTGCAAGGTTTCTCATCAAACAGCTGATTGCAGTTATCAGCATCAAAGAATGAACCTTTTCTTTATACTAATAATCGACCAATATGCTGTAGTATTGATTCTCCCAACTTGTATATGCTCAAAACACGAAACATGTTTTCCTTCACTGCAATAAAAGATATGACACGTCGAGTCAACGCCCCACCCGGAAACGAACAGCAGAGCGGCCGTGGGCTTGACGTCACAGCGCAGGGCGCCCGGCCGGCCAATCAGAAACGCCCCCCATGAGGAATGCTAATCATTATTCGGCGCTTCACCGGCGACGCTCGGGCAATATCACTCCGCGCCTTTGTGAGAGTCTCTCTCACTCCATCTAAGGACTTGGTAATGACGAATGGTTCACGATAATTGTTGTCAGTTGAGTTTCGACCGATTGTTGATTTCAGTGTGAAAAAAACCCAGAATAAAATCCACATTTTGAGCTGGGGTGCCGAAGAGTGAAGAATTAAAACCGTGAGCCTAGTCATGGTTCTGGGTAGGGTCAGGAGGAAGATGTCAAAGCTAGTCCAAAATATTTGTCCTGATCAAATTAGATTTGCAAGGCAATGGAGAGACCCATCCACCCAAATGCTTTCAACAAGAGGGGAGGGGATGGGGTGCCTCATCACCTAGCCTTAACAACAAATTGTTATGTAAACACAGATCCATGCACCCATTCGAACCAGTGAGGAGATATGCAAAGTAAAGCAGAACAAGTCAGAGTTCTAAAAATATGAAGGTACCCCATGAGTACGTCAACTGCGAAGAAAGAAACCCGATAATCTGAGTGTACACAGGCGTATTTTCTCCTATCTCCCCATCATTGATATTTTAATTCCACTCTTTTTTTTGGTGGGGGGGGGGCAAAGGCAATGGGGCTAGGCCTCCAGAAACCCCCTCCCCAGGATGTGCCACTGGTAGCAAAGTAGCAAACCAGTGACTGTTGCAATGTAAAAACGTCAGGAACATCACTCCGTCGGGGTTTAATAGAAATGTAAAGGTTCGTGATTGATTTTGAGCATCGTAATCCAATAACTGGCCTCTCATTGCCCAATAATGTCGCCTGTCGACAGTTTGACTATTGTTGATTAACGTGTAGGTTAAATACTGCTCAGCGTTTCTTTCAATTGTGTGGATGTTCCTTCGATACTGGACCAAGACTGTATCCCACCTCAAGAATCGACATCCGATCACCAGGGATGATCAAGGATGATCAGGGACGATCATTACAAAACGGGTTGAAGTGCAGGGTACTTGGTATGGGGGCATGGTCATCATGGCAGACCATGGCTTATTGCACTGCAGAGATGAACACGAGACCTTGGGCCGTGCGTCCACGAAGCAGGTGAAGTAGGGAAGATATGCCAAGCACGGGAGGTTTTCGGTACTGGGCTTCCACCAAAGACATTCCTGTTGAACGGTTTATGGGTGTTGACTTGCGTGTGATTACTTAGTAACACGCTGTAAAAACTGTGTGAGAAAACTGAGAACGTAGGCCAAAATCGTTTGAAAAATGCTCTAGAGTCTACAGCAGCTGGTTTTGACCGACGCATTCCAATAGTTGAGCGTGTATGCAACCAGTCGATCAACCTCGGACAAAAAGCAGGTTAGATATTACACGACACTATTTTACAGTGTAAATTAAGATGGTACTTACACTTACTTACAATTACATACACTTTGAGGGGCATTTTTCTGCCGATGTGGAGTACTAGACAGTGTATGCATGGGCAGCTTGTTGGAATTGACGCCCCGGTGTCTCACTTCGTCACATAAAAATAATTATGATCAACATCTTGGGCAAGGCAGGGTTATAGAGACAGAGCATTGTGAGGTGGTGTCCCCTTTTGTGATTCCCTTTTTTCCTCCAAGATTCTTCCACATTCCCCCTGCTGCCCTCTCCCGTCGTAGGGGATGTAATAGTGCTGCCCGAATGTATGGCATCATTCAGCCAGTTTGAGCTTTTGTTTTGCCTCGTGTAAAACATGTCTAAACTTGGCACAATTTGTCAGGCAAACAAAGGAAAGTAAAAAGGAGAAACAATTTTATTGGCTAAATTCCATACGCTTTCTCTTCGCTTGGTTGTGGAAATGAATGCTGTAGCCGAGTTTGGAACTTTTTTTGGTTGAAGTTGAATGCAAATGGCAATGTGATCCCTGAAGATAAACGGCAGATTATGATTAAACACTCCTGACTTGCACCCCACCTAACAAAAACATGTAGTGGATTATTAGTGGATTATTAGGGAGATTATGGTAGCTCAGGTACACAGAGCGCTGGTATGTTCAACCAGAGGCCTGAGTGAAAAATCCCCGTCTATAGACTATAGTCTGGGCAAATCATGTTATAGTTAACGCAGACCGATTGCATGATACGTATCATTCAACGGTCACTTGACACGGGATGCGTTCGTGCATAGGCCGAATGCACTCGGTTAGTGCTACGCGAAGAGCCACCACAGATCGTAGAAGGCTTATTGTAATCAACCAAGGGTCGGCTATAGTCCACAAATACCTCTCTTCAATGAATATGGAATCCTGATCAACCAACACTGATAGCGCACACCATTCCTCTTTAGCTCCAGTTAGAAAAGTCCATAGACTAGCACGGCACTGAAGAAAAAAAAACACTTCAGTGAAAATTGACGTCCAAAATCGTTCGCCCAACATTAATGGTCAGGCCAACAAAAGATTTAGGCCAACAAAAATCCACCAGCTCGGCTTTTGTCCGCCAATGCAGTTACCAGTTCGCTAATGTTGGTCAAAATATTCGTAGAATATTGCTTTAATAGCATTTCTGGTGCATGGGATTAAATTGATATTGCTCCGCGGTATGTGGGCCAGAGAAAGACAGAGAAAGGAACCAGGATAGGTAATTGTTGGATGATGAGATTTCCTGCATCCCTGCCTGCAAGTAAAGGATTTGGTGTGGAGCGATGGGACAGATTTGGAGGATAATTCGGAACATCCTGAAAACCGTGTTTTTACCGGTCGTATGACATCTCTTTAGAGAATTGTAATATCCGGCACGGGCAAAAATCTACGAGACCAATAAATTCTACCAGCGACTCCCCGAGTGATGTAGCACTTTTACACGATTAACAAGCGGCATTCATCGAGCAGTACAGTCGCTCTCAACCAGCGCACAAGTAATACACATTCGCTGTTTACATAGGGCCTATACCCCCGATACATGATCGATTATTTAGATTTTCAACATGCAGCCTTGAGAAAAGACTACGCTTATGGTGAAGTCCACACAGATGTTATTTTTCTTCTTATGCTGCAAATTGAAGCGGTTTATATTTATCCCAAAACGGCATGCGGCACTATTGCTATCTCCCCGCGAGAAACGACCTTGATTAGTCCTAGTATGTGCAGTGAGAGATGACTCTGAACAATACGATTTTCCATAAAAAATGAGACGATGAGGTATACATGTACATTACACTGTGGTCTTATAATACAATGGTTAGCACAGCAGTTGTCGGGGTGGGGGGTTCGCAAGACGACTGGGATGGTCACCTACATAATTTCGACTTCCACGGTCACGCTCATGACAAAGGCCACTCACTATACTGTGTGTGCACCTCAATCATCAGCAACAGAGTGAAGGCGATGGCTACAGTCGGAGGCAAAGACGTTATCCCAGCACGCAGGAGTGACCTTTGGCTTCACTGCCACTGTTGTTTTGACCCCCCCCCCCTCCACCAGACCAAACGGGCTCGGGCTCTGGTCGCGTCGCCGTCGTCCACCGTTCTGAGAATACCTATTGATGTTGCGATGCCCTTTCCTGTTCAAAAACAAATAGTTAGTTATCCCACATCAGTCTGGTGGGCAGGTCACCCACCTCCAAAACTGTGGCCGAAGATCAAGACCCCATTGCATACACAATGTTCAGGAATCTCCCAATGTTATTTCGGAAGATAAAAGAACATCCCTAACTTAGGATTAGAACATCTTCCAAAATGTGTGCAACCAGCTGAACAAAAATACATTATTGACGACTATTATCAAAGGTTCCTAAGCTGAATGTTATGTTCGCTGTCACTTTCCATGTATATCTGTCTCTTTCTCCGTCTATGAGTTAGTTTCCGTCTATTGGCCTCTCTCGCTCCTATCTCCCTCTCCCTCCCTCTCTCTTTGTTCCTCGCCTATCCTTTCAACACTCTTTGTCTCGGTCTCTCTTTCCCAGGCTCTTCCAATTCATCTCTCTCTCAGTGTATCTCCTCTCTCTACCCATACCTCGGACCTACCCGAGTTGGATTCCACCTCTCAGGAAGACCGGGTGCCGTCTACGAAGCCATATTGAATTTCTATGCCTGAATGAACCAACGACCACCGCTACACCACGCTCATCTGCCACAGAAGATCGTACACCCTGCCTCAACTCGTTGTACACTATACAAATTGATTCACTTCATTGGTTATCTTTGTTTTAAAGCAGCACGAGCTGCAATTGGGGTCCAAGTGTAGGCCTACCAGTTATGCAGTTATGAGCATAGGCAGTGAATAGTCATAATGTAATATAGTAAAACTCGTTTTTGTTATAGCAAACATCGTATTGACGGGACGCGGCTCTATATTTGGTTTATCGGTATGAACCATACATAATGTGTGGTTCTTGAAAACCATCCTCGTTGTACACTATGCCAATTAGCCCTCGTTATGTTTACAGGGCGTGACTTAACTATAGCCTCCAGTTAATTATCTACACTGCAAAGGAACAACAAGCCTTAAAGTGTGGAACCAACCATGAGGGAGAATATGATTATACAGTCATGGTTGCAACACCATGCCGGCACACAGCGGCGTATCCGGCACACACAGACAGTCATCAATATAAGGTCACAGGTAATCATTTACTCGTTGGTGTAGGTAGGCAATTCGTGATAAAGCATCTTGACCCAAGGATGCAAACGCATACACCACAGACCCTTTATACGAAACGAAGGGTTAGGCTCGGGCTTGCTATGTCCTATGTTTTAAAGGGCGTGCCAGTTTCCAGTGAGTATGTACTGCAAACTAAAAACAAGCCTTACAAATTCACAGGCAAGATAAAACCTGTACTGTCTGGTTCTGCGAACCTGAGCTAGGGATTCGCAAAAGGCCACATAGACAGGACTGGTGCCCTGCAGCTCTAAGTAAGGTTACCACAAATGGGCCACGGACCTCCACACACCATGCAGTCCGCATAGCCTCAGCACAAGACTCTCTAAGTAAGGGCACCACTAATGGGCCACGGACCTCCGCACAACATAAATAATGCACAATAAGGCGGCAATTTTCTAATCAATGTAGTTCCCAATTACCCAAATCAATCCCACACAGTGGTTGTGTCCATGATCATTTGAGCATGAAACTACTATGCTTGCATAAATCTTGAGATACATGTATAGTGCTATCTACAGGAAAATAGTCAGAATGCATATGGCCACGTTATTATTGGAATTATGCATAATTATTATTACTATTTTCTACACAGAACACAGAATGTGCATAGGATTGAAGCGCGTACAAAACCAATTATAAAACCTTACCTTAGTGACCTTCTTTTGACCGTAGGCCTATGCCCTTGTGCATGAAGGCACCTGCTGATGTTCTTATGAAAACATCGTTCCAACAAGCCAAATTCATCAAGTTTCAATTTCTGTAATACCTCTTACCGACTAGAAAGACCGGGGTATTCATATCTTCAAATAAAAAATATCTGGGAGCAAAGGTTTCGATACTAACAGGACCTTTCTCTGGCTTTGGGACAGGTTAAAACATACGGCCGAAATAGAAAATAGTCTCAGTCGTAGTGATAACAATTACCTCTATATGTCTTTCAAGTCGCTGCAGGGTTCACAAAACGAGTAGGCCTACAAGTACAACTATTGGTTAAAATGGGGAAGATGTCAATGCATTCAACCAGAAACCGTCCCGGTGATCAAACTTCATCACAAAATACATGCATACCCATGCCTCTGAGATCAGGACAGGTGAGCTTATAGCGGAGAACGTTAACGACGCGTTTAAAAAGACTACACATTAAACAGTCGATGGCCCGTTGCAATTGACAAAGGCATACGGCTGTTACCTGACTTTTACGACGCGGCGTGACAGTATGTTGAGTGGAGGGCGACCCAACCGCTGGTTCGCGCCAATCCAACAGGCGTTATTTGATGCGCATGGGCACCAGCTAACATATCTCCGATCTCGGTCCGTGCGTGTGAAGCACACGGCGCAGCGCCTTTGTGTGTCAGTGCCATACAGACAGACTTATGGCAGTCTCTGGCGCAGCTGCTTGGAGCATGGAGCTCCATGCTAAACTTGAAGCCAGCCTTTGGGGAAAAAACTCCTCCATGGTTCACTGTAAAAAAAAATATTTTGACCAACGTTGGTTGAAAATACTAACTGGCAATGGTCAATGAAAACACATCTGTTGGATTGTTTTGATCAAGATTTGTCACAAGTTTGCAACAGTCAAACCAGATTAAGTGATGTGTAAATGATTTGGCCTATTTTACCAAGCCTTGTTTTTAGAGTAATTATACAAAAATCTTGCAAACTGCTTACAACCTTCAATGACCAAAACGCAAATAAGACTAACGTTAGAGGGCCAGACGTTTCGATCTTAGCAGGATCTTTCTCAACTGAGGCTGAACGTCTCTTTACTGGTACTGAGCAGGATTACAAAAGACCCTTCCACGCTTTTTTGTGATCAACATTCGTACACCATCTGCTCAGTATAAATAACCACTCGCAGTTTGGGCTTTCAAGTCAGTTTTATTCAGCAAGGCTTTTCCTAATGGGGTACATCTCAGAGCTTAAGCGTGCCTATATGGAAATCGCTCCCGGGCTAATCACTGGTGAAACCCAAACGTGCGTTGGGCCTACGGCAAACTGTGCAATGCATTGTAGGCTACGAGCATGCGGGACACTGCTTGCACTTTTCTCGGAGCGACCACTAACCAACAGGCCGATATTGTACAGTGACCTCTCAATGCGCGCAGGAACAACAGAATATTGCCACTTTTGAGGCTATAACCTCAAAATGGCTGATGATTTTTACCGGTACAAGCGGGAAAAGGGTCACAAGTTTCCATCCTTCCAGGACCAGAAAGAACAAGGAGAAGTAATCCGATTCGGACGACCGATCGAGGATGGACAAAAGAGGAAAGCTGGCAGACAGACCAGGGTCCGGCTCAGATCAAACTCCAAGGGAAAGCCAAGTAGTTGGGAACAGACTCAAAGAAGGAAAGGGAATTATTTGAAATAAGGAAGTTTTATCAAAATGTGCAAACCAAGCAGTCACGGGAAGGTAATCCACTTAGTACATATATAGGCTGCGTGTTTTCTATGCGAAAGGAAACTTAATCCGTTATGGGGAATTAAAGTCTAGACATGCACTGTCACAACGTTTGTCGATAAAAGGGGTGCGGCCAAATTATTTGTCAGGTATTATACAAAACAAATTGGGAGTATAATTATTATTGGTTTCGACCATCATAAGCCAACAGCTCTGGTTGACAAAGTAAAAAATACTGGTTGATATTTTGACGAACGTTGGTAAAAAATATTTTCTCCAAACAATACAGCTTTTTCAAAAATCATGGCAGGACCTTTTTCAAAGCAACAATCACAGCGTTTTGGAAAATGCACTATTCACAATGAATATCCTTATTTACCCGTAGGCCTCCGTGTAGTATAAAGTGTACAAACGTGACATTCTGCTATTTTCTTTTGTTGAGGCAGGCGGGCACGGATAGTGCTTTGCCAAGGTCAGCTCTTACAGCAAAGGCACGCAGTCCATGTGCAGACAAACCACTGATCCGTGGTACGTGTACGTAAATAAACCAGCACAAGCGTGTGATGAAATAATATTAACTTCAACATGGAAGTCAACGGCGTATGGAGCGCGTACACGCATGCGTGTGGTAGCACCATCGACAACGGTATAAGCCTATCTGATTCTAATAAATTAATAGCTATGGCTTCAAACTGAACACAAGTCCGAAGAGGCTCTGACATCCTGAGCGGCTACAGCCAGTCCGCACATTATTCGTGTGGTATATGGGACGCGTTCTTAATCTCGTCATGTATGGAAACCCTCCTTTGTTATCGATTAGAACGAGTTACGATGCCCCCAGCTTACACGATGGGGAGTTGATGCGGAAAATCATGTTTTTTCCCTACACGTCAATCCCTTCTTTGACTGACCCCTGGTAGGCCTAAATAAAGACTCCGTGGGAATTATCTGCTATTGTCAGCAGTGAACGTCGGGGACGGATACACCATGGTGATCATTGATTGGTTAGTGACAGGTTCAGGATAGAGTGAAAGGAATGGAAAGGAAAGGAAAGGAAGGGAAAGGAATGGGAAAAGGAAAGGAAAGGAAAGGAAAAGAAAGGAATGGAGAGGAAAGGAATTAGCTAACATCGAACTGAAATCTCTTGCGGTTAAAACTTGAAGAAGTATAAAGTAAAAGTAAATGTATTTCCCTTTTGTTCTGTAATGGAGAAACCGCAGCCGTGAATGAGTTCAACGGGCCATGCAGATTTGGAACTTTCCTACAGATTATCACACAAAATAGCGTATATTCCAAGCACTTACTGCAAACAACTATCCGGTAAAGTCATGGTATCACAAAAGATGTGTAGCAAAGATTATTGCCAAAGAAGAAAAATATCACTTCCATTTCTGCGGACACTTGCCATTCAAAGGTACGCGACTGTTTTTAATTCAAGAAAAAGGCACTGACAAAATTCATTCTTCAACCATTTTGAATATCTGTGCCACATTAACGGGTGAACGCTAGTGCAAGATATTTCGCCAAGTAAATATAAATTATCATATGAAAATATTCATATCAAATTTCTCAGAAATAAGTAGTGGCGGGTACTGTAAACAGTCAAACATAAAAGCAATTACGAAAACTTAACAAAAAACACTGCAACAGTTGGTCCTAGTCCTGAAAATTACCCTGGAAAATAATAAATGAATAATAACATCTGAAGCTTACGAAACAAATCTAAATAAACGTAGGCCTACATTATTCATACCATATAGAATTAATTTATACAAAATATCAGTATTTCGTTAGTCGTTAGTGTTGAACCTTTTAATCTACAGTAATCCACATCGTTTGAGCTGTTTGAGTGTTGGCCGAGCGGCCTTGTTAAAAATAAACACAAAAATATGGTATCAAAAGAGAAGACTTGGACGGAATTACTGGTATCGAAACGAATACCAATTACTTTATACCACTGAGCTGCAAGATTGAAAGACGTCGGAAATAATACGCAAAATACGTTCATCCACATTATCGGGGGCTTTGCCCTGCAAATAGTAATTTCAACAGCCCACTTCATCACCGAGGAAAAATCCCATTGCCATGCATAGGGGTGCATCTAATGGGCCCTTGGGTGGGTTAGTCGGGACCAAAGGATGCTATATCAACGGAGGTCATCGAACATTGATGCAATCCCTCTAATCTAACAAAGATTTCCTTCTGGCCAGGGAATGGGGACTAAAGGAACCAGGGAAAACCAATGGGCCGGCTCGCTTAACCACAATCGAGCGTACTATAGGCCTATAGCTGCATACCACATTCATTCTAGATCACGACACTGCATTTACAAATAGGACTCCAGGTATAGGTCAAAAAGAAAAGTGTAGACCTAAGTTTGTTATACGAATTTCAGCTGCATGAAACTGTGTGGTGGGCGTGGCCAGCCCAACAACTTGGACGGGCTACCTAATGTATTCGTCCACAAAACATGCCAACCAGGAGCCAAAATCACGACAGATAAACATAATAATGTACAAAGCATAACAGCAGTGTAAGGCCTCTTGTCACAAAGATCATCGGTTGGGTATCAGATGATTTGACCCGTCCCATGTTGTTTCGACCGGATAGCCATCGTGTATTTTTCACCCCATAGTCCAGTACAATCGGCTTTCTACTGGGGGACATTTTATCGGTCGGATGTATTCAACCGGCACTCAACCGATGATCTTTTTTCCAGGTTGCAGTCCTGGTGCTTTCCATATGCGATTTCTGATCCATGGATTATCGAACTAGAAACGGCCGCCTCCGCCGGCCCTCTAGTTCTACTATAGGGTATGTGGTAAGAGTCTAACCATTCCATACTAGAATACCTTTTCTCTGAGCGTGCGTTGGTTTGGAAATGAACCCGCTTCACTTGAACCAACACAATATTATTGGTTTCAAGATTTTGGTTTCATTCGATAACCAACACAACCGAGATTATTGTTTCATTCGGAACTACGGAAAACCTACTCCCTATAACTTTACATTTTCATTCAGGATTCAGTTCTTAGAAAAGGTTTGCCCGAACGGACGAGTCTCTTTGAATCCTACACTCATAGTCACCCGTCAATGTTAGTACTGTACTATTGCTGAATACTTGAATCCAATCTACACAATCATAACAGCAAATTAAAATCTTTATCACAATCTCCTTGTTACATCTGCTCCAAAATTACTCAATATCAAATTAATATTACGGATGTAATTATCAATTTACTTATTTACTGTTCAGAATATCTCATCATTCTTAGATATAACATGCAGTCAACATGCATAATGCATGTGATTGTATTTTTTTATTAATTGATTTACGTTATAAGATTACTCACCATGTCTTAATACAAAATGTGCCTCTTGTACTTCAAAAATGATGAATACAAAATGTGATTACCCGGTCATTTATTGCCTGATCATTGATCAATGTGAAATTCTTCATTCCTGAATATATTGTGCATACCATAAAGATAATTGCTCTCCATGAACAAGATTAAATATTCATTCATCCTTCCTTGATACATTATACAGATGTATGCTTGAAAACATAATTATTGCAGGATGTCCTGTGTACACTAAGAGAGGTATGACATGAAAGCAGTCATTCTGCTTGGTGAAAGAAGCTGGGGTCATTGGGATAAGGCTGCTCCATCCTGGTTCCTTTTCAACATTTGAGTTTCTGTCACCAGTCACAGCTCCTTTATTCTACATGAATGTTCAGTCAACAATATCACAATTCGGGTGCATTCAAGTAAAACAAAATGAATATACCAAAGTGTTCATTGAGGGCTATTGAGTTCTTCTGAGACTTTCACTTCATGGTTTTGGATATTGGTGAGGATGAGTTGGTGAAAGTCTGAGCCAGAGTCCGAGCTGAGGATGGCCTGGCTATTAATGTCCTTCATTGTAGTTATTGCACAATTGTATGTAGTTGGCCATGGTGTATGATACCAATAGACTGAAAAATATCTATTCTCACCATGCTATCGGTATTGTTCCTCTGTATGGAATTTACAATTTGTTTGGTCATTTTGTTCTATAACTTTTGTTTCAATCTGGTCTCCTCAGCTGTGTGTTTGGTTGTATGTTTGGTCACATGCTTAGTGCAGTACTGGCAGCTGTCTTGGTAACAGTGTGGTAGAAACAATTTGGTCTGGTCTGGTAACTAGTCTCGTGTTCTCTCTGGTAACTCATCTGGCTAGGAGGGTTCACTGGTATGGTGAATGGTCAGGTTACTAGATGTAAAGCCTGTGGCCCTCCAACCATGTCCCATTTAACTGGCTATAGTTGGAAATAGCACACATCTATGGGCATTATCTGTAGCCAATAGTTACTTACTTCCATAGGCTGAAGTGTAACATGAAGACGCAGCCGGCAAAAACATCTCGGAAGAGCAGTTCACCACAGAGCTGGTCTATGGTACCACTATGAGAGAACTTAATCTTTAAGAATTCTACAAGAATCCAGAGTACTATGCAAACCATAATAATATGTATAATAAACTGATAAAGTAACATTATACCCCATACATTTCCATATCTCATATTGTTTCACATAATGGGGTATTAAATTGATTCATCTACAGGGACACAGCATGCACCTGTTTCTCCCTCCCCTTCCCAGGCAGTGTCTCTTGCCCTGTGGGTGCACTGATAGCCTGGTGCTGGGCATGGCTTGCTAGGGCTACGCCCTGCCGGCCGGCAATGGACCCAGCCTCCCGCCGGACCAATGTGCCCAGTTCCATGCCGGGCCTGAGCAGCTGCGGGGCTCCAATGCCAGCACCCGCACCCGCACTGCTACCCTGGGTGACGACTGCAGCGGGCTGAGGTTGGGGCAGGGACGAGGAGGCGTGAGGGCGCTCTGCAAGACACTCCGAATCTTCCACGGCGAGTCCGCAACAGGACCAGTGCCACTTACCTGGGTGACCTGGATGACCATGACCGCATCCCTTGAAGCCGCCTACACAACAGGAAAAAAATACATCCATAACCACACACATAAACAGACTTCAGATCCAAGCCCAATTTTTTACAACTGCTTAAACAACCAACCCTTAAGCACCAAAATATTGGCAGAATGAAATCAGGTTATCACCGGAAGCAACACTTCAATCTTAGTCTCCCAGAATAATATGCATGTATGGGCAATGACTTACCTGGCATTCTGCCGCCACACGCACAGGTGGCTTGTCTGCTGCCCTCGCTTGAGCAAAATGTGCAGCAGTGCCAGAGGCCAGGGTGCTCCCTCCAGCCCTCGTGCACTGTCACTTTAAAGGGGCTCCCCTGAAAAATGATGGAAAAAGAACAAGTTTCAAAAGGCATTTAGATTTGACCTTGTCTCTTCCAGCTCAAAAAAGAGTGCATGTTGCTCATGCATTTCCAAAAGCTCAACTACGAGTTTACAAATGTACTTGAGAAGGAGAGCTGTATGCCTTTTCAAGTTTATGAAGAGGGTAGAGAAGATTACATAACAGCATGACATATGCACCTCTAGCATATGAACAAATAGTATGTGTAAAAAGAATAAAAGTAGATGGATCTTGTTTAACTCATACGAATACATTTCCACAAATTAAATCTGAAGACAAGGATAAAGAGATAAAGAGTGTGACATCATGAGCTGCAAGACTGAATAACTGTTTTCACATTCAAAATATCATTGTTTTATCATGAAGGATTACATAAGTGAGTACTGAGTCAGTGGTGGGGTTTTGGGAGAGGGAAGGTGGATAAGGCTGGGGAATTGGTTGGGAGTTTGTTTGGGCTGTTGTAGGCTGAGAGACATGCCTTGATATGCTGTCCATCCAGGAACACACTGAGCACATGAGTGGCATGGACTACTGGCGTGTACTCCACCCGGTAAGATCCATCCTCCTCGTCAAATATTTGACAATTGGTCATTCTGAAGCAAGGCAAAAAAAACACGATAAAAAAGGAAAGGAACAAAATAATTCCCAGATAAAGCAGGGAAAAATAAGAAAAAGCACTTTACAAAAAATATGCAAATCAAAAACACAAATATATGCTCACAAATAAATGCAATCTATATGCAAATAAATGCAAATTATTTGCGAGGTAAAATGCCAATCATAAGTAAATTAGTAGAGTTTTAAGAAAAAAATAATTTCACATTAAATGTGAATTATATGCGAATTTGAATAGGTGCAAATTATATGCAAATCATGGATAGATTCGGATAATCTTATCACCCTTCAGAAGCATATGTATAGATCACAATTTTCTTGATACAAGAGAGTGATAGGTAAAGTGTATGCCTTTCATATGCAAAGATATGCAAAATAAAGATAAATGCATGCAACAGGAATGCTCAAGGCATAAATAAAAGCAGTCCACATGACACCAAATTGGAAATAAATAGGCCTATGTTTTGTTTTATGCATCGTACCTGTTTCTGACGGACTCCACAGCTAGTGTGGCCCTTACATCCTCACCACCTTTGTGGTAAGGCTGGCCATCCACGTCCACAGTGATCAGGAGGAACTCAGCCACCATACCTTGTCTAGCCTCATGAACACCTTGGAAGAACACCACAAAGAAAAGAAATGAATATAACAAAGACAATCCTTAGGGCTTCCCAAATAGTTAAGGAAAAGGGTGATCAAAGGCACGCAATGTCTTGTACTCTCGTTGCTGGTACAATGTAGCTACCAGTAACGAGACATGACTCAGATCACCCTTCACCTTACGTGTACCACCACGATGAACAACCATTTCGTTACTATTGATCCCAAATAGTTGCATGCACATGGTAAGGGACACAGACCACGGACTTGCATGAGGAAGAGGTCAAGGAGGAGGAGGTTGAGGAGGAGGAGGAAGAGGAGGAGCAGGAGCAGGAGCAGGAGGAGGGGGAGGAGGAGCAGGAGGAGCAGGAGCAGGAGGAGGGGAGGAGGAGGAAGAGGAGGAGGAGGAGGAGGAGGAGGATCAGGATGGGCTAATGATGAGGATTGGAATGACAAAATTGATGCCTATGTTGTAGATGACAATAAAAAATGTGTGCTTCCTTACCTTCACCCCTTAAGAAGCACTTGAGTGGATCCAGCTGCTTGGCCTCCAGTACTCCTTGCACCTCATAGCTGTTCACCTTGCCGGCCTTGGCCCTTGCCTTGAAGCGAAGGCTGCCATCCACCTGCGGGCTGCACTGGTAGGAGGCACGGTTCAGCTGGCCCAGGCGGCCGCCGATGGCCGGCTTGATGGCCAGCAGCTCTTGGTTGCTGCTGTCGGCCAGCGCCCTGTTGGCCACGCTGCAGGCGTGCTGCATGTCACGCATGAGCCGCTGCAGCTGTAGACGATGGGTCTGCAGGGACTGGATGCGACCGTCGCTGATCTGGGCCAGGCGGGTCAGCAGGTTGCGGCGGTGGGATTGCAGCGCCTGGATGTAGCCGTCAAAGTAGGCGCTGACCTCGTGGTGGAGCTCGGCATCCCGGTCAGCCACGGCTACCTCGGCCCTGTTAACGGCCCCGATGCCGGCCCCAATGGCCTGCAGGTGGGGGTGAAGGCGGGCCACCAGGCCGCTCAGGACTCGGCGGTGATGGGCCGCCACATCATCGGCGTACTCCACCAGGTGCTCCCTATGCTCCACTAAGCAGCAGTCTCGGCAGGCAGACAGCTGGCAGGTCTCGCAGAACAGCCGCAGCTCCTCGGATGGATGTCGGGGGCAGGCGGCCGGAACGGCTGTAAAGGCCCCCGATCCCTTGCCCAACCCCTGACGGGCCTCGGCTAAGGAGAGGAGGGTATGGCCGGCCGTCTTGCGCTGGCGTTGGTGGGCCTGGCCACAGAAGGTGCAGACATTGGCCCCACATTCCAGGCAGCGCGATACAGCCTCGGAGCCGTCCGTGCACAAATCGCAAGGTGTCTCCCCGGCACCTGAGTTCAAGCAGTCCAGTGTGAGCCGCCTCCTGACACCAAAGTCCACAGGCAGTGATTCCAAACCACCGCCGGAGGGCAACTCTGTCTCCTCCTCGCAGGCCGGGCATCGGATGGTGGCACTGATCTGACTACTGTGGCCAGTGAGGCCACTGCCCAGGCTACTCAAAGAGCTGGAAGAGCTGGGGCGGTCCTCCAAATGCGGGACGGCCAAGGATTTCAGGCAGGCCCCACAGAAGGTGTGCAGGCAGGCCAGGAGCCGAGGATCAGCGTAGCGATGCTTGCAGATGCCGCAGAGCAACGATGACGACTCCGTCTCCACGGCAGCCGGTTTCTTGGCAACAGAGGCAGCGGTCGCCATGGCAACCGATGAGCTGGCAACCGAGGATGAGGATGGCACATCACTCTCGCCGCTCACTGTGTCTGACATGTTACTCAGTGAGTGAGACACAGGTTGATTGCGATGAGATTGCTGATTGGGGTTCTGGTGGTAATATAAAGCCAATGAAAAAAGAAAAATCCATTACAATCCAATCAAATCTGTCTGATAAACTACATACAGTGGGTTGCAAGTCCAGCTTGGAAAGAGTTCAGTGGACAACACTTGACATTGTGAACACAATTGGCAATTTTAGTCAGTAAGCAATTGGCAACATTTTTGTATAGGCCCCTATCACCAGTATCAGTCATTATCATGTATCACTACTCACAAGTATCACTAGTAATAGTATCACTATCAGTATCACTTTAAAACTTCATGAAAAGTATTAACTAAGTTTTATGAAACTCGATGTGGGGCGTGTGCTGTTTTGCAGCTTTGGTAGTGCATTTCACTGAACAGAAAAGGTGTATGCTTTGCTTACATCCATAAGTCAACTACTGACAAAAAGGGGAGAGAGTAATAAATTGTAGAAAACCAAAATAAAATGCTTACGTCTGGCAACTCAATCATCCCAACCTCAGTACAGTCTAGTCAGTCATAAAAATCATAATTATTTGCTGCGGCTTGATGTAACACGCAAACGTATTGGAACTGGCTGCAGCCGCTTGTTGACGACTTCCATAGGCTCGTGTGTACTTTTAAGTCATAGCCAATGAATTAGGACGCAGCCTCATTTCCTGGTTGCGTAAAATAGTCTGTTACCCTGATACTTGGCGACGGTAAACATCACACTTATACACGGAAATCCCCCTTTTAATGGTCTTGATACCATACGCAGTCTAACGTCTCTTGAGGGCGCTATTTCAATTTAGTGGAGAGGAGATTTTTGAGATTTAAGGTATTCCATGTGCAGACGAACAGGAGAGGTCTCAATGAGGATTCTTCAATTGAGTTGGTCGTGCGTGAACAAAGGCCTGGGTATTACTCCTAAGAAACCATTTCTCGCCCAGGTACAACGTCTCGGCTTTGGAATTTGGCGTAGTCTTCCATACACGCTGCTAACATTGACAACAATTAACTCGAAGATGAGCTCCTCCACCAGTGACAGTGCCAGTGGCCATGGTAACTCGCTGGATGCGGTTGACGATGTTGGCATCGATGCAACGGGGACGTTCAAGTACGTCCTCATCAAAGTATGGCCCAAAGATAACAAAGACAGCTCCAAGTTCATCGTTAGAGGCTACAAATGGGCAGGGTATCATGGTAGGTTGAAAGCAACAGCTGATCTGATATTGATAACAAGAAAAATATAATCTAGGCGATTTCTTCATCTACTGAGTACTGTACTGATCTATATTTACCGTAATAATATATAAATTATAAGTATTTTGTCTTGTCTAGTTCAATATCAATATCGTATTGATGTAGCCTTAGTCCCACTGTTGCTATGTCAGCTCTTTAAAACCCTTTGTCATGTCTTTTACTGCTTGCATGTCAGCTGATGTTTTTGAAGAGGTCGAGGGCAAACTTCAGCGGCAGAAATTTGGATGTGACTGCGTCGGCGGTGGACGTATTGAGCACACACCAGCCAAGAAGACCATTTTGGTGTATGGCTACTCTCAGGTATGGGTAGCCATAGTCACAGTCAAAGCCATAACTACCACCATAGATGTACAAGTAGACATATCAACCACTTTGTTATCCAGCTGCTGTTTGAATTGTTTATTCTTCTTTTTGTTTTTCCCTCTTTTTAGGGTTTTGGGACAGCGGACCACAGTGTCACAGTGGAGAAGTTGAAAGCCAGATATCCGGACTACACCAGTATCACATTCACGAATGAAGGCTATTAAGTAGTATAGACACTTGGGACAGTCATTGGTGCTGTTGTTAACTTCAGAGGCTGTTAATAAACACTGCATGAATCTGCCCGTGCAGCTTATCTGTGATAACACGTGCAATCATTGGCTGCTGTGGCTTACTTGCAAGAATGAATGTCTCGTTGTTGAACAAGCTCTGCCTAGCACTCACGCCTGCCCTGTGGATGACTGAGCAGCGCCCTTTAGTGTCCAAGATACGTCGAGTCCTTCCACCAGCTAATCCCTTGTGAGAGATCAGGGTTTGAATTCAGCAGTGACTCAATGGCCAAATGTCTTGGGCTAGTTGAAGGCTATCCACCAACTGGCCACTCAATCCCTATTCTTTGTGTTTTAAGCAAACTTCGTCCTGTCATGGTTTTCTCTCCGAGTGTCCAAAGAAACATTCTGGACCCATAGTAGAACAACCTTGAATAAAAAGAAATCCACCTGAGCCACCGCAGGACTATCGTCTGAAATTTGCCTTTGTTCATGATATGACAGGTTTTGTCATTTATAATTAGAATAAAATAGCATCCCACTGTAAAATATAGGCCATTTGAACAAATGGCAGAATAGTTAAAGTTCAAATTGTAAGTTGAATGAAAAAAATTAAGTCCGATGAATTTCAATCGAAAAATAATGGGTCAGGTAAAACCTGGAAAGGATTGTTTAAAAATCTGGAGTATTACCCTGTAAATTGCCCAAACTTTCAAGCAGAATAGTTGTTACACATGCATCTACTAAACCCCATATACTGTGGTCATGCAGATTCCAAGCTACATAAAAATGCACATTGAATATAAATATGCTTGATGATTAAACCACTCATGGCCTGTTCACACAACCTACCTGAAGTTTGTGATTTCCTTTCGCTCCCTCCCCAAAGAAAACTTTGGAATCATCACTGAGAAGTTTTGAAAAATGGTGCAGAAAATTTGCCTGGACTCAGACTTAACACAAAGACCTCTGGCACCTGAGCTATGGCCAGCCAGTAGGTGGCAACATTAAATGTCATAATCATGCAGTGTTTCAGTAAATGATGCTTTGTGTATGCACAATGGCATGACCAACTGTCTTGAATATCTTAACACTTCAAATGCTATAGGCCTATAAGTTATAGAGAACATGTGGCATGAGGCAAACTCTCAGGCTATTTGCTGCCAAGCACTCTTCTATGCGATAAAGCACTCACTTTTTAATGGTCATTTGCTATTTAGTTAGTCAATTCCATGTCTCGTGGTTGTTGAAAAAAAAAATGAATAAAGTTGGAAATGAAGAATCCACTGTGATCTCTCATTGGTAGCACCAGTAAGTAGTGGTCATGATTCCTTTCTGGCCTCCCATTGGTGCAACCAATTAGTAGGCCATCCAATCAACTGGACAAGTTTGATATCTTGGGTCATACAGTCCATAATCAGAATCACCAAAAAGAACAAATGTCACCCAACATGCTACAGTTTTCTGGCATGCAACGTCTGCTGCTCTCACTGCTGGATTGAGTCACAATTCACAATTTTGGAAGGCAACAGGTCTAACAAATACTAATTTCCATATTTCCTATTATGCAGTTAGCCTTCAGTGCTTTTTAATATTAAGATTTGACCTTTATCTGTTTTTGCTAGCAAAATAAAACCTCTTCAGTAAAAAATATAATAATAATATTTTTTGGAAAAATAGAAGGCTCAAGGCCAGAGAAAAAAAAATGCTTGAAATTAATTTACAAACAAACAAATAAATAAAGCTGAAGTTATTGGGCTTCCAGATTCAGCCTTAGTGGTCACTTGCAAGGTTTTATAAAAGTAGAAAATTATTTGTCTAAATGAAGTAAGAGGTCCTGGCATTTCAATCCCAGTTGGCACATTCTCAAGGACCTTCCTCAGCCTTGGAATGTTGAAAACATCAGCCCACTCAAATGAAGTTGGCGAAGGAAATGTCCGTTGCTCATTGCCCTTTACTCTGATCACTCCCTACCAGCTTTACTCGTTGTCCTTTGTTTCTCATCCGTGTCCTATTCACTCTCTTCCCCCTTCCTTCGTGTTCATGCATCTGTTTTGTCCTTGTTTCTCCGCATACAGCCAGATGTGGGGCAGCAGGTCTTAGGACCATAGTAATTACTTTGCTTTTGCTGTTCCAAGCCCATCTGCAAGTATTGTTATTTGTGTACTACATATACATGTATGTTTGTGATAGCTGAATAAATAATAATAATATTAAAAATAGTGGTTCTAGGTACGCCAGTTATGCTACCAGCAACCCTTGTTTTTTCCCCAATTTTTAGATATTTAAACCATCGGTTTGTACTTGGTAATATAACAAATTAAAAACAAAGTTGCTTCAGGCTACAGTCTTCCAACCAGGGAGCCCTGGTCAGTGGTTCTAGGAAAGCCAGTAACGCTTCAAGCACTCTCGTTTTTTCCCCAATTTTTAGATACTTAAACAGTCGGTTTGTACTTGGTAAAATAAAAAAAAATTGCATTAATTTTGAAATGCTTGCAAATAAACCCAACACCTTTAAAATGAAACTAGCTGCTTTCCACTCCTTTGAATCAATAGCGATGTAGGTTTATGTCCTAGGAGCGTTGGGCTTTAGCTCGGGGATTTGGGGTTCACAAGAACCGGTCTCCTTCGCCAGTGACTCGGCCTGGGGGATGGCCAGAGTGATAGGCACAGGAGGTTTCCTGGGGGCATTTCTGGATGCGGGTGACAGCTTCCAGGAAGGTCCGGTGGACCGCAGCGTGCTGGAAACACACAGTGCCCCCTCCACGATACATCTGGTGACACTGAAAACAACAACGAAGAAAAAAAGGGGGTAATCATACACCAAAAAGGACAAAAGAGTAAAGATATTCTCACTGGGAAATGTTTAAACGTTTTAAATGTGCCTGGACCAGGATTGGAATCAAGGCATCTGGTTTAATGTCCCATTGCTCAAACCAACTGAGCTATCTAGACCTTAGGTTGAAGCCCTTCCCCGAAATTTTTTCGTTGGGGTGGGGTGCCGGTCTGAAGCATTTAATCATTAACTGCTGTATATCTCCGGGAAATATACAGCAGTTAAAAGTTGACTGCCTGGGACTGGCATCCTATCCAAGCCAAGTTTACTGTTTCTGATAATGACTGAAAATTTTCTGAGGTACCGGTAGACAGGGAGATTTCTTGAGGTAAAGAAGACAAGTTAAGGATAGTTTGCAGGGACACTATGTACAAACTGTCTGGTTCTTCTCCGAGCAGTTTGGTTCTTCACAGAACCACACAATCTCAAATCTAAAAGATTAGTTGTATATTTTAACAATGCAAACCATTGGTGACAGTTTAAAGCCCCTATACAGCATTGGTAAGATCTTAAAACAGAAATGTTCACATATTTACATGAAACTTATACAGTTTGAAGATGGTTATAGTAGAAATCTCGCACTGAAAAATGTCTGCCTAAAATGCTGTATTTTTGGAGAAAAGAAATTGTTTACGTCTCACCCCTAGATCTAAACATTTTCGCAAAACAAATAAAGCGGTTTTTCACTATTTTCTCAAGACTTGGTTGGCAGATTGAGCTGAAATTTTCACAGTTGTGCTATTTCGTGCATATGTTGGATCAGACAACGTATGGATGCTAATCTTTGACCTCGACCAATGTTGTGTTATCCCTCTAAGAGGGTTTTTTGTTGTTGGGGTGTTCCAATGGCATACCTGTCGGTTGATGTCCCCAATACAGGTCCATGTCAGGCCACTCTGGTTAGTGACCGCCCACTTGGAGTGATCCTTGGACTCGTTGAAGGCCACTGTGCTAGACAGGCTGACCGCTTGGACATTACTGACTGCTGGGCCCGAGGATGGACAGGAGGAGTTGAGGTTGCGATCGATTGGCCCATTTTGCCAGGTCTCCACGTAGAGGTTAGCGTCAAAGTATGGCACCAGCAATGCTGTGTAGAGATCTAAGGTGGGAGAGGAAGAGAGGGAGGATGTGGTGGAGGAAGAGGTGAAGAGGAGGTGGGCAAGGAGGAGTTAGAGGGGACAAGGAGGAGGAAGAGCGGACAAGGAGGAGGGCAAGGAGGAAGAAGAGGTGAAGAGTAGGTGAGCAAGGAGGAGTAAGAGGGGACAAGGAGGAGGAAGAGCGGACAAGGAGGGGGAAGAGCGGACAAGGAGGTGGAAGAGCGGACAAGAAGGAGGGCAAGGAGGAAGAAGAGGTGAAGAGTAGGTGAGCAAGGAGGAGTTAGAGGGGACAAGGAGGAGTTAGAGGGGACAAGGAGGAGGAAGAGCGGACAAGGAGGGGGAAGAGCGGACAAGGAGGTGGAAGAGCGGACAAGGAGGAGGGCAAGGAGGAAGAAGAGGTGAAGAGGAGGTATATGAGGGGAAAAGAGGAAGACGAGGAGAAGAGGAGAAGAGGAGAAGGCAGAGGTGGTTTAGCATGAAAGGGAAAGGGAAGGAAGAGAAATGTGTAATGAGAGAGGAGGGGAGAGGTGGTCGATGAACAGGAGGGAGATGAGGAAGAGGGGGAGTAGATGGATGATGATAAGGAAGAAGGGGAACGGGAGGAGGAAGGTGTCAAGGAGGATGCAGAAGAGAGGGAAGATACAAAAAGTGGAGGAAGGGTATGAGGAAAGATTTGATGAAGAAGAAAACGAAAAGGAGGGGAAGGGAGAAGGAGAGGGATAATGAATATCAAAGCGATTTGAACCTACTGCACAAAAGTTGCTATGGCAAGAGGCTTAACTACCCTTAAGACCTTAAGAAAAAAAAATTAAATAAACAAATCTCCTGCAAAACTCACCCTGCCCAAACTTGCGGGACTTGGCAAAGCTGATGAACTCCAGGCCAGCCTTTGACCTCAGATTGACCCTCCGGTACCAGGGGGGCGAATGGATAAACTGATGACGGACGATGGCCTGGATGCTTGGTGTCCCTTCAACCACGCCCTCAGGAAGATGAGAGTCATAGATCCAGGGTTGGTTGTATATCAGCTGTTTGCCTGTCCACAACGAGAATGACAATCAGCCATCCAATGAAATCTATAGGCAGTAGACTGTGCACTGTGCAAGTGCCTGGCTAGATTAAATAATATGTTAAGAGCGGTTTGAGGTGGGAGTATCTCTTTTTTGAGAATGTGCAGAGAATGCATTCTGCCTTTGAGAAAAGTCCAGCAAGGATCAAAATGTCAGGCCCTCGAAATTTCAAAAAACCATTACTAACAAAGAAACAGAAATAACAAACAAATACCGGGTAACCAAATATTTAGACAAAATACAATGAAGGAAGAAATAAATAAATAATGGAACAAATGAAAGGACAAAAGAATAAATGAAGAAATGAGCGATAGGAAAGAAAAACAAACAACTGAATGAACAAATGAATGTGCATTGAATCTCATTTGAATGCATGACCAAATGAACAAGCAGACAAAATCCCTGCCCTCACCTATTTCTTCAAACTGGTCGTAGCCGTAGGTCACACAGAGGAAGGCCTGTCCATAGATGCGTGCATTGTTGGGCCACTCATACTGCATGGAGGCATTACTGGGGAACCGGGGAGTGCTGTGCACCAGCCAAAAGCCACTGGTTGTGTCAAAGGCCAGGTCACCTGTGCAGAGGAATGGCAGAAATATAAATTACAATGAGTCTTCTAAAGCAATGTTAGGAGTTAGGACATTCATTCTATACACTTCCCTAACTTCCCTGTTCAGTGCAATAAGGAAAATAAAGGTATGTAAAAAGGTACCCAACCATAGCCTCTGTTGTTGGACCTTTTCATTTTCACATATAAAGGATTATTTGAACGTGGGTAGGATGAAAAAAATTTAAAGGAAATTATGGGGTTAAAATGACAAGAAATCAAGTACACATTGCAGTATTGTTTACGCATCATTTGTAACAGTGGTGGAATAAAAATTTGTGTGATCCAGCATTGTAAGTTACTTGTGCTGGCATCAATGAGAATACCAAACAATAAACCTTGGCACCAGCAAATTCTGAATTGTATCTGGTTCTGTGACTGCACACTGGCATTGCCCTATCACAGTTACAAAGTGATTCCGGAGCATGGCAACCCAGACTGAAGTTATTCCATTGAACTTTACTTCCACAAGTTCCACAAGGGCTGTCCCTCCAGGCCTTCTGTGTACAATGCAATCAGCTGTGTACAGTACAATCTTGCCCTCTGTGTACAATGCAGTCCACTACCTCGAATCATGCCATACCTTTTGTGTGGCCATGTGCTTCAGTCTTAGCACTGCTGTCAGGTAGTTCGTCATTGTACATCAGATAGGCTAGCTCCTGAAATCAGACACAGGAAGTTCTTTTGCTTTTCTAAGTGGTGGTGGGTTTTAGGATTTCTAAAGTGTGGTCAGCTGAATTTGGAGGGAGGACTGGGGAAGTTGACGTAGAAACCAATGTCATGCTTTCTCCCTGCTTATAACAAATAACATCTAATATCTAGCATCAAATAACATCTGTTCCAAGGTGTAGAACGGAGAGGTATCGGAACGGCTTCTTCCCTTATTCTGCCTCTACCTGGAATTCCCTTCCTGGCTCTTGCTTTCCCCCTGCCTATGATCTTGCCATTTTTAAAAGGAATGTTAATTCCTATATCTCCAGACTTCCTGAGTCCCTCTCTACCTTCTTCTTTCTCTAGCCCTTAACATTTAGTGGCTTTTGAGCCTTGTTTGGGTGATCTTGCATTAAAAAAATGTATCTGATTGACTTGAATTATCAAAACAGTTGAATGTACACTTTTCTAGATTTTTCTAAAAAAAGTTCCTCTTCACTTTTTCATTGATTAGTTTTGTTTTAGCATGCTAATCTTCAGCCGTGCTCTTATTTCTTCTTTCTCCTTTGCTTTTGCTAATACATTTGGTGTATCAATCATTATTCAGTCTAAACAAAGTACCAGTAAATGGACAAATTCTGAAGGGGGCTGCAAATAAAAGGTGTTGAAAATTGTGATTTGCAAAATGAATTTGTAAAATATCATCAGAATGTCAGGCCTTTTCTGAATATAGGATTTTAAACACAGTTGCTGGAAACTCTTGGTCAACAACAAAAGGTTGTTGAACAGAATTTGTTATGAACTAATAACAGAGAAGTTTGTCACAACTACTTGCAAAATACAGCTTTCACACAATGCCAAATGGCGACATACACTGTATAAATAAAAACTGTCGAAAGTATAACCATGGTATAACTAGCTGTCTGTCACGACGAACTATCTCTTCCTTTTGCAAAAGAGGAAGTTGGAAAACCAACGGGTCTTGTACATTGTATTCAAATGTGATGTCATGCTTCTTATGTCTTTTCTATGAGATCAGAAACTGAAACTGTTTACAAGCATTCACTTCCTGATAGATTTGTGGATACAGCTGATTGGGCAATGGCTGCCCGTGTATAACACTGCCACAGCTGTAAACATTAGGGGAAATGGGCATAATGATAATCGTCTACATGATGGCTTATGTGTTCACAGGACCAAAACCATTGTTGCAGTCTGAGCATTTGTGTGCAGAATAATATTGGATTGAATAGAAGTAGAGTACAAGCTCCTGTATATGAGTGCATGTAGGCCTGTTCAGGTTCTGCAACCATTTTTCTTTCACTGAACAGTGTTGTGAAATGTACACATATGCAGCTGTATAGTACAATATAATTATAAACATGAAGATGAAAGCGTATGCAAGTCTTGATTAATATGCTGTTCTAGGGCTTTGAAAAAAAGGGATTAAACTTTTTATCTACTTTTGGGGTGAAGAAAAGCATAAGAAATAGTGTACTCAATAGTTTCAAGTCATTTGAATGTCCTCGAAATTGTGCATCTTGGTGAGTGTAACTGGTTACAGGGCAAATTGTAAAAACATTTGCTATCATTCCACGCTAACAAATCGTTCAGGATTTTTAGTTTGAGACTCACTTAACTCTGTCACACAGCAGGATACTATAGTATAAGTACCTGGCATGGTGATGCAGGGCTAAGACTTTCCACTGGCCACAAGGAGGGATTTGAATTATTTGCCATCTAGTGCTACAGTCCACAAATGCTCATATTGCCCTACAATGCAGCCTTGGGTTGTAATCCTCTAATCTGGTCAGGCAACAGGAACTGAACCATAAACATCAGGCCCAGAGCTCCATTCTGCAAACCTCCAATTAGTCACAAGGCAGGATTCAAACCACTAAGATGAAGCCTGATGTGAGAAACCTCAAATCCCCAACTGATCAGACAGCAGGATTTGAAGCACAAACCAGTCCAGTATTGCAACCCTCAATCCTCTGCCTTAACAGAAGACAGGATTCGAACCTCCACTCACTGTAGGCCTACATATCTCCCAGTGTTACAATCCTCCAGCCTCTGACACAAGACAGGATTCACATCCCCAACATCAGGACCAGTGTTGCGATCCTCAAACCTTCAGCCTTATCAAAAGGCAGGAGACAAACCTTTCTACGTCTATGCCAAGGTTGCAATTTACTAAAAACTCAACCTCAAGTAGTTTGCAAGGCCAGATTCAAAACCACCAACTTCACAATCAGTGAAGTGCAGACCGTGTGTCTTTAAATCCGTGCCCTCTTCCCGATCTCCTGCCCCTCTTACCTGACTGTCAGAGTTGCTGTAGACCTGCTGCAGCGTGTAGGCAATAGCATGGCTGGTGTCCCGCAGCCAGACGTCTGAGAGTTGCAGCGAGGGATTGTTGACGTCCATGTACATCTGTCCATAGCCGGCCATCACCTGTGGCGCATTACTGATGCCTTTAGGCAGTTTGTACACAATGAACCTGAGAGTGCAACAGGAGTCTGATTTAAGTGAAGCTGTCCGAAATGTGCCTGAAGAAAAAAACCAAGAATGTCATCTGTATCTGATGGGATTTGGGCACCAATCAGAAGCAATGAACCATGGTTCAATGGTCTTTGGAAAGGGCGAAAGGCTGCCGCCTAAAAGCTGCGACAGCTCTACAAGCCACTGGAACACTAAACCATAGGCCCAGCTTCAAATCCTGCTCCACTCACAAAGTCCCTTCGCTCCTTTCCTTAACCAAAAAAGCTGCATCCACTTTGTGTGAAGTGGAAACATTGTGGTGAGTGGTGACACCATTTAAGTCAAATCTTTGAGATAAAGTATCGCTCTGAAAAGAGCAGATAGGGTTACCAGTAGTTGCGGTAACCGTAACCCTCATCATGAGGGTTACGGTTACCGCAACTAGGTTACCAGCTCATTTCTGAGCCATTCATACTCTCACTCATCTCAAGACACTGAACTACTGCGACCTATTGCCTGTTGGCATTTGACCACTTCTGATTCAACACAGGCTACAGTGGCAGGCTGCTGTAGCTCTGAGACCTACCAGTCTACTGGTCTGTTGTTCATATCCATGCAGGAGACTGCTGCCTCTCCAGTGGGTAGCAAGTCTGCAGCTAGTAGCAGCAGCAGTGATGACAACACCTGTACCCCATTAGCCATCTCTCTGCTTGGATGGAATGCCTCACTTGTTGGAAATGGAAGAGTAAACAGTGATTTTCAGTACTACCTGGCCCTGAGTAGAGATAGGATTGGATTAACGGATTGGATCAGGATCATATTGGATTGGATTGGATTAGAATGGGTTTGGCCAAACCAGCGTGACAAAGGGAGAAGGAGGGGGGGGGGATTTTGTACACAAACAGTTCATTTTTCCGATAAGCTCTTAACTCTCACTCTCTCCCCCTTCCTTCGTGTACATGTATCTGTTTTGTCCTTGTCACTCTGCCTTTGAGAAAGGTCCTGCTAGGATCGAAACGTCAGGTCCACTAAATTTTAGAAGCTCTTAACTAGTTCAAACATGCGTTTACAATTTAGGTATGAGTATGAATAGAAGAAAGAGTTGAAGTAGAATAAGAAGGGTACGCTAGTGCCAGTACCACGTCACTCATCAGAGGGCTGTGGTGGACTTAGTTTAAGGGGGTCCACTTCTGACGATGTAGACATGTACATGTAAATTTAATTCACCTGCTATAGCAGTATACTAGCCTAGGCAAGGCTAGTACTTAGTACTTTATAGTAGTAGTACTACTAGTAGTACTAGTACTACTACTATAGTCTACTACAGACAGTACTACTACTTAGTACTAGACTACTGTACTGACTAGTCACTCGGATCACTGCACTTGCAATACTTACATTTACAAAGCTACACCGATTGCAGTCTATTTCCGTCACAAATGTTCACAATCCGTACCTCGTCCTTCACAATGGGAAGAAACGACTGCGTTTGCACTCAGTGCAAACCGGGCTTCAGTTATAAAGCCGTAACATCGGAAACCGCACTAGCTATCACTTTATCACTAGTATCAGTATCACAGTACTATCACTATCAGTATCACAACACGTGAACGAGGTACGCAACATCAGGAGGGACTTCCCCCTCGTTCTACTTTCTACTTCCAGTTCCAGCCTTCACAGTCCATGGATGGCCCATAATTATGCAACAATCGCAACTAACGGAGAACAGGAGAGGTGTCTTCAACGAGGGACGGCATTGACCCGTGTAATTGTTCACACCCATAATAGTTAATAATAGTGATTACTGGCCATATAACCACGATTGTTAACCTCCCAACCGTGCTACCGCCAAACGAAGTCCCCGAAGGTCATGTGCCTGTCACGAGACCTTGTCAGGAGTAGACAAGTTCCCAGTCCTTACACCAGTTCATGAGAACTTGTCGGGAGTAGACAAGTTCCCAGTCCTTACACCAGTTCACGAGATCTTGTCAGTAGACAAGTTTCCAGTCCTTACACCAGTTCATGAGAACTTTTTGGGAGTAGACAAGTTCCCAGTCCTTACACCAGTTAACGAGATCTTGTCAAGGGTAGACAAGTTCCCAGTGCTTACTTCATCTTACATGATCTTGTCAGGAGTAGACAAGTTCCCAGTCCGTACTTCATATTCCTCCGCTATTGAGTTCACGCGTGCGGACCAGCCTCTGTACCCGTCGGTTACTCCCTTTAGCCCAGTTTAGGATTATTCACGACATAAGAGAACATAGATTTAGGGGGGTTATGCCTCTATTCAACCCCATGGCCTTCAATAGCTGGCATTTGGAAAGTTCGAAATGATTTTCGAGGATGTATCTATACGGTAATAGCCTAATGGGCTAAATTATCGGTATTCAGTTGATATTCAGCCTGAAAAAGAGTCAGTCAGAGGTTGCTGAATGGGGTGGGATCCGGGAAAGTGAGAACAAGGGGGAGGGGGGATGGAGAGCGATCGGGATTCCAGCAACCTGTCCGTTCACAAACCTCGAGTTTTCCTGGTAACAGGCAATGGAATCCAGAATCTTTATTACAAAATTACGCCGCCTGTGGAATACAAAGTCATTTCCATTATAACTCCATAGAAACTGTAATAAATATGCATCTCTTCTGTACACGCACGTATAAAAGACGGGTAAGACATAAGTGTTGTTGTTTGACCTATCTGTATGGATTGCTTTTCGACTAAGGCACTACATAAGAGAAACAACATTGCTATAAGTATAAGGCCTGACCTGTACCACCTCCACCGTTCACTGAATACGCAAGCAAACGACAATACAACACATGGCAATAGACCTTTTTCACCCACGTGACCACAACACGTAAAACAAAAACACTGCCGCCACGTTGGACCGCTTTTTACGGAAAGTGTACGCACAACCATATGGTACAACTGATGTTTACACTGTGCGCTGCCATTGTAAGGCGGTCCAGCATGACGTCACGAGAGAAAGGTGTCACATACTAGAGGTCGGACGAACTCGGTTCGCCAATGACAAACATATTTTGGCACACGATTCCATTCCTGAATACAAATGACAACAAAACACCAACCAAATAAGTGTATTGCATCACGAATAAGGGCTATGGATTCAACTTCTACTTTGCGGAGACATCTTCATTTACCTCGTATCTTACTGTTTGGGACATTCATCTGGGGCTACATAACATTAACGATACGGCTGGGCAATGGACTTTTACTACCATTGTTTCAAGTGCCCTTGTAGAAGCTTACACATGCGATAGCGGATGAATCCGAAACCGTTATCCGATAAGTATTCGATAAACACATTATAATTGATACATCTTTTCAGCCGATGCTTACTGCATCCAAGGTAATTTGACACACCATTGTGACCTGTACATTGTGCCACATATACTCCTGTTACAGAAGCCCATGTAGGAACATGGGGTTCAAATAGCGACATTTAAAGTGATAATTATACAAACTTGTTGCAAACTGCTTACTGACTAAAGTGGCCAAAGGCCTCATGCCAATCTAAAAAAAAAAAAGGTGAAAAGTCCGACTCTGATATCCTTATGCCGGCAAGACTTTCAGGTCCTGCAGGCATCGGAACGTCAGACTCTCTGTAGGCAAAGGTACATGTACTGTATTCAATTCAAAAGGTCCATTTCGGTCCATTTGGAATATAATCCAAGTCTGAGAGCAGTCAGAACACAGCTAGAAAGTCTCGAAACTTGGCCGTCTGGGTCATTTATCTTCTCCAATCAGAATAATGTATCTTCCTCTTTCAGAAAAGACGGGACGGTCTCTGCAAATTTCGACTTTTAAGGGTCCACTTTTGGTGTCTGTAAGCACACTTTTTTTCTTATTGGGTTCAGGCATTTCATGGCTTAAGTACAAAATAAGAGGGTCGGAAAATCCCTTCATAGAAAACGCCATCCATTGGTAAATCATGAATACAAAATCAGTTGTTTAAAAGGCAGCGATCTGTGGTACATGTAAGTACAATGGGAAGTATTGAAAGCGAACACGAAATACGATTAAATCAACGCTCTGCACCCTGTACATAATATTGAAACAAAATCTCCATACTAAACACATGAAAGCATAACATGGCATTATATTCTGAAATTTAAGAACTTTAGCCTCTTAAAAAACGGGTAAGGGAATGAATATACAAGTCAAAATGTTTAAGAATACTTTCAGCTTCAAGATAATATTCAGCCATTTGGTTAAAAAACGAGTTAATAGATTGCAAGAGAAAGGAAGGCAGATCTGATCGGGGAAAAATGCTTATTAATGCAGATATGGGTATGGAATGATACCTGTAAATTGAATAGATTGATATGGTTTAATAGAGATCAGACGCCAGTTTAGCAGAGTCTACTCTCAAAAGAAATGTCTGGCCCTGCCATGACAGAATATAACCTATGATGATTTTAACGGGATGAGTCGGAATTCTTTAAATATTCCTGGATATTCGAAGTGCAGTCTGAATATTCTGACTGCATTCTATGAGTATTCTAAATACTCCAACAGTGCTCCAATTCCATCCCAGCTGAATTTGAGAGCCAATACGCCATCAGGAATGTGCAAGAGTCATTTGAAGCGTGTTCAAAGAGTAATAGAAGCATTGGAAAGGCAGTTTGAAAATTCCTCATTCTGGCTGGTTCTACTATCTAGATTCCTACCTCTTCAGGATGTGGGTCCAGATATGGGTTTTCAGCTGTAGGTTTTTGTTTGCTGACAATCTTCCATGTAATAAATGTGAACAGCCTTAGTTATATAATTAATCTAATGAAACCCCTCCCCTTTCCAAAAATTGCATGCATATTATCAAACAGTCTAAAATAGATATTTTGTACAATAAAATACACAGAATCGATAACATAAAGTACATGGGCACACGCTTCTATATACATTTTATAATTCCTTATCATTCAAGCCTTAAAAGTCATTCAAGTTAAAATGCCAAACCTTGGTACAGCATTGGCCAAAGCCGCCAAACAGAAGCTTAATGCTTTGATCTGAAATCACATACAGATTCACAGCTTTGTAGAATTTAACTCTTGCTCAAGTAGATTAATCTGCACTCTCATACAAATACATATAGGTGTGGAAATGTACTTATACTTGAAAGAAAAAACCCACCCACGCATTTGTGCCAATACTTTCTCCGTACTCTTAATTGTATGTATGGCCAAGTACTTATTCTCCAAAGAAAGTATTTACTTACAACAACATTACCAACTTTCTTTACTCAAGACCAGTCACTGAAAGACTGCCATACTTGGGAAGGAATGTTGTAAATTAACAAAATGAACAAAAGAAACTGACAACCAAACTTGATAATTATTGGATTGGAGGATTTGTTTCACAAATTGGATGCACACAAAGTATTCTCGACTGCTTATTGATTTCAATGATGAAAAATATACAAATTTGAACAGTCAGAAAGCCTTAGCCTACACTTATAACCCAGCAGTCTTTTCTCAAAGACAAAATGACAGTTCATGTTGCCTCACCACCCTCCATTTATAAGTTGCATATCCCAAATGATTGAGAGTCACAAAGGTACAACAGATGGATCTCTGAGACAGAGTCAGGGAGCTTCTGAAATTAGACTTTGACTCAAGAACTATTTATAGCAGGGGTCAGGAGAGGCTGGACTATGACCTTCCATGTAAAAGACAGCTCTTTCTTAACCATGCCCATAACAGAATCTGACTGCAAATGATGGGACTCAATTCTTAGGGAAATTCACCTGCTAAAAGATGGCACATTTTGTGGAGTGGAAACACTTCAAATGCCTACTGAGATGGGCTATAGGCTCTGACCAAATGGGGTCATTGGGATCAGCCGACCTCAGAGCTGACCTCAGCTGCGCTCAGAGTCTTAGATCGACCTCAGATAAGCCTCTCGTCGGTCTCCAGGTCAAAGGCGGCCAGGGGCATGCCCCCTTGCAGCTCCTCCTTGGAAGGGTTGTACTTGCCCTTCATCTTGCGGGACTGGCGCAGGTACCACCAGAGGTAGATGATAGCAGCCACCAGGAGTAGAGCCAGCACAGCCAGGGGGATGACTATCTGCACTGGCTCTACCCGGATAGGGGCTTGCTGCTCACAATAGTGACCTGTTCACACAGACAAAAAAGCAAAGGGAAGATGCGATCTCAGTTGCATCAAATGCATTCCATAGCTTCATGTGGGTGTCCATCAATAGAGGTTTCATTGTGCATGACTTAGTCATTTGTATGTGTTAGAACTATCCCTGCAGAATCAATTCTCTTGAATTTTCTAGTACATCCTGTACACCAAATACCTGTGTATTTGTGTGGGTGAATAACTGGATTATTTTTCTATGGGTCACAACAAAGATATATATTTTCATACTTTTGAGTGTACATGTTTTCCAACTATCGCTAAGTCGTCGATTTTTTATTTCAATCTTGTAATTTCTTGGCAAGAGCAAAAGGGGGAGTGGGTCTAGGCACTCAGGCCCCCAGCTTCTGGCTAAGCCACAGGTCCTCACCTTGGTATTCATCTGTGCACCTGCAGGTGTAGTTGCCCTCAGTGTTGTGGCAGCTCCCACTGTTCTGGCAGGGCTTCTCCATCGTCTTACACTCGTCAATGTCCTGGGTACACAGGAGGCCTTCATAACCTGTGTCATTGCACAGGCAGGTGAAGCCGTTGATCTCGTCCACGCACTCACCACCCTTCTTGCACGGGTTGCTCAGGCACTCGTTGACCTCCTCCTGGCAGGTGGGTCCCTGATAGGCAGCTGTGCAGTTGCAGGCGAAGGCTAGTGGGAGGAGGGTGCAGGCTGGGTCTTGCTGGCAGGCCAGGCGCTGGCAAGCCTCGTCCTGTCTGCAGTCCACAGCCTCCTGGGGGAGGACGGGGCACTGGCAGGGGGTGAGGTAGGAGCAGGTCCCACCGTGGCTGCATGGATTGCTGTGGCAGGCGTTGATCATGTCGGCGCAGAACACGCCACCGTAACCCACCACGCACAGGCAGGTGATGCCAAAGCCGGGACCCCGGTCCAAGCAATCGGCTCCATTCAGGCACAGTGCATCGGCGCAGGTGCGGGTGTCCAGCTCACAAGTGGTGCCCTCGTAAGGCAGGGGGCATTCACATTGGTACCCGTCCACCTCGTCCACACACCGACCCTGGTTGAGGCAGGGATCACTGGCGCACTCATCAATGTTGGTCCGGCAATGCAGACCCGTGTAGCCTGGTGCGCAGCTGCAATCATAGCCGGGGAAATCCTCAAGGTTGACCGGTCGCTCTAGGCAATCGGCCCCATTCATGCAAGGGTCGGAACTACACTCGTCCACATCGTTCTGACAGAGAGCACCCTCAAAGCCTGGGGCACAGACACAGGTGAAGTCCATCTCGGGCGTGTTCGTGTCGTGCTCGCAGGTGGCTCCATTGAGACACAGGTCAACCTTGCACTGGTCGATGGGCATCTGACAGTCCACACCTTCATAGTAAGGCGTGCACTGGCAGATGTAATCACTCATACTGCGCTGGCACGTGGCCCCATTCTGGCAGGGCCCCGGCAAGCAAGCATCGACAAACTCACAGAAGTTGCCGTAGTGAGCAGCATCACAGGTACATGTGTATGCAGTCCCGTTGGCCACACACGTGGCCCCGTTCAGGCAGTCATGACGGAAGCAGGCATTGTACGTCTCACAATGCCTGCCCTCGTAGAAGTCCACACAGGTGCAGTTGTAGTGGAGGTTGTCCTCGGTCTGCTGGCATGTGCCCCCATTCTGGCAGGGGGCGGCCGTGCACAGCCGCCGGTCCAGGCTGCAGTCCTTGCCCTCAAAACCCGGCCTGCAGAGGCAGTCGTAGTCCAGGGGAAAGACGGGCTGGCACTCCAGTGTGCTGGGGGCATAGCAGGGCTGTGCCTCGCAGGCGTCAATCTCAATCTGGCAGAAGGGGCCAGTCAGCCCGGCTGGACAGAGGCAGGTGTAGGTCATGTGCCCATCCTGGCAGGTGGCTCCCTCCGCGCATATATTAGCTTGAAAGGAGCACAAGACGAGAGCCCAATGTCAAAAAGCTTCTTTTGAACGAACATCGGTTCAACCTTAACTTATCAACCTTTTCCAACTGACCCATTCTGACTTTAGACCAATGACCAAACTGTCACATTGTGCACGCCTTAATTAACAAGGGCTTACTGACTTCACTGACCTAAATAAACATCTCCAAAAATGAAGAGAGCCTGACACATCGATCCTTGTAGGACCAGTCTCAAAGGCAGAAGCACATACTTGACTTGTTGACTTCAAAATTAAGATGAAATCCAGAATAGTGATAACTCCTTTTCATGAGATGGGATACTGAGATGTCGTCACTCACCCACACAGTCGTCCACACTCTGCTCACACTGGTCCCCTTGCCAGCCCTCCAGGCAGATGCACTCCACCAGGTTCCAGCGGTCCATACAGTAGGAGTTGACCGGGCAGGGCTGGGGCTGGCACACGTCGGCGCTGCGGCAGCCGGGGTCCACCGGTCCCAGGGGACTGCTGACCGTGATGCCGGGCTGTGGCGAGTCCTCGGCCAGGTAGTGGACCTGCTGCCCGTTGAAAGTGAGGTCGCGCACACAGCCCTGGTAGGCCTCTGCATCGGAGAAGGCTATGGAGGGAAAGATTGGAAGAGGGAAAGGGTCAAACACTGATTGAGCAAGATCAAACCTAAGTGGTCATCAAACTTTTGATGGAGTATCTATCGTGAGAAGAGTTACGATGCATCGTAAGGCTTTGTGAAATCCACCCCAAGGGGTTGGAATCCACCCATTGCATTTTTCTCAGCAATACCTCTTCTATTACACACCATATTTTGTCACAGGTTTTCATCATTATTTGACTCAAAAGCCTTGCCTATCCTCAATCTGACAAACAATAACAGCGCTTTGCACTCTGCACCGGGATCTCCCATTTCGGAGCGGTGCTGCTGTTGCTATATGACAGGCCTACATCCAGGCACCACTTTTGACTGAATGTTAAACAAAGACTCTTTTCAGAGTTACTGGCTCTATGAAACTGACCCCATGTCACAGATCTGTTTTATTCAAGGAATGAAGGCCTTTTGACCATAAAAAAACACCTGCTTGCTTAAAAAAATACTGGTAAATTTATTTCATGCTAATAGTTTTGAAAACTATTGTGAGGCAGTGATTCATTCATTCCATCATTCCCTCAACTGGATATTCGTCGGGTGGGTATCTGAGCTCATATGTGAGGCTGACATCTTTTGCCAGGCGGGTAATAGGCAGTCATGGGCACTGAAAAAATAACACAGAGTGAAGTGGCCTCATGAAATTGATCCCCTGGGTACCCCTGGGTACCCCTGGGTACCCCTGGGTATCCCTGGGTATCATTTGGGGACAGGGTCTGCTCTTACCGTCACCTCCTGTGACAGAGGGTCCACCAACCCACACCTCGGCTGTAGCGCTGCGGTCAGCTGTGTGCATGGGGAAGTCACCGGTCAGCAACAGCTGCCGACCGTTGTAGTCCACCACGATGTTGCCCCGGTGACGTGTCCAGGACAGCTGGTGCCACTCGGCATCCGTCGCATTGACATCGATGGGCAAGACTCGTTCATCTGTGGCAGGGAGGAAGGAGATAGCAACGATCAAGGGAATGCAGGGATGGGCAGAGGTGAGGGACGGACAGAAAACCTCTGGTGAGACAGATGGGTTATAGTTGACTAGTGGGAGGAATACGAGCACTTTGGGTCTGCAAACGGCAATGGGAAATGCAGGAAGGTGGGGTAAAAACTACAAGGCAGACTAAGGGAATAGCTGGGAATGACAAGGGAGGGTTTGCCCATCCTCTCACCTAGGCCAAACTTGGTCTGCAGTAGCAAGCCCCCATTGGCTTGGTCCAGTCCCACGAGCATGTGGTCCACACGGGCATGGGTGTCGCTGAACAGCCGCACCAGCACCAGCACGGCCGAGGTGTCCCGTGTGCGGAAGCCGATGCCAAACTGGTCGCCAAAGCTGACCCGACCGGCGTCCACAATCAGCCGCAGACTGCTGTCCACGCCGTTGAAGGTGGAGGTGCCCACTGCAATGAGGATAAAGAGGGCACAAACAACGCAAAAGCCGTGAAAAAAAATAACAAAAATAAATTTCACTGAAAAATGACCTGAACCCAAGACCAACCGAGCTATCCAGCCCTTGGATGGCGGCCTCACATGCAATTAACTTACCTTTCTGGTGTGAGGGTGCCAGTGACAAGCATTTAACCATTAACTGCCATATATCTCCACAGATGAGAACCCTAGTAGAACTAGATACAGACAACAATTAGCTAGGTACAGAAAAGCAGGAATGAGGGAACCCTCCAGTGGATCAAATCGAACGGTATGAGGGAATGTGCACACACAAATGCTATTTTGATCAGATGAATACGGTAGACTTTGAAGATTGCAATCTGTGCATTCTATGAGTCAATGATATGCAAAAACATTACCTCAGGAAGCCTACACCCAGTCTTCTCTCCCAACCCCATTCCCCCAAATGTACTAGCTTCCTCACAAATTACTCAAACAAAGTCAGGTGTGCACTGGGAGGTGAAGTCATTTGGGAAAGATGATTACAGTATATGTTGCAGATTACTCATAAAGTCAATGGCACATCAGTGCCTTGACCTAGGAAGCCAATCCCTCTCTCTCTCTCACCTTCCTCGCAGGTGACCCCAAAGTAGTCTGCTGTGCACTGACAGGTGAAGCCAGTCCAGGCGGCAAGACACGCCCCACCATTGGCGCAGGGCTGGGCATAGCAGCTGGCCTCCCGAGGGCAGCCTGGGTCGGCGATGGGCGGGTCAGAGGTCAGCTCATAGGGTGTGGCTCCCTGCAGCTCGACGTTGGCCCCGTTCACGTACAAGTCCCGCAGGCAGCCGATAAAACTAGACGTTGCAGAAGAATCAGAGAATATACATCCACGCTTAAATGGATTTGACTTGACTGATTACCTTGGGCCATGAGAGTCTTTCCTCCTCTACACTCCTCTGTCTTGGGCTGCTACCTCAGCCTCTGGCCCTGCTCTGTAGGCTAGTTACGATAGTTTCTTTCTTTTTTCAACTATTCGTCTTTAGCTTTCCTTTTGTTCACTTTTTGTCTGCTTTAATGGAGGCACAGAATTTGAGACCACTGGTCTGGTTCTATATCTATTCTATGTTACATGTCTTCTGGGATTTTTTTTTTTTTTTTTTTTACCTTTCTACGACTTGCAGAGTGTCTCTGAGAGGCTGGAAAATCGGGTTGGAATGCAAGCTGCCAAAGAGGACGGGAAAGCTGAGCTGGATGGATGGAGGGGCCAGCAGGGTGCCTGTATACAGCTTCCCTGTGGCCTCGCTGGTCACTGGAACAAAGAAAATGGAAAACAAAATCCATGGTTAGAAGAAGGCCCGAGTGACTCAGCAGCCCTAGTAGATCACACACTATACCGGTACCTGAACAATTATTCAGCCTCAGACCATGAACCTTGAGTATATACGGTACCTGAAAAACTGAATATACCCGGAACCCGAAAAACTGAAAAATCTGACAGGAGCGGACCTATAAAACATGTCAAAAATTGGGCCAAAAATCAACTTTTTTTGAAAGGGGGGCCAAAAATGACTTCAACTGGTCTACGGAAAGTCTGATCCATGTCAGAGGGCTGTCAGATACCTGAATTTTTTTTCCAGAGAAATCTGGGAAAAGTGATTTCGGGTCGAAAACCGAAAATTCTTACAGGAGCGGACCTGTTGAACACATCAGGAATTGAGCCAAAAATCTAAAAAAAAAAATAGGGGAAAAAAATGACTTCAACTGGTCTACCGAAAGTCCACTCGATATCAGAGGGTTCTCAGATACCTGAGGAGTTATTTTCAGAGAAATCTGGGACGAGGACGAGCTCAAGCCATTGGAATGCAGACTGCATCCAGGGACCCATCAGGGCTAAAGAGTGAATGCCAGCCTTACCTTGGACAGTCAGCTGGAAGCCATTGACGGTCAGTCTGACTCGGTACCAGTCACCATTGGTTAAATTGACTCCGGCCTCTGCCACAGCCACACTACCCAAGACCAGCATCTCTACCTTGATGGAGTTCTTGTCCATCAGGACGATGGACAAACCTGACGGCTGTAGGGAGAGAGAACAGAGAAAGAGAAATATTGAAAGAGGGAGACACACAGAGAGAAATAGAACCAGAGAAAGCAAATACAATAGAGATCAAGAGAAACAGAGATAGGGAGAGAAAGAGACAGACAAAGAGAGACAGAGAGATAGAGAAAGAGAGAGAAAGAGAGAGAAAGAGAGAGAAAGAGAGAGAGACAGAGAGATAGAGAAAGAGAGAGAAAGAGAGAGAGAGACAGAGAGATAGAGAAAGAGAGAGAAAGAGAGAGAGACAGAGAGATAGAGAAAGAGAGAGAAAGAGAGAGAGAGACAGAGAGATAGAGAAAGAGAGAGAAAGAGAGAGAGACAGAGAGATAGAGAAAGAGAGAGAAAGAGAAAGACAGAGAAAGAAAGAGAGACAAAGAGAGACAGGAGAGAGAAACAGAGATGTATAGAAAGAGAGTGAACTGTCTGTGCTTTTCCAAGAGATAAAGAGACTGAGAGAGACAGAGAGAGAGAGAGACAGGCAGACAGAGAGAGAAGTCTATGAGAGACAGAGAGACTTACCATGTACATGATGAGGCCAGGCTGGGCATTGGCCGCGCTGAAGGAGAACTGCAAACTGGCGATGGGCTCAGCCCCTGCACCGGCCAGCACTCCAGGGGCAAAGTGAAGGAACCTGGAGGGGGTGAAGCTGGCCAAAGTCTGCACCTGACAGTGGCGGCCAGCGAAGCCCAGTGTGCAGCGGCAGGTGTAATTGGACCACAGGTCCAGGCACTGGCCACCATTCAGGCAGGGGTCTGGCAGGCAGTTGTCCTGGTAGGGGCAGCCTGGGGTCGGAGGTGAGGCAGAGGTGGACTGGTCGGCAGGTGGGGCAAGGCTGACCAGCTCACCGTCGATGTTGAAATTCTGCCCATGTACATTGTAGGACACAAAAATGACAACCAGAAATTTAGAGTAAAGTTCAACTCAATAAACAACACCATGACAGCAATAAATAAATGCAAAGTTAAGAGAGTTTCAAAAAGCGTTTTAGAATATATCTCTTAATCAATTCATGCCAGGGTGGTTCAATGCTGTAACCATTATATCTTAGAGGAATTGGCCTGAGTGCAGTAATTGTAGTTGCTGCTTTCATTTATTATGAGCACAGCAGTGAATCAAACCTATAAAGTCATTTGTACCCTTAAAATGAAACCCATTCAATCTTGAAGAGTGGTGATTCATAATAATTCCATACTGACTATGTTACAGGATTCAAGCACCACAAAACCCATTGGCTTAACCAAACCCCACCATCTATAGACACACAACTACTGGACACTCGACCCCTCAGCCATGGTGCTCAACGATGCTACAACGATACTACAAGGACCCAACTATGTTAAGTGAAGGACTCACCTCAAGGCAGCCCACAAAGTTAGCCGTGGAGCGGAGCTTGGACACCATGTAGGGGGTGAGCAGAGGTCCCGGCCCACCCAAGTACAGGGCCCTGTTCAGCTCCAGAGCTCCCCCGGCCAGCCTTGGGGCCAGACTGGCTACACAGGACGGCCCACACTGGCCGTCGTCCACGGCTATTCCGGCCACCAAGTCCACCAGGCTGAGGGAGATCTTGTGCGGCCGGCCATCGGCCAGACCCGTCCCAAGGCTGGCTGCCAGCATCTCTGAGCCAATATTTATGGAGACGTGAAGAGCGCCCTCATGCAGCAACAATGCCAGATGGTCCACGTGCCCATTGCTCTGTATCTGTTGCAAATGATATGAAAAATCAGGAAACGTCTCTCAAATGACTTCTAAATATAAAAAAGGGCCAGACGTACCATACAATCCTTTAACTGAAACTTTAGGTTGTCATTACTATCACCATAATCATCATCACACCCCCATATCATCAGTTTTCGTCACCATCATCATATTCACTATTACCCGTGTCATCATCACTAATACTGTACATTCACCATCATTTTCATCATCACCTTCACCATCACCTTCACCAACATTATCATCAGCCACCCAGGAACCAACCCACCCACCAACCAGATACCCACAAGCCCAGAAAACCACACACTCAGACACCCACCCACCACCCACAAAGATCTACAATGGGCAATGAAGAAAGCCACCCACTCACCCCTTCATTGTACAGCAGCACACCCGAGGGAATGGTGGTGATGAATTCCAGCGAGAGAAGGAGCTGGTCAACTGCCCGCCTGACCCGGCCGCCCAACCCTGCCCCTGCCCCATTAGTGGAAGAGGCCAGGGGTGGCAGCTTCAAGGCACTATTACCAGCAAAGCTGGCCTGTTCCACTGTGCCACAGATGGGTCCCGATGTCCCTGAAGAGGATGGACACAGAAGACATACAAAGTGTAACAAATGCCTGTCCATAGCAACATTCTTAAGAATTCTGCCTCTGAGAAAGATCCTGCTACCATCAAAACAACATGCCTTCTATTCTGTAGACATACTTATTGCATTTCATGTCAGTACGCATCTTTGAAGTAGTAAGGTATGTGAACTGCTTACTGATATAAATGACGGTTTTTATACAATTCTTAAAACAACTTATAGGGGTTGACATTTTAATTGATGCAGAACCTTTCTTAAAGGCAAATGAGGGATCATTTGGCCCTTGCTTGCTTATTGGTCTGGCTAGGAATGAAAGATCAGGCCATGTACATTTTTTCATTAATCATAGATGGGGAACTTTGGGCTTTTTGGTACCTTGTTTGCAGACGCACTGGTAAGTGTTCAGTGTGGGTTCAATGCACTCTGCCCCATTCAGACATGGATCTGAAGCACACTCGTTGATGTCAACGTCGCAGTTGAATCCTGGCATGACAAAGATAGAAAAGGTATCAGGTTTGAAAGGACCTACCAGTGTGAGCGAGGGAGAGGGAGAAGGAGAGGGTGAGGGCCGAGGGTGAGGGCAAGAGCAAGAACGAGGGAGAGGGAGGAGCAAGGGAGAGGGAGAAGGAGAGGGTGAGGGCCGAGGGTGAGGGCAAGAGCAAGAACGAGGGAGAGGGAGGAGCAAGGGAGAGGGAGAAGGAGAGGGTGAGGGCCGAGGGTGAGGGCAAGAGCAAGAACGAGGGAGAGGGAGGAGCAAGGGAGAGGGAGAAGGAGAGGGTGAGGGCCGAGGGTGAGGGCAAGAGCAAGAACGAGGGAGAGGGAGGAGCAAGGGAGAGGGAGAAGGAGAGGGTGAGGGCCGAGGGTGAGGGCAAGAGCAAGAACGAGGGAGAGGGAGGAGCAAGGGAGAGGGAGAAGGAGAGGGTGAGGGCCGAGGGTGAGGGCAAGAGCAAGAACGAGGGAGAGGGAGGAGCAAGGGAGAGGGAGAAGGAGAGGGTGAGGGCCGAGGGTGAGGGCAAGAGCAAGAACGAGGGAGAGGGAGGAGCGAGGGAGAGGGAGAAGGAGAGGGTGAGGGCCGAGGGTGAGGGCAAGAGCAAGAACGAGGGAGAGGGAGGAGCGAGGGAGAGGGAGAAGGAGAGGGTGAGGGCCGAGGGTGAGGGCAAGAGCAAGAACGAGGGAGAGGGAGGAGCAAGGGAGAGGGAGAAGGAGAGGGTGAGGGCCGAGGGTGAGGGCAAGAGCAAGAACGAGGGAGAGGGAGGAGCGAGGGAGAGGGAGAAGGAGAGGGTGAGGGCCGAGGGTGAGGGCAAGAGCAAGAACGAGGGAGAGGGTGAGAGCAAGAGCGAGGGAGAGGGAGGAGAGGGAGAGGAGGAAACTGGTAAATACCTTTGTAGCCAGGATCGCAGGAGCAGTTGTAGAAATTGATGAAATCCATGCACTGGCCATGCAGGCAGGGGTTGGATTCACACTCACTGATATCAAACTCACAGGCAATGCCTACGATCAAAAGGAAAGCGGAGAAAGGATTGATGAGGAAGAAAAAATGATGAATTTGAAACATAAGGAGGCATGGTGGATTGCTTGTCATTCTGATTTTAGACAATGGCCAAAATTCGTTCTCATCTTGAACATCTCAATGAACTCAGGCTAAAAGTCAAAGGGAGTTTGCCTCTGTGGTCTTGCTGAAGTTCTTCTCAGTGTTGCTCTTCAGGCCCTAAATGTTTCTTTCAGCACTCACAGGCAAGGCCACGATTGGAAGAAGACTGCTTTACCACAAGAGGCGGTGTCAAGACTGTCTGTGCATTGCTTATACAATTGGCCAGCTGGCAAAGGTGAAGATTGCCTTAGGACAACTCCTTGCTTTGAAACAGTTGGATTTTAAGCAAGGCCCATTTTGCCATTGTGCAGTGGCTCACCTGTGTATCCTGCAGGGCAGTCACAGCTGTAACCATTGATGAGATTAGTGCAGACTCCTTCATTCAGGCAGGGCTGTGATACACATTCATCTATCTCCACCTCACAAAGCGCTCCTTGGGAAAAAAGGAAAAGAAAAGACAGACAGATGATCCCAATGGGTCTCTTGACGTAAATCAGTGGCCCAGAGGGCCACACTAAAATTATATCAATTCTGGGCCAGCAAATGGTCTATTTTGTGGACTACATATCTACTCCTACGATCCTACTGGCCATCCAAGTACTGTACGGTAAATAATGCTGTCCTGGTCCAAGTACACCAATGCACATTAGTTGGTCCTCCATAATATTAAAGTAATACAGTACACCAACATCATTTCTAATTGACACTGTCTGTCTGTAGCTCATATTTGTCTGTATCTGTGAATAAGGCCATTGTAAGGAGAAAGTGCCCTCTACCTGTGAATCCAGGCAAGCAGTGGCAGGTGTAGGCATCCACTAGGTCCTCACAGGTGGCGTTGTTGGCACAGGGGCCGGAGCGGCACTCATCAGTGTCCGTCTGACAGTGGGTGCCATCATAGCCTGCTGCGCATGTGCAGTTGTAGCCAGCCACCAGGTCTGTGCATGTGCCGTTGTTCTGGCAGGGCGACGATATGCATTCGTCAATCTCGGTCTCGCATCTGCTGCCTGAAACAGGGGACAATCATAGCACAATGCTCAACAAAGACTTGTCGGTTGCTTGGTTGATCTGTTACTGGTTTGTTATGGAGTCAGGTCCTGTGAATTTGGTTGTCAGACTAATCGGATAAGGCCACTCACCTTGATATCCGAAGTCACAGGAACAAAGGAAGCCAGCCACAATGTCTTGGCACTGCCCACCATTTAGACAGGGCTGTGATGCACACTCATTCACCTGGGCTTCACAGTGGGGCCCCTCAAAGCCTGTAGTGCAATTGCACAGGGGATCTGCTCCAGCCTATATAACAGAGTATTAGGGAGAAACATCAGTTTCTCTTGATTCACTGACTCAGATCAATAGGTACCTAAAAAGAAAGTATTCTTCACTGAAAGCTTGTCAGAAGTTCCCTAGGAAATCATATGTGTATTCCAATGACTGAGGCATAATTTGAAAACCCAAGTTATCCCGGTTGTTGGCCTCTAAGTCTGAATCTACAGCTTGGGAATGTCAGAGGTAAAGTCCAAGCACAACAGAACCTTAAGTCAGGTGATTGGTCAGCCATCGGTTGTTGGGTGTTTTGGTTGATGTATCTGTTGACCGCTTTGTGGAAAGCTTTAAGTGTGGTTGATTCGTTGGTTTTTGTTGAGGTCAGTTTGTTGGTCAGTCAGTTGTTTGTTTGAGGTGTCTGTTTATTATTCATGATTGGTTGGTCTAATGGTTTGTTGTGATCTGTTGGTTGTTCTTCTACTTGCTTGGATGGCCTTTTGCTTGTTCTTGCTTGGTATGTCACTTGGTCTGTTGATTTGTTTGATGGTCTGTTGCATGGTTGGTTGGTCTATTACTTGGTCTTTTTGGTTTGTTGCTTGGTTGGTTTGTAGTTTGGTTGGCCTGTCTGTTGCATGCTTGGTTGGTTTATTGCTCGGGTGGTTGATCTGTCTTCACTTGCTTAAAAAAACTTGCTTGCTTGGTCTGTTGGTTTGTTGGTTGGTCTTGCATATTGCTTGTTTAGTTGGCCTGTCTCTTGCATGCTTAGTTGGTTTATTGCTCGGGTGGTTAGTCTGTCCTCACTTGCTTAAAAAAAACTTGCTTGCTTGGTCTGTTGGTTTGTTGGTTGGTCTTGCATATTGCTTGGTTGGTTGGCCTGTCTGTTGCATGCTTAGTTGGTTTATTGCTCGGGTGGTTGATCTGTCTTCACTTGCTTAAAAAAACATGCTTGCTTGGTCTGTTGGTTTGTTGGTTGGTCTGCCTATTGCTTGGTTGGTTGGCCTGTTGCTAGGTTCCCTGCTTGGTCAGTCTGTCTACAGTGTGGTTTGTGGAAGGAGTCGTTAAAAATGAGCAAAGTGTACCTGCTCTATGCAGAGCCCTCCATTGCGACAGGGAGGAGGCATGGCCTGGCACTCAGGGTAGTCTGTCTGGCACAGGTCCCCCATCCAGTAGGGCTGCTGGCAGAAGCAGCGAAATGTGCCCGGACTGTTAACGCACAGGCCCCCGTTCAGACAGGGCAGGCTGAGGCATTCGTTGACGTCCTGCTGGCATTGGGTACCAGACCAGCCATTCTGACAGTGACAAAGGAAACCTGCAAAAGGGCAATCCAATGATCGGAATGATAACATTAATCACAACATATCAATAAAAACAATTCAAAATCCTGACCAATTCAACTCAAAAAGATCTGATTGATCTAATTGATTAACTGGTTGAATCAATTGCACCATTGCATTTCGTCAATCAAATCAATTAAGATGCCTGATCAAAATCAAGATTCAATACAGCTGCATTTTAAAGTGATACAAAAATCCTCTATATGTTTTTCAAAAGCCCTGATGGACATACCTCCTTGGATGTTCTCACAGGTGGCCTGGTTGAGGCATGGGTCTGAGAGGCAGCCAGTCTTCAGGACTTGGCATAGACTGCCCACATACTGGTCTGTGCAGCGGCAGGTGTAGCCCACTGTGCCATCGGTGTACTCCACACAGGTGCCATTGTTCAGACAGGGGCTGGAGAGACAGTCATAGATATCGCCCTCACACTGGTCACCTAGACGAGGGGAGAGGGGAGGACGAGAAAGGGGCAGGGGGTGAGATTTGAAAGATATGCATGGTCATCTAATGACAGACCACACACTGCCTGAAACGTTAAGTCAACGGCATTTCTCAGAGCTATACCGGAAACAGTTTCAGCTGCCATTACGGTGCGGGACTAGGATTTGAACCCAGGTTTCTGGATATAGCGTATCATCCCTCTACCTCCTGAGCTCTCATGTTTTAATGTAGAGGCCTTCCCAAATAGTGGGATGGGATGGGAGGACATTTTAACCATTAACTGTCATATTCATGGCATGGAATAGTACAAGTAGCACATTTGGTCAGCATTAGAGTCAGGGCTATGCTATGGACTAGCAGTAGTACTTCCAGTAGGTCCTGTCAACAACAGAGGCAGAGACTATGTGAAATATTGAGGCCGGGGAACTAATCTGTTTACCAGTGAATCCATCTGCACAGATGCAGGTGAAGGGCAGACTGTTGCCTGGTACCCGGCTGCATGTGCCGCCGTGAAAGCACGGGGGCGGGTCGCACACATCCGTGTCCACCTCACAGTTTGTGCCCTGGTATCCCGTCTCACACAGGCAGGTGTAGCGAAAGTCCCCATCCACGCACTGGCCACCATTCAGGCAGGGCTGGCTCAGGCAGCTGTCTATAGGAGTGGCACACAGGGGACCTTCCATACCAGTGGGACACTCACAACTAATGAAAAACCAACGGGACATACATGGAAAACAAATGTAAATCTCAGGTCACAGAATGGATGCAGTGTGAGAGCATGCATGATTGAACACCAATTATTTCACAGCATGTTTTTACTTCATCACAAAATCAAAGTCTAAGTTTGGGTCAGTAGGTCCTAGCCCAAGTTCTTTGTTGTTGTGTCTCATATTCTAATTCATATTCTTGGCTCACGTACTTTCTTTTTTCCCATTTTTCTCATTTTGTGATCCATGGCCAGATTGTGTAGTGTAGTGGTTGCTTTTTCTTGCCCTCAGATAAATTAAGTTGATTGATTGATTGATTGATTGATTGATTGATTGATTGATTGATTGATTGATTGATTGATTGATTGATTGATTGATTGATTGATTGATTGATTTGTTTTATTGATCAATCAATCGATCGATCGATCAATTGATTGACTGACTCAAGTGAAGCTCAGAGTCAAGGAGAAAGAGTCTTAAGTCAGGCTTGATGCCAAGTCCCAGTTAAGCCTGACTCCATCCAGTTGGCATACCTGAAACCGTTGACAAGGTCCACACAGATCTGATGAGTCAGGCAAGGGGACTGGGTTGCACACTCGTCAATGTCATTCTGGCAGTGTCTGCCACTGAAGCCTGGCTGGCAGACACACTGGAACATGTCTGGGTCGGGCTGGGTGCAGTAGCCATTGTTACCACAGGGAATGCTTGCACACTCATCTGTATCCACCTCACAGTTAGAACCTACAAAACCTGCAGGATTAACAGAACCAAAGGTTGAGTCCTCAAAAATCCTCAAAGTTTTTGAGATTAGAAGATTCGGTAATTTCAGTTGTACACAGTTTGCAACATTCTATAAAATAAGATTTGAAGGTTTGCATGGTGGAAGTGGAACATTTGCATAAAAACCATGTAAGGCATCTCTTTTGAGATTGAGTGTGGCTCTGAAAAACATGAAAATGTTGCAAGACCATGTAGATACCGTAATTGTATAGCACAAGGGGTTTAGAAAGCTTGATGTCAGGCAACAAGTATAAACAAAACATGAGATCAGTGCCACTAGGCTCCCCAAAGCTCCCCCGTTTCCGTCCTTGGTTTCTTCCGTGTCTTGTTTACCCCCATTCAATTTGCCAACAAAATTCCTCAAGGCATCAAATGACATCCTCTGGAGCAAATCAACACCAGATTCAATTCCAGGAAAATCCAGGAAGAGACCGTGGCATCCCTCGGCAGTTTGGTCCTTTCCCAATGAGTTATGTTTCCTCTCCTTTTTCAATTAGCTTTATTTTGTTCTTAACCAGGTCTCTAACTCTCCTTCCTCTGAGTTTCGGATGAGGTACCGTACCTGGCTGACAGTCACAGGTGTAAGCGTTGATACGTTCATGGCAGGTCCCTCCATTCTGACAGGGATTAGAGCCGCACTCCATGATCTCAAACTGACAGACCTCGCCGTGGAATCCTGGGGAGCAGTAGCAGGTATGGCCACCTGGGAACAGACAGGAGATGGGCGGGTAGAAAACAGAGTGAGGGGGAGAGAGGGTACGAGAGACAGAGACAGTTAGCAACAGACAGAGAGACCCAGAGAGGGGAGAGAAAAGGGAGAGAGAGTGAAAGTGGTGAGAGGAGAGAAAAATAGTATAAACAAGGGAGAAGGTAGTCACAGTCATCTGAGATGATTGTTTTTTTAATGCCACTGCTTCAGGCTTCATTCTGTGACTTTATTTCTTCTTGCATTTGGACATTGGATATCAAATTACAGCGGCTTGGGCTGTAAATCCTTGTAAATCATCGGCTGATCAGATTACAAGCGTGGGAGCACACGGCAGTGCCAGCACACAGCAGCGCCTGAGGCCCATTACAACTGCGGGAAACCTCTCCGAGGACAATTTGGTGAAGTCAAAAGCACGAGGCCTGCCTAGTTGCCAATTGCGGTGTTTGTTGACTCAAATAGTCTACTATAAAGGGGATGGGGGATATTCTCATCAAATGCAGGACTTGGGACTCGGAAAATGACATGGATAATTCAGTCCTTGTGTGACTCGGATGCTTGGTGACACAAATTCAATTTCAAGACAAGAATCAGGAGGGATCTCACTCCTTAAGAGGAAGGACTTGGGACTCCAACTTAATTAAATGACTCTGGGACTTCAAGTGACGCGGATGTTTGCTGTAGTCTTGTATGACTTTTCACTCTTACTGTAAGAACTTTTAAGAATATCACTTGGACTTGAGTCACAATTACAAATGTCTCAGACTGGGGCCATCTGAAATAGACTTGAGTTATGATGACTGACCTCTTGGACTTACTCAGACATGGACTCAACTTGCAGGATACTGAGGCAATGGGGTACTGACCTTTTTTTAAATATAATTTACTGAGTGAGTAAGCTTATTATTATTCAGTAAGCTTTTTATTAGTCAATGGGAAAAATGGGAAAAACTGCCCTAAATTGGTAAATGTGCTTCTAATGTACAGTGTAAAGAGGGGCCTAACCTCATGATCCTACATACATCTATGTACTGTAGCAAGACCTTTCTCAAAGGCAGAATGACGATAACTTGCGACTCAGATTCGAGAGATGTGACTTGGACTTGGCTTCAGATTCCATACTTAGACAATCCAGCCTGGCTGGTTGGCTGGCATGCATGTAACGGTACATGTCTACATGGAACAGGAGGGATGGTACAGGGTTTACTTCTTACCGGTTGGGGTCTCCACGCAGACCGAGTTCAGGCCGCAAGGGTTGAAGTTGCACTCCCTGATGATGGCCTGGCAGTGCTGGCCCAGGAAGCCATCAGGGCACTGGCAGGCATAGCCATTGGCCAGGTCCACACACGTGCCACCGAAGTAGCAGGGCTGGCTGGCACACTCATCCACATCCACCTCACAGGTCTTGCCCAAGAAGCCTGCCAGAAAAAAACCAATCCAGGAGAAGAGAAAAAAACCCAGGATGGTCACGATTACTGTCTTCACTATTTTCAATCTAATCCAATACAATCCAATCCAATCCAAATCAACCCAACCCAACCTAGCCCAGTCCAACCCAACCCGACACAAACCAGGCCAGTCCAACCCAACCCAACCTAAACCAGGCCAAGCCAAGCCAAGCCAACCCAGCCAAACCCAATCCAATCCAATCCAATCCAATCCCAGCCAATCCATTAGTTTCTACTCATTTTGTTCATCAGGCATTGCGTCCACACATAATACATGCAATCCCATCAAATACCGGTACCTCTTTAACAGTCGAACAGTATTAGTATCAGAGGCTGAGAGTTGCACTTTGAGGGATATCATTGTATGCATGCACTGAACATTACCAGGTAAGCATCGGCAGGTGAAGTCTCCAAAGGAGTTCAGGCAGGAGAGTGTCTGGCCAGCCAGGCACTTGCTGTTGGGCGGCTGGCACTCGTCCACGTCCACCTCACAGGCAAAGCCCTGAAAGTTGTCCGAGCAGTCGCAGCGAAACCCATTCACTAAGTCCACACAGGTCCCGCCATGCTGGCAGGGTGCCGAGACGCAATCGTCCACGTTGACAGCGCAGAAGGGACCCAGAAAGCCGGGCAGGCAGAGGCAGGTGTAGGACGCCAGGCCGTCTATGCACTGAGCCCCATTCAGGCAGTCATTGGATGGGAGACAGTCGTCCACATCCATCTGGCAGTTGGTGCCTTCATAGCCCATGGCACAGAGACAGTCGTACCCATTCAGGCGGTCCACACACTCCCCGCCGTTCAGACAGGGCTGAGGCAGGCACTCGTCCACCTCGGCATCGCAGAGCTGTCCCTGATAGCCGTCCACACAGTTGCATACAAAAGCAGCCAGGAGATCATAGCAGGTGCCTCCATTCAGGCATGGCAAGGAGGCGCACTCGTCAATCTCCAACTGGCAGGTGGCGCCGGCGTATCCAGTGCCATCGCAGTTGCAGGTGTATCCGTTGGCTGCATCCAGGCAGGCTCCGCCGTTCAGGCACGGCCCCGAGGCGCACTCATCCACATCCAGCTGGCAGCGGGAGCCGGCGAAGCCCGGGGGGCAGGTGCAGTCAAAGCCGCCCACCAGGTCTGAGCACTGACCCCCGTTGATGCAGGGCCCACTCAGGCATTCGTTCACCTGCGTGCTGCACACCGGGCCCTCCCAGGCCAACGGGCAGAGGCAGGCGAAGGCATTGCTGCCATCCTGGCACTGGCCTCCGTTCAGGCAGGGTGATGACTGGCACTCGTCAAGGTTGATCTCGCAGTGGGTGCCTTCAAATCTACAACAGACGGACATACAGTAGGGAGTGAGTGGGTCCGGGCGGGATGAGTGGGTCAGACAGGATTGAGTGGGAATGGCAAGTGTTCAATGCTGAAAGAAATACGGAACTCTACTCAGGATAAGTGGCTCAATACAATTGGCTCAATACAACCTGATATGCAACCCCTCCACATCTTCACATGACAATACATGTACAACCACAGCAGATGAAATACATATATATCTTGTTCTAGCCAAATAAGCTCCATGCATTAAGGTACAGAAAGAGTAAGGGAGATCAGGTTCAATCTTTATTTCAGGCAAAAGTTATTGCAATAAACTCCGTGTTGACATTAATTTTATGCAGTACAGGTCCATACTTTGTTTAAGGTTAGAGTTAGTGTTCTCATGGAGGAAGGAGTACTCCTTCCTCCATGGTTTTCTCATAGGGGTCCTCTCTCATAGGGAGGAGTGTCAGGTCACTTTTGTTAACCACTGCACTTGATACGGCGATATTCAAGCAGTATAGGAGGGGAAGGACACTGGGTCTACATACCCTGGACCACACTGACAGGTGTAGCCACCTGTAGCGTCTTGACACACCCCTTGGTTCAGGCATGGCATGGACAGGCACTCATCCAGCTCTTGGTCACAGAGTCTGCCCGTCCAGCCTGCAGGGCAGAGACAGGCAAACTGGCCCAAGCCATGGGTGCAGGTGGCTCCGTTGCTGCACGGCATAGAGGCACACTCATCTACGTCCTGTCTACAGTGGGGACCCTCCCAGCCCAAGGCACAGTGACAGGTGTAGCCGTTGGTCACGTCCTGGCAGGTGGCGCCGTTGGCACAGGGAGCCGAGATGCACTCATTGATATCAACCTCACACAGGGGCCCTAGGACAGGTCCATATGTAAATAGGTTAACACTATAGCTTCTACGGAAGGTATGTTTGTTCAAAATGGAGCAGAAGGCTTTCATTGTGTCAGCTGCATCTGCATCAACCTACATGTAACTGGCTGCTGACATTAGACACTTTGAAGCATTGTAAAGCACCCATTCTCTGAGCCACTTTGGCGATAAATCTTGCAACTCCAAGGAGTGACAAACATGTAAGGGACACATCTGCTTTGGTAAACTGTAACACAAAGACCTTTCTTATTTTTCTAAAGAGAAGAAAAACTAAAACCTGGCCTTTGTCTAAGGGATTTTAAGGAGGAGGTGCTTGGCCGTTCCAGTCATAATGTGGGGCGTCCTTACTGGCCCACTCTCTGCTTGCAAACCACACTTTCACAGTGTTTATGTGTTTGTTTTTTTAGACAATACAAGTTGAGGCGAAAATAATACTCTAACAAAAACGTTTCTGTCTTTGTCAGATTCCATGCCAATCAGTCCCTTTCTCCCCATTATTGTGATATTAATAGTAATAATCGTTACGCAGCCCCAACACACAGTGTATGGATCTTTAGAAGAAGAGAAGAGGAGGAAAAGGGAGGAGGAGGAGGAGGAAGAGAAGGAGGAGGAAGAGGAGAAAGAGAAATGGGTTTTTCTCTTTGACCTTTGCTTCTTTGATCCCTGCCCTGCTGTTTGCCCCTTCCTTTGATCTCTTCCTTTTCTGTATACCTACTCTCTTCACTTGTTTATCTTCTGTCATCTGTATTTCCCCTCTCCCATCCTACTTGTGTTTTGTCCTCATTCTGCATCTGAGGAAAGGTCCTGCTATAATTGAATTGTCAGGCCTGCCAGAGTTTTCAAAATTGGTACTGCAGTTGACTAGTTTGATAGTTGGCTATTTGTCCCTGTAACCAGTGCTCTCACCTTCCCAACCGTCAGTGCAGAAACAGTCATAGTGGTTGACTGCATCCTGACACGTAGCTCCATTGAAGCAGGGCACTGACAGGCACTCATTAATGTCCAGCTCACAGTTGACTCCTTCATAGCCTAGACGGATAAAATGGCAAACAGAAAATGAACCAAAAAGATGATATTTTCTTTGACTCAAAAATGATGATAAATAGATAACAGAATGGCCATTGCATCAAAGGTTGGTCTGAAGTCAACTTTATGACATTACAATTTTAAAATGGCACTTAACAATCAAGTAATGCCTTGGTAAATATCCTTGTTGAAAAAAAACTCTGACAAATTCTTTTCATGATCTTAGAGGAACTATGACAGCATTTAAACAATCAACATCAGTCAGAGGTTGACAAATGCACAGCTGCAGGAATACCGAAGAGTGTCAGAAATGTGGAGGGACTGATATATATACTGTCTTTGAGAAATGTCCTACTGGGATTGAACCGCCGGGCCCTCTACATTTTGGAGATTTGTCTTTTGGCCAGAAAGCAGTTTTCACATTTTGGTAAATTACATTGAGTAGAAAATGATAAACTTATCCAACAACACGTATTTCCAACTGTGGCATTTAGCATTCGGCACTAATTGAGGGATGCTTTGCTGCGAATAGTTTGCTCTACCATTTCCACACTACTGTTTACCCAATCTGTAACCCAAGTGATACTTTATTACAGGCTGTCATTTGGCGGTTGATCCCTCGGCAAAATTAGAATTTCTTTTTTACAGCATTCTGCATTCAACAGGAAGGGAAACCAGTTTCACTCTGTGCACGCACCCATCTGGCAGATGCACTGGTACCCTGCCACTACGTCCTGGCACTCAGCCGCATTCAAACAGGGGTTGCTGGCGCACTCGTCGATCTCAGTCTCGCATAGGTCGCCCTCATAGCCATCCGCACATGTGCAGTTGAAGCCTCCCAGGAAATCGTTGCACTGGGCACCATTCTGGCACCGACTGGGGATGCAGTTGTTGGCAATGGAGCAATTCTTTCCTGAAACACAACCACAGACATTAACAAATGAACATGTTTACATATCTGATTCACATTTTCTTTCCAAACTCAGAATATGATCTGCATTCAAAAGAAACTTGTACTATACCGGTTAATAAACAGCGGGATAAGACAGTGCTGGACAAAAATCGTTTATTGAAGACTTGGTCCAGTTTTTAGCAGAAATATCAAAATAAATAATTAGGAGTGCCTGCCCTATGTTTTGATCCTAGCAGGACCTTTCTCAAGATCGAAATGTCAGGCCCTCCTAATTGTTGACGCTCGCTTTTGGGTCATTTTAGTCAGTAAGCCATGTGCAACATGTTTGCATATTACAGTAGAAATATCAGTAATTAGAATTTGGCCATCAAAATGAAACAGTTGGGATTTTAATGACCAATATTGTTAACCTTTCTCAGGATCGAAATGTCAGGCCCTCCTTATTGTTGATGCTCGCTTTTGGGTCATTTTAGTCAGTAAGTAATTTGCAACATGTTTGCATATTACAGTAGAAATATCAGTAATTAGAATTTGGCCATCAAAATGAAACAGTTGGGATTTTACTGACCAATAATGTAAACCAGATGATATTTTAGAAAAAAAATAAATAACCACCATTTGTTACTGCCTTCAGGAGGTAGGGAAAATGCTCATTTCATTTATTCCTAAAATTAAAAAAATGGTCTATTCCCAGAAAAACATGTAATGGGAGAGGTCACCACGAACAAGGTTAAAAAAAGCTCACACACATTGGAAAAACACAGACAACAAAATTAATGAACATGGAAAACAAATAATGGCCAGAGTAGAGGTCGATGTTCTTTCCACAACAGCGCAAGAGCTTTGAATGGTGTTTGTTGATTTAATTAAATAAACGTTAATAAACATGTTTTATGTACCATCCTTGTCCCTACAATGAAAAAAAAAGGAACTTGTCAACTGGACGTGAGATGGATTTGGGGTAATCAGTTGTCCTTAGACATGAAAGGAGTGAATTGACTGGCTATTCTCAATCCCTCCAGACAGGGAAACTACAGAAGTGCGAACAAACACCCACCCCTGCAAACTAATTGAGTCCCTGTCACAGCCCAGTGGGGCCAACTCAATTAGAGTGTCAACCATTAATCCGTTGGGTTGTTTTTCTTATTCCCTTCCTAACCTCTTCCCCCATTCACCCTATGGCCAGTGCAGCCTCACTCCCCTGTCCATCCTAGCAAAGTCTGAATCACACTTAGATCAAACACTAGATGCAAACACATTCTTCTTTAATATTTCACTGTCTCTCTATCACTGTCTCTACATGTCTCTCTCTGTACCGGTATTCGTCTGTCTCCATCTGTCCTGTCTCTCTGTTTGTTTGTCTGTCTTTGTCTGTTTGTGCCCTCTCTCTGCCTACCCGTCTGTCAGTCTGTATGTCTTCCTTTGTCTTCTGTGTCCTCTGTCTGTCTAACTCTGTTTGACTGTCTGTCTTTGTTTCACGCTGTTTCTCTCTCTGACTCTCTGTCTCTCTGACTCTCTGCCTCTTTCCAGCATTCTCTTCATCTATTTCTTTCCTAAAATAAGTACCCTGACCTCACTGGAGCACAAAGAAAATGTGTACAAGGTTGGAGAGGAGAGGGAAAAAACGTGCATGCAGGTACCGCTGTCTGTTTTCCACGTCAGCAGATCAGCCCACACACTTTGGCAACTCCGTGACCACTCATCACCTTAATAGAATAACGGCCTGGCAGGAAACGTCACCATGGCAGCCATCACGCCCTGACTCGTGACATTGGCCGTTGCCGCGGCGATGTCATGTGGGCAGCAAGGCAAACAGAGACTTCGTGCCTCATCACTTTTTTATTTTTCAGGCCAATTGATGAGTGGCCATGGTGACCATTTTCACTCTTCCAAGGGGTTGGCAAACCATAATATACACAAATGTAATCCTTCCCAACTGGTTTTTACTCAACACCACATTGACATAGAAAGCAAATTTTGTGTGAATACTATTGGGATAATTGAGACTTGACTTGAGAAAATGTTCAATACAGGATCAATATCCGGAACTCATTGCAAATGGCTTTATGTCTCAAGTATGGCAGTGGCTACTGAGCTCTGCCAGAAACAATACAAAACCTTATACTGTGGACTTCCTAGTGGTTAGACTACTTGCTTTGGGACTGACAGGCTAAGAGTGGGATCTTACTCTATTGACATCATTCATGCCAATACTTTATACAGGCAGTCTTGATAATCAGACAATGGAAAAGTGGGGAAGAGAGCACCCTTGAGAGAGAAGTCATTGGGAGTCTACAGGACAATCAGTCGATTTCACTACACTCATCATAACTTACTATACGATCAATAGCAAGACGATGAGCAATACATAGAAATCATACGGTCTATCACAACTTAAAATGGGTTATCAATCTATGATGCATCGTACGGTAAAGGCCTTGTGAAATCCAGCCCAGATACCTTTGTTAAACTCCAGCGTGCAGTGGCATGTGTAGTCCTGAATGCCGTCTTCGCAGGTGGCGCCATTCAGGCAGGGCAAGGTCGCGCAGTCGTCGATGTTCTCGCAGACGAGGATGCTGGGGACAGGAGCAGCGCCCCCTGTTTGGGGGACAAAGCCCGGGGCGCAGGTGCAATCAAAGTTGCAGCGCTGCGAGGGAGAGGGGCACAGAGGCTCACAGACCTGCTCGGGAAAACATCCATCGCTGCTAATGTTTCTAGTGACAGAAAAATGAACAAATCAAACAGATTAATGTTGAAAGCTGCTTACTGATTGAATGACCACAATATTACACAAACACAAAATAAGGACAAGACCTTTCTCAAAGACAAAATGAGAGAGGTCCTGGTAGAATCGAAAATGCCTTTGACAAAGGTGCTCGTCTTTCAGTGATAGGGGAAGGGAATTCCCTGGAAATGGACAGGATTTCCTTGGTATTTACTGCCCGAGGAATTGATGAAAAGGCACATATTAACTTTAAGTACACAGCGCTGTGTCCAAACATTGCTGTGTTCAAACAGTACACAGTGCATGCCGTGTTCACCTCTCTGCTCGTCTCTGCATCTGGAAGTTGATGAGTTCCGGGGGCTCGGGCGAGATGCTGTAGGAGATGAAGCGAAGTCCCTGGTAGCAGCCACGCAGGGAGACCAGGGCAGGGCTAGGCAGTGGTGCAACCAGGCTGACTGGCTCCTGCAAGCCTCCTATCAGCAGCTGGCCAGCATTCAGGGTCTGGGCTTCACCAGCTGTCCGGAGAAAAACACATCTCTTGAAGATATACAGGGATTTCACATCACCACTTTCAGCTTGTAGCCTTCACGGCGTTATTGCACCAGTGCATGAGCGATAAAGGCATGAAGTACGCACACCCACATGCACTTTAGCTCATCATCATAGCACAATGAACACTAGACCCTTTCTATGGATGGATAATCCCATAAAAATCCCTCAACATATCCTAAAATTGTGCCAGGTTGGATACGGTAATCCAGCTGATCTGTTAATTGCAGATGATAAATTGATAAAGTTTGAGATAGATTTTAAGAAAGGGGCATTACTGAAAATCATCCGTAGAGCAGTCATGGCACCAGTAAGTGGTTGAATCCAATGACGGTTTGTCCATATTTCATACAAGTACAGTACTGTATGTCTAATTTGCTTTGTGGGCTTGGTGTTTTGCCCGCTATATAAGATGTAGGGCATAGGCAGCTCTATGATTCTGACTTCAGCCTGGGTTAGGGCTATGACCCTATCTAACTGACAATAGAGACTGTGGAGGCTTGTGCATAGTTACCACATCAAGCTCAGTCAACACTAAGAGATACCCATTTGTTTCAAACACAAAAGAAACCTCATCCTCCCCCCTATTCATCCACGTTTGAGCAGCCTCTATAGCCAGGTGATGGGTGACCTCGGAGAAACGTACGGTAACTGACGGCAGCTAGCTGGCGCCCTGCCTCATCAGTCAGTGTGGCGTCCCCTCCTTCCCTGGTAACCCGTATGTACTTCCACTCGCCGTCATTGTATGGCAAGGTACCACCTGATGTGGTGGCAAAGGCTCCTTCCCCAGAGCCCTGAAAACCAACAGAAATTACCATTAAGAGGCTAATAAATTACAATCAATGCTCAAAACCAACATTCCAAAGATTGACCAAAGTAGACTGAACTACTGTCATATTAATAATGATAATGATAGCAAAAATATCAACACTGCACAGGTACTCTATAGGTAGAGTACATTACACTGCACATTACAAACACTCCTGAAACCATCTCAACTCCCTGGGACTGATTACAGCCACAGGTATCATGCAAGCTCCCAGTGGCTAATCAAACGCAGGGAACAATCTGTAACCTCATAAGTAACCCATTTACCCATTTTGAAAGAGAAAAAGCAATTTATGTCCTAAGTATACCACCACCACAAACCCTATGGCTGGACATATCACGATAACCTGTAGCTTATCTACACAAAGTTGAATGCAGGAAAGCCTGACTGCTTGGCGTAGTGTCCCAAAATGAAAATTTCAAAACAAAAAAATGACTGCACCAGAGTTTATTTTGAAATGCATGGGAAGGTTGCCACCAGGAGACATAAATCCATCGCTCTTGTTGCAGACCTGGAAATGGAAAGTGACCAACCTTGGTGTTCAGCCCTAATGCCAACTGCCCTTGGTTCATGAACACTGTCAGGTAGGCAGGACCACCAAGGTATAACAGCATTCCATTGGATGCCCTGTAATGGAAACAGAAAACAACAGACTCTGTCTCTCACTGGGTACATATACATATACCACCATACATAAGTAGCCTTCTACATGTACCTTCAGTGGATGATCCACTGGCTGCTTCATGCACATGTACCTTGCACTCATAAAGTGAGTAGTCAGTACAGTATACATAGTTGTCTTGTGGTGTACTCAGAGTTTTCAGACTTGCCTATTGTCAGTATGTTTAGCGTAGTGAAGAGTGCCACACTTCATCTTTTAGTGAAAATGCTGACAATATAATTATGCACACAATGTACACTCTATATGAATCATGCAAGGATTTACCTTTAATAGCTGCTGAATAAGTACCAACATTTACTACTGGCCATTGCTTCAACCCCTCCCTTTCCCAAACCAAAGGGTGGTAGACCCACTTCTCTCCCCATTAGTATCAAACAGCAATCTGCCCCCTATGAAGGCAAGGTGGCAGCAGCAAGGGTCGAATTTCATGAGGAGTGGAAAGCAGGTCTAGTAACTCTTTTACTAGACCTGTACACTAGAGGTGTTTCATGATTACCAAACATTGTCAATGTACATTCATGTAGGCATGTGCATTATTCAAGTCTGTGATGAGAGAGACAGGAATCTTCATTTTGTTTAATGTCAATTGCAATGATATAAGAGCTTTTAATGTGACGTCAAGTGTAATAGCGGAGTGGGGTTTTTTTCTCTTTAATTTTGTGGAAATAAGATAGTCAGTCCAGTGTGGTCTCACCGGTGATATAAGTCGCACTATGCATTTGCACGCAATGGTCCACTCAATGTTGAGAGATTGGAACTTTCCGGAAAATTTTGAAGTTGTTTTCCTTCTGAAATCATATCTTCAATGCTTATACTTTCAGGTTTTATTCACCAAAATGAATATGGTTATGACATGTTGGTTACTAAGTGATATTTATGTGCCTACACCTCACAGCAGAGTAAGATTTTTCAAAGCCTGTTTTCTCGCCTTTTGTAATTTTAACTCCATGTTCTTAATTAACATGTAGATATGTCATAACTACAGAATGGAAGGGTGTATAGAGCTCTGCTATATACCAAAAGAAAGCTTACAATGTGGGCTTTCCTGTTAAGTATGTAACTATTTCTATTGTTTGCAACCTTTTCCTGGAGAGGGTCACATTTTTCGGGGCACTGGTGAAGGCTTGCTCAGACAGGACTTACATGGTGCGAAACCTCAGGCTGAGGATGGTTCTGGTACCAGGGGGCAGTGGGTGCTCAACGGATAGAAACCCCTGGCTGGTCTGCACCGTGATCACCGTGGGTGGGGCACAGAAGTCCTGTGGGCAGCCATCCTTGACCCCATGGAGCTCATCTGCCTGGCTAAAATCAAGCGTGTTCTCGCTGGTCCGGACGTAGTTGAGACATGTGACCAAGTAGCCATTCAATCTTTCAGTGTTGACCTGTTATTTACAAGAACAAAAGCCAACAAACTTGAGTGATTCATGTTCATTCAAATATAAATGCCTGGATTACTACTCATTACTGTTTTGAAGAAGAAGAGTTCATGAACACGTACATTGTTAAACTTAATTTAAAAATATGGTACAGGGTCATCAGGGCTGCCATTGCACAATGTACTACATGTGCTACCGGTACATGTACATTGTATGGTACATGTACCATCACATGTACCGTTATGGTTACCTACACGTATTGCACTAACCGCACATATGCACATGTACAGTAGGCCTACTGTGCTCCATGAAAGTCTTACTGTTTGTGTGGCTGTCACAACAGGAATCAACATAGCAATTGGTTGCTGTAGAAACAACGACATGTTTGATAACCTTCAAAGTTCCTGTACAGTCTTAACTTTAGAGAGACTTACTGTAAAGTAAGCAACAGTTGGACATGGCTTCTCAATTATCAACAAAATTAATGAAAACTGTACAGTCACTACAGTGACCATGGTAAAGGGCACGTTAGACATTAGATGTACATGTATACATGAACACATACATGTACATGTATGTACCTTTACATAAACTGACGGTTTTCATGTTTACAATGAGGAGAAAGACAAAAACAAACAAAACGGTCTCAAATGATAAAAACAACCAGTGGGAGGGGGATGGCATGTCCAAATAGACTAGCTATGAAATGGCAGGTTGCAGTAGCAGTTAGTGGCATGGATGGCAGAGCAAGGGAGAGAGAAGGGAGAGAGAGTGGGAGGGATATAGAGGGGGATAGAGAGGGGAGACAGACAGACAGACATACAAAGTCAGGGAGAGACAGAGAGAAACAGAGAGAGACATAGAGACAGAGAGATACAGAGAAACAGAGAGAGACAGAGAGACAGAAAGACAGAGAGACATAGAGAAACAGAGAGAGACATACCGATAGAAAGACGGAGAGAGACATAGGTAGAGAGACATAGAAAGACAGAGAGAGACATAGAGACATAGAGAAACATAGATAGACAAAAAGACATAGAAAGACAGAGAGAGAGAAATAGAGACATACAAAGACAGAGAGAGACATAGAGACATAGACAGAGAGAGAGAGACATAGACAGACATAGAAAGACAGATAGAGAGAGTCAGAGAGACATAGAGAGATATCTAAGATAGAGAGAGACAGAGAGAAACAGAGAGAGACATAGAGAGACATAGACAGACAGAGAGAGAGACAGAGACAGCTCAACAGAGAGAGCAAGTAACAGGTGAAGGTGACACCATGCCAATTCTAGAGAAGACTGACTCATTCATTCATGCCCTCCTTCTTACATTGCAGTACTTATCATACCACTGGAATCTGAAGAACTTGAAGTGCACTGGAAAGTTACATGTACACATGTAACTTCAGATTAAAAAAAGACTCAATGCAAACGTTACCCATTAAGAAAGACAGATTACAGAAAGATTTTGAGGAATGGTCACCAGTGTATGGTACATGAAGTATGAGTTTCAGTCTGTGAAATACCGTAGCCCAGTGTTTCATACATATGCACTGTACATGTACATGTATTTGTTCCACACAGACTGTAATCTGTTCAGCCATACCCAGGCCTAGCCAGGAAGGTTGCAGCCTTCCTACTCAAGATTATTGTGGTACCTAGTCCATCCTGATTGCTGCAGACTGATGTCAGGTATATATGTCCATCTACGTGTACAAGATCAGGTCAATGAACAGGAAACTGTTGGGGGGTCAGGAGCAGAGCGGGCATACGTACATGTAGACCCTTCCCTCCAGGGCCTAATACCTACATCTGACTCTCCCCTTCTTCCTCTCCTCCCTTTCCCCTCCAAGCCCTACTGGTCAAAGGAAGGGGGTTCCAGCAAGCATAAACCCCCCAAGGAGTGACCAACTCACCCGGAGTTCGTTGACGTCTGGGTAGCCGCCCAAGAACAAGGGGCCGGCCAGCAGTGAGATGTTCAGCTGGCCCTGTGCCTGTGGGGTCAGGTACTCAGCAGTGGCCGGCTGGCCATTGATGGTGGCCATGACAAAGCCTGCCTGCGGTGCCCCCAGATTGAAGATGACGACCGTGTAGGTGGTGTTAGGGACCAAGGATCCCTCTCCAATGTACATCTGAAAGAAACAAAGAAAAAAACATGAAAGAAGTCAAACAAACATATTGCAAACTGCTTACTGACTTACATGTATGATCTACATTAACCTGCAAACATTTGGCTCTCTAACTCTTTTTGAAGATCTAAATACATACGTTGCAAAATAAGAGTTGAATGACCCCAAACTTCAAAATTTCACAAATGTAAATGTCAAAAGCTTATCATGACCTTTCTGCCCTTGAGTAATGTCACGCTAGGATGACAAAATTTAAAAAACAGGCACCCACAGCCCACCGAAGATAAACTTTACTTTTGAGGAAGGCCCCCAACACATGCACACAAGGCATACCCGCGGTAGATAACTCAGGAGGTACTGGTACAATACATGTAGAGCACAACATGTTTCCTACACCAGATGTCAGGGTTCCAATCACAATCCAGCATAATGAAAGTTGTTTTTTCTTCATAATATTAATTTATTCATTCAAACTCAGTTTTCTGTTCTTTGTTTGTTTGGGCCTAACATTCCAAGCTTACTAGGGTCTTTCTGAATTTCTCAAGGGCCTGTCTTATTTTCTTCCTGGGACCAAAATACCAGATATCTACCAGACCTACTAATTCTGCATACCCTATAGTCTGTATCTATACATGTACAAGTTCAAGACTTCAAGTCATTTGGGACAATGTTGGACATTGGCCAAACCTTGTCTGATTACCTGAGATTTACTATGAGATGTTCCACTTGACTTGGCTTCAAAAGTCTAATATTTGAAACCAAAATTTACAATTTTCATATCAAATTTGAAATTGTAACCTAACCTCAAAGTTCCACATACATACATGCTCTGTTTTTGTCAAGTTTTAGTTCCATTGTTCACAAGTCCATTTCAGATATATTATGCACATGTACTGTCTGTGTGTCCACTCTATACACTGCATCCAGGCTGAATGTGCAGCAACTCTAATGTACTAATGAGGTCAGGCAGTCAGGCTCTCCCCTGTTTACCCTGCCCATTTCCCCAACCCCTCCCTCTCCTGGACCTTGGGGGTGAACTCACTTCATCTCCCCCAGCAAGTTTCAAGCATCAACCTGTCCACCCACCTCCCCTTCCCCTCAATAGGAAAGGCAAACCCCTTACCCCCCTGCCAGCCTACCACACCCTTTCCTTCCAACCTGAGTGCCAGTGCGTGGACTCCTGAGGTGGCCCGCAGTTGAGGTCAACCTCCTCAGCTGAGGTCAGCCTTCTCCCAATGAACCCCACAGAATGAGCCCCAGTCAAGGCTCCACCAAGTTGAAAAAAACCTCAATGAGGACTTGCCTTTCCAGGCATGTCATGAACATTTAGGCCTACTGTACCGTACATGTACATACTGTACATTTTACTACCATGGCAGGCGCGTTTGTAAATGATTAAGAGCATAGTGTTCTCTATATTGCAGGTACCATGTACAGTACATGAAAGTGCAATTCTTGGCCTAGATATGAGCTTCACATGGTGATGACAGGTGAATTCCTGAACTAATGCCAGGTCCAAGGTGTCAACCAATAAGGGAGGGGGGGGTCGAGAGGTTGGGGTTTTGAGGATTGGGAGCGGAGTCAACTTAAAGGTTGTGGTTTAAAAAGAATGGGGGTTGGGGTTTGTGGATTTTCCTGTCCAATTCAAATGCCTTACTGGCATGCACACAACTACATGTTTGCTAAGTAAGATGCCAGTATCAGGACCACCTGAAAAAGTTGGATCTGAGAAACCCAGCTGGCCGTTTTCAAAAGGAGCCAGGGAAATTGTACACGTGTATCTGACAACAATGCAATTCAGCTCATGTTTTCTCTTGAAACGTTCTGGTCGACTAAAAGACCATGCTTGGCCGCCTGAAAAATGCCACTGGTGAGCAAGCTGGCCTCCGATGCAAATAGAATGACAGGGGAGTAGGGGACATTTGGAAAAGAACTGATATTTTATGAGACCATGGTTTTGAATTTCTGCCATGCATTTTAACATGGGTACTAGGCAGGGGGCTAGGGAGGCCATTTTCTGCTTATTTGTAAAATCAATCATGTTTGTTCTGATCAACCAGTCTCCCTCCCAAACCTGAGCTCTCTCCTTATTTTGCAGGAGAATGAGATGGATTAGCCAATAGCCGTATCCTTTGATTTCAGAGAAAGAGAAAGCTACGTATACACAGAGTTCTTCTATCCTTTGACATCAGAGGAAAGGGTCATTAAGGGCTTCATCCTATGAATCCTCCGAATAGAAAGTTAGCCCAATTATTTGGTTTCGAAGAAAGAGTCTCATCCTTTAGTTCATAAGGGAAAGTGATTAACTTGCAATTTTTGGGAATGAGGCACTCTAAGTCGGGAAGTCAAACCCGTCCATTGATTTCAGAGGCAGCCTCAATTTGCACACAACATGAAGCATGACAAACACACTAGAAGTGGTACATGTACATATACACAAGTATTATGAAAGATTAGGGAATAATTAAGGCTTTGGATGCACCTTTCTTCAGTCAGCTACCAATTGCTCATTAACTTGGGGAGATGAAAATGTACATGTATGTGTATCCTGTAAATGTACATGTACATGTGCAGTTTGTGCACGTATACAATATGTTCATGTACATATACACGTACAATGTATGTGCTACACAGGGGGGGAGGGTATTTACTTGTTGGAAGGAGCAAAAAGCCCCATCTAGCCATCTTTCAGTTCCATATCATTCTCAGTCAAGAGTTAGTTTCAGGAAGCAAACGCTTTCACTCTTTTAGGCCCCTCAGATTGGAATCTCAAAAATCTAGGGAGGCCTGCCTTTTCCATTCCAGCAGGAGCTTTCCTCTTATTTAAGAAGCCTTGCACTTAACAGCCCATGGTGTGCCCTCTTTCTCAGATGAGGTTAAAGGCCCAGAGGGCAGAGACACAGCAATGCATGTGAGCACATACCAAATCATGTACGTGTACAACATGTAAGCACTCTACCCTGATATCAGCTCACCCCAAGCCCTACTTGTTGAGAGGTCCCAGTCAGCCTGCTATGCTCCATGGCTCCAGCCACCCCTTCAGCTGATCCAATCACTCAATCCCCTTCACACTTGTTTAGGTCTTAAAATAAATCAGCATTTCATATCTGGGGGATGTGGACCGATGTTGTTGGAATTATTCCTTGTTTTGGCCAATGACAGATCAGCTAGTCGGATCAGCAAAACAGCACTCAAACATCCATCTTTGTAGAGTCTGTCGGCCTGCTGAAGTTCTGCATTTCTTTGTCATTTTATAAGGAAGACTTCAAGGTGCAAGAATACAAGGTTGTTTTGTTACATTTAAAGCATCCCCTTTTAGCTTGTTACCTACACGTACATGTATGCTTACAATGTACAGATACATGGGTTTTCTTAAACAGGTTTATTTTAGTAATTGTTTAAGAAAACCCATGTACGTACATTGTAAACATACATGTACATGTACAAGTAGGTAACAAACTAAAAGAGGATACAGTAAATGTAACAAAACAACCTTTAAGTCTTGCTCTTTTCCGTCTTCCACAGAAAATTACAAAGAAATACATTACTTCAGACTCCACAAAGGTGCATGTTGTATTTGGACAAAATATTTGACGGATTACTTTTACTTTATTTCCCTTACTTTTGGGGGTGAAAAGCTACACATTGTAAAAAGTAAAAAAATACCACATGAAAATGCCAAATAATGTAATGTCCTGATATTTCAATCTCTCCCGGACCTTTCTTGGCCTTTGATCCTGCCCTCTACACTTTCAGATAAATCCATTTTAGAGTTCAAGTCAAAGTACTGTACTTTGCAAAATGTTGATATACAGGTAGCGTTAGGAGAATGGGGACATCACTCCTCATGCTGTGTATTGTAACAATGTAAGGAAGTGGTGCAGGGATTCAGAGGATAATCTCTATGCCAGGAGGTAGAGTAATATAAATTGTTTGGCTAACATAGCAACACTGTACTTGTGCACCGGCTAGAGTGCCAGACTACCAAATACAATGTATAATGGAAGAGCACGCACTGGACTTGGGCCAAATAAATCTTAATCATTCACAATTTACACTGACCACAAGCTCTCAAATACTTCCTCTCATGCATCAAATGCACATGTGAGAAGGCTTTCATTTGGAAAACTGTCCAGACCCAATCAATGCATCACAGTATATAAATCACTATCAATGGACAGCCAGTTCCTGCACAAGAATGACCACTGCATCCCGGTCACTCTCTCAGTCTCACTAACCATATCCCTTCCCCTTCTCCCACTGTGAACCGGATGTTGCTCCAAGAAGATATCAATCCATGTGACAAGCCCTCAATTAGGCATGTCTGTCCCCAGAGCCACCCAGAAGCACTCCCCAGTAGGAGGACAGGAGGACACACTGGATCACCACATCCCTTCCACTAATTGGAAAGACCGGGTGCATGTACACTCTACATGTTTGAATGGTGAAAAAGACAAATAGAATCTCACAGGAGTACACCCCCAAGTGTCATCCGAAGTGATTCATTGGTACAAACTATGGTCCTTAATTCATTGGTCTTCCTGCAGCTGACTGTGCCCTCTTTCTAAACAGGCCTTTGGGGATGGCCTACAGTATATGAGTAGAGATGCATGGTATGCAAGTCAACTCAAGGCAGCATCCTGTTTTATAGTCAGGGCAGGTGGTACTGTACCTTGTGGACACTATGCACATGTCGGTATGATGTATCAAGAACTTGGGAGTTCCTGTACAATGAGATAACTTTGTTCCCTATCCCTAAAATGATCAACTTAGAATAGGAAAGCCATTCAAAACAACTGAATTCTAAAATCTAAACATAAACGAAAATGTACCAACTAATACTAAGGCTAACTAAGCCCAAGAAAAGAAACCCCAACAAACTTAAGCGTTACATCAGACAGACATTGGTAGACAGAATAAGAAGGTAGAGAGTCTATTGCACACCATACAGTAGGTATTGTAAATGCTAAGTACTGTAAACCCAGTTCGGTCGGGCAAATTAACCTGGAAGTAAAAAAACTCACCTTTCTGTCTACATTCTATGGTACAGAAATGAAAGAAAACGTTTTGGTCAATACACGCCATTTACATTGGTCTAGAAAGTTTCTTTGGCAATAACTGGCAAAGTCATGTTTGGAATAATATAGCTGAACTTGGAGGACAGATGTTCAAACTTCCTGGTGTTCTGTAAAATTGTTCTACTATCAGAATCGGTGCTCAGAACTTGAGACTGTATACATTGCCAATAGGCCAGCTGAGGATGGCCTTTAACTTGCCCAAGTGTTCTCAGCTTTCTGTAAGTCTGCCCACTTTTCATCTGCCCTCTGGTGCCTATGATAATGCAAATGTCTTTCCGTGCTATTCTCAACACATGCGCCATCCATTTCCTTAACTCCTACTTCTCACCATCTCACTTGATAATGTCTGCATAGTGTCACCCCTGAATACTGAATGCTACCATACCTCAACCAGTGAGCCCATGGTGACCTTCCACTCCAGGTAGAGTTTGCCAGCGCTGACGCCCAGGGCAAAGAAGAGTGTCTGCCTGTCGGGGCTGGTCCCGCCGTCCTGGTACAGCAGCATGCCATGGTCGTTGCAGTAGCGGAACTGCAACTCCAGACTGGTCTCGGCACCACGCAGCTGGTTATTGGTAGCGGCGTCCACCACACCATTGTACCTGATGTACGCATCAATGTCAATAAACTTCTCCGTTGTCTGACCAGCAGACTGACAAATAAGACAACCTGCATACAAAAATAAACCAACAAATACCAACAAATGAAACATGGCAAATAAAATTTGACTGGGCCAGGCCGTGAACCAGAGACCTCTAGCTTAAAATGCTCTTGTCACCTACATGTAAACTATCAAACCAGTTAGATGGCAGCCTGTCCAAACAGTCTACATGTATACACATGCATGTACAGTGTAGCTTTAACTGTGTGGCAGGGCGGACCTGCTGAAATATTCAAACATTAAAATGCCATGTACATGTAAAACAGAAGGTACGTGTACATTGTACAATGTACGTATTATGACATGAATCTATTACCATTAACATGATCACCATTAAGATAGTTATATTTTACATTCTCTCACACATATACACCTGTAGATGTATACACATGCAAGGTACAAATATTTGATCATTTCTGATACACATTTTTGTGATGTTTGTATTGTACATACCGGTATATGTTCAGTATCTATGACACAAAGTTGGAACTCTGAATCATTCTTGCAACATACAATGTACATGTCGTACTATCTACATATGTACATTGTATCTTGACTAAACTTCCGGATCAAGAGAGTTGTCACTGGTAAGATGGATGTGGACAAGAAGCTTCAACATCGGAAGTCAAAGAGGGAAGTCAGGAAGTTCTAAGACTGTTAAGGGATTGATGGAGTCATGGCATGCGCATGTCCGTTCAGTCAGGCTGTTTGGTGTTGCTGTGTAGCATTAATGTCAGTTACCATAGAAGAGAAAACAACCTGCTAAGGTCTGAGGAAATTCACACTTCAAAGAGTCCAAAATCCTCTTCAAATTGGATGCTTAATCCCCTCCTTCAACTAATTCCCACCGCCACCAAATCCCTTGATCCCACTCTGGGTTCATTATCTGCATATGGGCAAACTGGCTTTGCAAAAGATTCACATGGTGTGTGTGGTATGGGTGTGTAGACTTGTGCAATGTGGATGTGTAGTATGTACTGTCAATGTAAAACTGTTAAGAAACCAACCATTAGGCCTACTTCATCCATAGGATAGAGTGTACGCTAGTTGGTACTACTACTTGCACTCAGTTTGTGACTGGTGTACACTTTTGCATGTACAATGTACAGTACATTTAATGCTACAGGCAAAACTTAGGACAGGATGAAGATTGCTAATTTGCTAATAATTGCTACACCACAAGAAGGGAGATGGCCTGTATTTTTCCCCATCAGGCCAGCTGTGTCAGCGCAAAATGACAGTCGACTGATCCACGACAATTTCAATTGCCAGTTTGGCCACAGGGCCACTGCTCAAATCAAACCCTGAATTCTGGTACAATATAAAATGCGACGTGTCAATGGTAGTTCTACACACGCACAGTAGAGCAGGTCTGCCACAAAATGTCAAGGGGAAATCGTATCTTCCACAAATCCTTGTTAACACCCCTTCCCCTCCCCTCCCCCTCCCCCCACCATTCATCCCCCTTCCCTTCCATACCCTCGATAGACACAGGAAGAGAGGCCAAGTGTCCAAGGAAATCGTCCAGTTCCTGCTGCGTGACTTTGCCAAGAAGTCGTTCATTTTCTGCGTGTGTACAGTCAATTGCGGCGTGTCCTGCGTGTGACAACAGACACGGGCACTTGACAACGGCAAGAATTCGCTGGGTCATTTGGGCGCATTTCCATCACTTCCTGTCCCCTTCCCCACTCCACAAAGAAATAAATCACTTCACTTTGGTACAATGTACAATCATGACTTTATGAAGCCAAGAGGTGGCCTAAAAGGTTCCGGGGGAAGGGATATTACTATTAAAAGGCTAAAGTACAGGCTGTACGTTTCTATTGTATATGAAAATACAGAACCTTGGAAGAGGTATCTTTAGTGTAATGTAATGACTTTAGCCAAAATTTGTTTATTCCTTGGTGGCTTCATAGAATATCTAAAAATTAGGAGGGCCTGAAATTTCTATCCTAGCAGGGCTTTTCTCAAGGGCAGGATAAAATAATAAAAATCATCTTACATACATCATTATTCCGATAGTGATTATTTGAGATCCATCCTTTTTTCAACTGTAGCATTTCAATGTCTCATTATCAAAGACTAATTTCGGCTTGTCACTGTTGATTAGTACATGTGTACACGAGTACATGGTACATTTAAGCAACCACCTGACCACCAAGTTCACCAACCCAACACCAAAAACTGCACAAATGTAATGGTTCAAAGCGTTGAGTCATGGCTCCGTGTGTACAATCTTAATACAATACTTTTCAGTATACATGTATTGGTAGTCAAGCATCACACCCTGGGCACACGAACAACCTGCAAAAGGTCCCCAGGAAGACTTTCCCTCATGAAGTCAGCATGCGCTCGCTATTTTCGGCACAGCAATGGAGGGGAAAAAGGCAGTGCGGGCCGAGAACGATGTTTGTAGAAGGAAGCACTCGGTGCGTTACTATACACAGGCCGGTGATTAAATCCCTTTTCACCGTTAAATCAGCCCCGGGAATGACCGCGAGTCTGTTGGCGCGATAAATCTCTGCAGCGGCAGGGAAATCTGCAAGTGAGCCATGGCCAGTAATGGGGAGGGGTAGAAAGTAGAAGTGCTCCCCGGGTTACCATGGAAACAGGTGATTAAGGAATCTCCTGTAAGCTCTGGCGGTACATGGTTAATCGCAGCCACCCGCAAATGAGGTGATGAAAGAAATCAGAGGGATGTCAGTCATCACTCCCTTGAAAAGTTGAATTGGGTTGGATTCTATACTGGGCTACTGTGCTTGGAGTAGTTCATCACAAACAGTATCGTTCTCTATTGTAAGATGGGTCTTGTACTATGAATACATCCAGCTGTACATGACCCCACACAAACATATGTACATAACTGTACAGAGTAATCAAAATGCAATACGTACACATGTATCTTGCCCCCTCTTGCTACCCTGTACCTGACTGAACCAGTGAACCCTCCTTTAATCCTCCACAGGGCTGCAGTTCACTGCTCACTGCAGGAAACACCAATGACTGGATTCCATTCCAAACCTGGAAAAATCCCAGGCTATAATCGGCACCTTACTGTGGTAGAAGAGAGTCTGCAGTACTTATGGTGCATAGTGCCTACAAGTACAACATACATGTACACGTACAGTAGCCCTGCACGTAGGTGAAAGTGTAAGATTGAGACTGCCAGTCGCTAATCAATCTTTACAGCCACTCCTCTCCCAAAGACATGCAGATATTGCAGACGGATGCCAACGGAAGTGTAAAGCCGTGTTCACACTGGACTTTATTTTTACTAAGACCCTGGGTAACATTCCAATGGATATCATAGTCTTAAGGACTTAGATTATTGAAGTGGGTAAATAACCACGATGATGGGTAAAACTGTAGAGACTGACGCGATCACGCGATCCACATTATAAACAACTTGGTGTCAATCACAATGAGCACGCAAAACGAAAAGACTGCTATTTCCTCTGCAAGTTTTGTTTAAGAAAAACAACCGTTCTTTCTCCACCATTACTCCTGCTATCTGGCGATGTACTTGTACGTTACTAGTACTGTGTAGAACTTTCAACCAAGTTCCTGAATATTTCAAACATTTCTGACATTTCTATGGACTTCATCAATTAGCAAATGCTGAAGTACCGGTATTGTTACAGGAACATCCTGTAAAAGATTGTGGGGCTGAATGAATACACAGATGAGCATAAATAGCACAAGAGGGCCAGCTTTCAGAAAGAGACTAAAACTTTTCATGTTGGAATGCCCGCTACATGACCTCAATCTCCCTCCCACCCCCACCCCCAACTTGTCAATGTCAGAGGGTCGCACTTTATAATCCAGGGCATTCTACAATAACATAACCAGTAACCGGTAATACTAGGATTACCAGCTGAGTAGTTAAACCCACCACCTCCATCAAGCTCACTTGCAAATAACCTGGATTAATAGAGTAGGGGGCTATGGTACTGGTAGCCCCCTTGACCTGTTAAGTTATAACCCTGAAAATATTAAGGCAAGTCATATGGCTGTACCTTGAGTGCATGTATGGAGATCCTCTAATCTCTACTCAGCCTTTTAGAGGTGTGTTGCTCCTTACAAAGAAGTGGAAATGCAGCAAGAACTGAGGGCATTTTGTGGAGGTTGGTTTGAGCTTTGATCAACTACACTGTAGACTGTATGAAGCGGCTCTGATTCAAACTCAAGTACGCGTGCAAGATACAAATTCCAATGTTTTTCTTTCAACATTTAAGACCATACAGAGTGGACAACCACAAGGCACAATCACTTCCCCCTTGAACATGTTGAACCCCATTGAGATTCATGCAGAGAAGCTGACACGACACTTTAAGCGTTACTCCCATTGGACTTTTATCTATTTTTTTTATCAAACTCTTGCAAACATGCTGAAGAATGACAGAGTTGAATGCAATGGGAATGCAAGGTAAACTAATGTCCCTGTCACTCTGATGAGTGTAAAACTAAATGGCCCAAAAGGGTCACAGCAGTGAAGACCACAGCAAAATAAATTGGGGCTTCGCATGCTCCCCATCTTCTCCATCATCTCGGGGTCAACCATGTAGTGTGCATTGACTATTCATGCATGTTGAAGATAAAGTGAACATGAGGAAGTGAGACTGTACAATCTGCATAAAAATGCATACATTACTTACCCAATATAAGCAACCAGGCCCAGAGAAGACAGTGACCCTGTGTCATTGTCCACTGACCAGCCTGCCTCTCGTCTGCGTAGAACGTTGATGGACCCTGGGTCAACTCGAGGCGACTGACCCCACGGATGAAATCTCGCGACCGCTGCGTCCCCAGACCATCCTGGACATCAGGCTCCCTCGTCTTTGTCAGTGTTGTCACAGTTGTTGTCACTGTTGTTGTCACCGCCGTCACAAATGGCCGTTTGCAATCCACGCTGACAGACTGCCACCCGTGTTGTTGGAAGATGTCTGCGCCGTTGCGTTCCCACAACTCTAAGCAGTGCCGGCAATATTTTGTACGGATGCAGGGCCACAGCATCAACAAGAAGTTCCTGCAAGGACACATGAAATACAGACAGACATGGCAGAAAACTGTTCAGTTCAATTGTCCAGAGAAACACTTTTGAGGAAAGGCAGCTCTGGTGTCACCATTGCAGGGCGTTTATCCGAAATATATTAAAACAGCAACGAAACTTCGTCAATAATCAAGACGAAGCTAAAACTGACAAGGAAATTTGGAACAATTTCAACAATTGGTAATGAAACTTTGATTGGACCTGAGACCTCTGGCTTAAGGTACAAGTACCGAGTATTGTGATTTTACCCCCTGAGCTTTAGAGCCCTTCAAAAGCAGCCCTCTCAAACAGTCAACCATCTTTGCTGGGGGGTGGGGTGAAGACTCCAGTCAGAAGCATTCATTCATTTACTGCCATACAGGCCTACGTATACATGCATATCTCCAGGGATCATGCCCCGGTTTTCATTCAGATATTGTATAAATTGTAAACCTGGCTACAGCACTAGGGCCTACAGAATTTTCTTTATTTTCAATAAAAAAGGGAAATAGACTGAATTTGAAAGAGTTTGAACAAAAATAATGGCAAGGACTTGGACTTGAACTCAAGACAAGATATCTCTTGGTTAGACTATTGCAGGCCTACTGTATGGAAGACAGGTCATCCATACCATTGGATACATCCTCATGGTCATGTCATCAATGATTGTAATGTGACAGTGACAGGACTTTTCTGCCCACTTGATAATCCTGAATTCCTGATCTAGTGACTTTCCTCACAAACTGCCAGTTTTGTGAATGTGTTTTGAAATGAACATTGTGGTTGGTACAAGTAGGTCTATAATATAAAAAATAATAACACCTGCACTGATTCAGAAGTAATCCTATGACATCTGCATGGTGCATGTGCAAATGTACAGCTGTATTGCCAATAATAGGCTAATCAATACTCAATACTATAGCTCCATCAGACCATCACTTACAATAATGCATTGAACGCATGTAGTACGTACAGTGCATACCGGTATGTCCATTAATTCTATACAGGCAGTAGGTATCTTTCTGTAAAATATGTATTGCACAACTGGTACAAACACGTACATGTGTACAAGTACACTTAATACACAATGGCAGTTTAACGGGGCTAATTAAAAAACCCAAATATATTTCTGGTCGTACATACACCCGTGAACAGTATGCCTATTTATCATTTCACCTTAATTAGTACAGTACTTCATTGACATGTAATTAGTTCAATTAAGCATGTTATGACGCTGTCAAATAAAAATGTACAATATGTTTTAGCATTCACAAAAACTAAATCAGCATGGGATACTACATAAATTGAAAATATATCGATTATCGACTGCACCTTAAGGTGTGAATACTATAAATTTATTGGTAATCAACATAGTAAAGGAAATGTCACTAGGAATTTGACAAAAATAATCATGTTTACCAATGTTGTTAGGGCACATGCACTAACCATGCACATGACTTCAGCTTTCCTCCCTTCAGCCATTTTCATTAATCTTTGTTTAGCACAAGGCCAGATCATGACAGGTGCATCGTGCTTGTAATTAAGTTGTAATGACTGAAAACTTTGATATTCTTCAGAAGAAAACTGTGTTTGATTGGGAAGCAGTCTCCATGCCCCGTGGGCATTGTGGGGAATGAGTACATCAGAATGATTATACTAACACTTCATCATTATTTCTTGATACAAGGTCCTTAAACGAAGCACTTGCAAGAGTTCTGTACTTTTGAAGGGCGTGCCTGGGTGACAAGTGCATTATGTTTACGTACATCTACGTACATCTACGTACATGTAGGCTGTTGTAACGCAGGTCGTAGCCTCGCAGGACGTGAATTGTATGAAAACATGGGCCACAAAGCCCACAATGGCCAGTGTACTCAATGGCCAGTGTACTCAATGGCCAGTGTACTCAATGGCCAGTGTACTCAATGGCCAGTGTACTCAATGGCCAGTGTACTCAATGGCCAGTGTACATACTCAATGGCCAGTGTACTCAATGGCCAGTGTACTCAATGGCCAGTGTACTCAATGGCCAGTGTACTCATGGCCAGTGTACATACTCAATGGCCAGTGTACTCAATGGCCAGTGTACTCAATGGCCAGTGTACTCATGGCCAGTGTACATGTATCTGACTATCTGAATTGCCAGTTTTACTTACATGTAGCATCAAGATGTACATGTTTGTATACAGGTACCGGTATGTAGATACTTCCATGTTTACTTCCATGCAAATGGCCCTGCTACTGCCAAAATACATGGTATCTAGCCTACTGTACTGTAAGAAAAACCTACAAAATGCATCTAGCATTGGCAGGCAATGAGTTTGATCACAATGCGGATATAAGCACATTTTAATATAGGACTATATTTAAACTACAAATCTAGCTAGTAGTACCGGTGAGTTCTATAGAACCTGCTCTCTTTTAAAAAAGGAGGAATTAAGAGGCTATAGTAAAGTTTGTAGCTAGCACAAAACAAGATTTTCAACTACAGAACTACGGTATGCTATGGCTGTTTTCAAAATGAAGGCTTCCCCAAAGGATCAGGCTCAGGCTTCGTCTCCGTCTGACAAATCAAGGTTGTGCTTTATTTCCAAATTTGAAGGTTTGTTGCCTTGATAAGTACAGTGTATTCATCAAGAAACTGGGGCCTAACGCTTGTCTCTAGATGCCTGTGATATTATAACGAGTAATAAGAGAAATATGACCGAAGCCTAAGCCCGAGCCTACCGGTTAACCCTTCATTTCGAAAATGGCCTAAGGGCTATGACTACTACTTTGTACTACTAGTACTACAGTACGAGTACTAGTACTATGGGAGCATGGATATGGAGTAAGGAAACAGCGCTTCCAAGTTCCAATTAATCTTAGGCCCTTTTCCAAACGTTAAACCCAGCTTAGGCTTCTGCACCGGCTTCATCTTGTTATCCACGAGCTGAAAACACAGGTTGGAGTTCTTTACTGAAGTTGAAGCTTCAGATTCTTTTTCAAAATGTAGTGTAGCATTCAAAAATGAAGCCAAAGACCCTTCATTTTCTAGTCCCACTTACTGGGCCGCTAGGAGCACTAGCTAGGGCGACAGACAATCTCAAAACTCGTTTAAGGGGAGCTCCTAGCGGCCCAGTAAGTGGGACTATTCATTTTCATGCCTTGTACTTTGAAATGGATGAAAGCAATGGAGACAAAGCCAGAGCCTGAGCCGAGTTTTGGAAAAGGGCCATATTCTCATTTTCATATTTGTTCTACTCTTGTTGCGGAAACCGTAACCCTCAGGTCTGTGACCTTCGGGAGGATGAGGGTTACGGTTACCGCAACAAATTTGGTCTTGGTACTGGAAATCCAATCCAAGAATAGGATAAAAGTTTAGAGAAAGCCAATTACTGAATTAGAATGTGGGTAGACCGTACAGCACAGTGTCACCCGTCCCTCAAAATTTCAAAATTTGATAAAAAAAGGATGACTTGTAGTAAAGTTGGTGGTGTTGTTCATTGATCGAGCCAAATTTACCAGGAAGCTACCACAGTACCACTACCAGTTAATCAGCAACAGTCAATGGTTTCTATTTCGTATTTGCTTCACAAGTCATCAACAAACTTTCTCCTCAAGCTGCTTCGTGAGTTACCAACAGTACATATACTGTACATGTGTACACACTTGAAACGCATCTCACTGACTCAGTGACTGGTTCAGTGGTTGAAACAAACTAACCCAACTGAACGACGTTGGGCCCAGCGTCATTTCGAAAATAAGTGAAAGTGAAACCATAAAACCGATTCTTTTTCTTCAGCAGCATGATCTAGATTTCCGTCGATTGTGTGCACATTACCTTGGTTACGGCGTCGTTTACAAAAGTGTCGGTTCCTGCGATGGAAACGGGGAAATTACTCGTGGAAATATTTGAAACCGTTCATCGTTACGAACATTGTTGATACCACCTGACCCCTGGTAAGCGTAAGGTCACGTAGTATAGAAAGAATGCACCATAGCAGACCTGACTCACGTAATTGATTGGTCGGGACAATGCTTTCTAAACGTGTAGATGAAGGGTCAAAATTTTGGCACTACGTGAAGTTGTGTCTGAGAGCGCGTTGTCATCAACTGCACGTTTTTCGCATTTATATGAGTCCACAGGTGTTTGCCGAGCAACTGGTCGATTATTATAATCACTGTTGAATATTCATACCTAACAGAACCGCATTTATTAGCGGGTTAATTCCACGATTTTCTGTAAAAATTGGACATGTGTTCTAAGAGCCCACTTCTTATATTCTTAATATTAAAAAGACATTCACAGAAATTTAGCAAAAAGACTGCAATGATTTGTCACGATATAAATCCAGCCGAGAAACATGATAGAATGTAAGATGATCAACAAGGAGGGCGTCCACCAAATCTCTGTATGACTCATTCAGTATGATAAATGAAAATGTTCTCCCTATAAACAAAAGAAGAAAATATGTACAGGTGTAGGCCTATGTATGATTATTCAACTGAAATCGACTGAACGATTCTGTGGTAATTTTACAACTGGATAATCTCTGGATCAATTTTGAAAAATAGGAAGGACGGCTTTAGTCCATGGGAGTACCAATAGAGCAGCGGCCGTTAGTGCGTTAAACCACAAATGGATCGCAGGTTCGAGTCTCGATGTAATATCGGTCCAGTCAAGTTGTCTTACCCATTTAGAAAAACAAATGTTCCAATTTACGTTCACCGTCAGTTTTTCCTTTATTTGTTTCAATGTACAGTATCTGAATTCAGTCAGACTCGATTTTATCATATTTTTGGTTTATTTATTCAAAATGTATTATGTTTATCATGGCTGTCTCCAAGATTGCCCACCTTTGGCCACCCACCTCCATCTGCTCAACAGTCTGCTCAATCAATCCTATCACCAAATTTGTCTCATCCTAATCATCTTCAAGCCCATCACCACCATCCGATCATGCCATCACCGCCATTTCCCCGGAGTATACAATTCCATTTGCCCACAGACTCCCGGCAACATTGCAATCGCAATTGTAAAAGTTCACGACCGTGTTTGTCAGCCCCACCCACCCCAACCTAAATCCCATCTTAGTATGACTAACTGCCGACAGGACCACTACATTCCCCGCCTTTTCCCTCGCTTCTCTCGTCGGCACGGCTAATCCCGTGGCATTTCAATTGTTCTATATAATTGAATCCTTTGACAGTTATTCTGGGAGGCTGTGTCCTGTCCATCCCTTGGCAACCGGTACCCAGCCTTTCCTCATTTGGACAACTCTCTCTCTTAGTCTCTCTCTCTGTCTCTCTCTCAGTCTCTCTCTCTCTCTCTCTCTCTCTCTCTCTCTCTCTCTCTCTCTCTCTCTCTCTCTCTCTCTCTCTCTCTCTCTCTCTCTCTCTCTCTCTCTCTCTCTCTCTCTCTCTCTCTCTCTCTCTCTCTCTCTCTCTCTCTCTCTCTCTCTCTCTCTCTCTCTCTCTCTCTCTCTCTCTCTTAGTCTCTCTCTCTCAGTCTCTCCCAGATCTCTCTGTCTCTCTCAGTCTCTCTCTCTCTCTCTCTCTCTCTCTCTCTCTCTCTCTCTCTCTCTCTCTCTCTCTCCCCCCCCCCCTCTCTCTCTCTCTCTCTCTCTCTCTCTCTCTCTCTCTCTCTCTCACTCTCTCTCCCTCTCTCTCTCGGTCTCTCTCTGAGTCTCTCTCTGTCTCTCACTCAGTCTCTCTCGTCTCTCTCTCTCTCTCAGTCTCTCTCTCAGTCTCGCTCTCAGTCTCTCCGAGTCTCTCAGTCTCTCGATCTATCTCTCTCAGTCTATCTCTCTCAATCGTCCCTCCCTCCGTCCGGCTCCCTCCGTCCCTCCCTCCGTCCCTCCCTCCGTCCCTCCGTCCCTCCGTCCCCCGTCCCTCCGTCTCAGTCTCTCTCCGAGTCTCTCTCTCAGTCTCTCTCAGTCTCTCTCAGTCTCTCTCTCAGTCTCTCTCTCAGTCTCTCCGAGTCTCTCAGTCTTTCTATCTCTATCAGTCTATCTCTCTCAATCATCCCTCCTTCCGTCCCCCGTCCCTCCGTCCCTCCGTTCCTCCCTCCCAGGGACGGAGGGACGGGTGAACTGAATTTCCGTGGGATTATTTCAAAACCACCGACTGGAATATGATTTCATCTTTTAATTAAAACAGGAGACATCCTGAACGGAATTGGAGTCCCAGTACATTCAAGACCCATGCGTTGCTCTTCAATAAACTGGACGTTACCGGTATGTACTGTATATAGGCCTACCTATATATACTTTTTGGTGTTCATCTCGACAAAAATGTCTGTGGGTTGTAGTTAGTCGATAGCTAAACTGGGAGCAGGATTTTGGGGGGCCTTTCTTTCCCCACTGAGAGAGGGCGGTACATCAATGCGCTGGGCGACACTCCCGTGCGCACACGTGTCGAAACTCGGCAATGCTCCGCACACAACTTTTATCAAGACCGTGCAAGCAGAAGAGGGTTCTTCAACGACGAATAAACCTGCAGGCTTTGGAGAAATCTACAGGAGTCCCCAAACGTATTGAGTCCACGTGAGGTAGTGAGCTTCACTCCCCTCCACGTGTGCCCCTAAAACTTTCAGATTTGTTCAGTTGCCACGCGAGGCGGTCATGATGCAGGTGAATGATATCCATCGTGTCTGCTATATTTTCGCCTCGCGAAGCAGACATTTCCCCATAGTATGTGCCCATCTCAAGAATGGCGATGTGTCACGGGACATTGAGTAAATCCCGGCTCAGGCTCCGGTTTTGTCTTTTTTAATTTCATCTTATTTTAAGGTACAAGACATATTATACGGGAGGCCTTTGACTTCGTTTCTTAATGAGTTAGCTATACTATGTTTTGAAAAAAAGAAATCCAAAGGTTCAACTTCAACAAAGAACAAAGAACTGTTTTCAGCTCTTGGATAACAGAGAGGAACCGGGTTTTGGAAAAACCTATGATTGATCAACCAGCCAATAAAAATGACGAGGCCCGCACATATACATGGAAGTAGGTTTTGGTTAATGAATGCGTGCATATCCAGTGCTTTCAATACAGGGCGCATTCCTGATACATTCCTAGTATATCCTTCCTGGTATACTAGGCCTATTCGTAAAAGATAATATCGTGTCGTGTGGCGGTAGATTTGTACGAAAAATCATTGCCGCATGCGATGGATGACCTGCATGGACAATGAACCGCACCTTAAAACGAAGCCTGCGGGCAAGAGACCACATAGCAAGCCCCCAAATGGCCGGCGGGGCTTTGTCCAGGCAGGCGGAGAGTGGGCAACGACCCGGACCGTGGCCGTGCGGGACATTAAAGTTAACTGTCCGCCATTTATCGGCAGAAAACGACAGCCGATCTGCCCCGCCCCGCCCCGACCAACGCATCCCTACCCTACCCCTCAGGGGAGGCATCCATTCGATGCTCCACGGTAATGGTCTGTCTCCTTGCCCGTCCTCACACAATTACAGAAACGAGTAAATAGGGGACAGTAGTCTCCGCGGCGCAATTGTTTGACGGTCCAGGATAATGTCACCGTCCTCGACCCCGGCAAGGAACAGAAAGATGCAGGGGGTTGACCCCTCTGAGAAAAAAAGACCGTACTTTTTAATGGGAGAGCTGACTCGTCCTAAGGTTCCATGAACTTCCATCAAGCGGCGCGCTGGGAACGCATTAGTGAACAGAAATAGGTCCCGTTTAATGACGAGACAGTACACTACGAAAGTTTTCTGCACTTTCGAGTGGCGGTTTTAACGGCAAGACTGACATATAGACACGATAACATGTTTCTATTGCATATTCAATGTTTTTATTTCTTAACTGGAACTATAGCGACCTTGCTGCCCATCAACAGACTCTCAGAAATTGGACAAGACATGCACGTGGGGACAAAGGTGTTTCCTGGATACGACATTGGGTTACCTTCCTAAAATGACGACGAGCACAGTAGTTATAAGTAGGAGCACAGCAAGATTTGACCACGCAAAACTCAAAAACTCAAAACTGGGTAAGTAAATGATCACTATACGTAAGTGAATGAGTAAGTTTAAAGCGACTGATTTGCTGAATCTCTGACTAACAAAATGACTGTCTAATTGTTTGTTCAACCAAACAGAAGAAAGACTAGTTGACTATTTGGGAGGCCACCATCTAAGGGCTGGATAGCTCAGATGGAAGAGCACTGGTACGTTAATCCAGAGGTCTCGGGTTCAAGTCCCGGTCCTGTCAAAGTTTTCTTTGCCATTTTTTTCATTTCTTTTCTAACAGTTGGTTTGTTTGTCTGTCTGACTGACTGGCTAATTGACTGTTTGTTTTACTTCATTCCTAAGGTTTTTATAGGTTCTCAAAATTTAGTGGGCCTGACGTTTTGATCCTGGCAGGACCTTTCTCAAAGGCAGGGTGACAAGGACAAAAGAGATACATGTACACGAAGGGAGGGGGAAGAGAGTGAATATGACACGGATGAGAAACAAAGGACAAAGAGGAAAGCTGGTAGGGAGAGATCAAAAGGAAGAGCAAGGAGTAGGGTAGGGATTAGAGAGAAGAGGGGAAAGATCAAAGAGAGAAGTGAGGAGGAGTGAACACAAAAGAAGGGTTATCAGAAAGCTGCATGGTGTTAGTCATTACCCTCGGGATGTTGAGACCATGTGGTTGAAATAGGTTTTTATAGGTTGTTCTGTCCGCAACATAAAGGATAACGTATAGGTCGTCATATCATACATTGTCAGTATAAATGCCCAGCTGAACCAGAGGACGACATAGAGTCAAGTCGCATGAGCGAAGCCAGAGGCACGAGACCATTCTGCCAATGAGTCCTCCTGACAAAAGTAATAAGCTGTGAAAATATCTGGTCGGCGACGCAAATCCCGACAGCATCTGTACAAAAAAAAAACCCGAGGCAAGCACTGACTCGTGTGATAGGCTTTCGGTGCAAGGATGCAGGGTTTGGTGTAATTTCACGCCGGCATTTCGCCGGACAGTTAGCTAAGTGGAGATGCAGCTAAAGTCCCTGCATTTGTGTTTCATTTTCTAAGCATCCGATATCTGAGTATCAGTCCTATGCAAGAACCGGCACTTGAAACGACAACATCGTTTCACCCACAGGGACGATTAATGTTTACACTAGTAGGTTCTTACGCTTAAGCTGCTCTGTGGAATTGGAGTCAGGGAGCCTCAGTCAGTCTCGGGGCTCTCTGTGAATGAGTCTCCCGCTCGACTTGGCATCCCATTCGGGCGGCAGCAAAATGCCGATACGGCTCACGACCTGTATACGTAAGGGGGTCCCCTTGACGGTACTACGAACATTCACGAGCGTCGACTGCGGCACAATTTCATGGAGCTGTTCAAGAACAAATATCTGAAGTGCTTTCAAGCAATTGAGCCCTTGGACCGTAAAGCAAGCACATCGCACGTCAGAGCTTTTGGGCGATCCTATATATAAAGGGAGTCTATACTGTATTTGCCGACAGGTCCATCCATCTGTGCGGCCAGCAGGCTGTCCGTCTGTCTGTCTGTCTGTCTGTCTGTCTGTATGGGCCGGTCGTCAGCATGGAATGTTAAACTTTATTCGGAAGACCTTATATGATACGTGCTAGTCTGATTCGAAAACAGTCTCTCATTTTGCTTCTCATCTCTCACTTACACATAATACTCAATCGTAGTTTGCTTCATAAGTGATGCTGTTCAATTTGTTTCATCTTGTAAAACAAAGTCCCGATGACGCTGCAGCGAGCCACGGCAAGATTGCTGTTTTATATTTTGAGGGAAATTGGAATCGCATCCCGCTGTGCAATGAATCTTTACTCCTTTATTTGAAACACAGCGCCACAAAGTGCGTTCGGTGGAGGTCATCTTTCTTTTTTTAGGGGGGTTGAGGGGGGTCTTCATCGGCGTTGGAAGATGATCGCTGCTCCCGCGAACGATGTCTGACAAGGTTTTGCCCTGCAGGTTGCCTATAACCCGTGCACCTCTCTATTCCCTACAGAAACTCTAGGAGATCACTGTAGGATGGTGGGTGTACGATCGTGCGTCTGTGTACATGTGTACGTGGCACGTGGTGGGTGGGGACCTGGATACCACGTCATTAATCACCTTTTTACGTCAAGCAGGGTCTCCGGCGAAACCATTGCCCAGCGTTCTTTTCGTCCACGCTGGAGGTCCACGCTGTATCCCCGATGCTAAAAGACGTCATTTCATTGAGGGTGCCCTCTATAGGACAGAGGTCAAAAGCAGGCAGTTTATTGGCCTCTTCCGGGCGTCGTGCGTACATGCACTGCGCACGTTTTGTCTCCAAGGCGTCCACATGACGACGCCCGTGCACGCTCGCGTCACCGGAGGGCCGCAAACAGCGCGCATGCGTGCATTCCAAGGCCCTTTTTCAAAACCCGGCTTAGGCTTCGGCTCCGCCCTCGTCTCTGTTATCCAAAAGCTGAAAACACAGGTTGGAGTTCTTTGTTGAAGTTGAAGCTTCGAATCCTTTTTCAAAATGCAGTATAACATTCAAAAGCAGTCTGCACATGTCCAAATATTTGATCAACCCCAAAATAAACTATGACTGGTGCATGTTGTGCCGTTTCGATAAAGGTTTTGTCTTGGCCACGTACTGGGAACTCGGAACGTTGACGGCGATTCGGTCCCGAGGTGCCAAACGGTCGATATTAGTGGTTACGATTGTTTAACTTAGAATCTTTATTACATTAGAGGAGACTAAAGGACGACCGTTTGAAGTGCTTTGACGATTTGCAATTGGTGTCAGTGGGAGTTTGTTGGGCGGGGATACGGGGAGCGATGTTTGAGGTCCAGTCACAAACGGACAGATTTGAGCGGAAACAGAATGTGTACGGGGAGGATGGTGCTGGACTGACAAATAGTGAGAACATGGAGGTATAGGCTCTATAGCGTGCCTTTGGGGCTCTTCAGTGTTTGTCCGTTTACTGGGCCAAATGTCATTGAGCCGCTTAAGCGTGAAAACCTGCTAAGCATGGAAATTCTTCCTTGATTATGAGTTTTATGACAAGATTGCTAAATACCATTTCATTTGGCACGTAGGCCAATTACGACCAACTTGTATTCAAGGATACTAGTGGAACTTTGGCCGGCAACCCTGCTTTTATTCGGCAAGGCTTTTCATGCTTCAGCAAATTGGCACTTAAGCAGCTCTATGAAATGAGATTTGAAGGTTTTCATGGTGAGAATAGCAAAAGGAGTAGGTTTGCGGTGATGACACCATGTAAAATATCTCTGAAAAGAACCGGAGGAACTCGACGAGCAGAGTACACCTGAAGACGAACAGAGTACACTGATGTTCGAAACGTCAAGTTCCTCCGGTTCTTTTCAGAACCACACATGCTCACAAAAGATACATTTTACATGGAGTCACCGCAAACCTACTCCTTCAGCTTTATGAAATTGACCCCTAGTTGGATCACCTTCTCCTCCGTGGCTGGATGAAACTGGTCAGAGGAACAGGTCGGTCAGTCCGTCCATTGGTCGGTCGGTCCTTTGGGCGGTTGGCTTGTCGGTCGGTCGGTCTGTCGGTCCGTTTCGGTCGATTTGTTTGTGAGTCGTTCGATCAGAGGGGTAAACTCATTGGTTAGTGGGTGGGTGGGTCAGACAGACGCTGTGATCGATCAGTTCAGTCGTCTTGTCGATCGGTTGTTGAGATTCGCTCAGTTCGGTCTGCATGTCCAATCAGTCCTATCTACCAGTAGGTCAACTCGGTCGGTAACTTTTCGGTTTCTGTGTGTAAAGTCCTGTTAGTTTCTTTTAACCTACTCATGTTTTAGTCTATTCGGTTGCATATGTGTATAGCTGCAGTCAATTTGACCGAGTTGATCAACTGGTACATGTAATGTCATTGGTCAAACAGCACAACTTTAGCGCTGCTAGCCGGCCTGCTAATGATACATTTCACTAACTTGTCCACTTCTCAAAACAAAGTTATCTGCACTTGTCACGAGCGTCTGCGCGAAAAATGGTTCACTGTATGGGGGAGGATTACGCCGTTACAGTTTCGGAGGGGAGGGGGCTTGAAAATACAGAGGACTTTATAATATGAACACTTCCTCGCCATCGTTGCAATTTGCACGACGCCGTGATTCTACAGGTATAAGCCCCGCGGATTGGTGCCCGAGCCGGTGGTGGCGAAGGAAGGTAAATGGGGTCGGTATGTGCGCAAGCTCGGACCTGTTGTCACCACTTAGACAACGGCCGTACTAAGATTGAGTACGTGCCAAGTTGCCACTTACCCGTCGACAGACTTTGAACCGAAATTGGATCAAAACTTAAATCCTCGCTGCGCTGACAAACATTCAGCTTGCTCAGACTTATAGCGAGTGACTGATGGCAGAAAGCCGCCCATGTCTCCGAACTCCATTTTTGCGGAGATTTCCCCTTATCCTTCTCCCCTATCTTTCACTCGATGATGATGAATCGACGAAAGCAGACAACCTGTAGTGTCGACTAGACGCAGTATAACCCCCTCCCGACTCCACTGCGTTTGGCACGGTGATCTCTATGATCGCGTGCATGTTATACATTGTATGAAGCGCGTCTTAAGATCGGCTGGGATGGAGAAGAAGGAGATCGGGTGACTTACGAGTGTGCAACCCGAGAACAGACCGCACAGACGGAGTAACTTTTGGCAAGGTAACTAGTGTCAGAAATAAGACAAACCTGCGATACGAGAAGCTTGCAACTCCTTCTCGTATTTCCGCCTGGACGCAAGATTGTTATACATTTACATTTCAAGATGCGACATGGAATCCGTGCAGCGATAAAAGCAACTGACATGAATATCTTATATCAACACAGTGGCCATTTTGTTAAAACAATGAATGATACTGTTAATCTATGTAGGGGAAATACTGCGGATGTGGAGTCTCCTGACACTGCGAACCCCTGGTTTTAACTTCTATATTAGGGGAGGACGGACAAACCCTTTGCATGACTGTACTATCTTATAATGTCAACCCTATATTCGTGTTCCCCCTTTTAGCCTATACGTCCACCTCTTTGACCTCCCTCTCTCTCACGTTAATCTTCTCTCTGCTTCTTGACTTGTATCCTGACCTCAAGTTGGTAATTATCAGCTTTCTCCGGTTTGTTTATCTTCTCCCGCCCGTATCATACAACTCCTCTTCCCTGTCTGCCTCCCATTAAATTGTGCCATTGAGAATGGTTCTCCCGAGATAGAAGCATCAAGCCCTACAATCTGCCGGTATTTACAAAGATCAGGTCTGTAGATTCATCATGAGATTTGCAATATTTGAACCCATTTAAACCCAGGCCTCCGGTTAGAGGTATACGACCCATTAGCAAACTGACTTATCCAGTATAATGTAGGCCCTACAGTTTCTTTTCTAAGATTTTTTTAAACCTTTACTAAAGGAGATATGCATCCAGATTCTTGGAAGAAGTTAGAATACTGTAAGAAAGTGTCAGGCTTCTTCTACCGAGATAATCATTATGTTTTGCATGGAGTGTATAGTTGGTTGCATGGTGGGGTACGGTATAGTACAGTTGGTTTAATTTGGCTTCGAGAGTATCTGCCTGAGGAAAGAGTCTCCCGCCCAAAATCTGTGCCATATTCGAGACAATAATTGTAAGAGGACCCACAGTTTGGACTAGATTGCCCCAAAAAATACCGAAGAAAGGACATGTGAACGAAAAACATTTGAAAACGTTAACTAGGGTTTGCCCTTGTCGACGTATGTTTAACACTGTATGCTCAGTGCATTGCCCCATGACCTGTTGAAAAAGATACAGTCTGCTCAGGATGGATTGGAACTCACGGCACCTGCTTCCTAGTGCACACGTCCTAACCACTACAGACCACTGAGCAGTATATAGCGATATGGTTACCCTATTACATCGTAGATAATGAGTTTGTGTCGAGGACATTGTACTTCAATAAGGATTTGCCGTACTCGACATAGAATTAACGCTGTATGCTCAGTGCTTTGCCCGGCTGTCGAGTAGGGCAATCTCTTGTTGAAGTATACAATCTTCTCTACACAAAATCATGATTACCATTGTCGGGTCATGATTACCATTGTAGGGTAGCCTACAAATTGCAAATATATTCGCTATATATCATCAGTTGTTTGCGTATTTGGAGTATTATGATATTGAAATTACATGATATATATTCATGTTATTGTGCGTCAATGTGCATGAATACCAATCTACTTATAAATCAAAAAAAGTTAATGTACTAATGTGACCTGCAGCCGATTTCAAGAAACTTCAAATGTTGCGTAGGCAACAATTCGTTGCCTTTGCTAAATATTGTTGAAAAGAGTCTTTGTGGCGCAAGACTTACGCATCATTATTTTGCAAGTTGCGCGACTTACGCAACTTTTTTTTGAAATCGGCACCTGAAATACTAACGCAATTCCTGTCTACCTCTCTACTGTATGCACATTTGTACCTTGCAGCCATTATGCAATACAAACACCAATACTACAATACTACAAACCATCAAAGCCTACCAAAATATCATTATTCCTCTACATCACTTCATCATCATAAAATTCATCAATCTTTCAATACAGCAATCTACCAATAAAGCAATATTCCAATTTAATTTACCGATACTAAAAAAAGTCAATAATCGCACAAATTGATTTCGTTAGCTGCGTGTTTGCACTGTGTATCCACGTTACACCTTTACCGTCGCATAGGCCTGTAGGATTCGTAGAGTGGTATTTTATGACACTGTCGTTTTCCCATAGAATGTAGTAGCCTTCTCATATTCCTCGACGCTTTGGAGCGCAAAGCACAATTATTTAGGAATACATGTATAAGGTTAAGCTCCGGCCCGCTGCCTCCTAAGGAAATCTGCGTTGTTAAAATATGAGACATGCTTTTATTTTCAGATATCACTTCGGGCAGTGTATCTAAGCGAATACGCCATTCCCTACACTGTAACAACTGTTGAGCAACTTATAACCACACGTTTGACAATACTGGTAAAAATGTAACCGCAAACATTATTGATCAATACAACCCAACCACCGGATTGCGTCGGTCGATATTAGTCACAAACACAGATTTTATTGTGCACGATTTTGCACTCGTGTATGTATTATTTAGGCCCTATTTGCAGTTTCCACAAATTGCTGCGAAACTCCAAAGGGAGGGCATTTGTGTAGGAGAAGGTCATGTTTTCGTGTTTACACCTGGGAGGATTCTTGACGGTCACGATGATCTCCGGACTGTGGGCGAGTCATTACTCAAATGGGACTTTCATCGGCCTCTTACTCTTACAAAAGCCGTGTATGTCCATGGGGCAGCGTGGACAAATCCATTTGGTATCATCATATTACTGTCAACGTTTTATTTTCTCTTTTTAGCCAAACTGCGCACGCCCTCAACTTTGACGTCATGCACTCGCCAAACAGCAGATGTACACGTAATTATACTACCCGTTTACCCGTAATTTACCCGTAACAATACAGGGAATAAACCCCTTTACCCCGGGGAGGGTTGCATCAAAATATTTAAGGCAATGTGATTATATGGCAGCCTTGGCAGGTGGTTTTCCAAGAACATCAACATAAAACTAATTACTTCCCAGTTGCCTCTCGTTATTTGTTGTCGCTTGATAAACAAATTTTGCAACAAGACTAATCATTCTTTTGTCGTTGGACGATATTAAGAAAATAAATTGGTCCCTTGTTGTCAAATCACTGAAACCATTGTCCATTTTGCCGATATTTGTGAATAAAATATGTTGTGAATAAAATCTGTTGCAGTTCACTATATAATGGACATTCCAGAAGAAAATGCATTTTAGTTTCAATATTATTCAAACAGTGGGGACATAAACTATCATGTACAGATAGACCATTATATCTTCCCAATTCAATCATCAGTTTGTGCGAAGAATATCTAAATCGGAACAGGTAAGAACGGAGATTTGGGTCTGGCAAAAGATTCAAAGGTTCAAATGTGTACATTTCTTTAAACATACGATATGTACGTAATTTGTTCTTTGGGTTACAGTCCTTCCTAAAATCATCATACAATCTTTCTCGCCATTTTCAATAAACATGCCATGCAATAGCTCTTTCTATAAGTACACACAATCATCATTTGTTTTTTTCTCTACCGGAAATATCTATGGGAGCATTCAAATGAACTGAATCAAATTAAGCAATTATGCAATGTATGAAGAAGAGTCAGGATTTACGCCCGACTCCAAATGCAATGTCTTCACGGAATGAATTCTTACGTTTCTTAGATAATTCAATAACTGTTTATACTAAAGGAGGGTTTGCGGTGACACCATGTATAATAAGGTCTCTTAAAGAAGAGGTGTGGTTCTGAGTGGTAACTCGGGCTCTTTTTTGTAATTTGCGTGGGCGTAATTAATTCGATAAGAGTTTGCTTTTCCCTACGCACGTACGGGCTAGTGCAATGTCCTACCGTATACAGATATATTGCCTTCTGGGGATACAGTGCTGCTTGACCATGGCAAGCGCCGCTTTTTAACGATATCGACCTGCTCCGTGGTCAAACAAGTGTGGACTGCATTCGCCAGAAACCACGGGACACGGGTTCGGATTCCGCCCGGGCCGTTTGTGTATTTCTTTCAGGCTATACCAACGGGAGGGGGGAAGCAACGAGCGTAATACTTCAGAGAGGTCATTGGGATGTTAAAATAGTGGCGTGCAGACCTTGATTTCGATTCACGTACAGGTTTTGGTGCAAATCTGCTAATCTTGTAAGCATTGGTGCGCAGCAGCCAAGAAAATGTGGAGTAAAGCAGACCGTCCATCCGATCGTTTCACTGGGTGGATTGTCTCAATCGTAGCAGATGGGGGACGAGGGAAGGGAGGAGGAAGTTACCGATAAACGAGCCACTAGGCCAAGGTATCACTGCCCGTGCTAATGACGGCATCTCCCCCGCCATGAATTAACGCTCATCTGAGTTACTGGCGGACGGACGGAGAAGGGCACGCTGCAACGAGCAAGTGTGACCCACCAGCTCTGATGGGTTGCCGGGGGAATTTCATTCGGTCGACACGACAGCAATTTCAGGCTGACAGATTACGGAGCTCTCTAACGAGACGGGAAAGAGGGGGAGAGAGGGAGAAAGTGAGAGAGGCAACAAGGCCTACAGAAAATAGAAATCAAAGCGTCCAACTCACGGCTACAAGTGTGATGTGTGCGCGCGCATCCTGGTTGCCAGGGGAACCACTGACCGACGAACAAACAGTGGTCTCACTGCGACATGCGCTCAGCGAATTGGCAGCTCTGTAAGGGCTGTCCTTAAGAGTGTCACTCACTCATTTTATTCCCGCCACCAACCGTATCAATTTGAACCAAAAAAAGTGGGTGGGGAGTATTTTCAAGAGAAAGGTAGAAAAAAACAAAGGAGCAGAGAGTTCATTATCCCGCCTCTGGTGGTCGTAATCGTTTCTAGGGTGGGGGAGGGAAGAAGTGGTGACCGGTAGTCGTGCAACTGGCTTCATTGCCTGTGGTTTCCCAACAGCACTTACGCTCGGCCGGCTGCTATATATTTCGGGAGGGCGGGCCTCTCTTGGCAGAACAACGGACTTCGGGTTGTAATCAAGAGCGATCGTGGGTGACTAATTGTCGAGCTCGGAGCGGCCAAAACCAATCGGAGAGCGTGGCGTGTCGGTGCGAGTACGTTTGCCATCCTTGCCATTACCTCTCTACGTGCCTGGTGGCTGCAAGCTTCACACTTTGTACGGCATTGGCGCAGTTTTGTGCTTCGAGAGGGCTCTCTTTCCCAGCGCTTTTGTGGAGCCTCCAGCTTGTGTTGCTTGCCGAGAGAGGTAAGTTCTGGCGTATGGTCTATTATCGGTTTTCAAAAAAAAAAGGGTTCGTCTAAAGTCTGATAAACAAAAAGCCAAGAATCTAGAAGAATTATCTAATTTTAAAGAGACTAGGCCTCCAAAATAACGAGCTCCAAAGAAATCTGTTCCTCTTTTTAAATTCAAAATTTCGTGTTTGAAATTTGACCAAAAAAACCCCAGAAAGTTGCCTTCTAACAATATCGTCTTCAGACAGTCAACTTTCAATGGTTTTGAAGAAGATTTTTTGAGAGATATCTCGAAATGAAATTAAGCGTATATTGATTTCACAACTATGGGAAAGGTCCATTTCCTACCTAAAGAATAACCTTTTTAAGGCCTACCAACTTCCACTGTTTTGCGGTTACGAAACATAATTATGGTATTACTCTTAATTTTGAAAGTTCTTCACTTCGAGTAACACAGCAGTCGCCTAATCTGTATTTGGTGAAAGACAAGAGGGCACCTATTTGCAAAGTGAGACAAACAATCGGAATTTTGGAAATGGGGTCTTCAAATTGTTCTTACAAAAGACAAGGATATCGGATCCTCTACCTGCAGATCGCTTGACTTGTTAATGCATTTGTTGAAATGAGCAACAGGTCCCGTTATCAACGCTATCGCCTTTCCAACGCGAGAGGCCAAAGCGATACGGGCCACAGTGAAACTTAATTGAGCATCATGTTCACGAAATACAATTTATGCTTCCAATAGGACCAAGTTATTCACACAACAGCGTAAAAACGATTTGAGGAAAATCGATTCCTTACATAATTATAGTCCGGTTCTTCTGGAAACAATGAGCATTTGTTGTTGAATTTGACTAACTTACACTATCCAACAGCTGTATTTGCCACTAATTGGCCTATTACCGACCAATTTTGATCACTTTTTTGTTCTATTTTTCTTGACTTTTTCCCCGCAAAGTGGGTGCGTTATCATTGCTTTTATTCACTGCGTTGTAGAACCGCATAGTCGCAATTCTGAAGAAGATTGATGGAAAATTGCTAATTAATTTGTCAGGGCTGTTAGCTTCTGCGGTTGTAGCGAATATTGTAATTACTGCACCCGTTGCTGGCGTTGTGCTTCGTTATAGGCCCATTGAGATGTGAAAAAAATAAATACTTAGCAAAATTGCATGCCGAATTGTCATAGTCGCCCACAGTAAATTTTACACTGACAGTCAAGATCCGATTTTAAGAAGCGAAGTGCTCCAAAATGACACAAACGACACAATCATGGTGTAATAACTCATGTGAATGCGAAAGCCATGCTGAGCAAGCCATAGCCCCCAAAATTATTCACATAGCACGGTATGTAGTTACCAGTACCAGAGAGTCTGGATTCTTAGAATAGCCTAGTCTGTGCCTTGTAATACAATTAGTCAATGGATTATAATCAACTAATCTACTAATCTAGAAAAAAATGGGCAATATGTGTTGGATAACATAATTAAAGTGATATACCAAAATGTTGCAAACTGCTCACTTACTAAAATTACCAAAATGCAAATTTCGAAATCGTTTGTCAAACACTTGGTCTGCTAGATTGTGCTTGATTTGGCCAAAGCTATATGAGAGTTGGGATTTCATTGACCAAATAGCGTTACCAGACGACATTTTGACCACTGTTGGTTAAACATTTGCGGCACTTTTCACCATCGGTTTCCTGCGGTTATTCTTTAATAAGGCCATTGGAGGGCAATGTCAACAGACTGTCAACTGCACGCTTGGCAACGGCATCACCAAGTGATTTTGACTGTCAACCCAGTATGTGCTCAGAAAAGTCCAATTTTGTCCGAGGCAGGATTCCTGAAGTTTGCACTCTATCTCTAGATGGGGTGGGAGGGGGGTAATCACCTGACAGAACGCCAAGCATCCTTTCTTAGACAGATTGTCGGAGCATACCCGGGTCAGTTAGAGAGGTGATTGAATGTTTAGACTGAACCAAAGCGCCCAATGACATTTTGCATCACTGCACTCATGTAATACGTACTTGCCCATGCAAAGAAGCTCCAGCGCACAAACGCTCAAAGATAACATCTCCAATGCACACTCGCTTGAGGGTGGATCTGCCGAACACGCTCATAATATGACGAATCCTCGCCTCTAACCCATAGGCTGCTTTCAGTCCTAAAGATGAAAGTATCATAGATTTGAATGATCACTCTAGTGAGAATTTTACGGCAACTCTCCGAAAAGGGAGTTTGTTTTGTGTTCTATTAAAGCAACATATAAAATGATAATGAACCCGATACAAAGTCAAAATATGGACACAGAGGGTCGCGATCGTCTTCACATGGCCATCTTTACAGGCCAGTGTACGGGCAGAGATCAACCTTGTTTGACCCGGTGTCAAAGGGCACTAAAGCCTTGATCAGTTTACCAGCCTCACCTGTTTGCCAATCTCATTTGATCTTCGTGTATCTACTTATGCCCCTGTCTCAGTCTCTGTCTCTGTCTCTGTCTCTGTCTCTGTCTCTTCCTCTGTCTCTGTCTCTGTCTCTGTCTCTGTCTCTGTCTCTGTCTCTGCCTCTGTCTCTGTCTCTGTCTCTGTCTCTGTCTCTGTCTCTGTCTCTGTCTCTGTCTCTGTCTCTGTCTCTGTCTCTGCCTCTGCCTCTGTCTCTGTCTCTGCCTCTGTCTCTGTCACCGTCTCTGTCTCTTTCTCTATCTCTGCCTCTGCCTCTGTCTGTCTGTCTGTCGGTCTGTTTCTATATATACTCCCTAACTCAACTCTCCACCACTTTCCCTCCACCTCTCTCTCTCTCTCTCTACCCCCTCCCCCTCTCTCTATCTCCTTCCCTCAACCCTCAATCTTCCCCTTCCTCTTTTTTGCGTGTCCGGGAACCCATATACCGCCCTAGAGGCAAACTGTATGGCAGAATCCCTCTACGGATCCTGCATGTGGATGGTCTGATGGTGGACAAAGTCCACGATTGGAAAATTAGCACATGAAATATTTGCGCCAAGATTTGTGGGCAAAGGTGGTGTACGGTCTGCAATAAATATGACAGTGGGTAGAAAATCGCGTACCGTCTTGGGCTAATGCAGTGGAGATAATTGCGCCCCTAAGTACCGTACCATTCGTTTGGTAGGCCTACGGGGTGGATTTCCTTAGTTTGAAGATCGCATTAGAAAGGACTGCACTGGACGCAAACATGATGAATGATTCATGCGCCAGTGTTCTGGACATCCGAGCGCACGGTTGTATATTATATCTAGCTTGTGAAACGCTTTGGAGTCGGGTGATCGTTTGGAGTCAGTTGATTCGCAGTGGTTTGAGCGGAAGATTGGCAACAAGCTGCGCTCCCGGGGGTTATCGAGAACGTCGGCCTTTTTTTTTCTTACACTGCGTCCATTTATTTAAATAAGACTTAAGGCTTTGCATGGTGGGTGAAACAATATAGGAGGGTTTGCGGTGACACCATGCGTAAGGTCTCTTAAAGAAGAGGAGTGGTTCTGAAAAAGAACCTGAGTAACAACTCGACGTTCCGGCCAGTATGCTCTGGCCGTCATCAGGAGAATGCCTTGGACTCGGTGGTGGATCAGCTTATTTTGTTAAGTGTGGATCATACTCAATTAGGTAACCGAGCGGACCAACTGATAGGCCCACCGTTGGGATGACTTATCGGTGCCAACCAATCAACCGATCAACCAATCAATGAACCAACAACCAAGCCTGCAATCAATGCATCAACCAACCCAATGAATCCTCCACTCATTCCGCAAACTCACCCGTTCAATCAACCACGTATACCAATATACCGACTCACGAACCCAATCCATCACCCAACGCCTCAAAACCAATCCAACAATCATGTATCCCATCACGCAAAAATCCAGCCACATGCTGAATAATCAGTCCAATAATCCAATAATCAATTAGTCCGCTTATCAGCCGACTGACCGACCACCCACACAGCCAACCAACCAACCATCCATCCAACCAGCCCATCCTCTACTGCCAATCAGCCAAACAGCACACCACCCGCACCAGAACCCGAAAAACCACCAACCATCGTTCTCCACACAACCACACCAACTATAAATCAACCAACCAATTGAGCCATCAACCAATCACCAGCCGTCCACCGACCAACAAGTCTTGTCACTGCACAGTAATTCCATTGCAACCCCTCCTGAGATCGACGGGAGCTGACTGCTGATCATAATCAACACGAGTACGAGATTCTTCCTTATGGAAATTGGACCCCATCAACTCATAGCCCGTAAACAACGTCACGATTTGGATGGTCGGGATGCACCAACAAAATGTACCGACGGGCTGTACAGTCACGGTGCCGAAAGCGCAGACTTGAGAACTCTGTCAGTCTGTGCCGAGTTACTCGAGCATTGAAACCACAATTAACCACACATGGTTTTTACTGTGGGAGGATAACACCACGACATACCACAGCGTGGTTTTTGTGGTATCCTGTGGTATGTGAGCCTGCACATACCATCGACACGCTAACTGAAATACTGACACCAATCCCGAAACAACCTAAAGCTCAAACCGAAACGGAAACTCAAACCTTTACTGAAGACGAAAGTCATCGCAAAAACAATGACAAAAACCAAAGCTGGCCATTGAATAGATCAACGTTTCGGAACAGCACCCCTGAGGGCACTGTGGTAAATTGCGGTATACAGTGTGTGTCCTGTGCGGGAGGTGCAAAGCGTCAGGGTTAAGCATTGCTGTACAAAGAGAGCGGCCCGTAGGTGATTCGTCACTTTGTTTGGCCTCGGACAGTGCATGAGTTGCATATCAACTGATACCAACAATATCCCATAAGCCCCGCGCCGCGAACTTATGATATTTCACACTTTTGTATCTGTATACTCGTGCGATCATGTCCCGGAGTCGAGTTACCTATGTGCCCGGCTCTCCATAATCATCAGTCACAACTCTCGCTATCGAGTGTCGATGTAACGAAATCAGTTCGCTCCCAGACAGATCGGTATCTTTCAGTTGGGAACAGGGGAACCGGGGAGCGATTGGGGCGAGCGAGTGACGAGAGAGTTGTGCTGAGCTGCGTGGGTCGGGGAGGGGGTGGGAGGGGGTGAAATTACATCGGCAGTAATAGTGGATGGAATGCGGAGAAAGGTCGGGGTAAAAACGACGGCGCGCTATTTGCCGGCATCTTTTCACAGTCATCGCGTACGAAGCAAAACGCAGCCGATTGGGGGAAAAACATCTCTCTCCCTCCCTCCCTCTCTCCCTCTCTCTTTCCCCTCTCTCTTTATCTCTCCCTCTCTCCCTCCCCCCATCTCTCTCTCCCTCTCTCCCTCTCTCCCTCCCCCTCTCTCTCTCCCTCTCTCCCCTTCTCCCTCCTTCCCTCTCTCCCTCTCTCCCTCTCTCACTCTATTTACCTCTCTCCCTCCCTCTCCTCTCTCCTCCTCTCCCTCTATTTACCTCTCTCCCTCCCTCTCCTCTCTCCCCTCTCCCTCTATCTCTCTCGTTCTCTTCCCCCTCTCTCCCCTCTCTTTATCTATCTCACTCCCTCCCCCTCTCTTTACCTCTCTCTATATCTCTCTCCCTCCCTCCCTCTCTCCCTCTCTCTCTCTCTCTCTCCCTCTCTCTCTCTCTCTCTCTCTCTCTCTCTCTCTCCCTCTCTCTCTCTCTCTCTCCCTCCCTCTCTCTCCATACCCCCCTCTCTCTCTCTTTGGTCACAAACGAAGAATAACCCCACCCCCTCTAACCATCGGAACAACATTGGAAAGGTTCGCTGTCGTATTATATTACTCGATTACTCCTTTCCACACACGGGTTGCTTTTTTCTTTTTTTGAGCGCAAAAGAAATGTATAATTCCCGAAAAGTACATGCATGCCAGGACGTGCGCATATGGCCGCCAGGCACCGGATCTGAAGGCATTCGTCCCCAGTTTCCCTTTTCGTGTCTCAGTCATTTTTTCAGTAATTTGTTGCAAAGCCCATTCTGCTCCCAGACACGATGAATGAAAGCCGAATGGAAATTGCCACGGGCTCCTGTCTGTCGGATTTGTTGCAAGCGCTGAATGCCGTTGTTGTGTTTTTTTTGCCCCCGCCCAACTGTGAGATATAATAGTTTATGAACCGTTTGGCACTCTGAAATGTCACGAGAAGAATAAAACTCCTTCGGGGACACAGAATTTGCTGAAATCTCTCCCCTCTCTATATCGTCTTTTGCCGAGTGTTTGTGAATTCGATGCATAATTTATCGAAAACATGTTCCCTTATCGGAGATAACTCAACGACCAAATACAGCAACGCGTAAACAAGTGAAAAGTAAAAGCCTTCCAGAAAAGACGTTTGACACAAACCATACTTCAAACGTTTTCTGTCGTGACGTGGTGGTCCGTCGGTGCAAAATTCATGTAATGGAGAAATCCATGATATCTCCATAATGTGGTTGCCTCGTATGCGTTATCACGCACTTTCTTATGTCGAAAACAAGTTGACTGGCAATGGCACGATTGTCGCAAAGACAAATTGATATTTTGCGGTATGGTTTCCGACTCGTCCATTCACAAGTCACACAAGTGGAGTCCGAGTCTGCAGCTGCATGTTCGAGTCATTTGTTTTCGTGACTCGAGTCCGAGATATCAAGAATAACACGCGAGTCGGACACGAGTCCACAAGTTACGAGGCTTGTCTGGGTTCCGATGAGTCATTGATTGAGAGTGTGATTCGGGTCAGTGGGCACAGCTCATAAATGCGTCCTTACCGAACGGTCTTAATGTCCTCACTTTCATGACTTAACCCTGAAACCTGGACGGATTGAATCGGAGATACTTCAGAGTGACTATAGAGGTTGATTTCGATAATTATCGGAGAGTTCAACTCGCCCCCATTGCCGCTGAAAAATATGGACCTCTATCGCGACATGAGCGTGACGCACGTTCAGTCTCTTGGTGTAATTGGAACGCCAAATTCAACTGATTCCATTATCGTGATATAAAGCCTATTCCATCCAACAGCAACCTTTCCACTGCACGTGTTTCGTGAAAGGTCGATCTGTTTAGGGAGGAAGAAAGGCCGAACCTACAACATTCAAAGCCTATTTCCCTCTCCGAAAACCCGCCTGAGAAAATAAATCAAGGGTGGGCGCATGTATTTTATGTCCTCTGACAGATATCATATCAATGTCGTCTAATGGGCCACTTAGCCCTATTCCCGAGGAGTACAGAGAGAGAGAGAGAGAGAGAGAGAGAGAGAGAGAGAGAGAGAGAGAGAGAGAGAGAGAGAGAGGGAGAGAGAGACAGAGAGAGACAGACAGACAGAGAGAGAGGCAGAGACAGAGAGACACAGAGAGAGACAGAGACAGAGAGACAGAGACAGATAGAGAGACAGAGAGAGAGAGAGAGACGTGGAAGAGAGACTGAGAGAGAGAGAGCCTGGATTCGATCAAGTGACTATTTTTTTTAAACGGTTTCGTTTGACGGCCGTCAGATTAAAGGAGGTCTGGAATGAGAGATGCAAGCCATGATATATTTCGCCGATTTAGGAGTCATGCTTTCAAAAAGCAAAAGCAGACGAGCAAAATAGCAAACGGATAAGCTCAACAAAGGAGCTTCAAGCACGCAGAAACGCGAACCAATCTCGAACCAAAACGCGATCCCAGACCAAACTGATATGGGCATCAACACGCTAACTGAAATACTGACACCAATCCCGAAACAACCTGAAGCTCAAACGGAAACGGAAACTCAAACCTTTACCGAAGACGAAAGTCATCGCAAAAACAATGACAAAAACCAAAGCTGGCCATTGAATAGATCAACGTTTCGGAACAGCAAGTTGCGTCCCTGGGTTCTTATAGAATCTAATAGAATCATATAAACTTAAATTATCGGTATACAAGGCGTCAACAAATACTCTTTTCAACTTCACCATGAAAAGCCCGAAAACACTATAGAAACTTGTCCATAGACCAGCAATCGATTTCACCAAACTCATCGTAACTTACGATCAATCGCAAGGCGATGAGCGATGCACAGAAACCATACGGCCTGTTACAACTTGCGATGGATAAGTTGAGTTACGATGCATCGCAAGGTTTTGTGAAATCCAGCCCTGGTCTATTGAACCCGATCCCTTTTCAAGGTTCCTAATAAAAGATTCAAACAATGCTTTTCCTTTTAGTTAATTGATTGAAGATACCCAGTAAATTCCCTGCGCTTTTCTTTGTTTCCTCCGCCAGGAAGGTTCTGCTTTTGCCGGCATTTGTTTATTTGTTTCTCTGTCTGTTAGCGTATAATAACTGGACAAGTTATGAATGTATCGTTCTGAAGGCTTTACAGTATGTCGGTATTCTCACTGGCTCGGGGTGATTTCTCTCATGGAGTATTGATCACTTTGAATTGTTCGTTAACATCGTGTTAAATGGTGCTGGATGGAGGTCTGCGCTCTCCGAGTGCTTTTCTAGTTTGTTATAAAACATACATTGAATGTTTTTCTTCTATTTCTACGCAGGTCTATCCACGTGTGCACCGATAAACCGAACAGGTAATCCATAGCACACGCGACTTGAGCACCTTTATCGGAGGGAGGACGTACGTCTACGACCGCGCTGCCATAATGAATATTCAAGCCATGACGTGTTTCCTGGTAGCCGCGGTGCTGGCCAGCCTAGCTTCGGGTGGGACTGGCGACTGGCAGGCCCCGCCCCCACCGGCGGGCGCCGGTGACATGACGGCGGAGGGATATTTCGACGGAGGGCAGGGCGTGGACTTAGTCTCGGCTCCAGGCGCGGCCAGAGCGGACGATATGCAGCACATGGAGGAGCTGGAGGTGCTCGTGCTGAGGCTCCTACGCGCCAATGCCGAGCGGGCGGCGGCGTTCCGAAGGGAGACTAGGCAGTCCCACTTCAAGCCGAACAAGCCCTCCTGCGAGGGAAACACGTGCAACCAACGAGGCTGGAAGCGCACCTTTGGACGCCGACGCCGCTAGACCGGGCCATGCTGGTCGACGACAAAGACAACGACGATGACCTCAATGACTCTATCGGGTCGTACCACACTTTGATCTGAACTCTGGAAAAAAAGACTCAATTTCTCTTGGTGCATTTTTTTTTCGTAAAGGGGCTATAGCTCTCTCTGATTGAAACATTCTACTTATTGACGCATAATATGCGCTACTTGATGCAGAGTTATGTATGAGGTTATTGGTATGTATCGACATGCGTAAACGTGGAAAATATATAGCCGTGACCGAATCTTACCTGAGACCGAATCTTATCTCAAGTTGGCATTGCATTCTCACGATTTTGCCTGCGTGCCCGAATAAAAATCTTTCTAAAAGTAATGAAAGTGGAGCGTATGCTTTGTGTTTTGGTATGAATAGACCAAACTGTGCGTTTATGTGTTCCTCTTTTTTTTCAGAATCGTTTTACTTGCTCTTTAACAGACGAGCACACTGGTCCCTGTTGGTCTTGTCTATTAAAACATTGATTGGATATTAATCTACATAAGCCTCAAGCAAAGGCGCAGGCACAGGCACTGGCTTTGGCCCTGGACCTCAGGCTTCGAGCCCATTCCCTAGTTCTGATCATAAAAAAGTTTCGAGATATCATATATCAAACAAATTCAGGGGCAGGACTGTAATCTGTTTGGTGGTCAAGACGAAGCCTGGGCCACTGCTCAAGATTTGGTTTATTCATTTTTTTCGTAGCATTGTTCAGAGGTAAGTGTATGCCCATAACCCAATAAATTCATCTCAAACCTTATGGCTTGACATTCACATTGGTAATGAAGGTGTTTAAGAATGAAAAAAAAGCAAAGGACATAAAAAGAGGATACCCAGGAACAAGCAAAGGTAGACATGGAGATTCCCCGTGAAGTTCGGGGCGAAAATAGAAATGGATTGAATTTTTTAAACCAACGTTTAATGGTTTAACTGTTAATGGATTAAAATATGTATTTTCTTTTCATGGTGAGTGACAGGCACAAAATTATGATATTTGTCAGTCTGAGTTATTTTACGGGTCAACTTGACCGTGTAACGGTGGCGTTCCACGAGTGCCGTCATAAAGACAGGGATGTAATTGTTGCTTATATCGAGGAAGTCACGAAGAGCGATGTCAATTGAATTGTAAATAGTCACGTATGGTCTGGTTATACAAATCGTTTCATTGTAAATGCACGTCTAAAGCTCCAATTCATTCGGACTTAATCATGAACATTTTTTGGGCGAGTCGTTCAGGGTCTGAAAGATGGGAGCATAGCGACCGTCTGTCGAAGAATGTTCTGGTACCTGCATGCACCCTTATTGATTGGTGTCTTGGTACTAGATGTACACTGGTAACAGTGCTTTCCGTAATTCTTAAGATTTCAGGCCATTTACTGCATTTGTAGCGAGGCAAGGGTGAGTAGCTCTGAAAGTTAATGATGGACAGGATGTTTTCAGAACCAGACACGCTCACATTTCCACATGGTGTCACTGCTAATAACCCGTCTTTCGATCAAAACTGTTCTTCAATGGAATAAAGCCTGGGGTTTTGGATACAGATAGAGCAACAGACGCATTTGAACATCTCAGCAAAAGAGAATTACTGCCTGGGGCATTGTATGAACACAATGTCACATACGACAAGATCGTTTGCAATTTAACCAACTGCTAAGAACCAGTCCACAACAAGTGTGAACATCGTTGTTCATTTCCTTCCTTGAGATTGAAATGACATTTCCAACTGTTTTCAGATTTGAATTTCATCCAAAAAAGGGTCCAAGTGGAGCTCTTTTGGTGAAAAACTAAGAGGAATGCTAGGCTTAATTGGGCCTTTAGAACGGCAACATGGAATGTTGGGGTAAGCGCTCTCACAAACGTATAACGGCAGACCCAATGTGGTCGATGCAGGCCTATCGTAAGAAAAAAACAAAATCTTCTTAAAATATATTGGGGCGGATTGGAGTTGTTTTCAGTAATTAAAAGCAAAGTGAAATAAATCTGGTGTGCACGCACGTGTGTTTAACTTGTGGTACTGTAGTGTTTGGGAGATTCGGCTATAAGCTACGGGAAGCCTTCTGTCACAGCAAATAGTTATTTATTAATCTATCTCCCTTCGAGGTTTACTCAGCGTGCACTGACAGTAGCCGTATCGTTTATGGTTGTCTGTCTGGTGGACTGGATCATTTCAAGTTGTAATGGGCATAGGTACATACTGCGGTAATGTCGGTTGATGCATCGTCTACGCAAATCAGTAAAGGCGTGTCGGCCACTTTGTAATCATTATTTATTGGGACGAATCAGGTAATGTTGGAAGAGTGTTGAACAATATGGGTGTTCCCAAGGGCAACCCTAACATACCTAAAGCATCGACGAGACAGAAACAGACGAAACAGACGGAACAATTAACAAGATCAATAAGAAGCCTGTTGGCCCTATAGACTGGATCTGGATCCGGCTTTCTGGTCCGACTGGCTGCCTGCCCGATCGCAGTTTGATCACAGTCGGATCATAACCGGCTCGCAGTCGGATCGCAGTTTGATCACAGTCGGATCATAGTCGGATTGCAGTCGGATTACAATTTGATCTCGGTCGGATTTAGCTGTCACGATTATTCGCGTTCATCCCCGATATTTGTTGTGAAGCAGAAACCTTGTCTTAAGCATTATATAAATCATATTATTATCATGATCATATTTGCCAGCCAACCTGAACAATATACTACTTGGTTGGGAGACATGCGCGCATGCCTCAAGTTCTACACAGAGTAAGTATGTTCGTTGACACGTGGTGGACCATTACGATGGGGGTAGGCAGTCGATCCCACCGGCCGTGGGATGATGAAACTGCCGATCAGATAACAGTACAGTCCGAGCACTGTGCGCTCACTCGGAGAAACCAGAGCCTCCTCGGAATCCAGGCTGACTAATCTCTTGATTTGAGACGAGGGGGGCAGAAGGTGTCAAGGCACACCATTGAGCATCCAAGGAACGAGGTGGCCTGGCCTGAATCCGGCAGAGATTCATCCTATCTGATGGAGCCCGGGATGGGTCACTCAGTTGGCACACGGCTACACCGTTTTCAATTACCCTCATAATCTCCGCCGGTAGCTCTGATAAAACAAGCCCGTGTGGTGCATGCAGGAATGAGTCTGTGCCAGGAGGTAGACCCATATCCAGGGGGAGGGGAGATAGAGGAAGACTGGCAAGAGATGCCTCTTTCCTTGTACTTTGCGCGCTAATCCGTGTGCATTGATAACATGGAGCCGACAATGTCGTGACTGGTATAATCATTCCAGATGAATTCAGCGGTGCATTATTGGTGTAGGGCAAGCATAACGCTCGATGCATCATGTCTTGATTACTGGGTGTTTTTCTTTTGGCGGTGACGGTGCTGGAATGGGAGGAAATACATGCTGGCACGGTTCATGGCAACAGGCTTCTCATCTAGTTTCTGTATTTGATTTTGGAGAAGACATTATTTCCCGACAGCTCTGATGAAAAGTGGTACCAAACTCTTCAACAACTATGTGATCCCCTGGGATTTGTTCCTCTGTTTCTGGACTCAATTTAGCGCAGAAATAAAGGACTCGATTCCTAACCCCGGTGTCCACAAAATCTTCGGACCTCAATGTAAGGCCAATGATGATGTCTCCGATAATAGCTGGAATTCTGCAGTCTCCTGACCGAACGGGCAGAGTACACACTGTCCGAAACGTTGAGTTACCGGCTATACATGTATTCCATGACCTCAAAGGAGATGACTTACATGGAGTCATCTCAAATATCCACTCCGAATAGCCAATCAAAATTCAAACCAAAATAAGGCCATACTGAATATTATATACAGCCATTGCTCAGCGCATGTGCCCGTAAAGAAGAACACGTTCAGCCCGACCTGACAAAATTCTGCCTGGTCCGGTCTGAATCTATAACGATCCGATCTGATCCGAGTCCAGTTCTACCAGAGACCGCCGATCGTATACAGATAGAGGGCCCGGTCCGACCTGGCCAATTCTGTCCGATCCGGACGAGTCCGATCAAAGAGTCGTGATCCGGCCACATTCTGCCCAGTTTGGCCGATCCCAAACGAACCGGCTCGATCCTCCCTCGATCCCGCCCTCTATGCTGCCCGAAGCCGGTTCCATCCGATCAAACTCCGGCCAAAAATTATGTCCGATCTCCCCAGCCTCCTGACCCCCCACCCCTCCCCGGTCCAACTCGATTCTTCCCAAATTCCGTCTGACGATCAGGCAACGATCATTTTAGTGTACGAGGAAGGAGAGGGGCGTGTGCACATCAGGCAGCCAGTAGACGGTCCTTCCCACATTATCGGTGCCCTTTTCGTCAACAGACAGCGAATCCGGTTTCATGTTTGAAGGGCCCTGGATGGCACAGACAATCATCCTTGACTTTCATCCTCGAAGCGTGCACATTTCACATCCAACCACCAGCATAATGTGAAACCACGTAGATAACATGGATGGATTGGGAGAAGAAAAACAAACACAAGCGAGTTCCCTTTGACAAATGTTCGGGTGCTCCAAATTGAAATTTGAGGGCTGTCATTGGTCCTCGTGGCTCTGGTTGTACCTGCGTCGGTCGTCGATACGACTACCGACATCGGCTGGCACAACGCCTCTTTGCCTCTCCATAGAAACACCTGGCAAATGGGGATCCGTCACTGTCTCTGCAGTCCTCTGTTCCTCTCTCACTCTGTCTCTCTGTGAATCCCTATGTGCCTCTGTTTGTATGTCTCTGACCCTGTCTCTGTCATTCTCACTATCAGTCTGTCACTGTCTGTCTCTCTGTCTCTCTGTCTGTCTGTCTGTCTTTCTGTCTGTCTGTCTTTCTGTCTTTCTGTCTTTCTGTCTTTCTGTCTTTCTGGCTTTCTGTCTTTCTGTCTTTCTGTCTTTCTGGCTTTCTCCGTCTCTCTGTACCTCTCTATATCTCTGTACAGTATCTCTCCTCTTTCTCTCTAACCCATTCTCTCTCCCTACAATCCTCCCTGTTTTTCAAAAGGCGTATAGACTTTACTTCATTTCGCTGCCAGGAACGGCGCGTTGGAGCCCATCGAAGGATGCACAATGTGGCCAGGGTTTAGTCACGCGTTGCTTCGGCCCGCATAATGACAGGCAGGGCCACATACACCGTCATCAGCGGCGTGATGATGGGGAACATTCAATGGGTCGTGAGACTTTAATCCGCGACGCGGCTCCCATCGTCTCGGATTGGATATATTCCATTGCCAAGCAAGTTGAAGCCTTACTCGATTTACGTGAGTGATATATGGGCTCACTGGATGGCTGGCAATAATCATTCCACACCGTGGATGTCGGGAGGTTATACCTGGTGTATCATAATGAGCAACGCCGCGCAAGGCCGGACAAGGACAAGGACAATGCCCGAATCGGCATTTTCGAGGAAACTGCTTTTATAATGGCATTGACGTCCGTGAACAGCTTCAAAACACCCGCATGAACGCATACACATTTCTTGCTATCAAGTCACGTAGCTCCTTGTTAGATACGATTTGGAGATTTGGAGACTGGCAGAGCACACGCTGCCAGTAAAGTTATCGCCTCTTCTCAGAGTATCACAGCTACAAATTCTACATAGATTTTCGTTCTTCCCATTCTTAAATCTTACATTTTCTAACTAGGTAATAGCTGTATGTCCATGTTGTGCAACTCCCGTCCCAGTTCGCCTTTGGTCTAAGGTATCTTCATTGCGAGCTGTGACCTCAAGAATGCGCCGCTATACACGTTCCAAAATGAATTCATCCGCTTTCTGTGATCTCCGAACTGCTGTTTGCAGATGAGGCTGTGATCACTTGAATTGTACTGCAGTGGTCACCGTTAAATGGTTCTGACTAGCACTCTCCACCAATCAAAGGTAATGGCCTATTTGGGAAGGCCCCACCCAGTTTCTTGCCTATGCTCTCACGAATTCAATTCACCGCAAGTTAAATGTATTATACGCACTTTGAGTTTTTGCAGCCATTGTGATCATAAATGCACACGTAGACTTAAGCCTCCACACGTTGTCTAACTACTAGTTTCTCGACCTTCACGAATTCAGAAAAAAAACGGATGCATTCTTACAAGATTTCAGTAGTCTTCTGTTAAAAGCCGTCAGCAGTGTTTACGGCAAATCCCGTTGAGTCCGGCGACCTTCCGGCAACGCGGAACTAACCGGATGAGCACCAGAATCTATCAGAGGGGACATTCAGCTCTAAAATCAGCGAAACTTTACTTTCAGCGCTCGAAAACAAAATGTCTCCAATTGGGACCTAATCCAGGGCTTAGTGAAGTCACCGCGTAATGCGTGTCGGATTGACCGTGTAGGAGTCGATGCGCACGGGGGAGATTTCTGCCAACTCCCGCTCGAGGAGAAACGAAGTGTTTTCGACTGGAACCGCGCCTCGCGCTCGACGAGCCGTCGGCATCGCTTTCTGGTTTAGGCCAAATGGTTGGGGTTTTTATTGAGAGAAACTTCGTCCTCCCCAAGGCGATACTTTCAGGAGCAAACCTGTTGGAAACGAGGATGACAATAACCTCATCGCATCCATTAACATAATTAACGAACGAAATCAGTTAAAATGTGGATGGGGATGAGTATTATATACAATTCCCAACTATGAACGGTTGCCATCTGTCCATAGAGTCACGCAGTGTTTGTGTGGCGGATTTATTCGTTTCCTCGTTTGTGATTATAGCCTGCCTGCTATCTGCTCGCCTGCTCGGTTGTTCGTCTTTAGGCCACTGTTTGTTGGGGCAGCCGTTCGCATGCTTGTTCGCTTGCCTAGCACAGATTGTCTGGCTTTCCCCGCTTGCCTGATTGCTTGCTCCTTGCTTACTCGGTCTGCTCGTTTACTTGCTTGCCTGATTGCTTGCTCCTTGCTTACTCGGTCTGCTCGTTTACTTGCTTGCCTGATTGCTTGCTCCTTGCTTACTCGGTCTGCTTGTTTACTTGCTTGCCTGATTGCTTGCTCCTTGCTTACTCGGTCTGCTCGTTTACTTGCTTGCCTGATTGCTTGCTCCTTGCTTACTCGGTCTGCTCGTTTACTTGCTTGCCTGATTGCTTGCTCCTTGCTTACTCGGTCTGCTCGTTTACTTGCTTGTCTGATTGCTTGCTTCTTGCTCGTTTACTTGCCTGCTTGATTGCTGACGAGGTTGTGTGGAACCTTGCACGCCCACTTTCGCCCTTACTTATTACGATCACAACTTTGTTCGACACTCCTGAACACCATGATGTAAATATTGCAAAACTAAAAGATAGGCCTCCCAGAATGAGGTGCGCTGTATCGAGAACAAGTCTGGTGAGCTAAGATTGGTTGAGTTGTCCAAGTTGGACTGTTTCAGGTTATGCAGTCGATTTCATGAAACCTCAAATGTTGCTGCGTAACTTACGCAACATTTTGCTGCCTTTTCTAAAATATTGCTGAAAAGAGTCATTGTGGAGCAACACTTACGCAACATTTGTACGTTGCCTAGCTTACGCAACTTTTTCTTGAAATCGGTTGCTGCTCTGACTTTTATTTCACATTTCGGCCATTTTATACCTTTCAAACTTGTCATTACGACGTCTTACATTGGAAACTGTGGGGTTGATTTCCTGCTTATCAACGTGGCGTGACAACCATAATGCCGGCTGCTGGTCTACCTAGCAACACCTCGGCGCATGCTCAGTGACATTGTGATGGCGGTCCCGCAGCGCCAGCAAATCCCATTCAGTGGAGTACACAATGTAGCTTGCCTGTGTATACACAGAAAAGGGGTGGTTAGACACGGGACCAGCCTATTCGACCGACGCGGTGTTTTCGCTCACTCTGTCAATACGCCAACGGTTCTTTCAACTCAACACGATACACATTTGATGTTCAAATGGTTTAATGTTTGTCTTTCGCAACAATGAAGTAAATCTGTACCCTGTCACCAAATACAGTACTCAAAAAAGCGCCTTTTCACGGTTTGTTTCATAAAGTTTCGTGGTATGGATAGAATTAATGTGCGTACATGGTGCTCAATTCAATTGACCACAGCTTTGTGCGATAACCGCGAAATCGTCCGCCATGATGTCATTACACCAGGGCAGCCAATGGCCCGCAGTATGGCCGGCTGGGGACGTGGACACCAGGCTAGACACTGCGTGTGGCGTGATGCTTTTCTTCTGAGAAGCTGCATGGGTCCATCTTAACGATAAGGACCCCAGAGGGCGCCATAACGTCCCGATGGAGATCGTCGCCTGATGTCATGCATCGATGACTAGACTAACAGTATCGCTCAATTCCCGATGAGCGCCGTACATGCAAATGAAGGCAGCAGACGCCATGTTGGGACTCCTATTTCGCTTCACTATAAACCTGCACTCTCGCGAACGAGGAGGTGGTTGACCCGGCTGGGGAATCAAGATGGCGAACGTACCAAGATGCCGCCACAGCGACTTCAATTCTGTCATTCGACGCGCTGAATAGTTTGCAAAGAAATCGGTGATCCCGTGCCGGTTTTTGTTTATTAAGATAAATCAGCCGCTCGTCTTAATTTCAATCGGTTCGTCCGCTTGGTGCCTATAGCGTGCGTCAATTACATGTCGAGTATTAGCAATCTCATAAATTACATTCCCACCAACACAATGCACCTTTGATTGGCCGCGACATCCGTCAGTATACAAAAACAATTAGAATCAATCACGCAACATCAACATGTGTACAATTTCGTGCAAACCCTTACGACAAAAACACTGTAAAGATATAGCTGATAAATCCTTACTTCAGGTGATATTGTATTTCAACGTTTCGGGTAGTGCATGACTACCCGTCGTCAGGATACTGCTGGATTCCAACTATATATCATCGGAGTTGATATGCCTGAAGAAAGCGCTGGGGCGTGTGGAGATAGTCTTTCACGTACAAAAGTCTTTCTCTTTGATCTTGTTCAGTTCTCTGAACAACCCAGAGACTCAACGTTTCAGAATCACTATGCTCTGTCCACAGTCGGGAGACTGTTGTGACGACGGATATACTCGGTGTTCCTCGGAACCAACCAAACGCAATCAAGTGAGTCTATATTCACCCATAGTGCCATCGCTATTCTCTCTCCACTCGCTGCTGCCTTAGGCTTGAATGATGTGGAATTTAAACACCGGGGAACTGTTGAACCTTATGCCTCCCTGGTTGAAATATGGTGCAGTCACTATTACAGGTCACTCATTAATCACAGTAGGGGTTTCCAGGAACCGTGTACGTCCACGTGAGCCCCCTTTCCTGTCGGGGTTTCTGAAACGTCACCAGAGAACGTATTGCTGCCCCAACGCAGACGTCTGAAAACAGACACACCGCTGCAGGTTTTGTGGAGCGATATACACGAGGGAAGGGGTTGGGAAAACAATAACAATCCCCAACCAAAATCATTGGTAAATGGGATTTGACGTTCGTCCCACTTCCAGGGCGGAAGCCCGACCACCTGTCGGGCACCAGACTACGGAAGCTCCAATTGTGTCAAAACGATCGCAATATTGATCGTGGTGGGTTACCGAAGCGACAGTGCATGTGAAATATCAACATCCTTCTTTTCGATCATTTCCCCTTTCTGATATCGACTGGCTGTCCTTCGTCAATACCGGGGAAGGGGTGGGGTGTTGAGGGGAGAGCACTGGACTAACTAGCCCGAAGAAGTCAAATGACATCTCTTTTCATGACTCTGTTTGAGATGTAAACAAGGGGAGGCGAAGTTCGGCCCAGACACCATCACATCCTTATTTTGTGGGGAAACTGTTGAGTAATGATTTCTCCTAACCTTTAACCCAAAGGTGGTTATTTTACAGTGCACCTCTATGATGACATACCACTTTGTAACCACGTGAACCACTGTAGCAATTAAGCTACATGGATAAAGATAAAAAACGCTAGAAAAATATCACTGATCTGACTTGGCCGCGGGCCAACTAAGCCGACCAATGATGAGCGCTTATCGGGGGGTTTAACCCAGCGCGCATGCGCGACAAGGGAATGGAGGGGGGAAAGGGTAAGAGGTGAATAGTCACTTTGGGGCGGTGTTCTCATACAGCTGAAGTAATTCACTTTTATATCATCATGATGTTATTTTGTCCTATGTTCCCGAACATAGATCCTGGCTCCGTCTCATCTTAAGCAAGTAGCCGTGTCGTTTTCACTTATAGTAATCTTCTCTCCGGCAAAGATCTAAGAGCGTAATTGCATTGCGGCCTTCCCAGGGCTCCTTGGAAAGCGAGGCGAAGTGGAGGACCCTCTCCTTCCACCTCTCCTCCCACTCCCGGCCACTTAAGCGACGGAGAGATGCACAGTAATTGAATTTCAGAGGCCCGAAGACAATACACACAAGAAAACCACCAAATAATTCGTGTACAAAAAGAATGTACCCCCTCAGCACTGCGATGACAATAGTGATTGAAACATAACTTAGAATATGAACATCTACAAAGTGACAGACCATCAAGGTATAAACTGGGCCCACTACGCCCTGTGTATAGAAAGGGAAAACCTATCGGCTGGAAATCCCGAAGCAGGGACATAATAATGGTTATGATGTTTGGAAGAGGAATGTTAATATTGCACGGGAAACTTGGAGGCAGCCATTTGCATTTCACTGCAATGGGAACCTGTAAATGGGAGCTGGAATCTGCGTCACGTCCTCGCCATCAACCCTCGGGTGAAGTTCCTCTGAGCCTGCAACATTGGCGGGAAACCGAGGACTTCAGCGCCCGAAATGCTGCAGATGACACGCGAATTAATCCTAAAACTGTGGGGACATTGCCTGGTCTCGTACGGCATTCTGGAGGTCCCCAGTGGCAGTGTTTCAATATAGGCATACTGTAAACGACCGCTGCATGCAGTTAGATACGACTGGTATCCGGCTGCCGACCCGATCCGGATGGATCTTCCTGCATCGTATTCACGTAGGGCACGCGACTGTTGTGTGTGTACGTGTGCGCGTGATGGGGGGACGGGGTCGTTGTCACAACTCCCGGTCAATTCGGTCTTGGTCGGATCGCAGTCGGACCTAAACCGGAACAGAGTCGGATCGTTCAGCGTACCGCAGATTTGAGACCGTACAGAGACTTGATTGTGTATGAATACATATAAGGAGGTCTTACTTTGTGCTGTCTTCGGTCCTCGGAGATGGACGCCGTATAGGTGTGCACACCACCAATCCGTTTCGTGTGCACCACTTTCAGGACAGCAGGGAAGCCAGTGGACAGTTCGCACTCACAGAAGTCGACCTCGTCCCGCTGAGACTTGAAGGGCAATCGGCAATGTTCACTTGCTTCTGCGCCCTTGTTCTATGTATATATTGTCCACGCCTCATTCAACTGTTCAATTGGAGCGGCATTGAATCTACATAACAAAAAGGAAAGGAATGGCAGTTTCCTTGCTCTATGGCATATCAAGGGCAATGCCCTTACGAATACAGCAGCATGTCACTATATACATGTGCTCCCAATGCTTCGCCATTGACGCCATGAATCCGGACCTACCGGACGTATTGGTCCATTTTTAATTCAATGAATATCCGGATCCGAAAATTCGAATTGCTTCTTTTTGTTGGGGGGGGGGGGGGCGGACACGAGTCACACAGAACCCAAACGATAAGACACGACTTTAAAGCAATCAGATTTTGGTTTCAGATGGGTGAACCTTGTTATTCATGCGACTTCAGGATATTATGAGACTTGTAGGTTTGCATTGTGGAAATACTAAGTGGAGGGTTTGCGGTGACACCATGAAGCACTTCTCTTTCAAGGAGGAGTGTGGCTGTCTCCACAGCCACAGGAGTCTCCCGACGACGGGCAGAGTACATACTACCCGAAACGTGGAGTTTAAACCGGCTCTTTTCAGAGCCACACTCCTTCTTGAAAGAGAAGTGCTACACGGTGTCACCTCAAACCTTCCACTTGGACTTGAGAATAGACTAAGGCTGTTCGTGCGCACACGCAAAGCCAACATTGCGCGCAAACGCTAAGCATCAGTTGCTGAAGAAGTGCGAATCGAAAACCTGTCGTGGTCTCGCGTGGTGCGTCCAAAAGTTCGAACAGCGATTAGTCTCCATTTAAGCCGTTATTAGATGACAAAAAAACAAAAGAAATCCGCTCGCGTGGCTGACATTCTCTGAGCCGCAAATAAAACAAAATGCTGAACAAGAAAGGGTAAGTTGGCAGCTATCAAGCTTCTCTTTCCATCTTTGAGATCAGTGGAGGAGACTGGATGTGTTCTGGGGAAGCTAGTCGGGGTCGTTTACCCCATTGTCATCATTATCAGCAGATTTCCCAACGGAAGAAGTGGACAAATTGCAAGGGCAGACATTTTTCTTTTTTCTTTTTTTCGGGGGGGAGGGTTGGCTGGGGGTTGAGAGACTCACGTCAGAGCGGCTTAAAAACGATAACTTCTGATGACAGCTCTTCGACATAGATGAAAAACAAATATCGAAGTTGATGGGCTTTGCCTGTGAGTCCTCCATCGGGGGATATAGACTTGCATTGGTACATCATGCCTGGATTACCCAATTCTATTGAAATGGATTAGTACTTGAGACGAGTGTCTCGAGCTCGGACCGGTTGGCGCTGGTTTGCTATCCTCTAATTTGTGTTCTCTTTCTTAACGTTGTGGCACTCTGTCCTCATTCGTGAGTTCAGTATCAACACGGTGAGAGTAATTTTGGAATAACGAGATGCTCCCATTTTTTATTTTTTTCCCTGTGAAATCAACTGGCACAAAACAAAATTCCCAATTCTTCCTGGAAAGGAAGGCGAGTGGACGTCATACAATTGTAGGACTTCCATTCCGGGAGGCGAATGGACGTCCTACAATTGTAGGACTTCTATTCCGGGAGGCGAATGGACGTCCTACAATTGTAGGACTTCCATTCCGGGAGGCGAATGGACGTCCTACAATTGTAGGACTTCCATTCCGGGAGGCGAATGGACGTCCTACAATTGTTTCTTCAACCCCAATGACAATGGACTTTGAGGTGCAACTAGCAGCAGATGGATCGACTTTTATCGAATGTGTGTGCGAGGCAAAGCTACCGATGTTTGTCTCCACGTAGTTAATTGATTGTCACTGCGCACTCGCATCGCTACGGGAAACACCTGCTACCTTGCGTCCTACAATTGTAGGACGTCCATTCGCCTCCCGGAATGAAAGTCCTGCAATTGTAGGCCGTCCATTCGCATCACGGAATGGAAGTCCTACAATTGTAGGACGTCCATTCGCCTCCCGGAATGAAAGTCCTGCAATTGTAGGCCGTCCATTCGCATCACGGAATGGAAGTCATACAATTGTAGGACGTCCATTCGTCTCCCGGACCAACAATATTGCGTTTTGAAATGACGCTATTAAATCACTAACCCTGATATTTCGCGAGGCGAATGGACGTCCTACAATTGTAGGACTTCCATTCCGGGATGCGAATGGACGTCCTACAATTGTAGGACTTCTATTCCGTGAGGCGAATGGACGTCCTACAATTGTAGGACTTCCATTCCGGGAGGCGAGTGGATGTCCTACAATTGTAGGACTTCCATTCCGGGAGGCGAGTGGACGTCCTACAATTGTAGGACTTCTATTTCGCTAGGCGAGTGGACGTCCTACAATTGTCGGACTTCCATTCCGGGAGGCGAGTGGACGTCCTACAATTGTAGGACTTCCATTTCGCGAGGCGAGTGGACGTCCTACAATTGTAGGACTTCCATTCCGGGAGGCGAATGGACGTCCTTCAATTGTTTCTTCGACCCCAATGACAACATTGACTTTGAGATGCAACTAGCAGCAGATGGATCGGTTTTTATCAAATGTGTGTGCGAGGCAAAACTACCGATGTTTGTCTCCACGTAGTTAATTGATTGTCACTGCGCACTCGCATAGCTACGGGAAACACCTGCTACCTTGCGCCACAGGTGTTGAGCACAAGCACCATGTTCATTTTTTGTCATGCGTTGCCGTACTTACGTGGTGTATATACATGTACAGCGTAACCAAACTCCTTTTGATCATGGTACATGTACAATATTACCTGCCAGTGCTCAAAGAATGATCTAGAAGAATAGCACACTAATGCCGCATCAGTTCCAGGGGACATTCCAGGGGGCCGAAACTCACCGCGAGCACGGTTACTTTTTCCTATTTCAAGTCCGGAGGAAAGGCACGAGTACAGCGCGTCTCCAAAGATTGGAGATTCCTTGGTTTGACGGCCAAAAAAAAAAAACCGCACTCCAGTTTTCGGTTCCAACTCCAAATTCAAACACTTGAAAATGCGGACGGCACTGCCCGCAACACCCTTATCACATACGTAGCTGATAGCTAGCCCTAAATTCCTTCGACCTTCCAATGTCACAAGACGAGGTTTTGGGTTTTGGGTTTTGGGTTGTTGGTTTTTTTTAGTGCTTCTTCCTTGTCTGTAAGATACCCTGCTTTCATTTGCAACCAATGTCCACTTTCCCTCGAAATCACCGCGTGTCACAATGAAATAAGCACAAATATTAAAGATGAGATAAAAACGAACGGGGGGTAACCGCTCTCTTTCTTATTCTTGTTCTCGCCTTCCTCCTTCTCTCTCTCTCTCTCTCTCTCTCTCTCTCTCTCTCTCTCTCTCCGGGCTGATACCCGCTGGGACGTCATCAAAATGCTGATCTGCTGAACAAATCCCCATCATTCCTCTCGACAGGGGCAAGGAGAAGGTAGGCGGAGTGCACGGGAATCACGACAACACCCGGGGGGCCAGTCGACCCATTTCCCGCCCGGGCCCAAAAGATAATAATGATAATACCAGCACAAAAAAAGAAGAAGCCCAGACTAAACTTCGTCCCGTAGACAAAGGCGGGAGAAAGGGAAATACAGGCGACATAATTCGCGCTGTATCGCTCTCGATTGCACATTCCCATTAGTGCATTAAGAGACTGCGCAAGTAAATGATCCCTGACGCTCCGCGCACGTAAGCGCTCGAGGGCCAGGCTGAGTGACAAGCGTTTTCAGACCATGGGTCGATATACATTTTCCTTGTTCTTTCTCTATTTAAACCCTCACAAAATGGGACAAGAGAAGGAGGCAAATAGGCGGGGAGTTCACCGATGTCCTGCAGCGTTGCTCGGCGAGCCACGGTGCACTCGGACGGTCCGAATTGCACCAACCCGGACAGCACAATGTAACCACGTTTGTCCTTTCCATTTCCCTCTCCACCTTTTCATAATACTATTGTTTTCTGTTGTCAAAAGGAAGCGTGATGTTCATAACATCTGGCGCATTACTGCCGAAGCTACAGTGTTACACACATCGCAGGTACCACAAACAAGGGGACCAGGCTGAGTTGTATTTGGTCTAGTAACCGTCTATTAAAGTGAATATTGTGTGGCGGCGTACTGGAACTAAGGCGAGCAAATAAAGCACGTTACATTACACATCTTATATACATTTACCTTTGCCAGCCAGACAATGCGCACGCCTCGTTTTTTATTATTTGCCCTGTCTCTTTTGGCGTTGTACCGTCAACCAGCGTGTAAATCTCATGGACGTGACGCCGCTTTAAAAGCTCTCAGTACAACGCATCTCGTCTCAGGCCCATCCACAGACAACTAGGTGCAACAAGCACAAGGGAGGGAAGGAAAGACGGCCCCCAGTCTTGTTCGACGAACCACGTTTCGTTACGGTGGACACCTTTGGGCTATTTTCACGGAGGTTCTCAATCGCTAAAACATCACTAAGCACAACAAACATGCTTAATAGATTCAGGATGATATCCAAATAACACGTGAAAAAAATGAGCTGAGCAAGCACAGGAAGCACACATATCAGAAGCTATACGTCGAAAGTAGAGCTGGGAACTCTGCTTTATCATCGGAAGGCTTATCGTGCTAAGCAGTTTTACGTGGTTAAGCAGCTCATGTGTATTGGCTCCTGCGCTTAGCGAGCAGTTCCAGAATCATGACCCGAGCCAGCATAAAGGTAATAAAGCTGTTTGAAAAGGTGCACTGTTTTAAACGGTGGTAAAGTGCCAGATAGATGACTTGTGAAAGTGGAAGGCTTCGAACGAACGCGAAACCTTTCACTTCAGGACACAAGGCCTAATCTACCATGCTGCACGGTTTCCCTTAATATAAGGGCACCTACCATTGAGAAATGTGACACGGACCAGCATCGCATCCTTCTCTGCTTGTTCCACGAAAGTCGCTCGAAATCGTAGGCGTTCATTAATATTTCCACGGCAGTAACTCCGGCAACTGCGCGACTGAAAAAAAAAAAGTACGGGAGCATGAAAACTATCATTTACGTCTCAAATATAAATTGAATTAACCAAATTAAGGAGCTTCTGCATAATGCAGGAATTGGGGGGCTTTGGGTTTATTCTGTGAAGCACAACGGCGGTAGACGACATCGTGACGGGACCCGTTGCTTTGTTAATCGCCCAAAAGTCACCGTCGGCTGCTTATTGTTTTCAGGAGGCTTTACCTTCACGAGGGAATTGTTAGCCAGACAGCTCGGTTTATCCCTAATTGAGTGTCATCGGGAGCGTTGGTGTGATCGATCTACGAGTTGAATGCGGCGGACAAGTCACGAGGACGGGCCGGCGCCCGTCTGTGATCCAAGCCGCCAGTGGTGACGTGGTCGTGCAAGCCGTGTGTACTGGCGGCGTCACCAAAGTCAGCAGCCATCTCACTGCGGACCTTTATTTGTGACCCGCTACAGGAAAAGGTGATATAAGTCGCGCTATGCATTTGCACGCAATGGCCCGCTCAATGTTGAGAGGTTAGAATGTTTCGTAAAATTTTGGGGGTTTTGGGGTCCTTCTGAAATCATATCTTTATTCGACGCCACCGACGTCAGTTAGTCGGCCATCTTCCATTGGCAGCCCAACGGTCACCGTAACTGCAACTTGGTATGGCGAATAGGACTGTCCACTTGCTTAACTGCATTCAGTTAGGGTGGACGCACAGACAAAGGGTAGGCGTTCGATGTGGCGCCTAATTAGGGCGGAATTGTGGAGGTTGCTGGCTAGATACGTGTACAGATCCATGGGCGTCTCATATGGACAAACAGCGCCCCCACACCCTTAGCGGGGTGGGTACCAGCTGAATCCTCACCCAAGAACGATACCAGATGTTCGTTCCTGATAAACACCATGTGCATCTTTCTCCACACAGTAGCAGTAAACTTCTTGTTTGAAAATTTTACATGTAGGCCTACTACTAAATAGACTATGGAAGTAGCGAATATCGAGTCATAATTATGGTGCATCAAAGATAAAAAGCAACTCCGTACTGATATTTTCCAACAAACTTCAAACAACCCTACCCCTCTTTTCCGAAAAGTTATACTTAGAACCCCAGATATATTGTAATGGTATCAGTAACCGATGTGACTGCTGGTGCCGATTTCACGAAACTTCAAATGTTGCGTACGCAACATTTTGCTGCCTTTGCTGAAAAGAGTCATAGAGTCGCAACATTTGTACGTTGAGTAACTTTTCTTGAAATCGGCTGCAGGTATCATAGTCTTGGGACATGCATACAGGAATGCGTCATTTTGCCAAATACCCCGCTGACCACCCTTGAGTGGTCAGGATCCTTGTGACAATCTGATTGGTTGTCCGGAGGCACTACGGTGTCCCAACTCACTCGTATCTGGCTCTGCTTGGCGTGTGACGTCAACCTGATAGTTGACTACGTGCATATCCTCACGTGACTAATCGACGTTCAAGGAATCTATATATAGTCAAAATCTTCGCTTGCTTCTTTGTTTTTTATTATTTCTATGTCTGTCTACCTCTGGCACTCTGTCTCTTTTCGTCCTTTACCTTCTCGGTCTTTTTCTCCGTCTCTATCCCCCCTTCGTCTCTATCTCTCCCTGTCCCCCTGTCGCTGTTTCACCTCTCCCTGTTTCAACTTATATATCTCTCTCTCCTCCCTCTTTCTCTCTCTCTCTTGGTCTACACTTCCGCTCTGTTCGTCGATCTCGGTCTCTTTGCCAGCGGATCGACCGCGTGACGCCGCCGTTCTTCGGCCAGGCTGTGCGGCACACTCGTCCGATCTGATTTGGCAATCGGGAGTAGACCGTGTAGTTGTGTATTTTGTTCCGGTCGTGACGAACAGGAGGCTGCTGTTGTTGTTGTTTTTCGAGAGGAGGGGGAATTCGTGATGCTGTATTCCATGCACTGCTAACTGAATTCACGGCCAGCAGCGCACGCGCTATTTGTTTGGGGAGAGGCAAAAGTTTCGGGGTGGGTGTGTGGGTGGGGGTTAGTTGTACGCGGAGTACGCGGTTGCATGTGCTCAGTCAATGGTGAAAACGTGACTCAATGCCAACGTGCAAGGACGGTACACCCGTCTGTCCCTGAAAGACAGACAGACAGACAGACAGACGGACGGACGGAAAGGCAGGCAAGATGACAGACTGGGGTCTCGGATAGACACAGACACAGAGAGAGACAGGAAGACGAGAAGAAACGCGGGTACGGAAGGGAAGGCGAGAGATACAGATACAGGGAGGCAATAAAGAGTGAGAGAAGACGCAGAGATGGGGGAGAGGTAGGAACAGAGAGGTATAGGGAAGCATAGATATTGAGAGACAGAGGACTGAGTGGGGAGGGAAGGATGAGAGTTGGCGGAAATGAAAAGGGATCGGCAGATAACCATGCGGGCTAGAGCCTAATACCGCGGACTTTCTGTCGAAACGAGCTAGACGGAACGAGAGGGGAGTCTGCGGGACAACTCGTGGCATCGGGGAGGTCGAGGTTCTTCGGCCGGATGGCGTGACCTGGTCTGACGCACCCATGACCGGCTCCCGTCATCCCCTTCCTCCTTCCCTCCCCCACGCCCCCCACCCCCCATCCCCGTTCAGCGGCACGTGCCCTGCGCCGGCCGTCCGACCCAATACACGGACCTCGTGGCGTTCAGCGGCACATTCGTGAAATAATCACGGGGACGCGCACATAACGGCGTTCTTTGGCGTGATTCTCTAAAATGTCGATGGCTTAAAGAGGCAGCCCCATTGGGGTGGATTGATTTGATTATACCGTGGCCATCCATCTGGAATATTCGAGGTTCTCTTTTAATGTGGTTTTCCGTCTTTGCCTTGAAAGGTTCATGTCAAAGCAAAAAATAATGGAAAAATGATCGACTCAAATATAGACTAAAATGCTTGAGTGATGTCCAATACAAAGGTATGTCATGTCCATCGCAATCATAAAGTTACATCTATAATCACATACATGTTACTTTGTTTATTTGTCGTTTGTATTTCTGATTGTTTGTTTGAATGACTGACTGCTTACTTGTTTGCTTAAACCTGCCTCTTGACTACTCGAGTCCTTGCCTTGAAGTTCTTGTCTACTCGTCTGATTGTCCGTTTGCCCATTTGCCTGCCTACTTTCTGCATGCCTACGTACATATACTTGACTTCTCCCTTACTTTTTCGCTCCCCTGCTTGAATACTGCCTGCTTGCTTGCATACTTGCCTACTTGCCAACTTGCCTTTTTGTTTGCTTTCTTGCCTTCTTGCTTACCTCCCCATTTTGCTCAGTTGTCTAATTCTCGTCAACGTATTACTTGCCTACTCTTAACACTTGCCAAAATTCTTGCTTTCCCACCCCCTTGTTTGTTGTTTCTAACGCTGCTGTCGGTGGTGGTACTTTTGGCCTTGTTGGTGATAACTTTTTAGTCAAAGTAGCTGCGCCTTGACAGAAGACTACGCTACACAAAAACCCTCAGACTGGAAGGCAAGACTAAATCGTTCGTCACGGTGCGGAAGATGAGGGGGGGGGTTGTACATAGCGCTTCGAAATCAATCAAGGAACCATTCAAACTGGTGACGCAAAAGAAAAGTGACTTCAGGAAATGAGCAAATTCAACAACAAAGACCGAAAGACAATTTCTTAATTTTAGATTCTGACTTGGGAAAACGACCCAGTGTTGTCGGCTTTCACCGCACAAAGAGCCAATAGTGTTTTGGCGGAGAAGGAAGCAAGGAAAGAGAAGTGGAAGTAATTGACTATCGAGAGTCAAAAACGGACGTCACGCAGTGTACGTGGTGTGTACTATTTGCAGCTTCTCATTTCCGCAACAATCGACTATGCATTCACAGCGCCCAAACATAAAATAAAAAAACATTCTGCTAATGTCACGTTGGGACTGTCAATTCGATGAATATCTGCGGTTATTTGGCCGGGGTTTTTTTTTGCGGGTATCTTTATCTTATTCTCTTCATCTTTCTTTATTCCCAAAGCGGTCGTCATCTTGTTGACATTCAATCAGTGAGGCTTTTCAGTGCAGTTTAGTCGGATCGTTGCTGTCTGTCTTGTCGCTGACCGGAGTGGAATGTCTCTCTCACTCACCCTCCCTCTTCTCTATCTTACTATCCCCCCCTCTCTCTCTCCTATACCCTTTCTCGTTTTCTCTCTCTTCTCTCCCCCTTGCTCCTCCCCTTCCCACTCTCTGCTCCCTACCTCCTGCCTCTTTTAATCTCTCCTCTCTCACACCGTCTCTTTCCTCTTTTCTTTTTCCTCTCCCCCTCTCCCTACCCTCTCTCGCTCGTCTGTCTCATCCTCTTTCTTTCTTTCTCTCTCCTCTCTCTCCCTCTGTTCCTCTCTTGTTCTCTGTTTCACTGTACCTCTCCCACCTCTCTCACTCTCCCCTTCTCTATCTCCCTTTCTCTCTCTCTCCCTCCCTCTCTCTCTCCCTCTCTCTCCCCTTCTCTCTCTCCCTCTCTCCCTCTCTCTCTCCCTCTCTCTCCCTCTCTCTCTCCCTCTCTCTCTCCCTATCTCTCTCAGTCTCTCTCTCAGTCTCTCTCTCTCCCTTTCTCTCCCTTTCTCTCTCTCACTCTCTGTCCCTCCCTCTCTCTTCCTTTCTCTTTCTCCTTCTTCCTCTCCCTCCCTCGCTCTCCCTTTCACTCTCACTCTCTCTCTCTCCCTCCCCCTCTCTCTCTCTCCCTCTCTCTCTCCCTATCTCTCTCAGTCTCTCTCTCAGTCTCTCTCTCTCCATTTCTCTCCCTTTCTCTCTCTCTCTGTCCCTCCCTCTCTCTCCCTTTCTCTTTTTCCTTCTTCCTCTCCCTCCCTCTCTCTCTCCCTCTCACTCTCACTCTCTCTCTCTCCCTTCCCCCTCCCTCTCTCTTTCTCTCTCTCTCTCTCTCCCCTCTCTTTCCCCCTCCCTCTCTCTCTCTATCCCTCTCCCCCTGCCCTCCCACTCTTTGCTGATCATTTGCACTCTCGTTTCCACGGGTATATACGCGGGCAACCTCGAACCCATTTCCGGTCCCGTGGTGATGATATACCGCATCTATCCGGACTGTAGTGAGATGTGGGGCGGGTTTAGTGTGTTGCTGGGAAGGGAACGGTGCGAACCGCCCCTTGCACCATCTCCATCTTCCCGCGCCTCTGCAGCCCTCTGCAAACATATACGCCTTGCCGGGCACCGCGATTCGCTGTATCCACGGCCATAGAGGGGTCTCCCATTGGGTGTCAAAACATACTTGAAGATTCATCACACCCTCCCTATACTCGGTATAAAAAACAACCTCAGAAGTGTGAATTGACAGTCGCCGAAGGGTGACAAATCATACATCCTCTCTTCTTCACAATCTCGGTTTCCTCTGTGGCCATTTTGAAATAATATAGGGCCTACAGTATGACAGATCTTTGCGCACAATAAAAGCGTTCGGCAAATGTGTTCGGCAAACTCGTGTGTCTAATACAGTGTACTTAGTCTGGTTTTATCTGAAATGATGAGAGTTTGTCATTGATTTGGAGCAACACGGGTAGGAATTATTGACAAATTATTTCACCAGTTGATACTTTGACCAACGTTGATTGGAGTTGATCAATCCGATATTCTCACACACTGTTTGTAGTGTGAATTCGAACGTTCTGGCGAAGCGGAGGAAAGCGCTTCTGAACGGAGAAGTTATTACGTGCACTCTGCTTTAAGCAACAGCAGAATGGACACATGAAATAAGTAATCTCGTCAAAAATATGTTTGGGAAACTTGTTGTGGCAAATCAGGGTAGTTTATACTGAGTTGCAATTCTTGTTCCTGTCTGAGGATTCGCAATGATGTCACTACTTGGTCCCGATCAAGGTCCGGCCGGACAAATAGTGTCCGGCCCTTTCCGGTCATTTATACCGTCTATAAGGAAGCACGAGTGCGCTCGAATCGGCGTCGGAGTCACGGTGAAGTGACCACGACCTATTTTTCTCTGGTCACCAGAGATTATGGCACGGATGCCTGAGCAGACGCCAATCTGCGTGAGAAAAGTGAGAGAGAAAGAGAGAGGACAGGGCGACTGTGAGATAGGAAGAGATGGAAGGAGGGAGATAGTGAAAGAGAGAAAGAAAGGGGAGAAGGAAGGAAAGGCAGATGCGGACATGCAGACAAAGACAGAGACAGACAGATACAGAGAGAGTGTGAGAGAGAGAGGGTGAAGAAGGGGAATCCTATTCTGAATATTTTTTACTGTCTACTTGCTCAACCATTAAGATAAATATTACCTCCTGTCACCCCATCGATTCGGTTGTTTCATTAAATTTGTAGCGGCGGTCATCAAGTGGAAGCAACTCACGACTTAAGCCACACTCGGTGCCGAGGAAGCGATGATGAAAAAAGGGATAGAAAACAAGACACAAGGGGAGATTTCGGGAATGACCTTGGCGTGCAAGATCACTCCAGATCACATAGATCGGCCGTGAACAAATGTTTTCCAAGGAACCCAGACGGGGTGCGGGGATGGAGGGGGAGAGGTTGCGTGGGGGGAATGAGCCCGAAGCACGGGTCGGGGGGAGGCAACAATCCCGCTTGATTGATTCCGTCCAGCGCGGAATTGGCGGCTTTCGGGTGACCGCTAACGGATAGCGGCGTGAGGGATTCTTGCAGAAGGAAGAGCAGGTCTAATGGCAATACACAGACAAGTTGGGGGCGGTGATGGATACAGGAATGGAGGGTGTAGGGCAGGGTTTGGATAGCGGGCAACACGGGCCACCGGACTCAACTTGGTGCTCGGTATAGGACGAGCAGGAAAGGGCGGGGGCGGACGATTTATCCAGTCGACAATGTCGATGTCTTTATGGTGCGTTTTTCCCCAATAAGGACTTAAAGATAGGAATCCGCAATGATACCCGCCAAATCGAATTATAAACCCCCGTCGTACACACGGCAGGCTTACCCCACATTCGCCCAAGACGGAGAGGCGAAATGCCCGTTCTCCTCGAGGACGTTGGAAATCTCTGGGCTCCCGGTTGTAGATTATAGAAATAGAGATGGAAGCCGCAGGGGGGGGGGTCATTGATTCCATTTTTCCCCTCTTCATCCCTATCTAGCGAGAGCGGTCTCTCGGGATGATTTCAAGCACCACTCGTGGGCTTCTCCCTGTATCGCCCTCCGCTCACGAGTATACTCGAGATCTGCTTGGGTCTCCAGATTGCATTGAGATCATAACGAGTGTCTTTTACAGTCACGGGAAGAAAAAACCAAAATAACTCGGGTGAAAATTTGACAGAGTGGTGACAATGTGATTTAGTGCGAAATTAAAGATGTGCCAGGCTGGGCAGTGTTGTCTACTCCTTCGTCTAGATGTGTGAAGGAAACAAATGGCCGTGCGTTTGGTCTCAGCAGCAGCGCCGTAAAATACGTGAGGGGAAAGGTGTTGGCCAAGCGATTCTGTGGTCTTATTTTTTCGGACAAGCCGGTGATTGTGCTTCCACGGGCAATAGTGTGTCCAACATGACTCACTCTGTCAAATCTGACGACTCGTTTTGTATTTTGGGGTTTTTGGGGGGCGGGGGAGCTGCCTCCCTTTTCTGGTTCAAACTGACTCAGTTTGGTGAACAACTCTGAGCGACTCTATTCACTGTAAAAACGAACTGCACCTCATGCACTTCTGCAATGGCACATATTTGTCCCAGAATCATGAACACTTGAGGCACCTACTGTACTACATGCACATGAAATACTGCAGCTCAAGCACATCACTTGAGCAAAAGTCGGATGAGGTGCATGAAGTGCTTCATATACAAGAACATCTCCCTATTTACTGTACCTCAAGCACATGGAGTGAAAGTGAGCATCACCTCGTGCGCATATATCGTGCACCATGTGCCTCAACATACTTCATCCATGCATGTGCATGATGTGAGCACCGTTTTTACAGTGTTAGTACTAGCTGCCCTGGTATTGGTATGTTGGCCCAGACAAGACCCAGTTAAAGGGTCTTCAAATCTGACTCTCTTTGGCTCGTCACCTGACCGGTAGGTGGAGCAAGAAGCCACTGGTCGTACACTCAGATGGTTTCAACCCGGTCCGGGAGCCAATTTCCTCTCAGGCAATGCCTTCCGCAATCCGGTCCCTTGGGCTCAGGAGAAATGGAATCAGGGCCTTTCCTTGAAATTACTTAGACGCCACAACTGTTACAGAACTCAAACCTCCTAAAACACACACACGACGAGCCCCTTCAGGCAAGTCCTGCTATAGTACGCACCAATTGCTCGCCCACGGGCTCGCTGCCCCTTTCAATCCTAAGTACACCCATCCAACCTTCATAATGAACGTGTAATTAGTTGGTGCAAGCAGGGAAAATCCTGAGTTCGTTTTCATTATATCTACCTGCTTTGGTTGGTTTTTATATAATTCACCGTACTCCCCTCTTCCTTCTCTCTCGTCCTCTTTTTCGCTATCGCTCTCTATCTCCCGGTGTCTCTCCCTCTCCTCCCTTCTCTCTCTCTCCGTCCCCTCTGCCAAATCTCTCCCTCCCTCTCTCCCCTCTATATTTACCTCCCCCTCTCTCTCTCCATCTCTTCCCTCTCTGTACATCCCCCTCCCCTTTCTCCCCTCCCCAACGCCAGCCACAGGCGAGTATTTAAGTGCATTCCTGCCTCATTAGGCAGCCAAGGCTGACGCCTTATGGCCAGAAGATAATCAGCATTTGGGAGCTTTTAATGTTATTTTTTCTTGTCCATTAAAAATAATCTAGCCGGCAGCGGGGCAAGGAAAGAGGAACACTCGTGTACCGCTAGGGTAACCGGTAATGGACCTCTCCTTCACATTCCACTCCGACGAGCGCATCCCAGTAATTGCCATCTCTTGTGTGTTTCCCTAATTTAGATTCGCTCTTTTTTCCGCCTTGATCTTTTGCGTTAGTTCTGAAAAATGTTGTATTATTTTTCGGTTCAGTCTCGTAGGAGGGGAGGGTCTGAGGCCGGATTCAAAAGTGAATCATTTCAACATCCATTGTTTAGCTTGAATGGCCGATGAAAAGAAAATTGAGAAGTTGAACTGGAGAGTAAAGAGAGGATTGGTGCTTGAATGTGGCAAAGAAGCAAGTAATCGATATTGCCTGAAAGCTCAGGGAGCTCTTACGATTTGGGGTATTATTTTCGAGTGGGAAATATCCATAAGAACGCCATGCTCACGAGTACATCGCAGCGCCGCGTGTAGGTGACATAACCAATGGGCCCGGAGCGTTTTTACTTGGTAAAGTAAAACCCTCCAAGCCAAACTCACGATATGTAAATGTCTGATCAGGCAGCGACATGATACGTACCACTCCATGAAATAAAAAAAAGGTCTAGAGGGTGGGGTGATTGCGTCGTAGACTTGCTCCAGTTCTCGAGTGAAGAAACTCTCCGCACGCGAAGACCCTTGCCTCAAGTGTCGTCGCCTAAGCGCTCTTGATGCCTTCGACAGTATTGACTGCACGTATACGTCTAGGGGCGCGCACAGAAAGCCGTGCAACAAGCGAATGGTGGGAGAGAGGGGAGGAGGGTGGGAAGGACTCGTGGCGAGTCTCGGCTCGCCGTCCAGTTCTTAAGCGTCACCGGAGTGCCGGTCCGCGTTAGTTCGGATCAAGGCTGAGCCCGCATCCAGCCAAGCTTACAGTGGTCTCGGCAACTACCGCCCATCCCCAACCACCCCCAGTCAAAGACCAACATACAACGAAGAGGACTTCACCCGGGTGTCTCCCCTCGCGTCCCCCGACAGACTTTGACTCGAGTCTCCCTTTCACCCGACTGTGAGACCCAATAAGGTGAGTGTCGCTCTTTTGTCCACAGTAGAGTTACCGATAGCCGCCGGTCAAGTGCAGAACGGGAGGTGCGCGCTATCAATTAGATCTGATGATGCGGGCGTTCGGTCTGCCTGCGACTCCCAGCAATATCACTTAACTAATTCTTTTGGCGTCTCCACGCGCCAGAAACCGGAAAGCATTAGACCCAATGAACTCAGCATAATGTGAGATTGTTCAGACCTAATCTCTTCGAAATCACCGTTCAAGGTTGTAAGAGTGAAACTGGATTTTATAGACAGAATGCGTGTTAGAATTGCATTTGGCAGCCAAGGTTTGCTTAGCTTTACCTATAGACATACCGCCCACTCGTATACGGAGTGGTACGAATTAACCTAATGGGATATGACACCCTTGATGTGCATGCGTTTGTATGGCATAGTAATTCATTGGTACCGACTCCAGCCGAGCGAGTGCCAACTCCTGGTATGTACAGTATAGGCCTATCATGTTGTCTTCGCCTGAAAATTGCGACAGGGGTGTTTCTTTTACTCAGTCCTGGCAGAGCAGTTTACTCAGTCCTGGCAGAGCATTACACTTCGCCGGATGACTCGTGACCTCGGGGCAGCCAATGTGCTCAACCTCTCCATTCCATGGGATCATGTAATGTAAAACAATCCATATGGCAATGTTAGCCAACGCTTTGGCCAACGGTGCACAAGATATATATGGGACATTAAGCCCAACTGTTGGAGTGCATTGGTGAAAACAAAATAAAAACAAACGGCCAGCAAATGTTGGGCAAACATTTTTCCTGAACACTTTTCGCCCATTTTTACAAAAATATTTTACCAGATTTTACGCCGCCTTTATACTATTATTGTTCACGTACGTACCGTCCTATCCTATCCTATCCTATCCTATCCTATCCTATCCTATCCTATCCTATCCTATCCTATCCTATCCTATATATCCTATCCTATCCTATATGCTATCCTATCTATCCTATCCTATCCTATCCTATCCTATCCTATCCTATCCTATCCTATCCTATCCTATCCTATCCTATGCTATGCTATGCTATGCTATGCTATGCTATGCTATGCTATGCTATGCTATCCTATCCTATCCTATCCTATCCTATCCTATCCTATCCTATCCTATCCTATTCTATTCTATCCTATCCTATCCTTTCCTATCATATCATATCCTATCCTATCCTATCCTATCCTATCCTATTCTATTCTATCCTATCCTATCCTTTCCTATCATATCATATCCTATCCTATCCTATCCCACGGTCCTAGCTGGGTCGCTTGGGAACCACCTAACCAACTTGTGCCGTCTTTCGAGGTCTTCTGCGACCCTTAGGGATGTGGCAAAAGACAGGACTGTCCTCTCTCTGATGTTTGTTTTTATGCAAAATCGCCGAATTCAATGCTGAAAAGCCACTCAAGGTTAAGGGCTGGAGAAAGAAGGAGATAGAGAGGGACTCAGGAAGGCTGGAGATAGGAAGACATTCCTTTTAAAAGGGCAAGTTCGTAGGCAGGGGGGAAAGCAAGAGCCAGGAAGGGAGTTCCAGATGGAAACAGGACGAGGGAAGAAGCCGTTCCGATACCTCTCCGTTCTACACCTTGGGATAGATAGAGTGTGTAGGTGAGATGTTATCTTCTCATCTCAATGGGTTACGCATCGTAAATTGATTTACGGCATGTTTGATGTGAAATCAACTCTATAGAACCATACCCCAATTTATCGTCGATCTCGTGTTCGATATATCCAATACAGCAGGTCTGACTGCCTGAATTGAAATCAAGGCCAGCTTAGTGGCTCTGGATCGCTGTCTTGATTTGGTTTGGCTTTACTCTCACAACGACTGACAAAAAGTGGGGATCAAATAGTTTTATCTATAAGTGGTGACATTATTGGTGAATAAAAAGACATTTATTCGATTATGTTGGCCAATTTCAATATCACAGTCCCAACATGTCTAATAAACCCAAACCAAACTGTTTTTCCTAACACCTCCTGCCCAACATCTGCACTGTCTAAATTGTTCGCCATGAATGTATTTTTTTTTCTAATATGAAATTCGGTACGTCACACCACCAAACGTTACACCTCCACACATCCGCATGCACCAACTGCGCGCACCGTAGTCTCTCTATACCATCGAATACACCGTGCAGATGCCACGCACCGTAAAGAGTCAGGTGTTAGCTCTTGGCGACAACCACAAGCAAACAGCTGCAAGGCAATCAAGATCGGCACGACACACCCTGTCCAACCCAGTCTTGAGTTGTCATTATTGCTTGCTGTCCACTAAGCCACCCTCGGTTGATTTCTTCGGGGACACGTCGTTTAGACTCCGACGAGTTCCTCCATTCCTTTTTGTCAGCATTCGGGACATCAAACCCAATGAGCCCCTCACTCAAATTCCCCAAGCGGGCAGCACTAGCGCCCCAAATCAAAACAGTTTACAGTCGATGTGCCAAGCAGTCACATTGGTTTCCAATTATTATCAAAATCATTTACCTGTACAAAGTACTAGAATGGGGGGTTTTCTTATGAATGGAGTTGCATGCTAACCTTTGAAAAGCTGATTTGTTTTGATATGCTGATTGATTTCGCTGCATGAAACCGTGGATGGACATTACCGGAGCATTATCCCCACCTCGTGACGACCAATCCGCACAGCGAATTAGGCATTGTAGTGTCAACGGCTTGGAGAGCGTAATTATGCGCGCATTGTGTTTGCTAAATTGTGTTCTCTCTCTCCCTCTCCCTCTCCCTCTCCCTCTCCCTCTCCCTCTCCCTCTCCCTCTCCCTCTCCCTCTCCCTCTCCCTCTCCCTCTCCCTCTCCCTCTCCCTCTCCCTCTCCCTCTCCCTCTCCCTCTCCCTCTCCCTCTCCCTCTCCCTCTCCCTCTCCCTCTCCCTCTCCCTCTCCCTCTCCCTCTCCCTCTCCCTCTCCCTCTCCCTCTCCCTCTCCCTCTCCCTCTCCCTCTCCCTCTCCCTCTCCCTCTCCCTCTCCCTCTCCCTCTCCCTCTCCCTCTCCCTCTCCCTCTCCCTCTCCCTCTCCCTCTCCCTCTCCCTCTCCCTCTCCCTCTCCCTCTCCCTCTCCCTCTCCCTCTCCCTCTCCCTCTCCCTCTCCCTCTCCCTCTGCCTCTGCCTCTGCCTCCCCCTCTCCCTCTCCCTCTCCCTCCCTCTCCCTCTCCCTCTCCCTCTCCCTCTCCCTCTCCCTCTCCCTCTCCCTCTCCCTCTGCCTCCCCCTCTCCCTCCCTCGTGATATTTGGACGAGCCCACGCTTTTCTTAATGTGCTTTCGTTTGATTTTGCATTGACATTAACTTCCAATAATCATCCACATTTCACTGTGCACGGACTGAGGGCGAATCGTTCGTGAGTCTCTTTTCATGGTATGTCATTTGGCGGCGGGGAGGCAAAGAATGTATTTTTTTCTGAGATTACATTAACGTGGGCATTGATAAGAGTAACATAAAAACGCACAGCTGCCAACCATGAAACGAACAGAGACTATAGCATTTCAAAGATACCGTCTAGTTGATGGGTTCAGTATGCCATGTCACTGAAAACGACTTTTACGACTAACTTTTCACCAATTTTCAACAAATGTTATGACTAAATAAATAAGACTTAAGGCTTTGCATGGTGGGTAAATCAATATGGGAAGGTTTGCGGTGACACCATGTATAAGGTCTCTTAAAGGAAGAGGTGTGGTTCTGAATAGAACCTGAGTGGTAACTCGACGTTTCGACCAGTATGCTCTGTATTCTCCTTACTGAGTATACTGGTCGAAACATCGAGTTACCACTCAGGTTCTTTTCAGAACCACACCTCTTTTTTAAGAGACCTTATACATGGTGTCACCGCAAACCTTCCCATATTAAATGTTATGACAGTATCGTAAAACCCGACGAATGGCACCCGAAATGTGTTTTGTATTCTTACTATTCTTACAGTAGGTCTAATGCAGTCTATAATCACACCCCTCCTTGGCAGGGTGGCTAAAAGTGACACGGTAATATTCCATTTTTTCCGTTCGCTCGTCCGATGTCCGAATTAGGCAGAAGCAACCGACGGACTGGAACAATCTAGCCGAGCGGCTATCGGCGCGCTGTGACCGACGGCGTGGTTGCCAAGGCACGGCGTGTCCTCGTTCGCCGGTCCCGCAGCTCTTGACCAACCAAATCAAGACCCGATCAAAAAAGATCTCAACATTCTTTCAATCACCCAATTTGAAACGGTGAGGATTGACTGAAGATGCACAACATGTTGGTGCGTACACGTCCGTCGATCTTGAGCTTGCCTGCATGTATGAACACGAGTTGCAACTCAGTAACTGCAGCTCCTCGTCTATACGCGCATCTTCGTGGTCGTTTCTCGAAAGTCTTTCAAAAAACTGCAGGGAGGTGTGAGAGGATGAATGACCTCTTGCACGTCGAACCTTCCCATAAAAAGGCTTCCTGTACGGTTCGGGGAAATCACCCTCCAAAGAAAACCACGATTGATTGGACTCGTAGAGAAAAAGAGAAAAGGGAAGAAATAAAAGGCTGAGAGACATAGAACAAGAGGGGGGCGGAGAGCGACATAGACAGAGCGACAGATACAGAGAGGGACAGAGAAAGATAATCAGGAAGACAAATAGAGGCCATAAGTTGACAAATCGAGTAGTTTGTCTCGTCCGTCAGTGGAGAAAACAACAGCCGATGCTTGACATATTCCGTAAACGGTGAGGTCCATTGCTCCGCATTTGTGTATATACTCTGTCTGGCTGGAAATTATAATGAACACGCGACCTAACCACAACAATAAAAGGAATAGCAAAATAATAAAATTTGATTCATAGGTAAAACAAAACAAAACCGGCGACGGATAAATTGCCGTTACGCTATGCAGTAACGCATCCCCAGGCCTGTCTATGATTTGTTTCATATTTTGTCCGGCACATGTTGCCATGGCAACCGTCTCGGACAATCATTCTGCCGATGGATTGCGGAGAGGATATTTGTCGGAAGTCGTGTCCGACAGAAAACACATCTCAGCCGGTCAAAACGAAATGTCTTTTGACAATCGCGCATAAGCAGATTAAAGGTGCGATATAGCTTAAGGTACACACGAATAGCCAATTGTCCCTTACCATCCATCTTAAGCAATGAAAATGAGGGTTTGCCCTTCTTGGCATTTACTTCGCACCGTACGCTGAATCAGACAAACCCTCATTAATTACATTGTCACGGAACACACGCAAATGTCACATTCCGTCTATATTTGTATCGATTTTATATCTAGGATTAAGCAATATTGTTCAAACATCGGTCATTCTCCTCTCCTAATAAAACCTTTGAATTCTTCTGAGAGGGAAGATTCGACCGAGACTGTAGTAAACGGAAAATCCATTTACTGGTGTCCACACTTTACCGGTGTCAATTTTTTTTTGGTGTTCTCACCTGACGCGCGCTTCAAGAACCCTGACATCGGTACCGGTATGTCTCGACATTTGCCGGAGATAGACGCATCTAACCCTACCTACGTAATTAATCATCTCGCTAGCTGACCAGCAACCCTATAGAAGTAGAAGCTCACACAATCAGCAAGCATCAGCAAGACCACTTCTGGGTTTTTACGGAGTTTCCAATGGCGGAGACCCAAACTCACATTTAGCTGACAGACTTTCGTACATAGTTGAGTGAAACTACTGGTGTTTCGGTGAATTGCTGGCTAGGATGCAGCACTGCAACATTGTCCTTCAGTATAGGGTTATGCCAATGCTTGACGGAGAAAAAAACAAATCGGATTCAGCAGATGTCCAAGAACTCGAGATTGTGCAATAGCACTGTCTAAACCTCCAGCTCTCGTCCAATTAAATGACGTGTACACGGATGGGGAATAACGGAAAGAGGGAGGAGATAGAGGAGCCCTAATCCGCAAAGGTTGCGCATTTGGAGCCGGGGAAAAGAGGGTCAAATTGTAGGCGGGCATTAGGCATAGGCCTTTCTTGATATTCATGCACATGCACATTTTATGCGTTGAGCCCCAAAAAAGGCTATGGGCGCTAGATTTCCAAGATGGCGGTAAATTCAAGGGACCTTAACGTTGTTCCTAAGATAACGTTCGGTTTTGTCCAAGAATATGTCAAGAGAAAATAAAAAAGCAGTGTGGAACAACAATCAATTTTGGAAATCTAACACCCATAGCCTCGCTTTCAGTTCGATACATTTGCATTAACTATTAAGAAAGGTCTATCCTGAAGTTATCTACGTGGAGGCGGACAGCGCAGTTGGTCTCCACTCGTGTTGGTGAGTCTGGCCGCGCAGTTTGGGAACATTTGGTATCTGGGCGTCGGTCCCAGTCTGTGGTGTGTATAATACTCGTCGTCAGGTCTGACGACGGCCAGAGTACACCCTGCCCGTAACTTTGAGTTGTAGCCCTTTATACCGTCCTGCGTACCCTGTCTTGCCCTCTTCTGTCCTACCCTGCCCATGTTATACGTTGCCTTGCCCTCTTCTGCCCTACCCTGCCCATGTCATACCTTGCCTTGCCCTCCTCTGCCCTACCCTGCCCATGTCATACCTTGCCTTGCCCTCTTCTGCCCTACCCTGCCCATGTCATACCTTGCCTTGCCCTCTTCTGTCCTACCCTGCCCATGTTATACCTTGCCTTGCCCTCTTCTGCCCTACCCTGCCCATGTTATACGTTGCCTTGCCCTCTTCTGCCCTACCCTGCCCATGTTATACCTTGCCTTGCCCTCTTCTGCCCTACCCTGCCCATGTCATACCTTGCCTTGCCCTCTTCTGCCCCACCCTGCCCATGTCATACCTTGCCTTGCCCTCTTCTGCCCTACCCTGCCCATGTCATACCTTGCCTTGCCCTCTTCTGCCCTACCCTGCCCATGTCATACCTTGCCTTGCCCTCTTCTGCCCCACCCTGCCCATGTCATACCTTGCCTTGCCCTCTTCTGCCCTACCCTGCCCATGTCATACCTTGCCTTGCCCTCTTCTGTCCTACCCTGCCCATGTTATACCTTGCCTTGCCCTCTTCTGCCCTACCCTGCCCATGTTATACGTTGCCTTGCCCTCTTCTGCCCTACCCTGCCCATGTCATACCTTGCCTTGCCCTCTTCTGCCCTACCCTGCCCATGTTATACCTTGCCTTGCCCTCTTCTGCCCTACCCTGCCCATGTCATACCTTGCCTTGCCCTCTTCTGCCCTACCCTGCCCATGTTATACATTGCCTTGCCCTCTTCTGCCCTACCCTGCCCATGTTATACGTTGCCTTGCCCTCTTCTGCCCTACCCTGCCCATGTCATACCTTGCCTTGCCCTCTTCTGCCCTACCCTGCCCATGTCATACCTTGCCTTGCCCTCTTCTGCCCTACCCTGCCCATGTTATACCTTGCCTTGCCCTCTTCTGCCCTACCCTGCCCATGTCATACCTTGCCTTGCCCTCTTCTGCCCTACCCTGCCCATGTCATACCTTGCCTTGCCCTCTTCTGCCCCACCCTGCCCATGTCATACCTTGCCTTGCCCTCTTCTGCCCCACCCTGCCCATGTCATACCTTGCCTTGCCCTCTTCTGCCCTACCCTGCCCATGTTATACCTTGCCTTGCCCTCTTCTGCCCTACCCTGCCCATGTCATACCTTGCCTTGCCCTCTTCTGCCCCACCCTGCCCATGTCATACGTTGCCTTGCCCTCTTCTGCCCTACCCTGCCCATGTTATACCTTGCCTTGCCCTCTTCTGCCCTACCCTGCCCATGTCATACCTTACCTTGCCCTCTTCTGCCCTACCCTGCCCATGTCATACCTTGCCTTGCCCTCTTCTGCCCTACCCTGCCCATGTTATACCTTGCCTTGCCCTCTTCTGCCCTACCATGCCCATGTTATACCTTGCCTTGCCCTCTTTTTCCCTACCCTGCCCATGTAATACCTTGCCTTGCCCTCTTCTGCCCTACTCTGCCCATGTCATACCTTGCCTTGCCCTCTTCTGCCCTACCCTGCCCATGTCATACCTTGCCTTGCCCTCTTCTGCCCTACCCTGCCCATGTTATACCTTGCCTTGCTCTGTGATACTGCCCTTTTCGAACTATCATACTGCCCTGCCCTATCACAGTGCCTTGCCTTATTCCATCTTTCCCCTTCACTGCCCTCCAGTCCTCTCTCCATCCAACCAGACCGTATCCACACGCCAATTCCCATCGGGTCGGTATCTGGGGCGCGCACCACAGGCCACACGGGAACTAACTTCCAACGGCTCGCTACTTCATTTTCCCCCTCACAGCCCCTGTCCCCTTGTCTCCCCCGAATCCATACCAATCACTCCGTGTTAGCAGCCCGCATTCATTCACCCTCGTGCTTTATTATCAAACATCTCCTCGCAGGGGCAGGAGGCAGGTGGATTTTTGCCCGAGTTGTACCGGCGGGAGAGCACGCGGTTAATGACGCACGTAGCGACAAAACTCACCCCTAGAGCGGTTCCGAAGGTGGCGGGAGAAAGGAGAAAATAAAACCACATCTAAACCCGTTTTTCTAATAATGCGTGTTGGATTAGTAGGGGAGGGAATTGAGGACGAGACGGAAAAGGCTGTAAATTATAAGGTTTCCGACGGCTGTCCCTCCAGCTACCTCCCTGGTCTGCCGCATACCCCCTCCGTATCCAACTGCTACACACCCACCTCTGCGTGTTCAATGTGCCGGTATCCAACAACCCGGTTTGTTTTTCTTCTTTTAAATTGGATCGCCGGCCCACGCTCATCGCGCGCTGTTGTTTCAGCTGATGCGAACACAACTTTTACTTCCTCGAGGCAACGCGAACGGCACCGCTTTCGCCCAATATTATTTTCTGTCTTTGCCTCGGTTTAAACATGACACGATGATCAGGGACCGCACGGAGCGAGAACTTGCTTCTTTCCGTAGAACCGATTCTACCCCCTCCGCCTATGTCTCCACCCCTTTGACTCCCTATCAGCGTCCCAGTCCAACCGTTCTCTCTTCCTTCACGGTCCAACCAACTCCTTGATGTAACGGTTATGAGTGGTACGCATACATTTAGTTCTGAGTGGTACGCCGTAAAAAGTGTCGGGCTAACTCGTATGCTCAACACTTAGTTTTTACCAATACAATTGGGAGCTTGTCACTAATTGAAATCCAACACAATCCGACGGTTAGGCTTTTTAATGACCGATCATTGTTATACCAATTGACATGATCGACGACCATTAGTCAAATAATTGCTGACTTTTTTCTTCCGTGTACTGAACGTATCAGTACGCAATGAAAACTCCCCGGTATCCGTCGTGTGTTATACAAGTGGGCGTTGCTTTGCTGTTCGTCGAATTCAAGCGGGATTATTGGATTTATTACAGGGCCCCAAAACACATGATAGATCTACAATCATCGAAGGCAAAGATAACAAAAACTGCGCGTGGCATTTTGGGTACGGAATGATGTATTGAGCGGATGGTATCATCAGTGATAATGTCCCATTCCGCGGGCTTCATAAACTATAATCTTCACCATACAATTCGCTCCGTCATAGTATTTCAATCTCTTAGCAGGTTTTTTTTGGTATAAATCTTCTTACAGTCTTAGAAAGGGTCTTGCCTGTCCCACGAATGGTTGTTTGACATTTTAAGCGAGCGATTGCGGGTTTTCTCCCCCGTAATCCACGATTCATCTTCATTGTGGTGCATTGTTTGTCCGTGTATTTTCTGAAGGGGCTACATTTGAGGAATGGCTGAGTTTCCTGAAGAATCTGCACAAAGACTATTATACGATGAATGCTGTTTGTTCTGGGGAGATTCATCCGGCTTTGCAACCAACTCTTTTCGGCCGTCATCACAGAAAATGCTTTGGAATACAATTATCTACAATTATCCTATGCAATCAATGTTTTGTATACAAAAGCAATTACCGTATACACGTGTAAACAGGTACACGTCCCTGAGATTTTTTGGGGGACCTATTTACCCTTTCAGGTTTGCTAATCATCTTCGACCCTCACTGAATTCGCTAAGAGAAAAACTTAGGAACCTTTCTTTGTGTCCATGTTTGTCTTCATTTTTGTAGCTATCTGTTCCATTCTCTGTTCCTGACCTTGTCTTCGGCTCTGTCTCCCTGCATGTCCCCCGCTCTCTCTCTCTCTCTCTCTCTCTCTCTCTCTCTCTCTCTCTCTCTCTCTCTCTCTCTCTCTCTCTCTCTCTATCTCTCTCTCTCTCTCTCTCTCTCTCTCTCTCTCTCTCTCTCTCTCTCTCTCTCTCTCTCTCTCTCTCTCTCTCTATCTCTCTGTCTCTCTCTCTCTCTCTCTCTGTTGCTCTCTACCGTACCTCCCCTCTCTCCTCAGCGCTCTATACTAGTCTTTTGAGTAATCTCTCGAGCAGATGCTGGGGATTAAAGGATCCCTTTCCACGTAATCTACAGCCGGCCCACAACAGCGTGCCTGTTTTTCTTCAATGATTAATACATTTGCAGTCGGGCAGGAAAATTCATTTCTTCACATCGTCTCTCTTTCCGAAAAATAAAAAAGACAGAACGGACAAAAAGCGGAAAAGAGTATTCAGAAAAACACGCCACTAGCGCTTAGCGAATTAAGTTCCAACTCATATCCCCTGCGGGGAAACAAGTGGCAAATCGGTCAGAATTGGAATCTGGCAGACGTAGTATTATTGAGAAATGTCTTCTCTCGTTTCCCATTGCTTGGGCTACTCATGCGTAACGATGTCTATTGCTCAGAAAGGGACGGGATACATCCCATGGGGTAAACTTCAATGTTTTGTCTGCAATATTTCTCTGCTTGAATGTACGCAAAACGGTTCTCGAAACGATTCATCGCGAGCGTAGCGGCTATTGCCACTATAACTTAGGAACCAATGCTGCCGTCGGGAGAAGCCGTGTTATAGCTACTACTTATTACAACGGCTTATGGTATAGGATCCGCCTTAACCTACGATAACCACAAACTAACCCAACAATCAGAGGAGTCATACCACAAAGGGGTATACCACAAAGCAGTCAATCAAGCAAACCAATCAAGCAAGCTAATCAAGCAAACCAATCAAGCAAGCCAATCAAGCAAGCCAATCACGCAAGTCCATCGCAACAAAATGCGATCTCCACCACGTCCGCGACAACGCCCATGTCCAGGTTGGCCACAACCTCTCCGCCAGCTGCAAATCACAACAAGTGCAGATTCGCAAGGTGGGGGCGCAATGTAGAGAGAGTTTGCGGGGACATCGTGGCAGTCCTCTCTTTTGAGAAGGAGTACGGCTCTGAAAGGAGCGGGTAGTCAACGTTTCGGACGGTGTGCACTCTGCCCGCCGTCACACAGCCACATTCAAATGCATATCCAGCACACCAGAAACCGCTATACTTTCACCGCTGTTACTCTTTCGTCAGCCGAAGCAAACCATCTCAGCCGCTGCCTCTAAAAGCCTTAAACTTAAACAGCAACACCCAGTCACATCCACGACCGTCACATCCACAACGCATCAACAGCGCCAACCCCTCAATCCCCTCACAAAATATTGATCCACAATTGCTGACATCGCCACGCCGACAAACAATTTGAGCCGCAACATATTACACAACCAGCATTGGAGTGAACGAGAGATAAAAATGCACCCGATGGGTATATGTGCAAAGCTCATTAGGCCTATACGTGGAAGATAGATCCTTTGGCCAAATAGAAAAAAAATGTGCCCTGCACGCCTCGATGCATTTTCAATTTCAATCCGACCGCTTCTAACAAACCCTCCGATCGAGTCTACTTTGTGGGAACGGAGAGCGGGGGTGAGTGCCAGCCTGTGCGCTGTGCAGCCCACGCACACTATAGAGGGTCTCTAAGGTTTAAATCCACCGCTATTAATTTGTCTTCACTACACGCGCAGTTTGACGATTTTGGTTTTTCTCCTGCAGGGCCAAATCGCTCATGCAGGCGTTATGTAATTGCAGCATTTGCTGGTAATTCGCTCCAGTCGACTGTGAACGAATAAGACTGTTATCTCAATGGCATCCGATGCCTGTAGATCTTTAGATTGAAGTGTAACCGCAACCCACCGTCCCTCGCTCAATCAATCTGATGTACCTTTTGGGCGCAGTTCTACGGCATTATGTTGTTTCTTCGTACGCGTGCGGATATTGTGGTCCTGTGGGCAACAAGCATCGGCATCCTCTGCTCAACCTGCTCCCAGTCTCATGGGGTGAATTCAACTGACTCCCTTGGTTCGTCAGAAAAGAGCAGAGCAGAGCAGAGCAAAGCTAAGAGCTTCTACACAGAGTTCATTATTATTGCCATGACGTCACAAGCACAAGCACCACCCTCATTGAAGTCGAAGGAATGACTCCATGAAGCCAAATATCTGCAATGATTATACGGAAAACACTCAAAGGCGTTGATTCAGAGTCTACGTATTACGTAGAGAAGGGTCGAACCTTTTGATTAGATCATCTCATGTCAAATGTCAGCGATATGGGAAGGGACGCGTGTCATATCGTATAGTATCCATCCATCGCATATATAGAGGATATCGGACAATACAAAAACCTTTGATTTTGTTTAAGTGGGTCCCATATACTGGTCTTATACTGAACGGAAACATTATGACTGGATCAAATCGTCCTATGGGTAAGCAAGAGGGAAATGTTGGCCTCTGTGAACAGAGAATGGGGGGTCCAGTTGGGCGGCCTTCGTTGACAAAATCCACATCGATTTGGTGCACGGGGATAAAAAGGTTTGGCGTCCATCTGTCAATGCATGTGTAAAGCACCCGGATGAGTGCCAGAGGTCAAACGAACCTACATTGCAATGAATAATAAAGCAGTGCGGGAATAACTGTTGCACGGCGCAAATCTGTGCCGTCGGTATATGCATCATTTGTCAGAGCCCGTAAAGTGTGTCATTCTTTCTCCTGTACCGTGCAGGGCAGTGAGGATGTACAACTGCGTCTTGTCCGTTGGCCTGGTGGTGGCCATGCTGGCCTTGCTGGCCACCAGCTCCGAGGAGCCTGCCCTCAACGGCGACGAGATTGCAGCCGGCCCCGAGGACGCGGAGACGCTCAACAACCTCCTTCTCGGAAACCTGCTCCGGGCGCGCGTAGACCGCTCCTGGCGCAAGCCGTGCGAGGGCGGCTCCTGCTTCCAGTCGTCGGGGGGACGAGGTTGGAAGAGAGCCGGCAACCGGGCCAGTCCCTTCAGCATGGACAGCTTCAAGTGCGTGGGCGAGAGCTGCAGCCGAGGCTGGAAGCGGACCGCTCAGCGGAAGCGCTAAGCGAATGGGGAGGCGGATCCCTGACCACAGATCGTACCTCCAAGCTCGATCCACTCTTGTATTCTCTTAAATCAGCATTAGATTTATTAATTGATTATAATAATTCCCTTCAGTGAGTGAAGATCTGTCTAAATTCATATTAGCAAATCCCTATTTATTTTGTTTTACCAATAAGTAATTAATGGCGCACGCAATGCGGAATGACCCTAAATAATTATAGCATTGGCTAGCAAGGGAGCTAACATCGGTTGTCTTATCAAGCTTTACAAGAACTTCTGATGAGCATAAATACTTCCTTCAGACAAACCTTTCTCTGGCAGTGATTAACATACCAACAAGTGTAGTAGTTTCACCTTCAATGGAGTGCATTTCATTCAGAATGTGCGTTCGATTAGCTTGGTCTGGTTTAGAATCAGGTTACGTACAAGTGACTCTTCGTTCACGTCAGGCTAATAACGTGAAAGCTGCGTCTGGCCCTGGTATGCTAACCTAACGCATCCATGATCAATTGTGTAGAATAAAGAGGCCCACCTGCCACTTCGGAGGTCAGAGGAAAATCTCGCCTTTTCTCGTCATTTCCTGCTGGAATGTATAGCTCTGCTCTGCATGTACATGTATACCGAAACCCTCGAGAACGTGGTGCGCTGTGGTGCGCAGTGGTGCGCAGTGGTGCGCAGTGGTGCGCAGTGGTGCGCAGTGGTGCGCAGTGGTGCGCAGTGGAGCGCAGCTATTGAGAATTCAGAACCATACAGGAAATGTTCAAATTTCAATCGGTGTTTGAAGAAGATAAGGGATGCAAATATGTACTTGGCGGTCGGAAAATTAAGCAACAACACATAATTATCATATTAATGATTCGCTAAAGCATCCACGATAGACACCTGCATATATCTACAAGTGACACCGCTTGACCTATGACCTCTGGCACATGACCTTCCTATTCGTCTCCTCCCCGTCTCAGTGGATTTCTCATTCCAAAAATGGTTTTGGCGTGGAGGGGAAAAGAAATAATGCACGAGGAGCAAATTGGGTATGCCGTTCATTAACCTGTTTAGATTGGTCCATCTGAAATGACTGCACATTTCAGATAGGTACCTGTGTAATTGAATGTCGTTATTCCTTAAGTCTGCTCGGCTGAAATACGGCCTTCCGTTCGAATCTCAGAAGACCATTTTCTCATTAAAAGCTTAATCCCTTCTCCGGGCATGTTTCCTTCCTTGTTTCTCTCAGTCGATGCCATTCATAGATTTTTTTTTGTTTTCTTAAGACCCTGCAGTATATCCCAGCATGAAGTTGTACAAATTGTTTGCGCTCGATCTCTCCAACTGCAATGCCTAGGGCCAAACTAGTACTTAGCCATCTTGCACAGGGAGTTGGTGTGCAGAAGAAAATGATGTCAGCCGGGACGGCTGCGGACGAATAAACGCCGAGTGGCCAGTGTGCGTCTTAACGAAACGGGACCAGAAATAGTCTTCTGAGTCCGTCCACTGACCCACGCCTCTCTCCCTTCGTGTTCGTATTCCCCGCACGTGACTTCAGAATAACACGGTGGGGATCTCCCAGGGCACAGGAGTCATCTGTGCGGACTCACTGTTAACGAGACTGGGGGCCCCGCAGACTCATTGGACCATTCTTCTTAAGATTCCCGACATATTCCCAACGAAGTCTTTGCGCTGACATTCATGCACAAGAGCAATTTCTCCGTGGTGCTTATTGCACTATAGTGCACTGGCTCACCCATGGGAAAGGGGAGGGGATGCTGTCGAGAGAGGGCGCTTTGTCACGAAATTTTGACAAGTATAATGTCGAGAAACACAATCACTCCGATACTTGCATTTCCAGGTAGGAAAGACTGCGTGATATATCAAGGTGGAATCAGTTTTTGCTTTAATATCGGTATGCAGGGCGTGCAAAAGGTTCTGAAATGGGAAACTTCTTAAAATGGATCTAAAACTGGTCGATTTACAAGTACTCCTTCCCACTATCCCAACCACGCCCTGTGCTGAGTATCGCCACGATGGAACACAAACTTCCGGATCTTCTTACGAAAGGCCTGAAGCAGGCTGCATGCATCACCGAGTACATTCGGGCGTACGCGGACGGCGGGCAAAGATTAAACTCAATGACTAGACAAACATCGTTTGGACAAGTCCCAAAAGCCTGCTGCCCCAATGAGCCAGCTAGATTACGTGGAGAAGTATCAGAATGACAGATGACAGCAAGAAGCACCATCCAGTACGGTGGGTAAGGTAGGGAGGGCGGTTTATCTTTGCCATTTGAAGGTCATCGGAGCAGCGCCATATTATACCACAGCCGATCAATGCAAGACATAGTGGGCTTTCAGCATACACAGTCCCTTTCAGAGTTTTCCAAATCCTGCCAAGTCGACATTCGTAAGCGTCAATGCACAGGATTAACTAACTTGATCCGATAGGAGGAATGATCTCACTACTTTTATTATCATTTGCAATGTTAAAAACAGTCAATGAATTATACATCCGTATCAAAACCATGTGGTATAAACAAAGAAGAGAATTTAGAGCAGAAAAATGTTGAGTCTTGATCAGGGGTTGTGGCATGCGTGCCTGATATGCCATTGGCTGTTCTGGGGAAGAAGTCTCCAATGAATGGTATATGGTGGGGATAGCATTGTTCATATAACACGATCATGTAATTACAGTAGTCCCGGGAGTCCTTCAGACTGACAGTAAATTAAATCAGCTTCTTTCTGCATAGACCTGGACGGTCAATTGTCACGGTGTTCTTCCCGCAAACAAATACATTAAAAAACGAAGATACGACCACGCGATCAAATTGACGTAACGTTTCTGTGTCACTGAAAAACGAACAGGAAGGCGGTTACGTGAGAAGCCCCCTCTTGAAGAGGCTTCTTGAATTGGACGGAGGCGTACTCTTCATGAGATTTCTTTCCACCAATGAAAGCCGCGAAAAGAAGCCATACGATTTTCTACCGAAGAAAACCTTTCCCCAGTTATTCACAAAAAGGTGTAGCGTCATTTAGCACGTCCTCTTCCGCGATTCTCAAGGACTTCGGTGCTGTCAATGATTCTCGTTACCGTGGAAATGACTGACGTTCGACGCCCAGAATAATCTGAAGCACCGATCGCCCTAAGGTCTATAGCCACAGTGGTGTTTACGTTTCAGCATTTGGGTAATAACTTTTGAGTATTGAAAGACAAAATTGAAAATAATCAGAGACGAGAGCCTGACACATGCGATTGGATAATTGCTGGCGCAGTGAAGACCACTTCACCATGTTCTGACGGCTATATTTAAAGCTAACAAAATTAATGTAATAAGAGATGGGGGCCTATCGGCTTTAGAGTATCTTTTGGACCGAAGGCTTCTTCCATCAGAAGAAAAAACAAATCTTCTTATTAACGAAAATTAATGACAGTGATTACAAAACCATTGAATGAGCTGTAAATGACTTTTCAGCAGTTGGGGGCAGATGATGGTCCGTTGCCGGGAAAGCTAATCCGCGGATAAGTCCTTTCGTCTGCAAGTGACAGTCGCAAGCCTACAGGCGATTTTGACACGGGTCGCCATTGGTGTGGGGGCCATCATATTTTGGTCTATCCACAATGGACGACTGGACTCGATGGATGGACAGCATCACACATTAGCCGATGGTCTGGCTACATCGGGTGACTGATTAAACCCCGCAGATAAAAGCTTTGACGGCAACATGACAGTACAGCCAGCTACGGGCTACACACAGTGATATTTTGTTCATGTTCACGGCTGCCACATGAGTCAATGGGTTCCAGCCTTTTTGTCACTTATATCTTGAAAAATAGCTCGAGTCCCTTTATAGAGAGTCTCTATAAAGGCTCGCATTTAATGGCTCTGTGTGATAGCGCCCTCTATATTTAGTTAGCAGATAAATCTCCACCACAGTCGCTAGGGGTGGGGAGGTAGGGAGATAGCGAACAAAGATGGAGGCAGGGAGATAGGGAGGGAGGCAGGGAGATAGGGAGGGGGACAGGGAGATAGGGAGGGAGGCAGGGAGGCAGGGAGGGAGGCAGGGAGCAGGGAGGGAGGCAGGAAGGGAGGGAGAAAGGGAGACAGGGAGGCAGGGATGCAGGGAGGCAGGGAAGCAGGGAGGCATGGAGGCAGGGAGGGAGGGAGGCAGTGAGGCAGGGAGACATGGAGGCAGGCAGGCAGGCAGGTAGACAGGGAGGCGGGGAGGTGGGGAGGCAGGCAGGCAGGGAGACAGGCAGGCAGACAAGGAGGCAGGGAGGCAGGGTGGCAGGGAGGCAGGGATGCAGGGATGCAGGGAGGCAGGGAGGCAAGGAGGCACGGAGGCAGGGAGGCAGGGAGGCAGGGAGGGAGGTAGGGAGCAGGGAGGGAGCCAGGGAGGGAGGCAGGGAGGGAGGCAGGGAGACAGGGAGGCAGGGAGGCATTGAGGCAGGGAAGCAGGGAAGCAGGGAGGGAGGCAGGGGGAGGGGCAGGGAGGCAGGCAGGGAGGCAGGGAGGGAGGGAGGCAGGGAGGGAGGCAGGGAGGGAGGCAGGGAGGGAGGCAGGGAGACAGGGAGGCAGGGAAGCAGAGAGGCAGGGAGGCAGGGAGGCAGGGAGGCAGACAGGGAAGGAGGAAGGGAGGCGGGGAGTCAAACAGGGAGACAGGCAGGGGGAGGCAGGGGGCAGGCAGGCAGGGAGGGAGACAGGGAGACAGGCAGGGAAGGAGGCAGGGAAGGAGGCAGGGAGCCGGGGAGGCAGGAAGGAAGGCAGGCAGGGAGGCAGGCAGGGGGCAGGCAGGGAGGGAGACAGGGAGGGAGGCAGGGAGACAGGGGGGCAGGCAAGCAGGCAGGCAGGCAGGCAGGCAGGCAGGGAGACAGGGAGGCAGGGAAGGAGGCAGGGAGCCGGGGAGGCAGGCAGGCAGGCAGGGAGGCAGGGAGGCAGGGAAGCAGGCAGGGAGGCAGGGTGCGAACAAAGCAGCTCCGAGCTTTGGCCGCCGAGCCAGCCGACCTGACGATTCCCAATCTTTAACAACATGTATTCGAGAGATTGAAGACAGCATGCCATTGCTACACGTGGCATGGTCTCGTCGCTAAAGAACTTCATTCCAAGATTACGGACTCACATGCGATAAATCTCGTCCGGCGCCTCATCAATGCGTTATAGCATGACGCAATGAAAAGATCCCCTTTTAGAAAAATTACCAGGGACTCTCGAAGTTTTGGGTGAGAATGATATCATACGGGAAGGCCTAAATTCCACGCACCTCTCTACGAACGGTTGTGCAAATAAGGCGAAGAGAAAAACGATAACAATGAAAACCGCAGGACAGCTGCAAACGTCGCTATTCCGCACTGCAGGTTACGGGGATAGGTGCTGAGTCACCACCCATTCAAGTTCTGGTTGAGGCAGAAAAAAACATTGCCTTTGGAAAGTTTTCAATATTCTCCACTTTTGAACTTTGTGATTTATGAAAGCGTTAGCCTTGGACACGTGTGGTGGGCATGCGGTGGCCGGCACCTGGGATGAGATCACCGTTTGGAAGATTTGAATAGAGGAAAACCATGCGGAACTGTGCGGTGGTAAATATTATAATAAAATCGCTGCTACACAAAGGTTTTCTAAAAACTCGGTACTCCCTTTGTTTTTTCGAGAATAGTATCTGCAATTTCCATATTTTTAAGATGACATAAGCCATACGTAAGGTGATTCCCGTTACAACGGCTGTGGGCGATAACAATGAAGTAGATTGCTATCGGGGAATTCCCAGTGCAGCACCTCCACAAAAGCATCGCGAAGATTGCTTCATCGGGGGATCTGTTTCCGGGTTTGTCCCCAGCTCTTGGGTCGATTCTTACTCCGGGCAAGAGAGGCTCGGCGTATTAAAGGCACGCCTCTTGAATCTCAAAGATCTAGAGAGTGCAAAATGGATTAAGCTTCGACCCTAGCGGAAACCTTCTCAAAGTCAGCGATCTGTTCGACTTCCACCCCTTGTCCACCTCCTGCTATGACAAACGCTGGGCAAGGAGGTGTTGGGCGACAGGTTTCGATCTGGTTTCCTGAGAAAAATCGGGAGATTGCGATTGAATTTGATCAACAGAATCCATCAGCCGGGCTCTTATTGACCGAATGTGTTACCATTGAACGTTCTGACTACATCATAGTCAAAATAGAGTATGCATATAACAATAAAACCTAAATGTTTACAACACACTTCCCACAACTTTCCCATTATGCCTGTGTCCGTGCTATCTTGTCAACGCACAAGGTGCTGTGAGGATCTCATCTCGTCTTTTCTCGTCTTTTGCTGTAAATGTAAATATTATTTACGTTTTTCACAAAAACAGCACAGGCAACCCCCCGCCCCAATCCCGCAAGCAATTATCCGTGCAAGGTGCGCTTCATTGGCCAAATATAGCCTGCTGTAAATCGAAAACCTTTCGTTCCGACTGCTATTGATTGTTCTGTTTTTGAGGAAGAAAACAGAGAATGAAGAGAATTTTCCTGACCTCATCCGTTGTGCAACAGCTTCTTTGTTGGTGACCCTTGGAGCGATATCATTATTATGAATAAATAGTGCGCAGTGCGTAGACGGATATTCCAACCTATATTATTTTGACCTCTCTTCGGGGAAAGTCATTACATTCAATCAATACACGACTCGTAATAATTTCCTTCCAAGAAAATTATCATAAACACTGGAAACCCCAATGCCAATTATTATAGAAGATCAGACAAACGTTATTATTAGTGTATTACTAATCCTATATAATTTCCTATGATGTACACACTCCACTTTATATTATGATGTAGATTAATAGGGCCTATAAAAAAAATTGATGATTACTTTGTAACTCCAAAATTGATCCAGGGCCTGACGTGTCTATGACGGTGAGCTATGTGTTGAGATAACGGCCATTTTTAGCTCAGCAGATAGCTCTGGTGTGCGGCGGCTTTACCGAGACCTCGAGGGCAGAAAGACCCTGCTGATGGGAAAACAACCTTCAGCTCTCAACGCTTATTTGGTGTCCCGTATTTTTGGGTACACAATTTCCATTGTAACACGCCCCGACCGACTCCGGCGTCCTGATTTCTTTTTAAGGGAAGGCGAACGATCATTGTCCCGAGCAGTAAGCCGATAGAGGCGAAGCGAGGAACCGGGCCGGAAACCCCGCTTCGTTTGAGCAGCACAACGAGCCACTGTTAGCGTTCAACCAACAAACACCATTGTGCAGGCGTTTAAGTGTCCTGTGATGAGGTGACATGGACCCTTTCGCTTCGGTCTATACATCTATGGTCTACACAAACACAGCCTGTAATCGATCATCTTTATTGGTTGTCGATTCCAAACAGTGCTAAATTAGGACATTACGTCATGCGCTGGGCGACGATATTTTTTTTTTTTGCGCAGAAATGGAATTTGTTATGTCATTCGCACTTTAGAGTTCAATTGAACAAGGACTTTTCAATTTTGAAACGCGAGTATTTTGGTCTGTCTATTGTTGACCGGGCGAGACCGCACAGCCTGTACACGGGCTCGGTTTACGTTGAGTCATCGTATTTTTTTAATCCCAGCAAAGATGAACTATGGTGCGCAGTACCGGCGGACATGGATGAATGGAAATTTGGGAGGGGTCTCATTATTGTCACTATAGAACCTTTGTGTGATAATGACAACACGAGCTCGCTTGTGAGGTCCGCAGCCAGCGTATGAAACACATGCTGAACTTTCCAAAGCCAGTTTCGATGGCATCATCAGTACCTTTCTCAAAGAGAAAACACAGGGGACCGATGCCAGCAGAACACTTCTCAAATAGATTTGAAATTTGAATACAAATAAATTGGAATATACACAAAGGTTGCAAACTGCTTACTGACTGAAATTACCAAAATGCAAATCTCAAAATTTAGTGGGCCTGACGTTTCGATCCTAGCAGGACCTTTCTCAAAGGCAGAGCTCTCTGCCTTTGAGAAAGGTCCTGCTGGGATCGAAACGTCAGGCCCACTAAATTTTGAGATTTGCATTTTGGTAATTTTAGTTAGTAAGCAGTCTGACGAATATCACTTGAATGAGATTTGAAGGTTTTCATGGTGAGAATAGCAGGAGTAGTAGGTGTGCGGTGACACCATGCAAAATTATCTCTTGTGAGTATGTATGGAGGAACCAGAGGAAGTCGACGTTTCGACAGTGTACTCCGTTCGTCTTCAGGAGACTGAATATAACTGAATCAAATAACTCGAGCACATGACTGACTGATGCATTTTTAATGGTGGTCTTTGAAACAAATGACATTAATTATTTGATAGCCCGAAGCAAGCCATTGTTACATTACGAATTTTATAATCATGTTTGGGCTCGAGCTTCATCTCCATCAGACGGAATCTTACAAAATAGATACAGGTTGTTGGTTGTTGCTAAATTCGAGATGTTTATTGTCTTGTTCGGGACTGTGAATATCCATGAGGAAGCTTGTACTTGTGACACTAAATCGGGTAGGAGACATGACATCGTACCCCAAGCCTGTTGGCCTTCATTTCGTCAAGGGTCACACGGGGCTTTTCTCACGGCAGCCCTCGCCTCAGAGACGGGACATCGATCGCCGTCGTATAGGTGGACGGGCGCGAACCCAGTGACTTGTTTAGACCTAAGAGAATAGGTTGAATAGGTCTCCACAGGGAAATTGTAAAGGTGTATGGGTCTCCACAAGGTTTTCACGAAACTGATATTTGGAAATAACTCAAACACGGGGAATTTGTGAAGGGTAAGAATCTGTCGTGCTATATATAAGGGACACACAATACAAATTTCTACGCAGGAAAGTGAATGAAGTTGAAATGGGAGCATTCTTATAACATCGTTTCCCACACGGTTGTACAGTGCACGAGAACAAAGCAATGTCCCCCACAAGAATACAAAAATCTGTCTGTGCGTTCAGTCTTCCACTCCTAGACCGTTAATGGATTCGCACTCGACAGGCCCCAAATAACTATACGTACGGATCGAGTTATTTAGAGATGGGACACTCAGAACAACGAACACAATCAGGGACCACTTTCTGATCCCGTTTCATTGGCGCTTTCCAGCCAAGTGGACGATAAGCAATGGTGGATATTTTCCCCAGGAAATCGTTGACTTATGTTATATCAGGCCTCGAGTTATTCTAAAATTGCTATAGCCAGCTGACCCCGCAGCAGGTCGTTATTGTTCGGTATATAACTGAACTAACAGCGGGTCGCCAAACCCACACACCATTTAGACGTGAAATAAACTTGAATTATGAAACCTGCTTTCGTACACCGATCCGACAAAAAGATCAAAGCTTACACAAGCCCGTCGAAGGATGTCTGGGCAGATTTGTAAAGATATAGAATTGGCAATGTGGCTTTGTTCTAAATGACCCTGTATCCTATCTTTGTACCTGGTCCGACCTGCATTTTATGAATGCAGCCTTGTATATCTGCTTCGACCCGTACACATGATTACAAAAAAGTAAGATTAATCATTTTTTCTATATGGATTTTGATGTGCTGACCTTGACTAGTATCGATAGCCTTTATTTCTCTCGAGCCTAAACAAAAACAGCATTACCGATCTAAATATTTCAAGGAACGGTTTCTACGGTGAATACAATCAATGTGGTCTAGGACCTAAGTACTTCCTATCTCGACAATCAACAAGATATGGAACCAGCATATGACCTTTAGGCTATTCAAAGTTCTAAGAGGGGGAACATTTTTGGAAATATTCTCGAAAGGAGTGGGCGACAGGAGAGGTAAAATGGACTTTGGTGCCAATTAAAAATAAATTAGGATAATTAGGATGCCTCTGTGTTGACCGTTGTACTCGAACAAAAAGTGGCGAGTCGTCAACATTCAATTCGATTTCGAGCACAGTATATGGAAATAATTATTCAAGGTTTCTTTCTGAGAAGCAGTTGTCCCGGGACTAACTTCCCGCTTCCCGCTTCTTCAAGAGGTCTCCTCGACAAGTGTGAAAAGGAACTCCGGTATTGGAATCATGTTACACACATACGTGTACGTCCAAAAGACACTTGGCAAGACTACAGTGACAGCACTTCCTCTTTCCTCATGTCTCGCAGGACTGGCAGAACAATATGGTCATCCTTCACCAAACAAACGTTTCGGGGAAAACCCCGGGTAAGAGGATTATTGCACAGACACGGAACGACAGACACAATAAAGCGGAGGAACGCCGAAGAAAAAGCATGTACACGTGTAGGCAATGTAGGCAATGTAGGCCTATATGCTTTTCAAAGTGGTGACGAATTTGCAGTTTTTTAAAATTACCTTTTCTCTCGGGTTCAAGTCCCGTTCCAATAATTTGTTTGTGCAATTTTAAATTTTGTTTAAACCAAACCGTTAGCTCCGGAATATCTTCGGGGCCGTAATGATAGCATTTCTAGCATAGCATAGCTTTTTAACTTGGGCTACTGCATACAACGATAGCAGCTAAGTTTAAGGTACCCTTTGTTTATATGTTCGTTTTGTTTTTCTTTCCTCAAATCGAGTGTATTTGTCAGTTTTGCCTCAGTGTCATATTGTTTGTTGGAGTAATTTTGTTGAAGGAAACATTTCCATATAAGGCTCGACCTGGGTAGCTAGCCCGACGCAACGGTCTGATGAGCGTTGATTGGGCGTCACCATAGAAACCCGTAGAACCACAAACAATCGCAAAACCCTGACAGATTCACTAACCCGTGGCGGCCATGACAACGGCCTCTTCCAAAATTTCAGAAGGGGTTGGTATAGGCACGATTTGGACAGTGGATTCTTTTTGTTAACACTTTTCTATATGAATCTCACTTGGGGGGGGGGGTTCCGTTCTCAAAATCGTTGCCCATCAATGCAGCGCTGATGCGGCCGTGCACCAAACGCCTGTCCACACACTGTTGCCTCCATGGCCTGTTTGGTTTTACGTCAGCCCTGAAACGAGTGTGAGCCAAGCGGAATCTGTTTATCTTCCGATTGTCTCTCATAATCATTGTCTGTCCCGCCGTCTCGGGGACTCAGTGGTTGTTCGTCTTTGAATCACGATCTCCCAATTCTCTCTTACCCTCTCTCCCTTTACACACCTACATGTTTCTCTCTCCTCCCTCTCTCACTCTGTCTCTGCATGGCCCTGACCATCTCTGTCTGCCTACCACTTTCTTTCCACGATACTGTTTCTGAACCTCTCCTTTCTCTCCCTCTCTCGACTCCCCCTCTCTCTCTCCCCCTCTCTCCCACTCGCTCTCCTTCTCCCTCTCTCTCCTCTCTCTCGCCCCTCGCTCTCTCTCTCTCCCTCTCCCTCTCCCTCTCCCCCCTCTCTCTCTCTCTTTCTCTCTCTCTCTCCCTCCTCTCTCTCTCAATCTCTCTCTCGATCCCTCTCTCTCTCTCTCCCCCTCCCCCCTCTCCCCCCCCCCTCTCTCTCTCTCTCCCTCCCCCCACTCTCTCTCTCTCTCTCTCTCCCTCTCCCCCCCCCCTGTCTGCCTCTCTCTCTCCCTCTCTCTCTCTCTCTCTCTCTCTCTCTCTCTCCATCTCTTTCCTCTCCTCTCCATCTCTTTCCTCTCCTCTCCCTGGCCTCTACATAATGTTGGCGTTTGGTCATCTGCTCAAACACGAGTGCAGGGTGTGGCACGGGGGGACCTGAATCAGCTTAGCGCATGTCATGTATCCAAACAATTGGATGCTTCATGCGGTCAACGAGCTACGGGCAATAACAATTTGCCTGGGACGCAGTCTTACTTAGTGCCCGGTCTGAATTAGCAAGAGCGACCGTGTCTCACCAAACCTGGGCATATTTCTATTCTGTGGGCCCCCTTTTGCTGATAGGATTGCGCTGTTCCGAAGTATCTATTGTAATCCACACCAGTTTAAGTTAAAAAAAAAGAAAAAAAGTATGTATATCTACTTGATAGGAAGACAATCTATAGAAATGCTTCCCAAACCTACACATATAAGAGGTACGAAGATCCCCCAAACGACCAAAATGGACCACCAAACTTTTCTGTGTCTGTGTCATTTCAAAGTATGCACTGATCGTCACATACCTTCCAGACGAAATTAAAACGCTCGAAGATTCGCGACGTTGAACTGACTAACGAGGTTCGTCATCAGATTAATGACCGTCGTTCACTCCAGTGGGTGTATAATTATAAAGCCACTGTCTTGGAATTTCAAATGACAATTCGTGACGAGTGCCACTCGCGTTAGTCACAGCACGTTGTCAGGCACGCGTTCAGGACAGACCAGCCCAGCCTAAAAGATTATGAACGAAGCAACTTATCGATAAACCCACCCCATGCTTCTTAAGAACATACCATTCCGAGGAAGAGGGGGTGTACTGGACTGTGATAGGGAAGCAGCACGGAAAACCTCGTAGGGGCTACTAGAACCTGGTAACGTTCAGTTACAAAGCTTTTCACTTGTAAACACGACCCTTGTTCCATTCAAACAACACTGCGCAGTCTGTTTCGGTCGACAGTTCCTTGAAGACGGACTGACGATTTCATAGCTTCTTCTCAGAACCCCACAAGGCCAAACGAGGGTTTATGTTATTTGGTTTTATCATGCCACCGTGTGAAGTCTTCTTGAATTCCCATCCAGTAACCGCGATTGGCAAACAAAACATTCTACTTAGATTTCTACGCATCCTTCTTGAGTACACATTCAGTATGGTCTGGTCTGGACAGGGTTGTGGTGGGTTTTCGTGGAAGACGATTTTTGTATTACAGGTGGTGACATAATATTGTGGAATGTTCTGAAGTGTATCAGCATTCTCTTCCACCGTGACTTATCTTTGGAAAGGTCCAAAGATGTAGCGTTCACTGGTGGGATAAAAATCAGCCAAATTGTTCAATTCCTCACTACTTTTACTGAGAAGTCGCAATCAACTTTAATAATAATAGGAAAAACCAGAGATATCAGTTCAGGAGTTTCATTAGTAAGGACACACACACATTCCTTTTGGAATTCCTCTGAAAGGAAAATCAATACGGATTTTCGTCAACAGTCAACAAAAGAGACACGCCCTACTGGTTCCATTGGCGTCGATTGTGATCGGAGAAGAAAATAATTAACATCTACGGATGACGCATCAGCGGCATATTGCATAACATTCTAACTCTGCCGGTGACGAGGCATTTAACTCCGATTGCCGATATTGAGAAAACCTGAATCACGATTGGTCGCATTTGATGAGAATACTTTCTAAATTTGAGTCGTCTTTGTGGTTCAAGTTATTGTTGTCATTGTTTGTTGTTACGGCAATTTTATTGCACTGTCACGACATCATTTCATGTTTGTGAATTTCCTGTTATAGTTCCCAAAGATCCGGCATGCGCTACGTGCATCATGCAGTTGCCATAACCACAACTGTCAACCAATGGGAAGTCTGCCAACGTCAGATAGTTGCACGTTTGCCACAAGTACTTACGTCGTGGCATCAGGAGCCTGTTATAATGTGACCCGGCACAGCGACATGAGGAATATCCCACCAAAACACTTTTCGAGTAAACAACGCCTGAAATCAAAGTATCTTCTCAATTCGATAAACAAAATCATTTTTTTTCTTTTCTTTTTTCGGAAAGTTAATGTACTGGAGGATATTATGTCCAAAGCATTTTTCCAAAATCCGTCTCTAAATGTTGAAAAACAGGGATTTCGGGGGAGTGTTTGTGTACTGTTTTCATAAAAATGTAAAGTTCCTGCCTTTTGGAATGGCAGCTTTCGAGGATTTAGAATGGTGCTGCTATATATTGTGTCTGGTACCAAACGAACAAGCGAAGTCCCCTTGTACTATTTGCGACAAAGTTCACACGGAAATAATTTTGATAGCATTTGAAAGCTAATGGTATCCTCTTTCAAATCATTAGAAAATCTCAAAATCTCAAAAGTGGGGGTTATTCCTCATTATGCTGTGCCGGGTCACATAGTTAGTAGGGTTCGGTAAAGTAAGCGACACTCAACTATCGCATGCTGCTGGCTTATTTGAAACTGCTCGTCTCGATCACGAGTTAGCTAAACAGAAATGTGTCCGGCGTTCCTGTATCGGTAAACACTGTTTCCACTGAGAATCACGAATCTTGGCTTTGTCTGAGATTCGGTCAGACGCCTGGTGTTTACCTTTTCCACGAGCGCTGGGCCAAACTCCCTACACCAAAAATGTCTCTCATTATTTCACTTCCCAACACGACACATGATTATGTAAAGCATCATGCTTCTAACCTATAGGATGTATACATTTCAAGAAAATTATATCGCGCAATAAACAGCACCTTAAAACGATCCTGACCGTCATTATGACATCCAGTCTGTAAATTACCAGTAAAATCTATCTCGAGTTTGTCCCTAGTCCATCTGTGTTTGGGAAAGGTCATGCCCTTGAAACGTACGGGTCTCTACATTTTCAAGATTTTAAAATTCTATGTGATTCAGGAGGGCAAGCAGCTTAATGAAAGTAGCACTGAGAGAGGGAGTGAACAGAAAGTGATGGAAGAAATATGAGGCAAACATTCGAACGATTAAAACTCCTTGGGCATATCATGGAAAAGGAGGGTTGGAAAATCCTGGCGGTGGAGGGAAAATAGGGGACGAGGAACCGAGGAAAGAGGGAAGAAGCTTGGATGTGCAGCCTGAGAGACATGCTTGGGTTAGAACTGCCACTGTAATGGAGTAGTTTTAAGAGTTGAATTGTATAGTTGTAACAGTTGGGGAAAATCGGTCAATGTATGGTCTATGTTTTCATTTCAGTAATGTAGAATAATGTTGCAAACTGCTTATTAACTGAAATGGCCAAAAGTTAAGGGAAAATACACGAGAACCACGCAGTCATAATATAAATGCAAGTTACAAACAAGCATTACATTAAACACTCTGGGTCTGCCTGAAGTTTGTCTGACAGAACTTCTGTTACGCAATAAAAAATTACTCATTTCTAGCGCAGTGTTTATTTTCCTACTCTGTACTTTAACACGAAGTCAGAATCAAACAGAACGGTTTATTATTTTCAAGGCAATGCATGCACAACGTACAATTAGAGTGGTTTTCAAAATGCCCTGCTGGTATAATGCGCCGGATCGGCGGTCACTCAGGCGTGTCCGCCCTCGAAGAATTACCTGTGACCCCTTTTTTACAAAATGGGAAAGTCCTTCGGGTTCACCGGACTTCTGTTGTCATTCGTTCTGTGGGGGTGGGGCGGTCCATTGTTAAGGGCAGCGTAATGGTGGGCACAGGTAGTTGTGGCATTGTTATGCAAATGAGGATGGATTCGTCACAGCCTCCGGCCGGAGGACTTCCCTCAAATACGGGCCTCTTCAAGTTACCTTGTCATACACGTTTGAAATCCGAACAGGGTGACTACTAACGGTCGGTTACTTTTTAAATGCCTCACCGTGTACAGAAGCGTGCAACCGGAGACTGGAGTAAAGAGTTGCCAATTTCTTTTTAACGATTTTTTCATGAATTTAGGTTATTTATTCTCATCATCTGAAGAAAACTTGCCAGCTTGCTAGTTCCGATGGACCTTATACGAAAAACAACGATGGGATTTTTATTAGAGCAGTGTTTACTTGTGGTAATGCTTCTTGGAGTGAACGTACACGCGAGATCATTGGTAAGTACAAGTCCAAGAAGAAATAATTTTTAAACGTCAATCCTTCTGGTTCTGTTCTCTGTATTCTTTTTTTTTTCCTTTTTATTGTCAGTTTGCCGTTACATATATTTTTTTCTTAACATTTTTACTGGTTTGGTAGTTGTATTTGTTCCGTAAATATTTACAGGGCCTGACGTTTCGATCCTAGCAGGATCTCTCTCTTCGAGAAAGGTCCTACTAGTGCTAGGATCAAAACGTCAGGCCCTCTAACTTTTGAGATTTATGTATTGCTGGTCATTTTAGTCAGTGAGCAGTTTGCAACAGTTTTGTTGTATTTACAAGATATTTACCGAACACTTTTTGTGCAGTAATCCTTTTGCAATAGGGACAAAATATAACTCATAAAAAAAACATTTTGAATGTTGGCTAGATGAAGTTGTCAATACAAGCATTCCACTGTGTGTCGTCCATGAAGTGTACTTTTTGTTCAATGTTGAGATCAAACGATTACTCCCAAATGTACCGTCCATACATCCCACACAGAGTGGCGTTTGTCTACTGGTGTCACACCAGCTTAAGTTAAAAAAGAAGAAGAAGTATGTATCTACTTGATAGGAAGACAATCTATATAAATGCTTCCCAAACCTACACATATAAGAGGTACGAAGATCCCCCAAACGACCAAAATGGACCACCAAACTTTTCTGTGTCTGTGTCATTTCAAAGTATGCACTGATCGTCACATACCTTCCAGACGAAATTAAAACGCTCGAAGATTCGCGACGTTGAACTGACTAACGAGGTTCGTCATCAGATTAATGACCGTCGTTCACTCCAGTGGGTGTATAATTATAAAGCCACTGTCTTGGAATTTCAAATGGCAGCACCCAAATCACCCTTCCCTTAATCGCAGTAAAATGACTGCGCTCATGTCTACTCTATGCAACTACGATTCACCCCGTGAACGCTGACGCAAAATATCCTAAACTGTGCTATAGGGTTTGTCATTTCATTGATTATTTCTCAGGGTTAACAGCATACACCAGGCAACAAATAACCAAATACATTCAAAGACAGACTGGTAACATCCCTGAAAGATTGCCTGAAAGCGAACTAAATCACTGTCAAGAGGCTCTCCTAAAATGTTAACAGTAACAAAAATACATCAGTGACATCAATAATAAGAAACAGCAACAAGAATACGTCTGCTGTCAACGAAAACAAGCATGTGTCAAACGATAAAAGGTTGTTGACCCGAACATACACGAAGTCTGCTCGGCAAGTAAGAATTGCCAAATAGTGAATAAACAAATAATCGTGGCACCGGCTTCCCTATACAGAAGCACAAAGACCGTGACGTCAATGAGACTGTTGTGGATCGGTGACTCGGTTGTTTTGTTTGTGAGATGTTCCTCGTGATTCCTTTCAGAATGTGTGGCACATTGCAGACAGACTTTGTTAGTTTTGAGCTAGTCCACCATTGCTGTATGTAGGAATGACCATACTCCATAGCCTTTTGGTGAATTTTCCCACGAAGTACAGTGTTCTAAGTTGAGAGAAAAGCACCAGCAGATTTGCCTTCAACAAGGAAACCCCTTGTTAAAGTACGCCTATCATATTCTCCTCGACCCAAAATCATATTGCATCTATAGTTTACATCTCACAGGCCTTAATTTACAGACATGGGAGATGCTAATTCGTGGTTCTCATGCAAATCCAGTATGACTAGAAAACCAATTGTAACTTGTACACACGGCCATATATCAAACAGGCTTTGGGGAGGTGGGGTTTCGTGTAGCTGGAAATGCGTTAGCCAGGGGCAAATCTGAAACTTTGGCAAACATTATCCCAATCGATCGCATTTGCGCTGAGCTGTGACTTTTGCACCCTACTTGCCAGTCCATAAGTGACCTCGGGGTGTCGCTCTTAAAAAAAGTTTCTTGTGAGGACCGTAACCCTCTTTCCACCAAAAGCCGAACGTCTTCGGTGTCAAGAGGTCATCGCAACTACACGGTGATGCAGAAGCGGAATATCTAGGCCTACACCCTGATCCTTTGAATTATCCTCGCTTGGAGGGGGATTCTCATCTGAACCGAACGCCCTCGGGTTGAAGGACATTGAAAACAAAACTCGGAATGTTGGACCTCTGAGCTTGTCTCGGCCATTGGAAGACACTACATCCGGAAGTCGGCACATGGTCCACCAATTCAACTGTGTACCTTCGACACAAGTTTGCCCGAACGGTGCCCCGACATGCCGGCCATCGTTGACCGTTCTCCCTGAACGTGAACGACCGAAGGCCTCACGGTACGGCCCCGACCTCCCTCCCGCACGAGCCATCGCCTCAAAGCCGCCATCGCTCTCTGAACCCAGTTCAAGGCAACATTTGAAGAAAAAAAAGGACCAGACTATAAAACAAAACACCAAAACATACGAAATGAAACAGCACTCCCTTCCCGGGGCGTGAATGTACACGCGTCGAAAAGCCGATATTGAGTTTTGCTGATTAATAATAATTATGAAGACCACGACTGCTGATTCTGCCTGGAAATCTCTATCAGATTTAATACCCCGTGTGAAGAAAAACATTATTGACTGATCGCTGCTGACAACCTTTCCAATAGACATGTGGATATTATTATCAAACATTCGATCAAAGTGAAAATGATTCGTATGTTTGATGGCAGAGTTCACACGAGGAAGAATTTCTTCTCTGGAATCAGAGGGATGACATCCAGTGCATTATATATGGTGTCTTGCGTCGTCTCAGTCCGAACGGACATCGACAATTGCCGGGGAAAGAAATTTCCCACGAAGTGTCGGAAAAAAAGACGGAGGGGTGTATGGCTGAAGTAGTGGGTGTTGGGGGAGTCAAACGTTGGTCACTGAAGTCCTCAAGGGGAGAAGAAGGACCCCTTGATATGGTTTTTACTGTTGGGTCTATTGTTGTGGAATTGGGGGATAATCACTGCTGGAATGCCCCACGAGAATAAAGGGGCACCCTCATGGCGGTCTGACCTTTCATTGGAAGTGTAGACTTTTTCCTTTGTTCCATGCAAATTTTATGACTTTTTATATACGTGTTCTTTTTAAGAACCACACACCCTCACAAAAGATAAATTTGCATGGTGCAACCGCAAACCCATTACATGTATACTTATTCTTTTATACGTGTACCTGTTTCGTATAACCCCAAAAGGGCATTGCGGGAAAAGTCACATTTATTGCTGTATACATGTAGACCTTCATGGCAGTACAACATTTTATGAATCTGACACTTTCTGTACCAACGATTTGTTTGTCTCTTATTCTCAAGATAATACAAATCCAACTCAAGAGCGAAGCGCCCCTTTCGAGGTCTTTAAGAGTTAGGCTTGTGACCGTATAAGCAACAATCCCAGTACAACCATACAAATCCCTGGATAGACCATATTCTGACCACAACCGACGAAGTAACACGTTTGCCCAACCAAAATACAACATTGGAAAACAAGGATCGAGTATACATTGTATTAAACAGTAAAATAAAGTCCCTAAAAAAATATGTCCCTTTCGGAATGCATGGTCGGCCAATCTAATCTTTGTCTTTTAAAGACTTCAGGAAACAACCGCTTCGTTGACTCGAAAATATTCCAATCGTCATGCAAGGTAACCAAAAATAATTCGCGGTAATCGCCACCAATATGAAGAATGTTAGCCATCCACCCACGAGCCATCCACTGACACGAAACCGTGTTAGCGTATATAGGTACATGTAGTCTGTATCCACTCCATTGCCAACCACGTAAACAAGATTCGCCTGACTGACGACCAATCTGTGTTCTTGTTCTTTTCGTCAGGATCCACAACTCATTACGCTCGACGAAGCCAAACACTACATGGATGCATCGGCTACTTCAGACAGTGAGTGACCAATCAATGGCTGCGCATTTATACATGTGACCACTGTCTCTTGAAAGATATTTTCATGAGGTTACTCAAAGAGGTTTTGCCCTTTCATGAGGGCTGTTTTTATCAATCTATCTTTTGTATATAGTACGCCTTTGGAGGAGGTTTTAATAGGATCGAAGCACCGGATCCTCCAGTTGTTTTGCGATATTCTCAGTTGTAGGAAATAGCGGAGGTTGAAAAATATACGACTAGTAAGAATAGTATTACGTGGCGTCATGTGCGTGCAAACTCTTGTTTGAGAGTTTGTGGATCTCAAAGTTACGGGGGAAAAAATTATCTGTCCTTCGTCAGGAGACTGTGGTTTTTACCAGAATTGCAACCACTTTTTAGATTGTATACAGTACTTGTCACCGAAATCATCATTGAGTCTGTACTGGTTATAAAAAGACTGACATTTTGTTTTACTCCTCAACTTTAATCTTGTGAAAACGAAGCCCACGAATTCGAAATTGTCAGCCCGGTGGAGGTGGAGGAGACCAGGCAGAGACGGGGGGCGGGCGATCCCCTTGGCCTCTCGCAGTTCAAGTTCCGTGCCTTCGGGGAGGACTTCCACCTCAGTGTGATAACCAACCGGCAGCTGACCGCCAAGGGAATGGCCGTGCAGTACGTGGACGCCCGTGGCAACGTGGAAGAGCGCCCCCTACGGGTGGAACACGAGGCCTGTTACAAGATCGGCCGGGTGCTATCGCACGATGGTGCCAGTCGGGTGGCGGTCAGCACGTGTAATAACGGATTGGTAAATGATTAACACTTCTAAGTTATCCATTTGAGTGACTATTTATTCGATTTCTAATCATCTTAAATTTGCAGTTGTGTATCAATGTAGAATGCTTTTACTTCAGTGACACCATTTGTAGCACCCCTTTGACTAATGAGTAATTTGCCGTACTATAGACGTATAGGGCTATACAATGTACATGTAATTAACATTGTATGCCGAGCAGTTCTAAGTTTACCCAGTTGACCGCTGAAAGAAGACACGCAGCTCGAGACCATGGGTTGGATTTGAAACCCCAACTTCTGCTTTCTAGCACACACTTTTTGACCATCGAGCTGGTCGATCATGGAAATGGCTGTAACCCACCATGTCGGGTCCGCGTATCCCATCTCCGCATTCAGGAGACTGTTCAGATTTCACATCTGCCCCTTTGACTCCTCCCCACCGTCCAGTCGGGCATTGTGAAGGTCGAGGGCTTTGAGCTGTTCATCCGCAAGCTGACGGCCAACCACACGGACTCCGTGCGACGCCGCCGTCGGGACGTGGAGAACCCGCACATCGTGTACCGGCGATCTGCCGAGGATGAGGGGGAGAGCGGCGGCGAAGACCAAGGGGACGAGCAGGGCGAGGACCAGCCACAGCAGTCCCACTTCTGCGGCATGGACCGTGAGTAGTTAGGCAACGAATCTCCCAAAAGATACCTGCCAATATGGTCGTTGTACTTGTGTTTCCTCAATACGTCCAATTACTTTAATAAAATCACTTCTATTAATGTTCTCATCAACTAAGAAACTGTAATGTAATGTTTCGTATAGCAGTGTAGATATCGTTTATGAAGAGTTGCCTTTAGGAAGACCGAAAGCCATTCGGGATATAAAAGTCTTGGATTGACATCGATTTGATTGAAACAGGATACTTTAACTTCGAGGACGTCGCCAGGGGAAGGTTGTCGCCTTCACACGAGGACGGGGATGCCTCCACACCGGGGAGGAGAAAGCGAGAGGTCACCTGCTCCAATGGCAGTCCTGACGGCACAAAGATATTGGAGTTGATGGTGGTCGCGGATGCTGAGATGAACAACTACCACGGCGAAGATGTAGTTGACTATACCCTGACTCTCCTGAACACAGTGAGTCTTTCTTTCCTTCCTTCCTTCCTCCCTCCCTCCTTCCCTCCATCCTTCCCCCTGCCTGCCTGCCTCCCACCTGCCTGCCTGCCTCCCCTCCCCTCCTCCCTGCCTCCCTCCCCCTCCAAACTCCCTTCCTCCTCCCTCCCTCCCTCTCTAACCAACCGGAAGGTCAAGCATCAGCTCCTTACTTTACCGGCACTATCTTTAACTTTCAGGTAGCAAGTAGCTTCATGCATGAATCTCTTGGAGTCACAATGATCATCAAAGTTGTTCAACTCAGAGTTCTCCAAGAAAACTATGTAAGTAGTTTTCTTTAGACCCTATGGAGACTAAGCGTCTTGTTGGATATCACAACAATCATACCATGCAGCTAGGGGTTTGTGTGTTAAAAGTAAGGATTCTTAATATATTCGATATGCATAAATGAATCATTTCCGCAAACTTTCCAATATTGTTGGTAGCCTTTACTCAAGAGATTTCCTCACGATATTTTTGGTGAAATTGTGTCCCTTACTTTAAGCTGAAACCTTGATCATCAAAGATAACCGATACTGTCATCTCTAGAATTCACTGATTACTGTAAAATTTCGTTTCTTTCCCAGATCGAGTACGGCGGTAACAGGGTTCTGAACGTGGCCCCCGACGGTCATTCGACGCTGACCAGTTTCTGCAGATACCAGCATTACCTGAACAGTGCCAATTTCAACGATCCCAATCACTTCGACAATGCCGTCTTACTGACGAGGTAAAGTGACAAGGTCTTCTTGTGGAGATTCAGAGATTACTCCAGACTCGAGACTCGGAATTGCGTGATTCGTATACAAGACTAGACTCACAAAGACTCCCTGTTTGTCTCCGTTCTCTCTCCCCCATGTCAGATACGACCTGCGGCGTGGTAACAGCGATGGTCTGCTAGGCATTGCGTACTATGGGGGTGCCTGCAGCGGGGACGTTTCCTGTGCCCTGGTGGAAGAGATGGGCTTCGGTTCAGGCCTAGTCCTGGCGCACGAACTCGGCCACAAGTGAGTGCTCCCCTCCCCCATCAATCCACGAGACACGATCCGCGCATGATGAACCTCTATGGTTCCTCTCGAGAAAGTCTCTGCTACAGTGTAAAACAATGGGGCAATCTCTAACCAACATTTTGACATAAAATTTGTAACACTATCAACATTGTTAAACACTATTTTCCATATACACTGTATAGGGATTTAGTTGATGGCTTGTGTTCGTCAAAAGCACCCCAGAATCCCGAGGATTTTGATAACACCGGTACCAAACAATTTGGGCGGAACTCACTTGGTTTGAACTTTAGGACCAAGAATCCCATTTGAAACCAACTTTTCGGGGGCATATTTTACTCGTTTAACAGTCTCGGCATTGACCACGACGGAGAAACGGAACATTCAACGGCTGCAGCCTCTTGCCGAGATGGTGTCAACATCATGTCGTCGATCCGTACCGCTGGGCCAGACTCATTCGTCTGGTCCTCCTGCAGCAAGGCACAACTCAACACATTCCTCTGGTAAGCGCTTTTCGAAGGAAGGGGAAAACGGCGTTATTATGCATAGAGGAAATAAACTAAAGGCGGATCGGAAGGTTTCTAAATGGAATCTTATTTTTCAACAACTAAAAAAAAGAACTTATTTGGAAAAGAGATTTCTGTATGGGGCATATATCTTAAGGTATCTTCTTCTCCTCTTCATCCTACTCCTCCTCCTCCTCCTCTTTCTCTTTTTCCTCTTCCTCCTCCTCCTCCACTTCCTCCTCCTCCTTCTTCTCTTTTTCCTCTTCCTCCTCCTCCTCCACTTCCTCCTCCTCCTTCTTCTCTTTTTCCTCTTCCTCCTCCTCCTTGTTCTCTTTTTCCTCTTCCTCCTCCTCCTCCACTTCCTCCTCCTCCTTCTTCTCTTTTTCCTCTTCCTCCTCCTCCTCCACTTCCTCCTCCTTTTCCTTCTCCTCTTTTTCCTCTTCCTCCTCCTCCTCCACTTACTCCTCCTCCTCCTTCTACTCTTCTCTTCCTTTTCCTTCTTTGACCCCACCAGCCACCCAATAAGCCAGTGCCTGACCGACAACATATCAGGTGGCGGGACGCGGGAGTTGGACCCTTCGGACAAGCCCGGCGTGTCGATTGATGGGCAAAAACAATGCAACCTAATCGACCCGTTCACGACGGGAATCTGCAGACTTCACACGGTGAGTTTCTGTTGATAGTGTATGCTAGAATGTAGTAGCTGTATATATGTATACCTGGCAGACGGACCCATCGGCTTGTTTACACTAAGTAAATCGAAACAATTAAAAATACATCCAAAATAATCTACATATTCTGTTGTTATTTGCAGGACATTTGCGGCCATCTGGCGTGCATGTATTCAAACGGGAACTGCCTCGGGACTGGTGCAGCTGCGCTAGACGGAACAGAGTGTGCCAAACACAAGGTGCCGTAAGAATTACAGTCGCTGGACACGATCTTAAACCCACACCTCTGAAGACCTGTGGGTTATGCTTTTCCGACTCGCCGTGAAGTCCGTGTACGAATTCAACCTTCTTTGCCACTGTATCTTACTGGCGCCTACCGGGCCTTCGCAATTGGGAATTGACACAGCGGCTCGTGGGTCGTGAAGTCACGCAGGGCCTGGCTCATAATCGCACTACACTCGTTCTACTCCGTAGCCAGACGCGCATCGGTTGCAGCCTTCAGGAAATTCATAGGGAAATACCAAGTACAAGGTTTGCTGTGCCACCATGTTAATCTTAAGAGAAGGAGCATGGCTCTGAAAAGAGCCGGTAACTCAACGTTACGGATAGTGACGTCTGGAGACTGCTGGATTCCAACTATCATCGGTGCTTATAAGTGCCGTGGAGAATATTGGCCCAAAGCTGAGTGGACAGCGCAAGTACATCTGGCCATTAAGTCAGGGATATTCTTCAGTCTTCCGATATTTTCAACCATTTGTGTTCTTTTTGTATTGCCTTCACCAGTGGTGCATCGAGGGATTGTGCGTGGACAATCCGACTCCAGTGAACGGGGGCTGGTCAGGCTGGACGACCCAACGCTGCTCGGAAACGTGCGGACAAGGGACGAGCCTGCGGACTCGCGTCTGCAACAACCCATCGTAAGTCACCCATGCACTGCCATTTTCTTCACAATACCCGGCCAATTGGGAGTGTTCATTTTGGCGCAGAGATGTTCCACAGAGGTGTTCCCTGCATGGCAATGACTGCCAATCAGCAATCAGGAAGACAATGATACCGATGACTTAAAATACCCAACATGGAATTGGTACGGTTTTATATGAATGTCACTTAATCCACTGATAAGGGAACGGTATTCATTTGTAATGTCGTGGAATCCGTGTCTCAACAACATTGTGAAATGAAGCATATACTTACTCCAAAACGGACTGTGATTGAAAAAGTGGGTAGAAATCGTTTATCTTTACCTCTCTCTTTTTTGGTCAACATTTCATCACAGACCACACAATGGAGGTCTGGACTGCCCAGGAAGCAACACTGACAGCGTTCCGTGCAACATACAGGTAAATTGTTAAGATTTGAAGGCTTGCCGTGGTGGAAGCGCGAAGTGGGAAGTTTGCAGTGACACCATGCATGTTGGCCCCCTAAGCCATCTCTTTGGAGTATGACTCTGAAAAGTGCCGGTAACACAACGTTTCGGCAGTGTGTCCGTCGACACAAGACTTTCTCCAGCCATCGTTTTGTTTTCCTTTTTTCACATTTGAAAAGGAAACTCTCCTCACGGGGAATACCACAGCTGATCTAATCCACTTCATTTCTTGTCCCCCCCCCTTTTCATTTCTATATGGACCGTGCCATAGGCGTGCCCCTCGGGTCAACCGATCGATGGCAATTGGTCCGGCTGGCGGTACGGCGTTTGCTCAGCGACATGCGGAGACGGATTCCTGGAAGGGAGCAGAGACTGCAACAGCCCAAGGTGGGTGACATCGAGCTCGCGACAGTTCTTTTTTTATCAGTTGTCAAGTCCCAAAACCCGAGATGGATTTCACAAAGCCTTACGATGCATCGCATCTCAACTTTGTTAGGCTGCATGGTTTATGTGTATCGCTCATCGGCTTCACAGCCAGTCGCCAACATTCAATAACAGTTGGATTTGTGTGTGTGTGTCTGTCCAGGCCGCAGAATGGAGGTGCTGACTGTGTCGGATCTGGAAGCATAGTGTACAGGTGCAGGCAGCAGGTAAGCCCATTAGTTACACGACAGACCTGGGAGCCGCCATATTGGACAGGGCCCATTTGTACGACGCATACCAAGCTCTTGTGAAGCCGATTGCTGCCAAGTCACCGCATTTGGACAGCGTGGGTGCAGGCGATGGCTCCCAGCTTTGACTGCCACTGAGTTGACATACACGCACTCTCCTACCTGTGCTATCAATCCCTTTAGGCGGGGGGGGGGGACAGCTCCTCCAGTTCTATTTGTTCGTTGTTATCTTTCAAAATGTCTCGACGTTCTCCTCAGAATTGCCCGAATGTTATCAACGGGGGTTGGTCCGGCTGGTCGCAGGGGCCTTGCTCGAAATCATGCGGCGGGGGTACATTGACGCGTACGAGGACGTGCGATAGCCCACGGTGAGTATCCCTAGCTAACCTTCGTTTGAAAACGCCCAAATGGGATCCCACTCTTAACCCTTCTTACTCACGTCCAAGCATTCATCCTTGGCCCAAAGGGCTGGTGCGCTCCACTACATCAGGTGGTATATGTTGTGAGAACCAGCGCCGCGTGACACCGCTGGCTGAGATCCGGATCCGTGTGTATAACAAAATGGATCCTTTAAAATCCATGCCGTACACGAAGGGGGACTTCACGACCTTGCGAAATTGTCGACTAGATTATCACATCCGATGTTGGTTCGCAAGACGTATCAAAACAAGGATAAAGTGGTCGAATCATCAGTGCATGTCTTACGAGCACGATGATTCTCCTCGGCGACCGAATACACAGAGCTGTCGACTAACTGGCAGCACACTACTTGCTTGCTCACCACACGAGACAGTTGAGTTCCACAGCAAACCACTGGCCGTGTGATACCACTAATCAAGCAATCCCTCAAGTGTTGACTGGCTTGCTGTCTTCTTTTCTGTGTCTCTGTGCCTCAGACCGCAGAATGGTGGAGCTCAATGCAGTGGCAACAGCCAAGAAGTTGTCGGTTGCAACACGCAGGTGAGTCGGCCACTCTATCACGTCTATCACTATCATATAGCTTGATCAGAGACCCTTTTTCCCAACATGATGCGAAGCGCTTACGAAAAGACAGGAGAGCTTCAAACGATGGCATGCCCGCCGAAGTAAAACGATGTGTTTTTTTGTTCGTCTATTTGTAGTTGTGTCCCGTTGTGGTCAACGGTGAGTGGTCGTCCTGGTCGTCCGGTTCTTGCTCCGAGACATGTGGTACGGGAACCCAAACGCGCACCAGGGCTTGCAACAATCCAGCGTAAGTTTGACAACAAACACGATTCTATTCTGAGATTGAAACAGAGGCACGAGACCTTATAATGTTGATGATTTTGCCAAGCTTTTCTTCCTTTGAGAAGTGTCAAGCTGAAATCGAAACGCTAGAGCTGCCTCTGACCTTCAATGAGATCATTGCAACATCTGTTTCACCATTGATTCTCAGCATCAGGAGTATCGTGCCTCGTTCTATCTGCTAATGGCTTTAAAATACACAATAAGCCATAAGATCATGAAAGATGGTGACTGCAGTCATGGAAATAACCCTGCAGTATTATGTGTTTTACTTTCCGGCTGTAGTCAGTAATGTTAGACGATACCATTTCGTTTTACTCGGACAATTACAAACCTTACTGCATGTGTATTTATTATTCATTAACACTAATTTCTAGGCCCCAAAACAACGGCCGCTATTGTCCCGGGTCCAACACAGAGCACGTGAGCTGCGAAAACCAGGTGAGTCATCATTTTGCCTACTTGCCTAAATCTTCACCTCTGGCAGGAATTCGAGAACTTGCTTTTCCATTCAAGCTCGTACAAAGCTATTCGCACCGACATTAACAATTTCACTGAAACAATTTGCCACGGGGTAGAAACTGTAATGAGACACAAACTGTCTCATTACTACAGAGTTCATCAATCATTTTGAATATTGGCAGGCCCCAAATCTGATGAGTTGGTTTGGGGTTCTTTTGGTCAGTCGTCTTCTGGCTTGAACATCCCGAGGAACATCCGTTCAAATTAACCTATTGGACCTACTGTACAAAGTGTACATGTATGTGTCAAATTACAGTGACACCATGTAAGTCCTCCCTTTCGAGATGAAGTATGGCTCTGAAAAGAGCCAGCAACGCAACGTTCCGGACAGTGTGTACTCTACCCGTTGTCGGGAGACACTCGAGTCTTTTATCAATGCATCTATTTCACTCTGCAGGCCTGTACAGTGGATGGAGGCTGGTCGGCATGGCAACCGTTCACCAGCTGCTCGGTGACGTGTGGCAGCGGAACCAGGAGTCGCAGCCGATTCTGCACCAATCCGGCGTAAGTACCTCGAGCTCTTGCGCACATGTAGCGGCCACATAATTATATACTCTACATGGATGGGCATAACACACAGGGCTATGGGAATTGGCTGCAACTAGTACACGTGTCACGTATGCAACAGGAAGCCGTAGCGGTAGCCACTTTGACTTTAATAAAGCCTCAATGGACACATGGTTCTATGTGAGTTGATAATGCGTGTAAATCGGAGCATTTCAACTACCGGGTACTTCAAAATAGCAGTGCATGATATCCTTACGATAATACTTGTCATGTCTTTCCTTCGCAGACCTTCGAACGGCGGTCAGTCTTGTTTGGGATCCAACGTCGACTTTCAGATATGCATCGTCACACAGGTGAGGCCAAGGGAGGAACAGTCAGCGCACGCGCTGTAAACTCGGGGGCACAAAATGTGTCAGACAACATCGTTGGCCCAACACTTTGTGTCTATATAGTTTCATTACTAAATGCAGGGAGTTAGTGAATGTTTCCGCCCGACACCGTTTGACATTTGGGATTGTATTGACCAGTAGGGCCTAGTCTTACCAATTGATATTTTGTCTTACCAATTGATAGACTTGCAGAGTGGACGGTGGATGGTCAGAGTGGCAGCCATTCACTTCCTGCTCGGTCACTTGTGGAACAGGCCGACGGACACGCACCCGAACGTGCACCAATCCACCGTGAGTATACGGCGCCCATTATACATGAACATGCGTTCAGTCCAAGAATTGATGTCTCGTTAGTCGTCTGTCCTTCTTTCCTCCTCCTCCCTTGAATTGACTTGCTTTTTTTCTGCGGGGTTTTCTTTATCCGAAGACCACAAAACAACGGACAATCTTGCCCCGGGTCGAACATCGAGTATCAAAATTGCAACAGTGGGCAGGTAAGAGTTCCATTCTGTCACTCAGTCAGGACCATTTACCCAATAACCCTTCAAATAATGTATTAATTATATTCAAATAAGAGACTGACATGAGGACACTTTTCGCATTGCAGGCCTGCCTGACTCCCATCAATGGCGGCTGGTCTTCGTGGCAATCCTTCGGAGCATGCTCAGTCACGTGCGGCGGTGGCCAACAATACCGCAGCCGGTCGTGCAACAGTCCAGCGTGAGTGACAACCAGCGATCTGCTGCGACAATCTCTTTCGTTTCTCGTGTTGCTAACCCAATACCATTACCATTCACTGAATCTAACTAACCTGGGCCCTTTTCCGAACCTCGGCTTCGGCTTCGGCTAAAACACAGGTTGGAGTTGAAGCTTTGGATTTTTTTTTAACATTAAAACACAAAGCCATGGAGCAAGTTGTCTCAGCTGTTGTACGGTGGGAACGAAGCCTTTGAACAAGGCCCCCGTCAAAATCGTTCGACCACCAGTAATTGAGGGCTTCAAGGTTCTGGTCGACACCCGTGCAAAACCAAGATGTCATTGCGACATGTCTAAAACTCGTCTGACATCCAATGAGGGTTCGCTCGCTCGATGTAATAATCACCGAGCATGCAGTACTTTGCCCGATGCCTGATGAAAAAAAATCAGGCAGCTCGGGCGGGATTCGAAACCTGCTTTCTAGTGCTGACGTCTTACCGCTGACATCCCCGACGAATTGGTGCTAATCAAAAGCATTCACATCGCTCGACGCAGATCCAGAGCTAAGCCACCACTTTTAGGTCGAACAACAATGTTCTTACGGTGTGATTCCGCATCTTCTTTGTGTGTGTGTGTGTGTGTTGGCAGGCCTCAAAACGGGGGTCGTAGCTGCAGCGGACCATCAGCAGACAGCCGCACGTGCAACATTCAGGTGAGTCCACCACATTCAAGCATCGCAGTTCTCCGATCAGAGCCGATATAAGTCTGAGCTGACGACGGCCACCCGTTCAAATTCACTGAATCACAATGAATACACAATGAAAGACGGGTCTGTTCGGAATTATAAAAAAACGCCTCAAGGCCCTTAACAGTCTGGATTTGAGGATTTCTCCGACTCCTTTTTTTTAATCGTGCTCTCTTGAAATTGCAGAACTGTTTGTATCCCATCAATGGCGGCTGGTCTGTGTGGCAACCCTTCGGGGGATGCTCAGTGACGTGCGGGCGTGGCCAGCAGTCCCGCAGTAGGTCGTGCACTGTCCCAGCGTAAGTGGAAATGCAGAAGCAACAATCTTGTTTGTGTTATGGGGTGAGGGGAGCAGCCTACTACGGAGTCCGGGGAGGCCGGAGGACATAGTGATTTCTTATTTCCAAGTCAAGCATGCATCTGTTCAAATCATTATTCTAGGCTACATTCAACAAAATCAGCATAAATGCATATGCATGTGACGCTTTTATCAGAATATTAGATCTGCGTTTTCTGTCTTATGTTTCCTCTTAAATCTAATAAAATGAGTATACAGGGCTGCCAACTCATGTCCCAGTGGATCGGATTGTCTATTAATTATGAAAATAATCCTAAGGTAATGTCGCTAATTGTTTTATCCTGATTCAATAAGTGCATGGTCACAGAAAAGTCAAGATGACTATGAAAATTCACCCTTATTTTCGCCAATACTAACAGACTTAAAGATTCCTCCCCCCTTGGGGCTAGCTGTATTCAAGGTTTCAGCCTTTCAGAAGGTTCCTTCTAGGATCAAAATGCCAGGCCTATTAAATTGAGTGATCAAACAGCAGTTTGTATTCAGATGTTTTATACTGTGTATTTCGACAGGCCCCAGAATGGAGGTTCAACCTGCACTGGCCCTGCAACAGAGACCCAAGCCTGCATCAATGCGGTGAGTTATGTCTGCAGTTTGAGGATCGTTTTCTCGTCTCCTCATGACTGAAGTTCCTTCTACTTCATTCATTATTATCAAACTCCTTAAACTCCTCACCCTCCTCACATTCTTAACCTTCTTATCCCCCTCATCCTCCACATCTCCTCATCACTGTTGTCATCTCACTGTCTTGTCATATTTTGTTTTTTAAGTTGGGTTTCCGAACCCCTTTCCTTTGTCTCCATAAAATCACAGTCGTTATCGTAATCCGTATTTCCACAGGATTGCCCTGCACAGAATCCGACTGGACTGGTAACAGGAAATTTCGTGGGAGGTGTATATCAAGGTAAGAACTGGGGGAAACTTCAAAAAGTCGCACCAAAGAGTCGAAGGTTCGCAAAGATCCACTTTTAGTTTAGTCCCACGTCGCACACATGAACCTGTTCACTGTGTGTACATAGCCCTTTCCCGTGGGCAATCGTAGTCTGGATCCCCTGCACTAACTATGTTGTTTCGCCTCTGAGGTTTTTTTTTCACGTCATCGAGAGTTCACGGATTGTGTTCATAGGTCTCCCACGATGTCTGCAGTGTAACTAAGTGCAATGTGTTCCAGCATTGTACGAATTTGTACGTTTGTGCTAAAAGATAGATTGATTAAAGACAATTCCCTCTCTTCTCCCTTTTCTCTCTCAGCGTATACGGGATTTCTGAATATTCCGGTCGGTGCCGTCGACGTTTTCATCAGAAACAGGGGAACCGTCACGTACATGGGTAAGGATTTTGTCTCACTAGATTGTGCTCGCTTAGCTTACCACCGGCCAACCCCCGTACGAGCGGCGATGCAACTATCCCCAGGGTTACCAAGCCTAAGAGCAGGGTCACATTTGCAAAGGAGGGAGGGGTGTAACCGGGTTTACTCAGGGAAGCTCATCGTAGCCACCGAGTGCGCCATAATAAGGTTATAAAACAAGGCAAATGTGGTATTCGGTAGCACCGTCTTGAATTATCTCTTGTGAGATTATGTGTGGTTCTGAACAATTCCTCGGTTCATCTCAAAACCACACTAGACTTGACCTCCGCCACAATATATAGCCTGGAATGAAGAACGCTATAATATCCTCACAGACCCACAGAACTCCAGTGCTGATGAGCCTTGACCTCTTTCAACAATTACAATATAGAACATTTGAACAAGGAAGGTTTACCTCCCATACAGTTTGTTCGTAAATTCGAATCTGACATGGCTTCAATGATTGTGACACCAATGGTATGGTTTGAAATTGGCACGAGAGAAAAAACTGCAACGAGAAAAGAGCGTTTTGAAAAAAATGGCGGAATCCCATTTTAGATACCTTGACCGAAGCGACGTCGTGCACCACTAAGAACCAACATCGAAACAAGAAAAACAGGAATAAATGGACAATAATTTCGTTCATTCCTAGACGCATGTGCAAGTGATCCGTTGCCGATGTCAGGTAGCGAGTTTAGCTTTGGCACCGGCTTCATCAGCATCTGCTAGCTGTCGTCAACGCACAATGAGCCAGTACATGTATGTCCGATTCGAATACAAGTGCCGTGACCTCTAAATCCGATGCTAAATTAGTGGCAGCCGAGCCGAGAATGCCAAGCCGTCATCAATGATTGAATTTTTCTCTGATATCCTCTCTTCCTCGTCCTTGTTAATCATCATCCAGAGGTCAAAGATGGAGACCACTTCGTCATCAGCTACGACGGTTACGGTCTCCTGCCGCCACGCATCATCACCGATGTGAACCACCGAGGCACGGAGCTGTTGCACGACTACCGAGGGCAGGAGACGCTGGCCATCGCCGGCCCCACCACGGTGGCGCTGGAGGTCGGCGTCTTCCTCGTACTCGAGCAGGAGAAGTACGGGCCCGGCGTCGCTGCCAACATCACCTGGTCCTACCGCATGCAGGCCCAGGCCCAGGGCCAGTGGGTCCGCACGCCGGGCCCTTGCTCCGTCACCTGCGGGACGGGTAAGTGAACGGTCAGCGGTGGTTGTTTGACGGACTGAAGAGGGGCTGCCTCAAAGTAATCATGCATAAGCCCGTTGACACACCTGTTTACTTCTCTATTCACCTGCTATTCATTCAGGGATGCCTTGTCATTCAGTTCATTGAATCACTTTTATAGCAGTCGTTTATTGCTGAATTTTTGGTATTTTTGTTCACAGGCTTTTACGTCGAGGACATCCGCTGCGCCACGGTGTCCAATGGCCAGCAGGTGTTCCACGAGGATGAGTCTCTCTGCAGCCACCTGACCAAGCCGAGCCCGCATTCCCAGACCTGCAATGAGGACGAGTGCCGGCAAGAGACCAGGTAAAGAGTGCGACATCTCGTTCCCCTTCCAGCACAGACGCTCGTCTCTGCCACAGACTCATCCACTGTTACCTCGATGTGCGTTGTGGAGAACCTAACCTCGAATTGGTTCTGTTTTGCCCGATGCAGTGATCGCTTGTGCACGGCATCAACCTGTCCTAAGTAACTCTAGCCTCAATTAAATCATTGAAGAACAAATAATCTTTAGCTCTCCTTCGGAAATATCATTGTAGAAAAAGTGAATGAGGGTTAATGCACATTTGTCGGTCTTTTCTTACTTTCTTAATTTTCTTACTTCTAGATGGCACGCTGATACCGTGGACTGCTCGGGTCTGTGTGGAGAGGCACTGGGCACACGTAACGTGTACTGCACCTCCAGCGTTACGTGGACCGTGGTCCCCGAAGCAGAGTGCGATCCACGAGAGAAGCCATCGACCACGGCCCCTTGTCGCGGTCTTCCACCGTGCCTGCCAGGTACATATACAGTAGTTGCAATTCTCTCTCGCTCTTCTTGATGCCCTTTCTCTCGCCCGCCACGGGGGCTACATTATTTGATTCGGTTTGGCTGAATTCTGGCTTGGCATCAGCTTAGCGTGGCCTGACTTGGTTCCGTTTATCATTATTACAGCGGGACCATTACCATGCAGAGTTTATGGTAGAAATATTTCTTCAGCACTGATCACGAACTTGAAAATCAAGACTTCTTTTTCTTCATCTCCTCCTGCCACCCTCCTCTTCTTCCTTCTCCTCGTCCTCCTCCTACACTCGTCTTCTTCCTCCTCCCCTTCTCTTACCCCTCTCTTCCTCCTCCTCCTCCTCCTCCTCCTCCTCCTCCTACCCCTCCCCTCGTCCTCCTTCCCCTCCTCCTCTTCCCATTCTCTTCCTCCTTCTACTTCCCCTTTTCTACAATTTACACACCAGTCCAGCCAACAGGATCTTGCCAGAACCACGTGGTGACGACCCAGGGGTCTATCAGTCGCATGCTCACCTCGACTGGCGGCGTGAGTTGCGGGTACACCATAGTGGCTCCGACTGGCACGGTCATCAGAGTTCAGCTGGTCAACTACCTAATCGACTGTGACAACGGTAGGTAAACCTACCCACCCACTCTTGAGCTCAACATTGCATGCCTCTGCTTCTTTAAATGCAATGGCATTCCCCTCCTCGACTCAACCCACAGCAGGCCTATCAGGAGTCGTTATCACCTGTCAGTCAAGAATGACGCCAATTTACTCATGTGCACAGTTCAGAGAGGCCGTATGAATATGTTCGAGCTCTTCTTCGCTACAAGTGTAGAGCCTTTGGCCCTTAACTTCTCTTATACGTTTCCAATATTAAATATTAGAAGATCCAGCTATTCTATATCCAGGATATTGTCGTTCCTATATGGTAGCTAGGACTAGGAATAATTATACGCTCATCCCAAGATATTCTTAAGAGGGTTGATTGTTCATCTAGAGCCTATATATCTCAGATGTTTAAGAGAGAGCGCAAGGCTCATCTAAAATACGAAAACCGTGAGCTATGGAAGTATGCAGTGCACACATCACTAATCTGTAGTACATCTGTAAAGTTGGTCCGATGTTTACCCAACCCAACCCCGTCTCCTCCGCCTTCAGGTGAGGAGCTGGTCTTCAAGGACGGCTTCCGCAGGGCGGACCACTGTAACCGAAAGGTCAGCCTGGGAACGACGGAGGACTCCCAGACCAACGTTGTTCAAATTGAGCACAAGACAACTCAGAGCGGTCACGGCTATCACATCGTCTACAGCTTCGTCTACCAAAGCCAGCCGGGAGGTACGCCCCTCCTCCCCCACCCCTCCAACGGGCAGTTCCCACCTCGATCCTATAAATTGTGCGCATGCACCGTGCGCGATCCCACACGTGCGCTTCAAGATCCTGTCTCCTCCGTTCGTGGAGATGTGGATGGTGGATTATGTATCGCTTGTTGGGATTGATATGTGATTAAGATTTTAAAATAGTGAACACAAATGATAACACTGATCAATGAGGGTCAGGTTGCTCATAATGCCTTGAGTTACCATTTAGGTCCTTCCCCAATGAGTTTTTAATAATCCCACAATCTGCAAAAAAAAAATCTTCAAAAACGATAGCAGCAACAACAACAAAACAACAGCAGCAGTGAGAGTAATACAGAAACCACAAATACCGCAACAAGGATATCCTTTCCAAGTTTCCAACTTTAAATTCCACCTGATTCTCTTATCGGCAGCCTGCGACGAGAATCTCCTGGAGTCTCCGGGTACACTGCAGAGCCCCAACTACCCTAACTACTACGCCAACGACCAGACTTGTCGCTACCTCATCGTGGCCCCGGCCGACATGAATATTGTTCTGACCTTCAACGAGCTGAGCTTATACAATCTGTGCCATGAACGCCGTGGACTCCAATATGATTACATCGCTGTAAGTCACAAAATGGTTTTTTTTTTTGGGGGGGGGGCTCGTCATATTTTCCTTCTCTTTTTAGCTAAATTTTGTTTATGAAAAGCAATGCAAACAAATGCAAACTGCGTACCTGGAACCCTCCTCAATCCTCCAATGTGAGTTTGTGCATGTACATGTACCCCACTGTCTCAATCCTCCACAAATACATGTAAATGGGTCCTTTGTTTATAGACAGTACATGCATGGAGTAGGTAGCTCCACGGTACGTGCCTTTGTCAACGTTCCTCAGCTTTTCATATCCTCAAAAATCCTCCAGTGTAAATCGAACAACCTTCCTCAATCCTCCACAATCCTCCAGTGTAAATTTTACAACCTTCCTCAATCCTCCGCAATCCTCCAGTGTAAATTTTACAACCTTCCTCAATCCTCCAGTACAAATTTTACAACCATCCTCGATCCTCCACAATCCTCCATAACCCCCACAGGATTGTGGAGGATTGAACTGATTTAACAGGCAACAAAAATAGCAGACGTCTTACTTCACATGACGGATCCTTGGAAGTTCTTGTTCAAAAAGAATGACATTAGAATACTGCCCATAATTTTGAAACAGTTCACTGTTTGTTTACCTATGTAAATTAGAGTATTTAAACTCCCATAGTTTGTATGTGTTTCACCCACCCCGAAAATAATACTCTCCACAGACAGTGTGATCACTGGGCCATACTTTGATATAGCAATCCTTTCAAATTCACTGCAAAGAGGCTTAATTCATTTTTGCAAGACCAGAAAGAAGTGACTTGACATCAATTAAATACCGGTAGAAGCAAAGCCCAGGAGCCTTGACAGTCATCTGAACCCGGGTCTCTGTTGCTATAGGGACGAACTGAAACGAGGGGCCAATTATTGTCGCTCCGCTTGGGATGCGAGTCAGACGTTATTAATCACGTACTGGACTGAATTTCCACCCTACTGAATTAGTAAGCATTTATAATTCAAAGCAGGCGGACTTCTCGCAACAATTACCGTAGTCTGCGGTAATACTTAGCCTGGTTAGGAAATGGCATATAGCCTTTGCTGTATGTATGACTTTGGTTATTAGAGTCTCCAACGACAACCCTATCTTTTGTTTTGCCTTCCCATTCACAGTTCCAGGATTTAGAGCAGAATGGCAGCTACGGATCGCTGTGCGGCACCTCCTCCAACCCCACACGGGCTGGCTACCAATCCATCTCTAACCGTCTCCTGATCACCTTCAGGAGTGATGAACAACACAACAGCCGCGGCTTCCACGCTAGCTACACATTCGTGAGCAGGACATGAAGGGCGCCTACTCACTCACTCCTCCCCTCTCCTCTCTCCATCTCAACGTAGTAATAACTACAGAATATACTCTCACCGCACACTTCGAGCCCCCCCCCTCTCCCGAAACCCCACTTTCGGCTTACGCTCAGGCTTCGTACAAAGCGAAACCGTGTGGGAGGAAAAGTGTTGACCAAAATCATTTGTCCTACACTTGGTTTGTTTCTTAAACAATGTTACCCGTTGACATTTTAAAAACGTATTAAAATTGTCTTCTTAATTTTCTGGGGTTTTTCTTTACCAGCACTGTCTGTGGGATTTGTCGTCCAGGTCAGAGTATTGATCTGTCCGTCATAACAAAACATTTATCTGAAAAACAAATTGCCGAAAGCATCTGACGTAAATGTACTTAGTGTACTAACTATAGGCCTCCTTGATTTAAGTTCACCTTGAAATGGGCGTCAAGGGAAAAACCCGAAGACCCAGAGCCAGCGACCAAGCCTAATCCATTTCGAAAAAATGAAAGTCGGATCGCTGGAAAAAATCACCACAGAGGAGTATGGTTTTGACCATTCTTCGCTAACCAATTTAAGCGAAAACAATCATATTACAATCTGCAATGTTATCAATTAATTGCACCCCTATTCCGACTTCTTAATTACCAATAGTCCGAGGACCTTGACGATTCTTTCGATGAATTCAAAAGCCACGAAATCGATAATGCCAAGACCACGAAGAGTCACCGCCTCGTGCAAATTGTTATTCCACAGCGCCTGAATTCGTTACACGGCCCTGTAGAGAATTTAGCTGCTTGTGCCATCAGGTGCTATGTAGAAGCTATTTATTCATTGTATATATTAAATCATATTGAAAATTCTTAAATGATTTCACAGTTTCATAAGCCGCTGGACGGCATATGTAGCATATGATGACACACAAGAAGAAAAGAGCACGGAAACAAGACAAAAAGATTGACACTTCATATTAAGCAAAGAAAAACAAGAGTACTGGTTGTTACCACTCAGGTTCTTTTTAGAATCACACCTCTTCTTTAAGAGACCTTATACATGGTGTCACCGCCAACCCTCCTATTTTGTATTCAAGCCCATGTAAAATACATGTATCGCCTGATGTACATGGTTTTAATTCAAGAATGTCAAGGGCGGCTGGAAGCACTCAGGCTTTCCGCTGCAAGGATAACGACTATCTACTAATTTAATCATGGGCATTTCTATGGCCCACTCTACAGCTAGCTGCGGAATGATTAATTACAGAGACAAATGGGCTTTTTGTTCCCCTGTGCCTTCGGGCTTACGGATGAAACCCCATGCCTCTGAATCCCTAATCAGCTACTCGCTTGGTTTTTCGTTTCTATTTCGATTGAGGTGAATCTTATTTTTTTTTAAACATATTGGTAAGAAAAGTTTCTACCTCTGCCTTAAATTATCCCAACGGCCACACTGAAATAAGTGTAAAACTAATGGAAGGATGAAATATCATGTTTTCGAGTTGATGGATGGTTTTGTATGAGGTACATGTACTAGATTCGTTTTATGAAGAAAATATTTTCGGGTTAATTGTTAGGTAGAATGTTTGGAATATTTATTTTCGCAAACCAAGAATTATCTTTATTGTTATTTTCCCACGAGTTTCTTGTCAGGCAGGTCCTGGTTTAATTATCATGATGAAGAAATATAATCAGCACACAGACATTCAATATTGCTGCATTGTTTGGATGAGTGTGATGTTTAATATGTGTCTGGTCTAGGTGCGTGTTGTCTGTTGGTTTGCTAATGACTTGGTGGGATGATTGGTTGATTGTGGGTGGTTATTGCTTGCTTGCTTGCTTGCTTGCTTGCTTGCGTGCTTGCTTGCTTGCTCGCTTGCTCGCGTGCTTGCTTGCTCGCTTGCTCGCTTGCTTGCTTGCTTGCTTGCTTGCTTGCTTGCTTGCTTACTTCTGGGATGTTCGGCTGGTTGATTGATGAGGGATTCCTGCTTGGTTTGCCGTTGGCTTGTGTTGGCTGGGTTGGGTTGGGTTGGCTGGATTGGGGTGATTCGGGTGGGTTGGGTTGGGTTGGGTTGGGTTGGTTGTGTTGGATGAGTTGGTTGGGTTGGTTGGGGTGCGTTGGGTTCGTTGGGTTGGGGTGGGTTGGGTTCGTTGGATTGGGTTTGATTGGGTTTGTTGGGTTGGGTTGGGTTGGGTTGTGTTGGGTTGGGTTTGTTGGGTTGGGTTGGGTTGGGTGGGTGGGTTGGGTGGGTTGGATTGGGGTAGTTTGGTTGGATTGGGTTGGGTGGGTTGGGTTGGCATAGGTACCGGTAGCAACTGGGAAGAATGCAACTATTGTATCCTGCGTTGCGTGCCGTAATGTGTGTATATTGAGCCATTTATATTATCATTGACCCATTTAAAATAGGCCTATACAAAAGGCACTGGACAGAGATGCGCTGTTATAAAAGGCCAGGCTCCATCTTCTTAATATGATATTCCATTTATATTTCACGTGTTCTATGTCCTTGACACGATGGTGCTGTACAGGCAGAAAACCTTGCATAATATCAACCGCATGGGTGTTTTTTTGTTAATCATGATACATTTTAAACCCGACTGGTAGAGCAGAGCCAGTTTCATAAAACCTTAGTTTGTTCGTGATTAATTTTCGAACCACACCTACTGAAAACAACATCACATTCATGACAAGTTTCGTGCAAGGCAATTTTGTAGAACGTGTGCTTTGTTATAATTCGATAACTAAATTGTCTTTCGTTCAAAATTTGAAAGACATAATTAACATTTTTCTAGGCAGGATTATGAATCAATGTATGGCAACAGGTATGCGTTGCCTTGAAGACCGATGTCCCTCAATCTAAGTTTACCTTCGGCAAGCGAACTGCCCGCCCACATCCGGAAAACATAATTAGTTGGATGAGCTATACCACCACGAAAAAATGCAGACACGAGAAAGGAAACAAAGATGATGGGGAGATGGGGAGATGGAGAAATGGAGAGAATGAGAGATGGGGAGGTGGGGAGATGGAGAGAGGGAGAGATGGAGAGATGGGGAAATGGGGAGGTGGGGAGATGGAGAGATGGAGAGATGGAGAGATGGGGAAATGGGGAGGTGTGGAGATGGAGAGAGGGAGAGATGGAGAGATAGGGAGATGGGGAGGTGGAGAGATGGGGAGATGGGGAAATATGGAGGTGTGGAGATGGAGAGAGGGAGAGATGGAGAGATAGGGAGATGGGGAGGTGGAGAGATGGGGAGATGGGGAAATGGGGAGGTGGGGATGTGGGGAGGTGGGGATGTGGGGAGGTGGGGAGGTGGGGATGTGGGGAGGTGGGGAGGTGGAGAGATGGAGAGATGGAGAGATGGGGAGGTGGGGAGATGGGGAGGTGGGGAGGTGGAGAGATGCAGAGATAGGGAGATGGGGAGATGGGGAGGTGGGGAGATGGAGAGATGTGGAGATGGGGAAATGGGGAGGTGGGGAGATGGAGAGATGGGGAGATGGAGAGATGCAGAGATAGGGAGATGTGGAGATGGGGAAATGGGGAGGTGGGGAGATGGAGAGATGGGGAGATGGAGAGATGGAGAGATGCAGAGATAGGGAGATGGGGAAATGGGGAGGTGGGGAGATGGAGAGATGGGGAGATGGAGAGATGCAGAGATAGGGAGATGGGGAGATGGGGGAAATGGGGAGGTGGGGAGGTGGAAAGATGGAGAGATGCAGAGATGCAGAGATAGGGAGATGGGGAGATGGGGAAATGGGGAGGTGGGGAGATGGAGAGAGGGAGAGATGGAGAGATAGGGAGATGGGGAGGTGGAGAGATAGGGAGATGGGGAGGTGGGGAGATGGGGAGGTGGGGAGATGGAGAGATAGGGAGATGGGGAGATGGGGAAATGGGGAGATGGAGAGATGGAGAGATGCAGAGATAGGGAGATGGGGAGATGGGGAAATGGGGAGGTGGGGAGGTGGGGAGGTGGGGAGATGGAGAGATGCAGAGATAGGGAGATGGGGAGATGGGGAGGTGGGGAGATGGAGAGAGGGAGAGATGGAGAGATAGGGAGATGGGGAGGTGGAGAGGTGGGGAGATGGGGAAATGGGGAGGTGGGGATGTGGGGAGGTGGGGAGGTGGGGAGGTGGGGAGGTGGGGAGGTGGGGAGATGGAGAGATGCAGAGATGCAGAGAAAGAAAGATTGGGAGATGCAGAGATGGAGAGCTGAATAAATGAAGAGGTAGAGAGACAGAGACAGAGAGACAGAGAGACGGAGAGATGGAGAGACGGAGAGATCTGTTAAGCATATTCCGGTTTTTATGAGTGTTTTTATTGGACTTAAACAAAATCCCCCAAACCTCTGCGTTCACTAAAGGCGAAGTGAGCACACTAGCCTGCCAAACGATATCGTGCTAGGCCCTATATACAGGAAACCTGTACATTTGACATTTATTAGCTGTTTTCGTCGAGCCCATTCGCCTCAATTAATTAGTCGAGCATAACGCCTGTCGGTAAGCCAATAATCAAATGTTTGACAGACGAGCGCAGTCACCCACGCACCGTAAACATGGGGATGTTTGAATAGCAGAGATGCGTTGTCGTGGTAACCGGAGTTTGCCCCTTCTGTAGCCTTTAGCGATCGTATATTTTACACAATTACCCTTCCCGTGCAAAGGGACGGCAAGACCTTGGTTGCGTACGTCACAGAAGGACGTAACTCACGCACAATAAGTGACCAGGCTGCGAGAGACAAATAGAGACGAAGAGAGACCGGGAGGGCGGAAGGAGGAGACAGAAAGGCGGAGCTTTGAAACCACCGAGAAAATGTTTCTGCCGGCAATCACACTGGCTCTTTGGGCTTTGTTTGCGAAAGAAATTAGCGGTAAGTTACGTGGCGTCTAGGCTACCCAACAGCAATTGGCGTAATACGGCAGATTTTCAAATTCATTGTATTTTGAAGTGTTGCAAGCTGCTGAACCCGAGATTAACACACATTAGCAATGAAGCGGGCATGATATTTCAGTCAATGTTTGGACTGAATTCTACCTTAGACGAAAGTTCCACACATCTAAATCGTATGTTAGTCGTGCCTGTTACAATACCAGGCACGTACTTTTGTTATAATGTATGATATGTCTATGAGTTTTCATTTCCAAAAACTATAATACAGACAATATTTTCGAAACCCCATCTCTTTGCATTACCGTACTCATTACTAGGTATCTAAGTTCCAAATGCGAGGCCTATAATTAAACTTTATCGGTTGTTCCCGTTGGTTGAGGTACATTATTCAGGGCAAATGCCAATTCTACATTGCACTTGTCGAAGTGGGCAACATTTGATCATTTTTTTGATTGAACTGTTGAATTTCGATAACTTTTCAATCAGGCACGTGGCAAAACACTTAACACTCAGTGTTTACCACGTTGAGCAGGGCAAACCTCAATGGATTACGTTTTTAAATCATAAACTTAGGAATGGATTGACAAATTGAATTGATGGATGAATGGATGGACGAACGGAAAGCCTTTAAAAAATGTCCTGCAAATACAATACGTCGCGCCACATGATTTAAGCTTTGTATTTACAATTTCTGTCATTGTAAACAGTAAGCATCTTTTTGGCTAATCTCTTGACTTACATGGTACCTGCTTGCTGTTTTCTATTCAAGCCATGCTCTGCAATATCGGTCAGGAGCCCGACCCCATGTCTGGCAACACATACCGCTGGGTAATCCCGGTAAAGGACCCCTGTCTGTGCACTCATCTTGAACTGGTCTCGCTCAACATTCGAGCACCTTGCCGACCGTTCCCAGTCACCTACTTTGACAGCAGTGACCTGGATATCGATCAGATTCGCCGGTTGCTCAACTGTCCCCCAGGTAGGCTTCGGGTTTATTGACCTTTGAACTCACGAAAACCTTCTCACGTCATGTTTGCGTCAATTACAAACGTTTTCCTCTCCCCCTCTTTCTCAGAGGAGGTGACCACCGCCGTTAGTATTTGCTCGTCGGGAATTCTACCCCTTGGGATGAAGGATGGCACCATACAAGATAACAAGATCACGGCCTCATCATACTACGATCCAGGATGCCGTGCATACATGGCCCGTCTCGACAGCTCCGGTAAGGACATTATCATAATTATCTATGCCAAAGAGAGAAATTTAGCCGTTGACTAAGATATCAAACCACGTGCGCGTAAACAATGTGTACAAAATTCAACGCAGGAGAAATAAGAAATACAAAACGTCTGGCTAATCTAATTGACCCTCTGAAAGTTACGGAATGACTCTTGTTTTCGCCTGTGAAAATGCGAGCAAGGATTGGCGTTCCTGACGTGCAGTTAGCTTTGTAAGTCCAGTGCCTTTCCCGGTTGCTTTACTGAAAAGCAGAGGCAGCTCGGTAGGGTTGCCTGCAAAACGTCGGACGATAAAGCGTCGGCCAATATCATTCCCGTCTGAAATTTGGAGGATTTTGTGATTGATTTTGACATTCCAACAGCTGAGATTTTAACTGGCCAATATTATTACCAAAGTTGATGTTTGGCCACCGTTGGTCAAAATGTTTACTGCCGGTTTCATTCAGAAACGTACCCATATTTTGTACAGGAGAGGCATGGTGTGCCAACGACGACAATCCGTGGATTCAGGTTGAGTTTACTGCCGAGGTCTACATAACGGGTGTCATCACTCAGGGGGCAGACTGGGGCGCTGATGGGTATGAATGGGTGACTGCGTACCAAGTCACCCACAGCAGTGATGGACAGTCGTGGGATTACTTGACAGATTCCGACGACACGCCAACTACGGTAGGCAGATCACACGAACCTCCTCTTTTTTGCTTTTTTCTTCTTTTACTATGGGCTGCACACTTTGGCACGAATAATTAAATGTAGGACGCTTTTGTTAATCAGAATGAATCGGCACTAATAGACGAATGTTTCACCTGGCTTGAAGTCTTATTAGTTTCCGTCTGGAAAAGGGAAGGAAAGCTCGCTGACGAAAAAGAGATGCACAAAAAAATTAATTATAGGACCTATTGGTAAAATCAAACCTAATTATTTGAGTAGGTCTGAATCTAAGAAAACATGTTTTTGATAGGCAATAATTTAATGGTACACAACAATGCTATGAGTTTCATTCAATAACAAACGTTTTCTTGTGCATGGTTTCCCTGTTCTATATTGACAGTTCGTTGGTAACACCGATGCTAATAGCCACGTCGAGACTACATTCACGGCCGCATTGCGTACCAAATACATACGCATTTTGCCGACTGCTTTCAGCACCCATCGCAGTATGCGTTTTGAGCTGCTTGGTTGCAACAACTAAGGTAAACCAATACGGCTGTCAATAATGAAGGCACTTTAGAGATCACCACTCTGGTTGTCAGACGTATACATTTTACCTTCATATTAATTGGCAAAATGACAGTTCACGTCATTTCAAGCAAAATTGTGTCTAATATTGTATTCAACATGTGATAGCGCTTCTATGAACCATTTTAAGAAACCACTTTGGCTTCATAGGAAAGTAAACAAGGAGATGGGTTTTGCCAATTCCACTTGCTGCTTAGAATCGAATATTTTTCTCCACAATTTTCTCCACTTATTTGACCACATTATAAAGACACAACGTGAACATCATCTGGAAAAGGAAAACGCAAACGAATACGCAAAGAAACCAGTAAATCAATCATGGCTGTATACACATAATGATTTCATTAATCAGGAGGACAAAATAATGACCGAGTAGTCGGCTAGTCGGGCATGACTATTATGCCGACTACTCTGGTGGAAGACCATCTAGAAGGTGCGACCCCTAAGGACCCCCTTCCCCACTTCCCTTGTACAAGAACAGAGTGCTTGAAATGAGGTAGTCCCATCATAAATAAATCAGATTTCACCAGCGAGATCTCTAAACTGAAGATTAAATACTCAAGATAGGCCTACCCAAGACCGATTGTGCCAGAATTTCAACCATTGGCCAATTTAGACCAGGGGCCAAAATTGTTTAAGCACGAAAAGTTATGATTAATAGGATCACCTTGCCTACCCAACCTTCACTATAGCGATTCACGCTAAGTAAGGAGTGGAATACAATTCAAAAGAAACTGACATTGCAATTTTTCTTTCTTTTCCTATGATTCTCATATTTAAGCGGCTCTTTGAAATCTAACTCAGGTCTTTTCACCACTTGACCAGACCTCCACCCCATGTCCCATGACCAAGCCCAAGATACCACCAAGCATCCAGATGTAACCGTTCCATGCCTTGGCAGCCAGGCACCCCAGTCTTAACCGCATGTCACTCCTGGACTACACAGGGGCATGGCAAGAGAAGTACATGTACCCAGGCATGACCGCTCCCATTCCAACCAACACATCTTTACAAGCTGTGCTATGTGATAGCCTATATACCTTGCTTCTGCAGTCTCATAAATTACTGAGTCAATGCACTTCATGCATGTACATGTAGCCAAGAAATTTCCGACTACCAATCGACACCTCCAACATAGGATGGAATGGCGGGGTCTTTAACCACAGCTACAATTCCATGCGAAAGTGTTTGGTTCCCGTCGAAGAACTTTGACAGTCAATAATTCGAATGACGATTGGAGACCCCAAGTTTGCGCACGCGCAGCACGAACCATGATAATAAAGGCCTTAAACTCTCCCCTGTAGCCACAGTGTTTCTCGGAGAGAAGCGCCGACAAACATGATTAGTGGACACAAATTTATTTCGATCCTCTATTTCTAGATTTGTTTTCTGACATATAATTATATTACTAAATATACATTATTTGAGTATTATTATTATTTGAGATTATTTTTGTTTACGAAAGTTCACTTTTTTCTACATTTTTAATGGCAATATAATCTATTTGCTGTATTCTTAAATCATTTTCGAATTCCTTTTTCCTTTGTTCTTTTCTTCTTCCTCTTGACTCCACTCCTTTACTCATTTCCTCAGTCCTCTCCTCTTTTCCTTTTATCTTCTCTCCTTTCCCCTTTTCCTCCTTTCTTTCCCCCTCTCCTCTTATTCTATCCTCCCCTTCCCCTCCTCCTTTCCACCTTTCCCCTCTCCGTCTCTCCCTTCTCCTTTCTTTCATTTACCCTATCCTTCTTTCCTCCTCTCCTCCTTTCATCCTTTCCCCTTCTTTCCTTCATTTCCCCTCTTCCCCTTTCCTCCTCTCCTCCTTTCATCCTCTCCCCTTCTTTCCTTCATTTTCCCTCTCCTCTTTTTCTCCTCCCTCCTCAGTCTCCTCCTCTCCTCCTTTCATCCTCTCCCCTTCTTTCCTTCATTTTCCCTCTCCTCTTTTTCTCCTCCCTCCTCAGTCTCCTCCTCTCCTCCTTTCTTCCTCTCCTCCATCCCTCCTCTCCTCATCTCTTTCCTCCTCTCCCCTTTTTTCCTTTATTTCCCCTCTCCTCCTTTCCTCCTCTCCAACTCTCCCCCTCTTCTCCTTCCTTCCTTCCTCTCCTCATCTCTGTTCCTCCTCTCCCCTTCTTTGCTTCACTTTCCCTCTCCTCCTTTCTTCCTTTCCTCCTCTTGTCATTTCCTCCTCTCCTCTCCTACTTTCCTCTTCTCCTCCTCACTTTCTTTCCTCCTCTCCCCTTCTTATTTCTCCTCTCCTCCGCTCCTCCTCTCATCGTGTTCGTGATTATTTTATGAAATGCAGTCAACGATGACGTGGATGATGTATCCATAATTCACGGCTAACCTATGGCTTCGTTTGTCAGTCAACAAACATTGTTCACACATGCATATTATTGCACAGTAACTTGTAATGCCTCCATCCAAGCAATGCCAGGACGCGCTAAGGGTGGTTAAGCACTGCTTTCATAGCAATATACAATAGTATGATGCAATATTTTAATCTTTTTCTTTGAAGGTTCGCTTAATTGATACAGGTCGTGTTAAGATTATAGAATTGGAACCGTATTGCTTGATTTTGTGACCTTTCATTGCATGCTTCAGTAAAGTGAATAAATTGTATAACCTATGGTAATGTGCAAACTGCATCCTGTAACTGTATGACTGAGATTTGTTGTGGGTTCATTGTCTTTGTTCGTTGCATTTTGATCCGCATCTTAAGCCTAAGGTTCCGGGTTGGAATACGGGTCCAGTACAAAATTTCCTTTCTCTTTTTATAAATCATTATGAGATTGCAGGGATGATTTATTGTTTGTCCTCTTCTCATCAAGTGGCTACACTACACAGCCATACATGCAGTATTGCACAGAGAGCCCTGATTTTAGGTGTTTTGTATTCTAAATCACTGGATGCGCATGTATAAGATTGGAAGAGAGGCAGAGACAGTGGGAGAGAGAGACTCAGAGGCAGAAGGAGAAAGATGGTGTGAGAGACAGAGACAGAGGCAGAGACAGAGACAGAGACAGAGACAGAGACAGAGACAGAGACAGAGACAGAGACAGAGACAGAGACAGAGACAGAGACAGAGACAGAGACAGAGACAGAGACAGAGACAGAGACAGAGGCAAAGACAGAGACAGAGGCAGAGGCAGAGACAGAGACAGAGACAGAGACAGAGACAGAGACAGAGGGAGAGAGGAGGGATAAAGACATAGAGAGGTGCAACGGGATAAAATAGTAAGATGATAATAATACATATCTTATAAAATTACATAAACAATCAGATGTATTTTCTTCTGATTATCTCTGGTAATAGCTTTGGCCCTGTTTTTGGTATCATAAACTGAATGTCGTGAGATCAAATCTAATGTAAGTCGGGTGTCAGCATCAGGACGTAGGTAAATGGCTAGATTCCGCAGATAAAAAAACAGGCATCTATCAAACAGTTTCAGTCTCCTCTAGTCCACAAAAAGGGAAAAATATCGTGCGTACAGATTCCACCCACATCCATGCACTCTGACGCAAAAAAAAAAACATAAAGACGGTAATGATTGTAAGCAAGAGGCGCAAATAATTGAAGGACACAGCGCGTCGCTGTTGTTCCTGTCGTGGTAATGGCGAATATGAAAATCGCTCATTGTATTCATCCTTCCTGAGAAAAATCCTGAGAATTACACCGCCCACGTAAACAATCTCCCCTGTTGCGTCTTACCCTATACCAATACAGATGTATATTTATGACTGCTTTCCATAATATTAAATTGTTCGTTTATTGAAGAGCATCAATCACCGTTGCTTTGACAATGCAAGCCCCGCCCATGAGGTCATCCTGCAAACTGACGTATATGTTTTATAATCTGCAGTCCAGTAGCCTAAAAAAAAATACATTCCACAGTGAATTTTCAGACGTGGAGAAAAATCTGAGCGAAATCAGTCGTGAAAATGTTGCTGCTGATGATCACAATGACTTTCATGGCTTTGCTAGCCAGTGAAATCAACGGTAAGTCACTGTAAAGTTCATTCCGTCCTTCGTTTTACACGCAATATCAGATATTTCTTGGAAATATTCAGTTCCAGCAAAGATCAGAGCAGCATTTTTTCCCATGATATTGCCCCCCTTTTTTATAGAGGAAAAAATAAAGTGAATCTATATTTCGAAATCGGTATTCGTCCTTAAATAATTTAAAGAAGTATGGTCAGAAGAATTCATTTTATGTTCTTTCCTGGGAATTAGTTTCCGAAAATACTATTCAATTGGTGTATTGCGTGTATATTTGTTCCTGGTCTAGCCATCCTCTGCGATTTCGGCGTGGAACCCGACCCTGCCTCGAACAACATTCGCTGGGTTATCCCTGTGGAGGACCCCTGTCAGTGCACTCTGCTTGAACTAGGCTCGTTCAACGCCCGTGCCCCTTGTCGACCATTCCCGGTCATCTACTATGATGACTATCTGATCAGCAACGACCCGGAGGCGATTCGCCAATGGCTCAACTGCACAAACGGTAGGCTTCGCAGTCAGTGGACATTCCAACTCATACTTTGAAGAAAAAAGAAGAAGATCCTTTGATTGATTCCTGTTTCCAGCACCAAATTTAAACGATTTCAATTTCCTCCTTCCCAGAGCTGAACAGCACTACCCACATTTGCGCTGCGGGAATTCAAGCTCTCGGTATGAAGACTAACACCATTCCAGACGACAAGATCACTGCCTCATCAGTTTCTGAGACTCATCCTTTGTTTTGCCAACCATACTATGCGCGTCTCGATGAAGGTAAGAACATCAATTGGGAGAAGGGAGAATTACACATTGCATTCACCAACGAGTCCACGCAACACAAGTTCTGGTCAATACATGTATACAAAAAAACTGTTAAAGGTCTGGAACGCGATTGGAAACATTTTGTCTTTATTGGAAGTTGGTTTTCTGGAGTTTTCATCCAGAAATATTGCGCATTAAATTGACGGAAGCGACTAATCCTAATATTTTCCAATAAAAAAATGATTTGAAGTGTTTCTTGGCAGATCTTTTTAAAAACACATATTAACACAGAAAAATACGACTTTACACGGATGTTTCTCTATAATAGCATTTATTTCAAGAAAATTTTCGTTTTCTTATATATTTCGTTCGAAAACACATTCATTCGTTGTTTTTAACACTCTAAAGTTGCTTTTTATACAATCTGCACAATTTGACAGAGTTATGTACTTTTGTTGCTATAAAAAGCATTGCTACGAGGGGTGCCAATCGGCACCCTTCATAAGAAGCCAGCCATCCTATTTATACAAAAAAATGATGTATGTCCACCGTGCAAAGCATGGGGACGAGGGGTGCCAATCGGTACCCTTCATAAGAAGCCAGCCATCCTACTTAGTCGTTAGAGTGACTGCCTGCTGCAGGAAAACATCGAGCCATTCACTTAGCCCGTCACTAACAAGAGTCAGATGTGTAGTAGTGGACACTTGAATTCGGCGGTGACATTAGCTTTGTGCAGTGTGCGGTGTGGCCGAAGGCATCGCTGTCAACTTCCCTGTGTACCTCTTGATGAACGAGACCACTTGTCCTCCTCATAGTCGAGGTGCCAGACTATCCAGCCTCAGAGTGGACCAGAACACCTGTTATTTAAAAGAAGAATTCTGCGTTTAGACTATAGAGGGTTCCATATTTTTGTGTTTCCAGGTTTATTGGAGAAAAAACAGGCAGATATTCTAATTATCACCGCGGTGTCAGCTTTACAGACTTCATTGTTATTATTCCACATTATTCATTAGTCATGAATGTGGTATTCTTAATAAAATCAATCTGATGCCACTTGCCAGCGTCTAAATTTTCCCGACATACAGAATGTGGAAGGGTCAGCTTTCGCTGACTAATACTATTAATGTATGTAATGTTGTATTCCAAGTCGATTCCATCACTGGGTCTATGGTCGTTCCCATAGTGGGGGCATACATACATGTGTATGAGGTCCCTAATTTGTCCCTCCTTTGTGACAAGTTTCCATTTGTGTGTACTTACATATACATTAAATCTTTCCTCACTGGGGATTACGTAACAATCCTTGGCCAACTTATCAAATAGGTAAACTTTACGTTCCAATGGATGGTGCACACATTCTGCAGGCTGCAACCACACACTGACCTACATGTACATCGGAATGTACATGTACATCCCATGGGACAAGCTACTACAGTGTACGTGTATTTGGGCTACTGTACTGTACTATACCGCCATCATTATACACTGGTTGTGATTCCTGTGCCCTGACGTGCATCATATCAGTGCTGTTACAACCTTGATAAGGACTACTGTGTCCTCAATGTTTTTCCTCTCCAGATAGAAAATGTTTAATTTAAAGCTTGGTAAATAACTAGAGCCGCATTAGTAAAACAAAATGAAGATGATGGGGGTTACTTTAGCATCATTTGGTCAACTCCGGTGTTTTACCGTAAAAAAGAAGAAGATAGTTTGTGACTTTGTGTTGTTTAAACTTTAGGAATCTACTATGATGTTTGTTGTATTCCTCCCTTAACTTGTCTGGCCATAGTGCCTTTTAGTGGATTTGTTTAAATGACACATCTTAAACTAGGTCATAATGTCAAAGTAAAAAGTTTTTTGCGGAAGGTGGGAACATTAGTAACTCTGTAATATGTATCCTTATAATGACTTGCTTCAGCTAGTGTCATTGTTGAAGTTGTTTTAGCTAGCATTTGCCTTATGCTAATTGCATAGGGACAGGTTGGGAAAAAGAATCCCCTGTGTCTTATGCTTTTGGAACTAGGCTAGTGACAAGGTAACCTGTGAATGAGCCTCCCACTGTGGTTTTGCGACTACTAAACTCCTGGGTGGTGGTCTGAGTGATAAGCCAGGCTAGCCCAGTGATTTGAGAATGGACCTACCCTCAATCAACATTCTGACCATGCTGGCTGCAGCCATATAGGACACAGTGTGGCTGTGTCTTGTTAAGTTGTTTGATTAAAGTATTATTATAAGGTAACAATACACAATTAGTTGGAACTTTTTATAGGGGTCCAATTATTTGATCCATTGGAGAAATGGTAATTTATTTTCTTTTTACTCCTATCTCCCTCACAAGAGAGAATTGACATGGTGTCACCGCAAACCTATTAGTATTACTATCAGTATTACTATTAGTACTGTACTCTTGCTATTCTCACCATGAAAAACCTTCAAATCTCATTTACCATGCAATTTAAAGGCTGATCGATTGCCATCACCCCCCCCCCCATTACACATGTACGTCTAAATGTGTACCGGTATATATGGACGTACATTTATGTGTGCGTGTACATGTATTGTAAATGTACTGTACATGCACACGTGCTTGTATACATGTACATGTACAGTACATGTATGTATACATGTACATGTACAGTATACATGTACATGTATATGAACAGTTCACATGCACGGTTGCGTAATGACCAATGTTTCCATTCTTGCACACGATGATACGTGCGGGATCTCATCGCAGAACCTATAGACTATACTGTACACGTAGTTACCTGTGACATGTACGTACATGTACTGGCAGTCCTGCCAAATGAACCGATCCTTTGTCACGCTTGATGAAGTGGGGAAGATCGGTTTTGGACTGGTCCATTCCATCTATGATGATGGCCGTCAAGTCTTCAGGTTGTTGCCGGGCTTTCTCTCTCGCCTTCTGGTATTCTTTTCGCTCCTTTCTACGGGACAGAAATAATTTGCACAGGAATGATTATTTGTCTATCAACTTGTTAATGGCGACCACTAGCACACCTTACGTGGTACGTAATTAACTAGCTTCAATTGCTTGATGTAAAGGCTGAAAGAGAAAACATACAGACTGTATATTGAAATAAAGCAGAGTTTGAAATAAACATGAGTTTTGTTGTTGGATGCTCAAGCGCATACATGTTTCCATTGGTCATAACATGTACGCGGTGAAGTTGAACCTTCATGCTCAACTTACTCGACGGTCTTGTTATGCTCGGCCACCATGTCTGTGACATATTTATGCTCATTATCAGTGAGTGCCTTTTTGCTCCTCCTCTCCTTCCCGTTTATGCAAATGGTGCATTCAGTGAACTCAGATCTCTGAAAAACATAAATGAGTCATGGAAATGTTCAGTGAGTTACATACTTCAGCCGTTAATAGATCTTACAAATTAACTACTCTCTAACCCAACACGAGAATGGATTTCACATAAACCACCTGAGAGGGACTTCAATAAATGTATTTATCTTGTATGTCCAACACATGCTCGTGCCCATAAATTGAAGTTGTAGCTTGTAAATTACAGATAATGACTGATATTGATAATAATATTGTATCATGAGACTTGGAGGCCTATTTTGATGGTTTTCATTCTCCATATTTTGTGTTATTGTTTCAACCTGTATTTTGATGCATCCGCAATAAGGCTCAAATGGCAAACGGCATGTGCATGGAAATAAAGATGCATGGGTTTTATCCACTGATATAGAATCAGGAATAAAAATGGTTTGACAATGATCTCACTTGAAAACTCTTATACATGTACACTACATACCTTAGCAATGATGAATTGAGACAGATGGTCTGCCCGTACAGATGTGAAGTGCTCATAGGAAATTGTCTTGGATATTCCTCTGTCATCGAATTCCCTGATCATCCTTTCATAAAGAGACTTTTTTGTATATAGATGAAGGTGGCAAGTGAACTCGTGTCTTGTGAGGCATCCAGTCGCCTATTCGTTCAAACAAATATTGCATCCACGCAATTGCCTCCGTGGTCTTTTCTTGCATGCTTCCTCTGCTGGAGTTCCCATGGTGAATTCTTTGGGTTCACTTTTCATACTCACGTTCGCATCTTAAAAACCTTTTGTATGCAATGCAGTGCGCTATGCTCCATGCCTTATTACAAACAGGTTTCCCTCTTAGAACAAAATTTTTCATAACAGCTGATTTTCCTGTCAGAGTCGTTGTAATGGCACTTTTGTCTCTTATGCTATCAAGTATGTACTGTCTTTGTTCAGTGCCACTTTTGTCTTTGAATGTGATGTCACATAATTCAATGTGGAGTGGTGACAGGGTTTTCAAGCATTCAAGTTTACAGCAGGTTTTTCGCAAACTGTCAAGTGGGTCAATATACGATGTTGGGCGTGGTGTCGTTTTTGAAATCGGAGATATCTCAGCAGGCACTATTTAAATCTCGTTTTTTTGTGGTGTTGACGATGTGCACGACATGTCCTCAAGAAAGCTGCAATCCAATGGTTCCAGGACAGTTCAAAGGTTCGGTGTCTGTTGACTCGTCGCTTAACACCACGTTATCTCAATGTAGAGTGTCCATCCTGATAAAGAATATTTCGGAATAAGATGGGATCAATTTCAACACAATCTTATGAAAGAGGGGAGTCTGACATGTAGGCCTATATTTTGCATCTTGTATATAGGCCTACATATATATATTTTTTTACAATGCAAACATTTAATTCAAGATCCCTATGTCCTCACACCAGTTTCTAGTTATTTTGCTTACCGGTAGTTATTTTAATGACCATACCCATCATTGAAACAGTAAGATGCAATGAATGAAATGTTTGTGCCGTGTAAAGCCACAATAAATTTCGGTAAAAAATCACCAGTCACCCTAACAAGAAATCTGCGTTATTTTCTCAGGCTACACCGAAACCACCTTTAATCTTTGGAAGTCTGAAAAAGCACAATCATATAAATTGTCAAAAATATCATTCCCGGCAAATTTAATTAAAATGTATAATTCATGATGAAATGAACCTACCTATTCATCAGATGATCGATGAATCATCAACAAAATATCGTAATAATGAAGTACAGCTTGATTCTCGTGATGGTCATCATGTGTCGGTTTTGTTAATGTTGAAAGGCTGCTGCTACCAGGCCAATGTTATAATTTCCACCGTCATGTACCAAGAGAAAGTCACCAGTTCAGTGCTATGCAAATCACCATACGTCACTTTTCCGAGGACTTTTTTCACCGTGCACTTCTGTACCATTTCTGAAAATTGTTTAGCGTAAGACTTTGGCTGCTCTTTACTTTCGGGACTTGTAACCGCAAGCATTTACTTTCTTATACATTGATTTACACCAGGCTGACCAACGCTCTGTCTAGAGCTGGAACTGTTTGTGTGCTGACCATAATGGCTCTGATAAGGCCACAGAGTACAGACAGTGCCTGGTCCAGTCCTAAATGGTTCCCTGGGGCGTTGCAACTACAACTGGTGGAGCCACGAGTTGAAACATGACACTTTCGCAGAATGCCAGAGCCTACCAAGGACCTTGGTAGCCTCCATGGTACGGTAGAAACCAAAGTGAACTGTGTGCAACCATTGCAATACACGTACTATACAGTACATGTACATGTACATGGACATGTACAGTATATAGCTGTCACAGGAACATTCTTGTGCAAGAATTGTTACGGAATAATATATGTATTGGTTAAATGAAATAACAGTTATACATCATATACAGGCTACATCATGTAATAACTCTTACATTATTATAAACTAATATATGTAGGTCTACAATCAGTATAGTGACAGTAACACTGTAAAGCATCACTATACCGTGGGGAAAACCTGATGGGCCTGACCAAAATACTGGATTCCCTGCTATATTATTTTATGAAATAGTTGAATGACATCCATTGAGAGTAAATCAAAGTTAGTTCACGGAGAAATGCATTTACTTGTGGGCCAATGTAACCTGGATTCGCTCCAAAAAAAATCTGGACAAATAAACCGATGAAACCTAGGATAAGACATTGTTAGCAAAATAGCAAACATTTGGAATTAAAACAAAAGTCAATCAAAAGCAATACAGAAAACATGAAATCAAAACTCGAACAGAATAAAACAACTAAAAATACAGGCGAGGGAAAACAAGAGGATTTGGGCATAATAATGGTGCATTCTGCTCTTTGCCGAACTCAGTACTACTACTACTACTACTGTACTAGTACTAGTAGTAGTACTATAAATGTAACACTTGATTGTGCTAGGTCGTCTGAGTCCTAGGTCCTGTGTGCTACTCGATATAAAATTTAATGTGTGGCCGGCAGTGTTCCGCTAAATTATTTATGTTATGACTTTGTTGGACGTTTAAGGTGAGAACTACATAAACACTATGGAAAAAAGTGTTACGACCAACGGAAAAAAATACACAGCAAACGATTATACACTTGAACAGATATCACCCTACAAAAAAAATCAAAAAGGGCCTGACGTTCGATCCTAGCACTAGCCGTACATTTCTCAAAGGCAAAGTGAGAAGGACAAACATTATAGACAGTCAGGGGAAGGAAAGCCCTGACACACATGACAGAGGAAGGATAAAAGGGAATGGGAGTGGGATGCAGGTGCACTCAGGCTGAGGGATGGGAGATGAGGGGAAACAAACAAAAGGGCGTGGGGAGGATCAAAGGGACGGAGGGAGGTGGGAGATCAAAGGAGAAAGCTACAGGGAAGATGAAGAAAAGAGGTGTTAATTAGGTGAGGATTAGTCATTCCCTTCCTGAATATTAAGGCCATGAGGTTGTATAGTGGAGACGCTTAATTCAGTTTTGCCCTGCTGAGGCGGACAGCATCTTTCCGATGGCCAAGATATTCTATGCCCTGTACAGACATATGTCAAAAATGGAATGATAAGGGAGATTGAAGTGATGACCCACAGGTGCATCTACTCCCTTGGTGTTGATGGTAGATCTGTGACCATACAGTCGTTTCTTTAGGCTGTTTCTAGTTTCGCCGACATATATTGAATGTTGCAATAAAATAATTATAGTTGAGCACGTATCATTACTATTTCACACTGGTGATCTCTAAGTTGAACTATCCAAGGGCATTAAATGTACTTTCACTTGACCTATATCAAGTTATATAATGACAGGAAATCAGGCACCTATTCAGCAATTTAGATATGATTATATATTGTGCCTCAATTCAAACCGAATATTTTTTTTCAATGAAAGAAGCTTCCTTTCTGTTCCGCGACATGTGGTCACTAATAAACTTCACCAGTCCTTTCACTTTCATGATTATATATAATTTTCATCACGTTCAGGTTTCAATTTAAACAGACAATCACTGCCAATACTCCCTTTATAAACCAATAGCATTCCCCTATGTGAAAAGGATCTTCTGGTGTGATTAAGGATATTAAATCGCATTCATGAATGTATATCAATGTAAAGCACTTAAAGCAGACTAGAACAAGTTGAGGAAATGGCGCCCTCTGTTATCGGTTGATTTGCATATAAATCAGGTGCCTAATATTTAAAATGAAATAAAATGTAAAATAAATATACCAAATATGATTTAAAGGGTAAAAACATGTCATCGGCATTAAAGAAAATACAAAGCACTGATGTAAGACATCAATGAAGCTGTTTGGTGAATTCTAGATTTTTCATGAGCAAGGTCTTTTTCTCTTGGTGAAAACGCATGGCACCCAATAATAACTGATGTGCATTATATCTCTGTTTTTTCATGCTAACTTTAATAGGGGCTTTAAACAATAAATTGAATTGAAGTAGATTTTTTAAAGCTTTGAAGAGGAGTATAATGTTATGATGACTCTCCACTCACACACCTGTCCAATATTACATTGATCAAATATATTTTTGACAAGGTTTTTTTGATAGTTCATTGAAGTTTTGTAAAAATACGATACAAAAACGTTCTAACCTGCTTTCGACATAGCCTAATTGAATAACTAGGCAAACCACCAAAACAATGTGCCACGACTGACATTTCGAATGATCCTATAGCAGTCCTTTTTAAGGGGAAGGCAAAATCTGGCAGAAAAGACAAAGACAAACGTACAGGATGCGTCAGGTCCATGATATTTTTTTTACAATTTTCTTGGTTTTTTTCTCGAAGTAAAGCACCAACCTTCGGATATTGTTGTGGATTGGAAATATTGAAGATCATGAGCGACGAGAAGGATCATGGGTCCATATTCGTGAACATGCCTTTTGCTAAACATGAAACTATCTCTGTAATTGTTTTCGTAAATGGTTTCATCACTTTAACACTAACACTGTTTCCAATGTTTTCCAAACAAGATTACTTGATGATTTTCTGTATGATGCACGAATTGTTTTTAGTTTTTGAAAAGGTAAGTTGATTTAAGAATGGAACTTATTTAGTGTACTTCGAAACTATTTAGCACATTCATCATAATTAATATTACTTCCAAAGTGAATACAGTTTATCTATTCAAAAAGGCATCCTTGTATCAACAGCAGGTTTATTGGAATCACATATCCTGCAGGTAAAAAACCGCTTTTCTTACGTACGAACAACATACAATATTATTCACATACGGCTTGGAATTCGCGGGACAGACCGGTGACCGTGGGCCGGTTTCAAGAGCGAGTGGACGGTAGACCTCATGAAACGCGACACGCTCATGGCTGTGTGGCATATCCTCGTGCATGCGTATGATGTACAGCTGTACAATAATCGTCTTAGTATGGGGGATCAAAAGGGAAGTTATGTTACAACATTTGTGTGTATGCTTGTAGCTTGTATGAAATCTAAAATAGATTCTAAAACGGGAAAAAGGAATTTTGTTTCTGCCAAAATAATAGCATTTTTACTTTAGAAGCGCGTGCACCTTCGGCTACTAATCTCGAAGAAATGTCATAAGCTCTTCGATCATTAACTTATGGTACGTGTTTGTTTACAGAGGTGATGTCAAATTGTCAATCCCAAAACGTGGCCCAAATTTGAAAGTCAGCGTTCTGTTTTGCAGGCAAATTGCACAGAATACAGAGACGTCGAAGACGCGTTCCCTTTTCTGGACAGAACCATCGTCCACTACTGACCTAGTGATCGATTTGACTATAGTATTGACTGATGCACTATAATAATAGTCGAATATCGAAATTGGCTCCTACCTCCATTTTTCGGAGTGTCGGGGATACTACAACTTAGCGTGTTTTCATTCTGTAGACTTATACCTTAATCAATTTTATCCTTAGGATTTGTCATATCGCCACAATTCAGTTTACAAATGGCACAGCGCGATATCAGCCCTTCCATCCCATATGTCTTCAGTTGGCCAGCATTACGCATACACGCATATATCTTGCGTCCACTTTTACCCTGGTCTGCCCTACATATACTGTCCAGAATTATCGCATCCTTTTTCGAACCTTGCATCCCTCTGCCCTGCATTAGTTGTACCGAATTCTCGCATCCCTTTTTCAAAACTCGCATCTGCCCCCCCCCATATAGTTACTGTGCAGAGAATTCTCGCTTTTTTCATCAAAACTCCATTCCTGCACTCACTAAACTGCGATCCAGTACGTGTCGCCATTGAGGGGCGATTGGAGCATATGGCTGTATTTCATTTTCAAAGGCTCGTGATTACTCAGAAATGTGCGAAAAGCCATGGCAACAAATGGTTACATGTGTGTATTTAGCAGCATATTACTATTAGACTCTTCATTGAAGTTTATTTTCAGTTTGAGCTTTTCCCAAAAAGAACCCAGAAGTTGAGAACGATAGACCTCTGAACTGGAAAGCGTATTTCAGACATCATGACAATTTCGTTGTTGGTTACAGCAGTTCAGGTCTTGCATTTTTTAGCTAGTGTCAGTACTAAATGGCATTAAGAGGGATAAGACATTTTCATCATGAGGAGATTTCCCTTCTAAAAAGCCCAACCTTTTCCAAACCAGGATTTGGTTGTTTTCCTTAGAATCAACCCTCTGTAACATAACTGGTTTACTGCTTGAGGCATTTAGCTATCCCAACCGCAGGGATCCCAACCTCAGGGATCCCAACCTCAGGGATCCCAACCTCTCTGGACAAGACAGCTTTGTTTCCTTTTTGCCAGATGAGCTCACTCTAAAGGCCCAGCCAAAAATCTAGATTTCCGTTGTTGGTGCATCAAGATAGTTACATAACCAGACAAAAACATATATGGCATTAAATATTATATTTGTTGGTGTCTTAACCCCAACAAGATAAGTATTCCACAGGCCCACATGTCAGTCAGTCAAGCGATACTTCTCGCAGTCCCAGCTTGTGGTGGGCCAGTTTTGTAAATAAAGTTCTCCCAGAAAATTACTCCTTTGTAATAAGTGAAGACCCCAAATCCTGGCACAGTTTGGGCAGAATACCCGAATAAGCTTACACTTGAGTTTTAGCTTTAAAAGGTTATTCCCGACATGATAAGTTTTTACTCGAGTTATGGATTGTGTGCTACCAGGAAAACATTGAACACAGATTATGTACACGCTCAGTTCGATGGGATACAATCATGTTGTGCAACCGAGTTTCTTCCCTTGTCAGGAAAATTCCAAGATTGTACTACATGCACTAAAAGTATACCCCTATATATACATGTAGTTGTACTTTGCTTGGTCATCCCAAAGGAATGCAGCAACAGGTGGCTCATGTACAGTACATGTATACGCTTTCTGACCTGCAACACACAAGCCAACCTTTGCCCTTTTCTGACCCATGACCTCAAGGCACCGGCGGGAATTGGGGGGCAGCGGAGAAAGTGCCTGGGGGCATGTTTGTCCCTCAACATCTGTTCATTCTTTATACTAATGTGACCATGCAGTCACATTTTGTGATAGTGTACAGTATTGTGGATTGCCCTAGAGTTAGTTAGACCTGGTTTGTTGCTTAGCAACAACCCCCTGCAGTGGGTCTTGGGAACCTGACTGTGGTCAGGGAACAGGGATTAGCCCAGCCCAGTTCACCACCAGCTGTCTGAGTGAGTACATGTACCACACACATCCTCCAGTACCGGGTAGCCCACTACAGTTTCCAGCCTGTAGCTGATTTCTAGATCCATCTCTTATGCTGTAAGTATTAATGCCCCTCCAATTTCTCAGCCAGTGAGTCTAAAAGATAATAGTTTATAATATCTGTATTTATTGTGGTGATTGATATTAAAGCATAAGTGAGCCCACTATCAGGGAAAGGCCATAGCCCATGCTGCTTGGAAGTCTTCTGTTGCACTGTATAGTGCAAGGAAGTGATTCAGGCTAAGAGAAGACTTTTGTGCATTGACTTACTATAGTGTTTATCCACTGGGTCAGAAATATTTGAGATATTGTTTAACCCTATGGTCCAATGACATAACATTTATGAGAACTTTTGATTTCGATTTTTAATAACTTTTGCCCATCCATTGAGAGTGTATGATACTGCGAGTACGAGTGTAATGTGAGTACGAGTGGGTGGACCACCTTGAAACTTCTTTGGTACATGTATATGCATAGTTCAGGGTGCCCTGTTTACTTTTAAGTAATTAGCCTACCAGGTATTGAGATTTCCCAAGGGAATATTTAATGAGGATAGTGTTTACTGGAATTCACCCAGCTGGTATTCCTTGATGAAGGGATCCGAGGAGTGTTTTTTTTAATTTAATCATTTTTTGGAATTATCTGTATGCTCATTAGTGTTTTCTTCTCTTTTCTTGTTATAGACTTACGCGCCAACCCTTTCTATCACTCGTATATACTGGAAAATAAATCCACTGGAAAAGACTCAAAGGCCCCCGTCACAAGCGTCGTGGACAGGATCAAGTGGTTTTTCCAATAAAGAAAGGTTGGCAGTGTGACCAGCTAAGAGGATGGAGGCTCTACAGGAGCAAGTCGCGGCACTAGCGGCCAACTCCGAGAGGGGGACTTCCAGCAGGCCGAAGGCAGAGGACATGCGTCGACTGACCCAAGACATGTCAGATGACGAAGGGGCACAGCTGGTTCTCGACCATCTCACCGGCGGCGCACGGGGGGAGATTCGGCTCTGACCCCCTGCTCAGAGGAGCTCTGCGGAGAGGATCATCGGGCACATCCTCAAGACCTACGCCTGCTATGAAACCCCGTCGACTCGCTGGCAGGTCTTCTACGACCGGCGACAGAGAGGAGGCGGGTCGATCCAGGACTACTCCCTGAACCTGCTGCAACTGCTGCAGAAGGTGGAAGTGGCCTCTAATGAGGACAGCCCACTGCTCCATGACAAGGATGTCATCCTGAACGAGAGGTTCTCGGCAGGCTTGACGCTAAATGCAGGAGAACCCCACCATGGAGTTTGCCGACCTTAGGAATAAGGTGATGTCCTGGGAGTGCCCCCCATCGCCCCCTGCCACAGAAGTCCGCGTGACCCAAAACAAGGCTGACGACACTTGTACCAGCTTGCAGAGGCAGTTGGACGAGCAGGCAGCCCAGCTGAAGGCTACCCAGGAGACGCTCAGCCAGCTGTGTGGCCAGATATGGCGCTGTTCATGTCCGCCCAACCCACACGTCCCCCAAGTTCACCAAGACGAGGCCCACTTATTTGCTGTAACTGCAATGAGGTTGGACACATCGCAAGACGCTGCCCTCATCCACCCAGACCAAGAGGCACAGCTCCACCCGCGGCTCCTGCTCCCCACCAGATGGCAGTTGAGGCTCCTTTAAACGAGCAAAACCTGCCGTTGTAGGGCAACCGGTGGTTTCAACCAAGGAGGTATTAGGCGCGCTCCTTGGTTCAACCAGTGAGTGCCCACCCTATGAACACCTACGTACAGTTAGCAGCACCAAGGTGGAGGTAGGAGGAGTAGACCCAGCCCAGCATTTGCCGGCATCCTCCTCAGACAAGGAGGGCAAGCTATGCAGCGGCCGCTACAAGTGGTTCGATGTCTGCAAAGGTTATGGCTTTGTGACGCCCGACGACAGCAGCGGAGACGATCGAAGTCTATCACTCTACCATTCATATGGACGACTTCAGAAGTCATGGACGACAGCGAGGTTGTACAGTTTGTCTACAAGATCTCTGATAAGGGCCGTAGAGCAGTGATAGTGACGGGACCGAACGGCTGCAAATGCAGAGGGAGGAAACGGAAGAGGAGTAGACATAGCAAAGGGGATAGGGTAAAGGTCTCCACTCCTAAACAGTGTGTGGGTCGTGCGCCCACATTGGAGGTGCACCAGACTGTTGAGAGTACAGCGAGTCCTGCCTGCTCATCGTCCATCCAGGAGACAGAGAAGCCCACTGAGTCACTACTTACAGGATGGCTTGCTTCTTATGAAGGGTGCCGATTGGCACCCCTCGTACCCATGCTTTGTACGGTGGACATATATCGTTTTATTCTGTAAGTAGGGTGGCTGGCTTCTTATGAAGTGTGCCGATTGGCACCCCTCGTACCCATGCTTTGCATGGTGGACATACGTACATGTGCATCGTTTTATTCTGTAAGTAGGGTGGCTGGCTTCTTATGAAGGGTGCCGATTGGCACCCCTCGTACCCATGCTTTGCACGGTGGACATACATCGTTTTATTCTGTAAGTAGGATGGCTGGCTTCTTATGAAGTGTGCCGATTGGCACCCCTCGTACCCATGTTTTGCACGGTGGACATACATCGTTTTATTCTGTAAGTAGGATGGCTGGCTTCTTATGAAGGGTGCCGATTGGCACCCCTCGTAGCAATGCTTTGCACGGTGGACATATATCGTTTTATTCTGTAAGTAGGATGGCTGGCTTCTTATGAAGGGTGCCGATTGGCACCCCTCGTAGCAATGCTTTGCATGGTGGACATATATCGTTTTATTCTGTAAGTAGGATGGCTGGCTTCTTATGAAGGGTGCCGATTGGCACCCCTCGTAGCAATGCTTTGCATGGTGGACATATATCGTTTTATTCTGTAAGTAGGATGGCTGGCTTCTTATGAAGGGTGCCGATTGGCACCCCTCGTAGCAATGCTTTGCATGGTGGACATATATCGTTTTATTCTGTAAGTAGGATGGCTGGCACCCTTATGAAGGGTGCCGATTGGCACCACTCTTACCCATGCTTTGTATAGTGAGTGTGTATCACTTTTTTACCGGTGAAAATGATAAATGTCCTGTAAAACTCAATCGTCCCACAAAAATCAATTTTTATGTGAAATAAATGCATTTTCTTGTGTAAAAAGCAACCAAAGGAGATTTGTGTGATTTTTATGCGTTACAATACGTTTCAGAGCATGTAAATTATTGCAATTCTAATTTTTACGGAGAAAAAAGTAGATAACTAAATGAACGAACCATTTTTGGATAAAATGAACTTTTGTCAAGGAAAAAACTCTAAAATATTGTTCCAAATATTAAGACTTGATTTTTACAAGGTAAAAAATGAGCATCATTTTCAGCAGTTTTCTGCAAATTGTGATTTATATATCAAAAAAATACAGATATGCCGCTTCTTTGCGAGTTAACCTACCGTTTGTGAGTTTTTAACCGTGAAATATTCGTATTTGTTCGATTTTACATTCAGAAAGTCCCTTTTCATAGTAAAAAAATCACTTTAACCAACTTCCAATAAAGACAAAATGTTTCCAATCGCGTTCTGGATAAACGATAACATCTAAAAGAAGACTTAATACAAGTAGGAGTTTGTGTGCGTATGCCACATTTTTATTTAAGTACAGTACCGTTACTTTGAGAAAGGTCCTGCTAGGACGGAAAAGTCACGCCCTTTAACTTTTGAGAGTTATGTATTGCAGGTCATCTTTGTCAGTGAGCACTTTGCAACAGTTAAGAAAAGACGTATTGAGCCGTCTATTGTCAATGATTTCTTCACTTGCATGTGCCGGGACATCAACCAGCATCCCCCTATAGGCTCTAGGCTTATGGGGGGTTTTCAGCATGCGTCAGGAAAAGCAAAAGCAAAAATCGATTGGATACGATTTTAATAGGCAAAAAAGTTATGATTTTGTTGTAATGATTACTGAACCTAATGGGCCTGAGGTGTCGATTATTAGCCTTTCCCCATCAACTGTGTGGGCTCGGTGCATTGGCCTATCCGCTGCATATTTATTAAAGGAATGTTTTTGATATTATCTTTCAGGACGGGCATGGTGCCCGCAGCCAAGTGACGACAATCTGTGGATTCAGGTTGAGTTTACTGCCGAGGTCAACATAACGGGTGTCATCATTCAGGGGGCAGACTGGTCACTGTCCCCAGATCAATGGGTGACACAGTACCAAGTGGCCCACAGCAAGGATGGACAGTCGTGGGCTGACGTTACGGATATCGATGGAACACCAACTAAGGTAGGCAGCAAAGTATCATACTGGTGTCATATTAGTATCATAGAATCATATTGGTATCATAATGTTCCTTGAGAGCATTGAATTCTTTCCCAGTCGTCTGACAACGAACAGAGCGTTGAGTTATAACATTATTTTCAGAGCCATAATTGCACCTCGAAAGAGATGACTTACATGTATGCCTGTATGGTGTCTTTTCCCTCCCTCCTTCAAATTAACATTTAGACAAAAATCACCAAGTATACACGCACTCATATGATTATGACAATGTATTGTCGCTAGTAAGTGAAATCGATTTATCTATGAAGTACACAATGACTCGTATGGTGTATACGCTGAAAACAGCGAGGCAGATAAACGGTTAGGCTTATTCAAATTATAACTGGACTGGTGTTTAATTATAAGAGATACATTAGAATTGTTGATGATGGTTTCTGTTCCTATCTGATTTGACAGTTTGCCGGTAACACCGATGGTCGCAGCCACGTGGAAACTAAATTCGAGACCCCACTGCGTGCCAGGTACATTCGCATTCTGCCCATTTCTTACCACGAACATCCCAGTATGCGTTTTGAGTTGCTTGGTTGCGAATAAGAATTTAAACCAATCGCGGGAATGGCGGGATATAGCTTCATCAATGTCGTCAATTAACGTGATCATTGCATGCATGAGATTACGAAGAAAATGAACATAGTGACACCACATTTTAATCTTAACTTATCGTTTTGGTTGTGAATATGAATATCTAAGTAGGCACATATTAAATTTAATGGATGTTTGTCGAAATTTGTTTGGCCTAGGCCTTTGTGAAAGCTACCGGTGAAAGCTTGGTTTCTTTACTAGAACAATACTCAGAAATCTTATACAGTTAGGCCAATTATTATGCGATCAGGACAGTTTTCCACCATGCGCGCCGGACATACAGGTGATATGGGTGAGTAACTCAGTCCTTTGCGATTTGCGTGAAGACTGAGACGCAGGGCCTTTTCCTTTGGTGACTATCATTTCTTGTAAATAGCTTCGTATGATAACCATTTAAATCAGTCACAATGTGCCATATTTCATTGCACAATAGAAGGAGCGTGGTAAAGGTGATGTATTTTTATCGTCTCTTAATCCAATATATTACTGCACATTCACGATAGTAGGCCTATAGGGCTTAGGTGGAAGAACACGTTATACTAGATGTCTGTGTTCAAATCACATCGAGTTACGACACAGGGCAGTCGTCAAATTTATTTCTGTAGGCCTACATGTACTTTTGGGGAAAGCAATTCGCTATAGAATCTGCTTCAGCCACACCATCCTATTTGTTATTCACAAAACGTATTATGGTTTAAGTGAACAGAAGAAAATCAAGTTTCCCGTAACAGCTACATGGGGACCTCCATCTTGGATTTCTAACCTGGGGGCTAAACAAATACTTTCTTGGTTTCTATATGAAGAAAAACTTGCAAATCTCTACTGCGAATGTGTTACGATCAAGTCGCTATCCTGATTTGGACATGCTATTATTTTAGGTTGCACAGTCAGTCACAAACAAATGCAATTGGTTAAAAGTGTAAAATTCTCTTTACCTGAGGAAGAGGGCAAGCAATTGGGTGTATGACTCTGCTAAAATGTTGAAGGCAGAGGGCGACGTGTGATTGTGCAGTCGCTGGAAGTAAATGTAGTTCCATAATTTGAGTTTACTTTGGCTTAATTTTACACTTTACGCTTGCCGCATTGATCCATTCATCCGTTTTACGGGAACGACAATGACTGGCATTCTGCCGAGTGAATACATCTTGATTCTCCCTTGAGGAACTTCAAAACATGAGAAGGGGGAATATCGAACTGATCATGGCTGTCACAATATTATGCCTTCAAACACTTAGCTGCGTTTATTTCTATCCTTATTATTTCTTACCACATGTGCCTTCACTTTTCTTATGGAATAAATTATTGTAAGTCAGTCCAACTCGGCATCCGTCATTCATGGTTTTTTTTCCTGGGAGTCATTTCGTATTTCAAAATTTTGACTTTCGGCAACAATCATCTCCGAAACTCGTGTCGCTCGCTGTGTACTCTATTAGGCCTAATACCGGTGATTTAAAGGTAAGAAATCAAAATTAAGTCCAGGTTAAATATTGTTATGAAACCCAATGTGTCTATCATTTTTGAGACCAAAAATGATTAATCTAGCTCCAAAACACTATATTTTGGTCCGAAAATTGTGCCCCCCCCCCCACTTTAGAGAGGAACGTACTACGTCACACTGACATACATAATTTGTGGTCAGCCTTGAGGTCGTGCGCTTTGCACTGGCCCTGCATTGTCTCTACTGTCTATTAGCCATAAATACCGCACTGTCACATGCGCAGTAGCGCACTTTATCATCTCAGCATTTCGATCGCCTCGCTCGGCTGCTTTTGGTCTGTATGTGACGTCACATGCTCACAGGGGGAATTATGGGGGACGAGGCGGACATGGACTTTTTTCAATGTTTTGGGGCGAAATTAGGCGCTAACAAAATGTTTACAAATTAATCCTGTATTGATCATATTGTGAACATTACCTAAGACGAGTTTTTAGCTCTTTTTCAAATCCCATTTCTGTAGACCTTTAAATACATTGTAGTCACAATTGCTGCACAACTACAGTGGTGGGAACAAGCAGGAACACAGTGGATGAATCGGGATAACAAGAAAAATCATCGGCAAACTTTAGGTTTGTCTTGCAGTTTACAAAGGCGTTCACAGTCCCTTTGCTGTAAAATGATGTCTATGCCACTGAGTTGTGAAAACAAACATCCTGAATTAATTTCCAGATTAACCTTAGTGTCACTTGTATATTTCTGCCTTTAAGGAAGGTCCTGCTAGGAGAGAAACCTCGGAACGATCAAAATATTTGAGAAATGTCTTTCTTTCGAAACAAAGATGACATTAAGATTTAAAGACCATTATTGAACCTAAAGTCACATTGTATGGTAAAGCACAGTTCGGTTTTTGGTGCGCTTACGCGAGCCAAAATACACTGAAGTGACTGCTGATTTTAGTGCTGTGGGTTTTAGTGCAAGGCGGTCGGTTAAAAAAAACCTGGATCACCAAAGGTACGAATCATGTGAAGAAACTTCCATACACAAGGATACATCTTATGTATGTTTTATTTGGTAAACGAGTCCGTTGGAATGTGATAACAATGACTGGCCATGACACCTTTCTCTGAACACGAACAGTTAATGGCTCTTTTCAGAGCCACACACTCCTGAGATGTGTTACATGGTGTCACCGCAAACCTTCCACTTAAACAAAGGAAACACAAAACTGACTGGGGCATTTCATTGCAAGCAAATTGATGACAATAGCAAATCAATTTGACTGGAAAATGATTTGATCCCGAGGTACCAGCACTCTTCCGATTCACCTATCAGTGCTATACCACCTGAGCTAGGCTGCCCCCGGGAAACATAAGGGGTGGATAGCCGCAGTGGTAGTTAAGTTAAACCAGAGACATGTAGGTACAAATCAAGTCAAATTTGTTTTTGCTATTTTTTTATCCCCCAAAAACAAAAACAAAAGAAACAAAAATAGTTCTCAATATTTACAGTAGGTCTTGGGTCTTTGGTTCCTCCTCAATCAAAAAGCTTCATTAAAAATAATCTTTTTAAAAATCACCAAAAATTTCAACAATTTTCTCAATATCCAAAATGTCCATGGATGGCACATTACTGAGACAAAATGAGATAAAGAACTCAAAACAAAATGAATTCTGAAAACAATAATGTGCACCATGAATTCAAGACCTACTGGAAGCCATTAGACACACTGCCTCACTGGCATCCCCCCACACATTAACAACATGGTTCTGGTGGATCGGTCCCTTCCAGGTTGAAGAATGGGGGAGTGACCTGTTTCCTGTAGGGGATTTCCTGATTGCAAAAGATAATGCAAAATAATGTGAAGCAAGCCTGTCTTCAAAGTAGGCTGATGGTGGACCGGCATGGGTTTGGTTCATTTCAGCTTGAAGCAATCAATCAAGGCACATGGAAGTGATCATGCACATGGTTATGCAAATGTGATACAAGCTCAAATTAAAATCTAGCTGAGCGTGGATTGACAGGAGTCTTGTCTCTTCCAGCTTGAAGAATAGGAGAGTAACCTTAACCTCCTGTCCGAGTTTAGGCAAATGCAGTGCAAGTTCGGTTTTGGATGATGGCGGACTGGCAGGAGTACGGATTCTTTCAGCTTGAAGAAAAGAGGAGCTACCTATTTCCTGTGCATTTATGAAAATAATTACACATGCAAATGATTATGCAATTGGCTATGCAAATTGCTATACAAATGTGAAGCAAACCCAAATCAAAGTCGGCTGACAGAGAATTGGCAGGAGTTTGGTCCGTGAAAGCTTCAAGCGTGAAGTTACACAAAGTGGATGAGTCGGCACTGACTGGTCACTGATCTGTGCTATTGTCAGCTTCATTCAGCCAAAGCCAATATCCACACACTGTCCATTTCGCTGCTCCTTTGCAGTCAAACCCTGTTTAAAGAACGGATAAAGACTGATCCCACTTCCCATCACCGTTTCAGTTGAAAATGGTGTCCGGGTACCTCAAAGGGCATCCTACACGGATTTCAACTTTGTCAACCAAGCATAAGGGAGTTGTGGTCAAGATCTCGTCTTTATTTTTTCGGTAACCTGCCAACAGCCACTTCTAGCAATCATCATTGAATGCCTTTGACACTGATGTCAATTTTAGCTGCAGTTTGGTCAGGCCCTGTGAGCACCATATACATGTTTTGAAGCAATTTGTCTTTTCCTGGCAAGCCGAGATTATCGTTTATCAGATGTGGAGTGTACAGTTTTCTCGGCGACCAGGATCTGAACTTGGGGGACATCGACGTGTGCAGCAAAATCCAACCCATCCACTGTGGGCAGGTGGCCCCTCCCACCTAGCCTAATTGGTGGAAAAGGCCTGCAGGTGCTTGCTTAGGACAGGTCCTAAGGAGGGGATAGACAGCTCTTGGTAGAGGATCCGGGAGGCCCTTGGGTGTATCAGAGGGGTGCCGGTGTGGGAACACTCATCAGCGGAGAATCCAGGGGCTCTGAGACAGCAACCGGGCTGGGCGTATGAGCCTCAATCTTTTTCAGGACGTTGCCGTACAGGTCCCGCACTTCTTGATTATGCTGCAAGGGCAAGGAAAGGATAAGGATTTCCAAGATAAATATTAGAGGCCTGGATGTTCCATCCTGATACCTTTCTCAAAGGCTATCATTCGATCATTTTAACCACTTTGCGCCGGGGGGGGGGGGGGGGGGGGTTTCAGTGCCGATGACTGCCATACTGGGTTTTTTTAACAATGCATCATTTTCAAATCTCGCTAAAACAATTGGAACAATATATTTCTGTGAAAAAAATCGATAAGAGTATACTATGGGTACAAAAGAGTAAAACCTGGCACAATTCGGACGTCGTTGTGGCTTTTGTCAAGAGATTATCAGTTCGAAAAAGGGCCCATTGTGCGTCGTCAATGGAGCGTAACTGACTTGTGTGTGTGTGTGCGTGTATGGTACTGACAATCCCTGACCACAGACTAGCCTCTACTCCAGGCAGTCAAATCTTCGAGTTGGTCGGCCCCAACCGAGCGTACGGATTGTGGTGGAGAATGTGGGTGGACCGTTGGGCTGTGTGGCATGCCAAAACAATGTCCCCTGCGTTCTTTCAGCGGCAGCGTGGTATCCCTCGATCCTCCACAGTAAAGGTCCCACAATTGCACAATTACTGCTGCTAATCTTGCAATTCACGTGGCAACTTTTGTCAAAAAGGGTCTTTGTACTGATTCGCATTGCTTTGTTCTAAGCCGAAAAGAGTCTTTGTTTAAAATGTGGACAATAGCGGTGCCCGGATTCGGAGGGTCCTGTCGCATAGTCAAACCAACGGAGCTCCGATTTTGGAGGTCCCGGGCTCCCGGCACGAAGTGGTTAATATGGAGACAGCTTGCACAGTTGTTGTATCACAATTTAAGTGATTTCAAACATGGGTATACAAACTTGTAGCTTAATTATGGAGAATTTTGATCGTGGTGCAGTCTCACCTCTGCCTTTGGCTTCAGGGTGTCCACCAGCTTGGCTGTTCTCTCAGGGGGCACCTTGGGGAAGACTGCCTCAAGCAGACGCAGTGCGTGGCGGAAGGCGCCCTCTTGAGGCCGACCGGCTGCCAGTAGGAACTCGTCGAAGACCAAGTTGCAAAAGGCCTCAGTGGCAAAGTCTTCGGCCATGCTGGCCAGGTGGACGATAAAGGGGTGCAGGAAGAGATCGGCCAAGGACCCACTGCCCTCGGCCTTGGCCAGCCGGGGCAGTAGCCGGGCAAGGGCCTCACGGTTGCGTTGGCGGGCCACGTGCAGGGCATAGTAGCGCAGCAGGGTGGCGGCGATGGGGTCCCGACGGGCTGACTTGAGGACCTGGCCAGGCATGTCCTTCAGCTTTGGGTCGTCTTCCGTCTCATGAAGGCGCCTGTTGATCAGCCGGATGTAGTCGTCCGCCAGAAGCGACACTAAACTGGGAAGGAACCGTATCACGAGGTCGTTCTCCTGCAATGATAACCACAGTAACTGACGCTCCTTGCAGAGTAAAATCTTGAAAACCTTGAAAACCTGTTTTTTGCTGAAAACCTACAGGAGACTTTGCAGAGCCTGCTGTTCCTGAGAAGCTCTAAACGTACATGTCTATGGATGACTTGTCTTCGTTCATAACGCACATGCGACCTGATTTCTCGATCCTTCCATGCTGCAGTGCTCTGGTACCCACCACACAGCTGTACTAAAGGCACATACCGGTATACGGCAACGTACACCAGCTAAAAGTACGGCCAGCCCATTTGCAGTTTGCAATACACATTGTGTACAGCAAACAAGTTTGGTGGACGATATTTAGGGGCGGATAGCAAATGATTCCATCTTGAAACATTTAGAATAACAACCATTTTGTGGCACGGATAAGTAAAGATGAACTGCTCTATTCTCCTTTCTGCAGTTCTTTCCCCCCAAAAGGTACAGTAAACGTTTTTCCAGTCAAAAACACTTAAAAGTACATCCATACGATCAATACGGACATCGGATTATTTTCAAGGCGATCATTATGCCGCCGTAAATATAGCGTGATGTTTGTCTCCCTTCCCTTTATGAATATTAATCTGAAGACCCATTGGCTCTGGCCAGACATGTTTGATGTCATAAGTAAGCATCCAGATGCTAAAACCTGTCTGGGATAATTATCATCTTTTTTCTATGCATGACAGAGTCACCTTGTGGACAGGATGCGGTGACACCAAGTTTAATCTCTTTTGAGAATGAGTATGAGAGTGAGTATAGCTTTTAAAGTCTTTTTAGTCTCATTATGAGACTAATAAGAGCAATACTCATTCGTAAATGAGACAATACATAGTGTCACAGTAAACTTTCCACATTTTGAAACAAATTGGACATTGTTCAATTGATTTGAAGAAGAAGTCGCTATGAGTGAGTTGGACAGTGCAAAATGTGGATGGAAATAAGATGACAGCATACCATTTTGGGTTCACGGAAAACTTGCTTGTCAATCATGTCCCAGGCACCGAGACCCAATGCCAGCATTCTCAGCAAAAGAAGCAGCACGGCATTTTCCTGTTGGAGAAGAAAGAAAAGACTGAACTACTGCACATTCTCACCCAAGCAAACTCACTGTACATAATTATATCATAGCAGCCAACAGCATGGCATTTTCCTGTTGGAGAAGAAAGAAAAGACTGAACTACTGCACATTCTCACCCAAGCAAACTCACTGTACATAATTATATCATATTATATCATAGCAGCCAGCAGCACGGCATTTTCCTGTTGGAGAAGAAAGAAAAGACTGAACTACTGTACATTCTCACCCAAGCAAACTCACTGTACATAATTATATCATATTATATCATAGCAGCCAGCAGCACGGCATTTTCCTGTTGGAGAAGAAAGAAAAGACTGAACTACTGTACATTCTCACCCAAGCAAACTCACTGTACATAATTATATCATATTATATCATAGCAGCCAGCAGCACGGCATTTTCCTGTTGGAGAAGAAAGAAAAGACTGAACTACTGTACATTCTCACCCAAGCAAACTCACTGTACATAATTATATCATAGCAGCCAGCAGCATGGCATTTTCCTGTTGGAGAAGAAAGAAAAGACTGAACTACTGTACATTCTCACCCAAGCAAACTCACTGTACATAATTATATCATATTATATCATAGCAGCCAGCAGCACGGCATTTTCCTGTTGGAGAAGAAAGAAAAGACTGAACTACTGCACATTCTCACCCAAGCAAACTCACTGTACATAATTATATCATATTATATCATAGCAGCCAGCAGCACGGCATTTTCCTGTTGGAGAAGAAAGAAAAGACTGAACTACTGCACATTCTCACCCAAGCAAACTCACTGTACATAATTATATCATATTATATCATAGCAGCCAACAGCATGGCATTTTCCTGTTGGAGAAGAAAGAAAAGACTGAACTACTGCACATTCTCACCCAAGCAAACTCACTGTACATAATTATATCATAGCAGCCAACAGCATGGCATTTTCCTGTTGGAGAAGAAAGAAAAGACTGAACTACTGCACATTCTCACCCAAGCAAACTCACTGTACATAATTATATCATATTATATCATAGCAGCCAACAGCATGGCATTTTCCTGTTGGAGAAGAAAGAAAAGACTGAACTACTGCACATTCTCACCCAAGCAAACTCACTGTACATAATTATATCATAGCAGCCAACAGCATGGCATTTTCCTGTTGGAGAAGAAAGAAAAGACTGAACTACTGTACATTCTCACCCAAGCAAACTCACTGTACATAATTATATCATATCATATCATAGCAGCCAGCAGCACGGCATTTTCCTGTTGGAGAAGAAAGAAAAGACTGAACTACTGCACATTCTCACCCAAGCAAACTCACTGTACATAATTATATCATAGCAGCCAACAGCATGGCATTTTCCTGTTGGAGAAGAAAGAAAAGACTGAACTACTGTACATTCTCACCCAAGCAAACTCACTGTACATAATTATATCATATCATATCATAGCAGCCAGCAGCACGGCATTTTCCTGTTGGAGAAGAAAGAAAAGACTGAACTACTGCACATTCTCACCCAAGCAAACTCACTGTACATAATTATATCATATTATATCATAGCAGCCAGCAGCACGGCATTTTCCTGTTGGAGAAGAAAGAAAAGACTGAACTACTGCACATTCTCACCCAAGCAAACTCACTGTACATAATTACATCATAGCAGCCATCACCAAACAAATTTGAAGCCACAACGTGACGTTGACTTCCTCAGTCGTCAAGAGGTTAAGACATCCACACTAGATAACAGGGACTGCAGGCCCTGCAGGAATCCTGCTCAAGCTGGCTGGGGTTTTTTTCTTCCAAAGTTGGCAATTAGCATTTTTGGTTGACACACCATTGTAGGGTAACACATTTTACATCTAAAGGCATCCTCAGATATCTCAATGTTGACATTATACAGGGTTTCACTTCAAATCCTTTAATTTAAAGGCCCAATACAACATTGGTAAAGGTCAAAAGATTGCCACAGTTTGTGTGGTTTACCATTAACCATTCAACAAAAGCAATACAGCAAAAGTAGGAAAAGGCAAATAAAAACGTCACGGTTTATGCACCATTCAGTAGTGTAAGAAATAGTTTATTACTCGCTAGCAATAAACTATTTGTCGATGTTTGAGAGAAGATTTCTCGAGAAGTACAGCATCCCAAACTGTAAGATTTCAACATGAGGATTCTATCATGACCATCTACAAACTGTAAAAATTAGAAGGAGATCTATGGACATCGATGATTCCCGATCTTCCCAATGTTGTATTGGGCCTTTAAGCACGCTCTGTGTCTATCATGGGATGACACTCACCCTTGGCAGTTTCTCTGAGTTGAGCAGCTGCTGTAGCACCTTGATGCTGCTGCTAGCCACAGTGTGAATGGAGAAGGGATCACACAGGATCATAGAGAGGTCACTGCAAAGTCAACACAAGCAGAAATGAGACAACATACAAATTGCAACTAATACAAGTTGCAACCCACTTTTTTATTCAGCAGGCTTAAGTCAACTCCGATGTTTCAGCACCTGGGGCCGATTTCACTAAAGCTTTGCGATCATCGCAAACGCCAAAATTGATCCCTAAGTTTGAAATCCATCGCAACTTGGCGATCGGTGTACCGCTAAGTTGTAAAGCGTTAGTGAAATCGGCCCCAGGCCTCGTTTAAATGAGTGTTCAGAGGTGCTACACTACTCACCCAAGAACCTGCTCCTGGCCCCGTCTGACTCCATCGAGGAAACCCTGCAGCTCCCTGGCCCGCTTCTCGTCCACAAAGCGCTCCCGGATGCAGGCATCCAGACACCAGGTGAACTTGTGGCAGGGGTCCTCCGTGCAGATCTCATGCACCTCCAGGTCGTGCAGTGCCATCAGGAGCTCGGCCCGCAGCGTGCAGTAGTGCGGCGTGCGGGTGCGCAGGAAGAGCGTCCGCAGAAACTGCAGCACCATGTCGTAGAGGCGGACGCTGCGGCCCACCATGGTGGCCAGTTGCTGGACTACGGCGCCCTTCCGACGGGCCTTAGGGGTTGCTGCGAAGAAGGAATGAGCATTGGAGGCCTCCCCACCCAGCAGAGCTGCTTCCTTAGTTTTGATATACTCACTCAGGAGCGGCGATACCTCATCACCGAACAATGAGGGATTCTGCTCCCAGATCTGCCGGCGGACCTCGGTGGAGGCAGCCTCATACAGGGCTTTATCCTCCACCACCACGGCCAAGTACTTAGCAGGCACCCGGGGCAGGAGTTTCATGATCTCCATAACCACCGGCTGAACCGAGGACACCCGGACCAACGGGAAGCACTTGGAGAGGAGCTCCTCGACCGTCTTCAGGGCCTTCTTAGTGCCCAGCTCGGCTAGCTGCCGGCACTTTTCCAGCAACCCCTGACGAAGCTCCTCCATGATGGAGCGGTGGAACTCGTAGCGGCGGATGCTGTGGAGGTCCAGCAGGGGTAGGGCGGGTTGCAGCGTGGGGAGCAGGATGCCATTCTCTGCCTGGAAGTCCTCAATGGCCTGCTGTGGGTCTGTGCAGTTGGTTAGTGCCTCACGCAGATGGTCGGGGCCGGCAATTCCTACCTCTTCAAACCCTGACATCTCTCTGGTTTGCAGCACAGTGGTGATGATGATCACTCTCACCTAAGTCTGTATCTTATGAGGATGGAAACCCTAACTTTGTATCGTGAGTTTTTTTTCTGAGGGTTGAGACTACAGAGTATGTGTACTTCCTTCCTTTGTTGCCTAAGGAGATTACAAAAGTCAAAGATGTTTCAGTCAAGAGAAAGCCGCCATCTGAGGGCTGTATGCCTCAGATGTCTGTGTAACTGTAAGACTAAGACTAAGACTAGAGCACGCAAAACCAGAGGTATCAGGTTCAAGTCCTGGTCTAATTTATTATTTTATTTGTCATTTTTCGAAAATGTTTCTGTCAAGCAAGGGGTCAAGTAAGGAAGTCATTAGAATTTACAAAAAACATCATGTTTAAAAATCAGAAAGAGCATTCAATTCACTTGACTGAGGGCTATGGTCACCGCAACAACTTGAACAAGACTGACACTTAGTGAGAGTCAGACGTTCAATTAATTATCGAAAACCACTCGGGGCTTGGTTTAGGAAGAAAGACTCAATCTCAAACTCAAAGAGTTATTGGCAACTTTGAAAAACTAATATATTAATAATCATAATAGTGTAAATGCAATTCCGTATATCTTCATAATTACGTCACTCTGTCATTGACTGAATCATTGAGCATTTGATTTTGAGGCCAAAATTTTCATACCACTCTTCCTTCCTTCACTCCATGCATGTCTTATTCCTCCATGTTCTAACTTCCATGGTACCATGGAGATGGTACTAACATAGGTAGATAGTCAGTAAGAACGGAGTAAGATGACCCATGGAGGAAGCCTTCCTCCATGGGTATGCCATGGATCATGGATGCATGCATGATGGAGGATGGTTACGTGCACACGACTTGCCCAATGCACTGCACGGCATGCGTTTTGCATTGTCTTCACAACACTTCCAAGTTCCCAACCTGCATGTAAAAAGTGATGAATTTCATGCTTTCTGTTTACTGAGTGGGCCCAACTACATACCAAAACTTTCCTCGTGGCCTAGCCGTGACGCTGCTTGGCCTTGCGGGGTCCTTTGAAACCTGTGGCCGGAGCAGGACTCAGTTTGGCCCGCAGCGGTCAGCCATGCGATGTTTTGACGCGAAGATGGCCGCCATGGGCCAATTCGAAATTGCGCATGCGTATTAATACTGAAAACCCTCTGACTGGTTCTCGTTGGTCTTTGTGATGATATTGCTATACGGGTTTCGGAAAACATTGTGTATTTGTAATGTAGCGGGAACCAGTTGTAAAATTACCACAAATGTGGCAAGTTTTCATAAAATAATTGTCTGAATCCTAGAACTTTTCCGTAATACGAACAACGAATTTCAGGAAGAACAGTCCGCTGTCCCATGCATGCACAATAATTCAAGGGGAAAACTATTTTGGGATTGTATTGTAAAGATACACAAACTGCTTGCCTAGATCATGCCTATAGGCTATACAATGGCGGGAAGTTGCTCTCTGCCTCTGCATGGTTTTGAATTAAAAACTCAAGAAAATATTAAGGGTTCAAATGTTTCGATCCCAGCAGGACCTTCCTCTAAAGAGCTTTCAGAAAGTACTTAAGTCGTACTGGGACTTAATTACCGAATATGAGGAATTCAGATCAATTTCAAAGCAAATCGTTTCTTTCATCATATTTTCATTAATGATCTCCACCAGTTAAAACCAACACGGCCCTTTAATCTCAATGCCTTATCATCAGATCATGAGCTCCCCCACCAAGGGTCAACATTTGTTTTACATATGTTTGAACGAGAGAATCTAGTGCTATCAAACTCCTCTCCGTGACATCTGCCTCGTTGGCGCAGTAGGCAGCGCGTCAGTCTCATAATCTGAAGGTCGTGAGTTCGATCCTCACACGGGGCACCAATTTTTTTTCTGCTTTTTATTTTTCTTTCAGTCACATATTCTCATTTACGAAAAAAACATGATGCATTATGGCTTCATAGTCCATTATTTTCTAAATAATTTCCTTGGACTTTATTCGTCTGCTCATCTGAAAATGCAGCTGAGTTTTAACTAAATCAGTAGGAATTTATTCAGATGGTAACATAACATTCTAGGATCACTAATAGTGTGCGGATTATTTTCGCACTTATGAAAATTGTCAGACATCTTATTATGATATGTTACTAGGTATATACCTAAATGTCAGTGACTTTCCTTTTTGGAGAACAAGGGTCCACAAATCACATTATTTAGCTCGGAAGGCCTGGCGAAATTCACTGTGTGCATGAGTGCTTGCAGGCTGGCATTTCTTTGGTAATATCAGTCTTGGAAATTATTCTTTGGGATCAGCAATCTGAGGCAGCTCCCTGGATCAAATTTGACTCAGGCTTCGTTCCGGTCACGCAAAACCCGAAAATAACTGAACGTCATGCGTTGTACTTGTAGATGAATTTTAAGTTTTATCGTTCTCTTCATTGCAGCTGGTATTCAACAAGAAAGTTCGGTCAAACCCCTGTTTTTCAATAAGGATGGAGGAATGTGTTCTTCTTCCGTCATGGAAAAACTAAACAGAAGCCCAATCCGAGCCAAAAACTTGCCTGCTCTTCGTAAAGGGCCGGCGCGGAAACTTTGAGCGATAAACGTGGCGCGAATACATCATGCATGTCTATGATTGATCTATCATTTTCCTTTTATTTGGCTGAGCAAACGTAGTCCCAATTGTTCAACTTTTCAAAAATTGAGGAGTGGTGATATAGGCCTATATGCCTAATTATCGAATATAAAACAGGTTATATAGGTAAATTCGATTAGATAGACAAAGGTCAACAATTTTATCCCACCATTCTTCCACGCAACCAATGGTTTAGTTTAGGTGCCACCCGGGGCGGACCAATTTGAATTAATCGAACGCCAATAAAGACATCTGCCTCGTTGGCGCAGTCGGCAGCGCGTCAGTCTCATAATCTGAAGGTCGTGAGTTCGAGCCTCACACGGGGCACCAATTTTTGTTCTTTCATATAATTATAGTTGCCACAGCCGACCAAATTCACAATGTGGCAAACTGCTGTATCATGACTTTAAAAAAAGAAACCTTGACTTTCCTTTTCAACTGTTAGGCCTGCATGGCTCCGCAGAAATTTAAAATCATGAGGAACCTTCTGGATTTCAATGCTCTAAACAATGTTGCAAACTGCTTACTGACTAAAATTACCAAAATGCAAATCTCAAAATTTAGTGGGCCTTACGTTTCGATCCTAGCAGGACCTTTCTCAAAGTCAGAGTGACAAGAGTTTGAACTTTTGTCAAACTCCCCCCAAAGTTGACCAAGTAATGCTCAGTCAAGATCTCACCGAGTATTACCGCAGACTTCGTCTGACTATCGTGAGTTCTTCTTCGATTCTGGCTCCCGTAAAGAATTAACTTTCCGAGTAAAAAGCACCTATTAAGGCGCCTGACCATTTCAAATCTTTCACAACCTTCACACGCTCTAAAGAAAATCATACTGATGATTGCCAATAATAGTCCGCAACTTAACTTGGATAATTTGCAATACACAATAAAGCCTCACTCTACACTCGGGATTAAACAAGAAAATGACCATTCAAAAGCTACAGGAATATATAAAACATTTGAAGAACTTTATTAACAAACGCAATGATAATATATATTTATGAAGTATGAAGTGATAAATTCGAGTCCGAATACTCTTGCACCTTTATTTCTCAAAAACACCAAGCCAGAGATATTCTGACGCAATTTCTATTTTAGTAGATAACAGCGTGCATGCATTTGTACATAGTTTCAAAGCTTGCTTCAAATTCAAACTGTGTTTGCCTGGCCCACATTTATACTTTTCATTCTTATACAGGCATAAAGTTTCTACCTTGATAACACATACAACTCCACCATTATGTTTCTCTATAGTTGTAAAGCTTTTCAAAGCTTTTTCAATTAGGGCCTATACTACTTGTTGTGATATCAAAACAAACATTGCCTTTGCCATTTCATGGCAGCAAAATAAGATTGATGGAACACATCACGGGAAGAGAAGCTGAAGCAGTGTCTGAAAGAGAGAAACAAGCAAAGAAATCAAAATCAAAATCACACTGATGACAAATCAAACAAATGGAGACAAACTGAAACCTTTTGAACACCTCTGAAAATGAATTAAAAGTAGATAACAAATACAACACTTATTACATTGATATTGAGATTTTTTTCCTGTTCAATAAGAAATTGGAAAGGATTTTTTTTTTGACTGGATCAGGATTTGAACCCGAGGCTCTGGTTTTACAAACCAGCACTCTACCACTGAGGTACCTAGCTCTTTGATAGGGTTCTCTGAGAAATGGAGAGAAATGAATAGGTACAAGAATCCCATGTTTATTTTTTGCAATGGGTCTGTACCATGTGTAGTCTGTAGTATGTGGTTGTGTTCATGAAGACAAGTCTGACATACACACCTCTGTGACTTGGTTGCTGGCCTCCACTAGTCTCTCCATAGGCTCAAAATGATCCATTCCAGATATCACCTCACACACAGCATCAAGACCACCGTCAGAAAGTGCCTGGAAAAGAGATTAAGGTTAGAATGGTACGCAGCATGCCGCCTTATTTACTAGTAAGATGTTGATGTCCCTTTCGAGAAAAATGTAGAAATCAAATAGTGAAATGTATTAGCCGAAGATGTGTTACATGTAATAGTTTATAAATGGACTGGGGTTGTATTCCATGGAGATGAGAAGGCACTTAATGGTTTAGCCATTTTAATGGGCGCCTCTGCCCCTTAAAAGGCAGTTGACAATAGGGAAGCCCTTAAAAAAGCTGGAAAGAAGTGATGGATGAACTCTGGTAGGATAGACCAGAGGTCTATTAAGGTAAAATCCATGTCCGGTCCAAATTTCTTTGCTATTGGTAAAAGCTATTCAGAAGTTCAAAGTAATTGTTTACTTTCCTTTGCTTGCTAGATACATATAAGTGTATGTTGGGTATAGTTTAAAATGTAGTTCTAATCCCAGGTTCAAGTGTGGAACCCACTAGTTCAAGTCCTTGGTCAGTACAATTCTCTTTGCACTTCACTACATAGTTCACTACATAGTTTCAAATCTTCTCTGACTTAAAATACTCGTGTGCTACACCCCCTACCTACATCCCAGGGACCTACTTTTGTGTAATCCTCAGACATCTCCTGGAAGTATTTTGGGTCGTGTTCCCCACACATGTTCACAACTTGGCAGTGGGAGCTCAACTGGGTGGCTCGTTCCAAGTTCTGTGGGGCAATGGGGCTGATTCTGTATGCCTCCTCCCTGTGTAGAAGGAAATGAGAACCCACATAATCCTGGACTTAAAGGATTCAAATCCTGGTAAGGCCTGGTAAGGCAAGGAGGTGTGGGAAGTGTAGAGAGACATGCAGGTCTAGATGAAAACTAATGAAATTAAATATGCATTGGTGTGCAGACTATGGTGGACAAAGGGTATTCATTGAATACCCTTTGAATACCCATATCTATTGGTTGGATGTTTCTCAGAAAATAAATTGCAATAAAGTCTTGCCTGATTATGCAAACCCTGCAAACCCCAATGGCTAGACTCGAGCCCACAATCAACGGCTTTAACAACACAGTTTTCATTTATGAATACAGGATGCACGACCATTAAGCCATGGTCCTCAGCTAAATGACTCTTTACAGAAAATGATGTTTGCAATGCTGCCTCTATACCAGACTGTTGATGAACGAGACAGTAACAGCAAATGCACTTCCACTATACATGGTGGAGAGAGTAAGCCAAGGGTGGTCTGCAGTGACACAATGTGGAAATATACTGCATCTCTTTTGTAAGTATGAGTGGTTCTGAAAGTTTACAATGTGCTGTCTGTCATACTATTACTAGACATACTCAGTTAGATTTAGAGGTTCATTAACGTAGGTCTTGACAAGAGGCCTGACATCAAACACACCCGACAGTAGAAAGGCACCTGCCAAAAAAGGGTAGATTAACGATCACATGTCAGGTGTGCACAATTATTACTAATCAACTCTGTCTGCACACATCTTTTGTAATAACTTACAGAATTCATAGGCACTGTTTATTAGTGGCTATTTCATATTGAAATTACTTAAAATACAAGACCTTTCACACTGAATAGATTGTCATGCTTTTAAGGAATTATGACATGGACATTGCTTTGTGCTAATGCAGCTCTTGTGCACTAACAGTCTGACATTTTGCATTTTGGCAGGTACAAAGGGACCGAGTAAAGTTTCTTAACTGAAAAATATTCCATAGATTGGTGGTGGTACCTAACACCTATTTGTAATTCGACCACTGCCACTCAATAGAATTTCCCATTTTCGAAGTCAGTTGAAGACACAGCAGTGCTGACTTTTGAGTAGTGCTATGATATATTAATGAGAAAAATATGCATACTTAATGTTATAATTATATCATCCACCTTTATTTACCTCTGATGAAGTCTTTGGGCAGCCCATGTTTCTTTGACCAGTCCACAGTCAGAAGCATGGCTGCTAGATGTCCTCCACATGAATGACCACTCACATAGAACCTGTCCAAAAAAGGAGGGACGGTGTACTATTGCTAGGATTTTGGAAAACCAAAACATTGCTAAATGTCACTTCAAGTAGAGAGCAACCAGGACGAAAACAAGACTTGTAGGATCTCAGGGAAGGAGAGAGAGATAAATTGATTGTCTTCTAAGGGCCTTTTCACACTAGACAAATCGCAGATGATTCACACTTGCCAATTTTCAATCCGTGAACCCCGAGATTGGCTTCAACCCGGGTTGAACTCAACCCTGCTCTGGACCAGGGTTGAAATTTTCAGCACGGGTTGAAAACGATAGTGTGAAAAGAACCGGGTTGAGTTTGCCGTGAAATCTCGGGGTTGAATTGCCCAGGGTTTGAATAAGCTCGGTTTGCATAATTCAAGTGTGAAACGATTCCGGGTTGAATAAGGGGTTGAAAAATTCAATGTTCAACCCGAGGGGAGAATTTCTCTGGGTTGAGAGGCTGTAGTGTGAAAAGGCTATATGAAGAGACAACGCAACGACACAATTGTATGACATGCATGAGTCCGTCTCTCTTCCGCCAGCTGAGGGCGCCCTGCAGTAAGGATGTCGTGCACACAAAAGGTCTACTAAAAGGTAAGTTTGAAACTCACCTGGCTTTTGGGAACTTTTGAGCCAGGAACACCACAGCCTGTTCCGCCTCAATGACCATCTGTGGTACGGTACCTTTGAAAAAGAAAAATAGAGTTATGTGGTGATAGTCTTCAAACAAATGTTGATGACTTTTGTTAATAATCCTGTGACAGTGAGGTCAGATGTCCTCTCTGGGTCTACTTATATTGCTGATAGATTTTATACAAAAGGAAGGGAAAATTAGAAATGGAAAAATTAAAAGAATTGCTGAAGGAAATTTGTGATCCCACTTCCCAGGCCTACTAAGAGATGGTGCCCGTTACATGACATCCCTGCAAACATTCTACACTTTGAACCCACCATACAATCCTTTAAATCTCACTCATAATACAGACAATAAACCATTCAAAATTCAAAAACAAAATTCAAACAGAAGAAACAAAATTCAAACGAACAAAACAACAACAAAATGGGAGGGGAGGGAGAAGCAGAGACTGAATACATGCACACACCTTGTGGTGCTATGGTATAACCAACCAAAGCGACAATGGCGCCTTTCCTTGTGGGATGGATTGCAACCAGCCCATGGTCTTCCTTGCTGGAGAACAAAATATTTGTAAAAGAAAAGTCTATTATTATTATTATAATTACACTGAGTATGTCTACTATCAGACCACACTTCTTGGCAGCCAAAAAGGTCTTCTGAGTGCCTAGAATAAACCTGATATATTTTTCTAAAAAGCTTCTTAAATTACTGGGTTTTTTTGCTATGATCTTTCCAAAAGAAAATTGCAAAAGTCAGAGTACCAAGTAGCCTTATGATAGTTGTAGAGACCATTCTGACATGGGCTACTGTTAACAGTGAATTCTTGCTACATTCCATGTTGAAACACATGCATAATGCATGAATGGAATGATAAATCTCGGTCTGCGCATGATTAAACAATTTTAAATATCTCACTATCCAGCCCTTGTGTTAAAAAACTACGGTAAAAGAGGGGAATAATTCTACAATTTAACAATTCTGCAACTGCCTTTGAGAAAGGGTCCTGCAAGGATCGAGACGTCCCACTAAATTTTGAGATGTGAATTCTGCAATTGCAGGAAAAATCATAAATTTAATGTGTACAAAAAAATAATAAATAAATAAGTAAATACATGTGCATCAAAATACTCTTTACATTCTGAAAACAAAAATGCATAAAATGGTAAATGGATTGATTCATCTGATGATCATATCAGACATGGCTCATGCATTTTGCATAAATTTGGAAGGAATTGAGGTTACAACAGTACGGTACCTTAAATGCTGCCAGTAGCCACCATGGAAAAACACAAGAACAGGACTATCTATGTGGAATAAGCAGAAACAAATTGTGAGACAGGAACACTGAATATATGATAGGGAAATTACACTGGTGATCTTTGAGACTAGAGACAAGGACTTCATAGTATACATGTAGGCTAAAGACAAGGGACCAGGTATAAGAGACAATAAAAGGGAGACAAGGGACTTGAATTTCGAGACTATCATTGACTACATACAAGAGCATGGAAACCATACACTAGAGCCTAGAGACTAAAGACAACAGACAAGAGAATGGCGACAACATAGTAATGCCCAAAGACTGTAGACTAGAGCCTGGAGGCTAGAGCCTAGAGATTTCAGACTACAGACTGTAGACTAGGCCGAATCTAGAGACAATAGACTTGATATTTGAGACTGTAGACTACAGTGTGGAGACAAGAAACTAGGAACTAGTTACAACAGACTAGAAACTCAAGTCTAGAGCCTAGAGACTAGATATCAGAGACTAGAAACTTTTGACTACAGACTAGAGACTGCAGACTATAGACAAGAGACTAGAGACTGCAGTGTAGACTAGGGACTACAGTACAAGGCATTGGACGCACTTACAACTGTACTATGTCAAATTAGGGTATCAATGGTTACTAAATGAATATCAACAAATGCCTGAAAGACAGTCAGTAGTAACAGAATAATTTATTAATTTCTCTGGAGACTTAAATTTGATAGACATTTATATAGGACTGCTCTGAATTTTAATTTAGTGTTATGAGTTCATTTGTAAACGCTCCTGTTTAGGAGATTCACAATTAGTTAATTTACATAAATCAGTAAGCAGTACCTTCTTGTTGAATGTCCGGCCAAAAGATATTTATTGTCTGCTTTTTCCCATCACCATACGGTATGTCACATTCGTGGCGAATGCAACTCTGTGCTGCTTCAGATCCTGTAAAATAAAATTGTTTCATTTTAAAAACAAACTAATACCTCTATGAAATACAGTGAATGGGGGCAACAGTATCAATAATGGGACAATATAAAGAGCTATGGGGAAATATTTTAAACCACGGGGCAATAGTATCACCAATGCCGTAATATTATCAACCACACGGCTATAGTACAGTATATAACCAATGTGGATATTTTTTCAGCCAAGAGACAATGACCTATATTGTCAAAAATATTAAACATTGAAGCCAAACGTGTGACGTCACCCAATGGGGCAATATTGGTACCCATGAGGGCAACATTAACACATGTATGTAAAGACCACTATCAACAACCACAGGGGCAACATTCCCATGATTGTAGTTGGGGGCCATAGGTTTAAATGGTTACTGTACTTGCCAATGGTAACTGCGCTGATAAATCTCTCCACGATTTCATCTTGGCTGTAACGATTACTGTAAGCCGACGGAGATACTTGGTGATCACGATCCTGCAACAGACACCAGCAACATCAATCAAAATGCAGTAACTATCTTGCCAGATGTACATATTGCTGAATTTCTAATGAATACTAGCATAGCCCGGTACTACTTTAACTAGCTGGTACTACTATAACTAGCTGGTACTACTATAACTAGATGCATCCACTTTGTGTTTTCCCCAGGCTGCCCCAACCAGGTTTACAAGGATTGGTTATTTGCATCCAAATGAAAGCAGGGCTGTGATCACTGGAGATATACAGCAATTAATGGTTGAATTGCTTCTGACTGGCGACCTAACCCTGGCAAAGACTAGTTGACTTTTACCGAAGGTCACCATCTAAGGGATGGAGTGACAGGTCACTAGTCACAGACCAGATTGAAACTGGCCCTAAATTTGGGCCTGAGTTTTGGCAGGCCAGAATTTCAGTCCACGTAAAGCTGGTTGGCCACAGCCAATGTTATCCATTATAGCTTTTGTCTCTCCCTTGCCCCTTTGGTATGTGACGTGTTGTAAATTGATCAATGGAATGTCAGAATAAAAAAGTAATACGCAGGCAGACACAAACTTGTGTTTAATAAAAAAAACAGAAGCCATGACCAAAAGGTCTGCATAATTATGGAATATTAATGAAGATTATGTCATATTGATATAATTAATTACATGTAACATCCATGGACAATCCAGGACTAGTGCTTGTACTTATTTGTAGAACTTTGTACTCAACATGGCCAGATTTTCGGTTGGCCCCTCGGCGTCTGTCTGATAATTATTAAATTAATTTTAATAACGGCTTGCATCCCTTTTCCTTCCTCCATGCATTATTATTCATTTAATTAATATAGGCGGTAATCGTAACCCTCATCCTCCCGAAGGTTGCAGACCTTCAGCGACCTTCGGGAGGATGAGGGTTACAGCAAATTATATACTGTACTAACTACTCATTACTACTGCCTACCTCCATGCTACTGCTATTGCTGTTGTAGTACTAGTAAGAGGCTCGCCTAGTAATACCTCCTTGCTACTATAAAGTACTATACTATATAGTCCTAGTCCGAGTAACTTGGACCCGACAAGTCACCTTTTTTTATAGAATTTTGAAATTTTGAGATTCGGGTCACCCAAGTTACTCGGACCATGGAGGTAGGAGGTAGGTACCTCCATGCTCGGACTAGTACTAGTGGTAGTACTACTACAGTACTAGTACTTAGTAGTAGTAGTCCTAGTAATAATGATGTACTCGCATCGAGCCATCGACCATCCATGCATGAACCATCCATAGAGCAAGCCGCATGCAACTGATTGCCAGCTTGCAAGGTGCAAGTTGCAGGTTACGTACCTTTTGGGGCAGTTGATCCCACTCTGTTGTCATCCTATCTTACTTTTTGGTCATAGAGGTTATACATGTATGAACTATGAAAGTATTATGTAGTGTCTAGTGATGTACTGATCTGATGTGCTACTAGAACCATCTTCTTATACTACTTTACTAGTACTAGTAGTAGTATGATAGTTGATACTGCAGTCGCCAGGGTGGGAATTGTCAGACCATACACTGAGTGATACAGTAGTCAGTACCACTACCGGTAGTCAGGCGTTGTTGTTGAGCGCGATACGATTGCTTTTGAATCAAGAGAGACTGGTGACCAGTCTAAATGCCTGTCAGATTCACTTAGATTTGCTACCACCCCTCCTGTGTGATTATAATTATTCCTAACTTGATAGATTTTGATGATTTGATTTGATTTGATTTTGATGATTCTTCAATTCATTCTAATGGCCGAAGGCCAAATTGCGGTTAAGTTTACAATTGACTTGAGCGAAGTGTGGCAATAAATAGCTGACATGCACTGGGATGAGAAGTCTAGCTGAACACCACGTGCTGTCGATAACGCACATGGTAACGCACATGGTAACGTACATGTACTGTACATGTACAACTAATAGTGCATGTACCGGCATGTACAGGTACAGTACATGTTTTTTTTTACATGAAACTACGATTGACATTAATTTCGAAATAATGTAACAAATTCGACCACGTCACACACAGACTGCATTTCCAGTATTCATCTGCCATTCTTTTACAAATTCAAGGCCTTTTATAGTCCAACATTACAGTAAACTTAGACATTAAAATAACTTCCTAATGAAGTCTTTGATCATTCCCCCACCAAAACATCAGGGGCTGCCTGGAGAAGAGGAGAAAGTCCTGTTTCTATCAAGGGGCTTTGAGGGAATGGAACCATGTACTGATTTTTTTATTATCATGGGAGGGGCGAGATGTTAGACGATTTTAATCTTTCTGTTTACTTGCTGGAGTGGTCACTATTTTGGTGGTTTTGTGAGGCTGAACTACAGTATTTCCATACCCAAAAAATTGATAGAAACACACAGCTACCCAGTGGATAGATTGTTATAACAGTAAGATTGAGTCAACGTGAGGGTTTGTCACTTCTGGGCATGGTAATTAAACAGAGTACAGATGGCCAAATGGATAGCTCTAGAGTCCCGAATTCGGAGACAGTGGGTGCTTCAGTGTTGGCCCTGCTTCCCCAGCCCCCTGCAATTTAGTTTTACCTTGGCAGCAAACCTCTCAGTTAAGGATAGCCCAGCGCGGCCGCAGAGATGTCGAGGTGGAACCCTGATGAAAAGTACATGTATGTACCGGTACATGTACCTACCCCAGTGTGTGAAATTTGTCCTTGAACAAGGCTTTCAGCATATATTAAATGATTTTTATAACTAACTGCTGACAGATCATAATGCATCAAGTACATAGTTCCTAATTTATGCACAAGGATCCCAGGCAGACATCTCATAATTAAATCAATTTTACAAAATCCCTGGTCAAGTATCAAACCATCTCAACCTTTATTTCATCTGAATAAGATCTTAGCATGATATAGCAAGTATTTTGGGGAATTGTGACAGTCTTCACACTGTCAAGGGCTCATGCTATCCTTAACACCACACGAGGTGAGGTGTCTTTTGCCCCAACCAACCTTTATTCTTGTTTCTGACTGGAAAACAAATTACTGGTATATTCTACTGATCTACTCCAAGGTTTCCCTCAGATTTCCAGGCTCGCAATGAAGATTATCCTAAAGATGGAATTACCGGTATGCCAACTTGATTTACCAGTGATTTTAACAATGCGTTATTCATATAGGGTGCTCATAGTTGGTCCACAGAAGGTACCTCACTGGCCAAACCTGTGTCACGTGTACAGTACACTTGGGCATGTTTGCACAAACTGAATCATCACTTTATGTCTACTATTAAAGATGGTGGCACAATGACATCAGTGTAAGATACCCATAACTGATACAAACTCCATTTGAACAAAAACAAAATAACACACACAGACAGTTTCTTCCAGCTTCTCAAAGTTCTCAATTTTTAATCATCCATTTCTTAGAATTGTGAACGACTCACAACCATGATGCTGAAGTTCATGTATAATATGTTCATGTTCATAATGTTTCAACTGACAAGAAGAAAACATTTGTCTGCTGCCTGCAACTTGATAAGTTTACCGAGTTAGCTCAAAAAGTTAGCACGCTTGATAACATTGCCAATTGTTTCCTGTTTTCCTGCATGGCAGTTACGAAAAGCATTCCAATGCAGATGTGTGGAAAAGGTAGCCTGGTCCTAGGGGTACGAGTGTTGTGCAGATGGCTTCCGGGATGCCCAGCTGGATCGTCTCATAACACAAACACACATTTAACGGTTGGACTTGGCCACACGTTCCAGCTCATCCTTCTTCTTGATGGCATAGGAGTTGGAGGACCCCTGAGAAGATGAAAGAAACCAGTACGAAATTAACATCATCAAACACTGACATGAAACTTAGTTAACTTGGTTTGCCTTTGAGAAAGGTCCTGCAAGGATGAAACACATCAGGCCCTCCAACCTTTGAGATAAAACTTAGTTGTTAAAAAAACAAAAAGTCAAGGAAACTTCCAAAGACTTTTCTGTAGATTATTACTGTGACCTGGTTTCCAACCCAGCCAGGCCCAGCTTGAGGCTTGTAATGCCTTCCCCTGCTATATGCTAAAAGAAGTGACACCTACATTTCCACGAGTGTACTAATTATTTTTACAAACAAGTCAGCAATTATTAATTGGTTTGTGGTGACACCATGTGTATCATCTCTTTTGAGACTGAGTGTGGCTCTGGTCACTTCAACGGTCACGACCACACTTTTGGCAGGAAGGTTTCTCCACGCTTCATCGCTCCTCCAAGCCCTACAAAAAAAAACCTGATGATAGTTGGAATCCAGCAGTCTCCTGACGACGAGCAGAGTACACACTGCTCGAAACGTTGAGTCACCGGCTCTTTTCAGAGCCACACTCAGTCTCAAAAGAGATGATACACATGGTGTCACCGCAAACCAATTAATAAAAATAATTTCCACCATGCAAACCTTCAAGTTTTTTCAAACAAGTCAGCAATAAGTTAAACATGTAATGGGCACCATGAGAGCTTGTCAAGTACCGGTACATTTCTAGAAAGCAATTTCAATGTTTGATTCAAGGTTATCTTATACACGGCAATGTTTACTGGGTAACATACAGGCATCAAAACACACTGCATATAAAAAGGAATACTGAGCATTAAGGCTGTTGTCGTGAGAAAAAATTCTTGTCGACATGTCGCGAGAATTTTATGCCGACTGTCGACATTGTCGCGACAGAGACCCGATTTAGTCAAAAATCTGTAGTCACAATGTCGGATTTTTTTTAGTTAATAAACGAATGGGGCGTGTCAAACCGCCATAGTTGTGAACTTGTGAAATTAGTTCACATGGATAATCTTAATTTCAATAAAATTTCATATTTTAATGGCTTTCGTATTTAAGATTATACACAACAAAATAATTTTTGTGCCGATATTGGGTGTTACAGCCGTAATTTCCTAAACAAAATCATAAAGAAGCGATTGCTCATTGTTTATTCATGACGTCATCGATCGGCGATGCGTGCGTTATCGCTGCAAGAAATAATGAATATTTATGAATTCGCTGCACAGCGGCTGCAGTGGACACATGTACGTACACACAGACACTGTACATGTACAGTACATGGAAGTTGGAGAACCAGATAGTTTCGATGAAAAGAAAAGAAGTCACCATCCGCACCTAGCTAAAGGTAGCCGCGTATTGGGCACCCAAAACCAGCCGCGTATTGGGCCCAAAAACGGAGGAGGCCGCGTATTCAGCCATACATTCAGACAAACCTAGAACGTATGCGGCAAAGGAGGCCTTTTTCCGATGTACATAATGTACTTCCGGTCCGTTTTTTCAACGAAATAAAATCCGCGGCCGCCGGAATTTTGGGCCCAAACATGCGGCTACTTTCAGCTAGGTACCGACCGCGACGCACGTGCGATCTCATTTCTCGATCCTTCCCTCGGACGTCCACGATCTTTCCCGATCTCTGCATTGCACTGGTATCCCGTACGCACGTGTATTAAATGCATGCGATGCAGCAACGTATACCAGCTACTGTACTGCTGTCGACCGGCCATAGAATTGAAACGTGCGCTATACAGTATATACTGTACATCGTAATGGCAAAATGCGTGCGATTTTCTTTGGTCGTGTCGCGACTCGCGATCCCTTCCAACTTCCAATATAATAGTAACTATTATTTTCCGGCGTGGATAAGCACAATTGAAATGCTCAGAACACAATTTTAGGATCTTTTGTTCCCTTTTTATTCCCTTCTTTTTAGAAATTGGCCATTATGACTAGAGGTAGGCTAATGTATTTTATTGTTTTTGTCGCGACAACCGTAAAACCTTGTCGACATGTCGGAATATTTTCTTTGTCGCGACAATGTCGACAAAAGCCTTGTCGACAACAGCCTTACTGAGCATCTCAATATCCCCAAACAAATTATCTTATATTTAGATGGTAGATGGATTTCTTCTCAAAGATTGACTGGAATCAACTGCCTATAAATAGGATCGTGTGACAAGCCCTTCGGGAGAAAGCAAACTACATTTTACCTTGGCAGCGTTGATGAGCTCATCAGCTAAACACTCGGCGATGGTCTTGATGTTTCTGAAGGATGCTTCACGGGCGCCTGTGCACAGAAGCCAGATTGCCTGTATGGTAGTAGAGAAAGAAGTTTCCCTTAGGTTCAGTTTAGCTGTCTAAAGTATTGCCATTGCATACTTCAAACCCACCAAAAGCAAAGGCGAGACAGAGCAGGAACAGGAAGGCATTACGTTTAGTCTGCTTACTTGGAAATGTCCTGTCATTTGTCTGGAAACACACATATATAACATTGATCCAAGTGTCCCATTTTGATTGATTTAAGATACCTTTAGCCCTCTATCCCCCTTTATGATGCCGGATTCTGAGGACGCAAAGGAAAAAATCAAGAGGAAGTGGATAATTTCTCCAGAGAATTGTAACTACATTACTCCACCTCTTTCAAAACTGTCAAAGGTCTCAAATGACCAAAAACTCAGTAAGAACCAAGCTGACATGCAGTGACTGCACAATATACCATTCTGCCTCTTGCCATCTAGTCTAACTCCCCCGAGGATACATACAATGATTTATTTGCGAGGGTGCAGGAATGGAGGCGAGAGAGGTGACAAAACCAGGTCCTCCTGAATCTCTAGACAGTTGCTTTTTAATTAGGCCATATCAGACAAGTTCCAGCTCACTTGAGGACCCTAACTGTCAACTCGCCACAACAGGTATTAAATATGTATGGCAAATTTGACAGTGATGAATGGTACCAATATAAACACTCTTTCCCTAGCCCATACCCTTGATAAAATATTCCCCCTCACATTGAAATTGGTGCCTGTGGCCAAAACATTTTAGGGGTGATATTCTGGCTGCTCGTCATTCTTCAAGAGTGACAATTATCAATTGGTCACAATACTTGACCAATTCCTCCCAGGTGGGAGGGGCTTCCCCAAATAGGCACTATCTTTGCTGAGGTGGGGCACTAATTCTCATTAATGAGAAATAGAACACCTGTTCTGTAACTCATCTACTTGACTCCCACCTTCACATCCATTATTTTCTAACTGACCTGATTGACTCTCCTGAGTGGAGACACGTCCACGGCCTGACGTCGGACAGTGCCAGCGCGTCCGATACGGGTTGAGTCCTCACGAGGTCCGCTGTTGATGATAGCATTGACCAGCACCTGAAGGGGGTTCTGTGGACGAGGGAGAACAAAAAATACAATGATTCACTATTAGGGTCAAAACTAAAAGGACTTCAGTATCCTTCTTAAGAAGCACTATTTATAAAAGCCCTCAGAGAAACATTGGTTTGGCCTCTTCTTGACAAATAATCATCAGTTGGGGAGAGACAGATTAACTACTTCGCGCCGGGAGGTTTTACAGCGCCGATGACCGTCATATGCATCATTTTCAAATATCGCTAAAACAATCGGAACAATATATTTCTGTGAAATAAATCGATACAAGAGAGTAAAACCCGGCACAATTCGGACGTCGTTATGGCTTTTGTCAAGAGATTATCTGTTCGAAAAAGGGCCGATTGTGCGTCGTCAATGGAGCGTAACGGATTTGTGTGTGTGTACGGTACTGTCAATCCCTGACCGCAGACTCCAGCCTCCACTCCAGGCAGTCAAATCTTCAAGTATGGTGGAACAATGTGAGTCCAGACTAAGAAACTGTGCCATAAAACTGATATTGACAAGCACAAATATTGGCTTTGGCCATCCTGTTCTTTTATTACCTGCAATATTTGACACTCCATACTCAACACATCATTGTCTTGCAAAAAATGGCAGCATACCTTATTTATAAATTTCAAATTAACTCTGCTTTGTACTGATGCTCCCCCACACACATGCCAAAGGTTGATTAATGCTACACACTTCTTAAAATGCCACCAGTGCACTTTCAATCTGCAATGTGGTTGGCCATCAAAAAATTACAGAAAAACAAAAAGATTACACTGAAATCAGTTTCTATTTTCAAGACCAGCAGATTGCTCTGGTGGCCTGGCTGGACATCCACAGGAACACACAGTTAGGTGCATGCCTGCCAAACTGATTATGGCCTAGCAGAGACCATTCTAGCAATTGTGAAGGTGTCTTCAACATACTACTCAAGGTCAAGGAAGCACAACCAACATGTTTCTTTAACACCTGATCCATCTAGCTTTGAGCTTTGCTGTGGTGGCTTGGCTGACAACCCAAGAAAGCTAAAAAAAGCTAAGAGCAAGCCCTCACTCATTTGTACCAATCTGAAACCATTCTAGCAACGCTGAAGATCAAGTTGCATTGGACTGCTAGCCAGGGGGTGCTTACCTCTCCAGTCAGCAGGTGGATGATCTCAAAGGCATGCTTGACAATGCGCATGGTCAGCAGCTTCTTGCCGTTGTTACGGCCATGCATCATCATGGAGCTGGTCAGACGCTCCACCACCGGGCACTGGGCCTTGCGGAAGCGCTTGACCTGGTAGCGCTGAGCACTGTGGGGAAGGTACTTGGCAAACTTCTCCTTGACGGCGATGTAATCCTTGAAGGAGGGAGGGAAAAGGGGTCAAGAATCAGTATTCAGCGTGACAAAGAACACACCACACTTTACTTAACAATATATACCAAGTTCTCGTGGGCACAGGGTTGATACATTACACCTTCATCTACAGTGGCCATTGGAGCCTTTATCTCATTTTACTTTTTCATGTCAATTGCATTGCTAGTTATTTTAAGTCTGTTCATAGAGAAATGCACGCTTTAATTTGATTCTCTGTCCTTTGAAAATGGTGCAACGCTACTCCATTGCTGTTTGTTTCATATAGATCTACATTAAGGTCTGGGTCTTGTACTGCTTCCCAGTCCAGATACCACCCTTGGTATTGTGCAAATTGAAAAAAAAAGATTGTATGCATTATTGGGACCTGTGTCCCTCCCTAGACTGTGTACATAGAAGCCAGAAAGGGAATGCCCATTATGTTATGTACGAGTTCTCTGACCTCATACAGCCAAGTGTGTCCTAACAATATCTCACTAAGTACTCCACCTTGGAAAAAAGCTGTGACTTCTTGACCAGTGCAATATTGTTGAGTTTCATGCTTAGAGAGTGAAATGAAAGATGACGTAACCTGTCGACTCAACAAAAATCAAGCGGTGTGTAAAATACATCGCAGTGGCTGTTGTTACGGCAGTCGTCCGTGTGGTTCCCTGACTTCACAGTATTTGTCAGGATGTTTAGCTCTTGGAACCAGACTATCAGCTAATAAGTAATAGACTGGTTCAACCAAGCTGCAATGCTGACGAAATACAATCAAGTCAGGGAACCACACGGACGACTGCCGTAACAACAGCCACTGCGAAAATACATAGGCACCATGACATTAACTTCCGCTTCAAACTTACGGTCAAGCTGATGTCGCTGACCTGGACTTCATCGCAGCTCCAGCGGCCAAACAAGTAGACCTCTGGCACGTCTGCCTCAACAGGCATGACCGTGTTGTCTTCCCAATTCTCAGACATCTTGGTCTGCAGAGTTCTGCTCCACACAAGAGAAACATTTGGAATGAATTTTTGGCAACTTTTCTTCATGTTCAGACCAGGAAAAACTCAATAATCATGAATTTTCCAAAATGGCACCTTGATTTAAGTGTTCAGCCTTGGATTGGAAAAGATAAGAAAATTAAATAGACACAGGGCTTGAGGACATTCAAGGAAACCTGGTGAATTGGGACAAAGAGTAGATGGAGACAAGATGAACAGTCAGGCAAGAATGAAGGACAGAGAATAAAGTCATGGAACATTGATAACAATCATGCTGAAGAATCTTCTCGATCAACCGAGGGAAAATGTCTCCTTTTTACACAATCGTGCCTAAGTAATACAAATGATCAGTATTAGAAGTCTGTGATTCTCACTGACTCCAAAACTGGGTGTGTAGGATGGTGACTGATCAGTCTGATGTGCTGTTTTCGGCGGTATATCTGGGGATTTCTAAAATAAAACTAATGATCTCGCTGTCACTGACGGCTGACCAGACATGAGACTTGTGTCGACTGTGACTGGTGTGATTGTGACTGTGTCAGTGTGTGACATGCAAATTGTATTTAATACTTTCTTCTCTTGTTGTCTTTGTCATTGTGTAGTTTTTAATATTGTCCATGTATTGTAGTTGTATACTTGATAATATTATCTACGATGACACGTTTTAAAGGTCTTAAAAAGAAACCTGAAACAAAATCCAATATTTCACTTTCTAGTGCAATCATAACGTGGTGAATGGGGGCCGCCATATTGAATAATTGCCACCATGGCCACAAACCCAACCCCCCAAAAAAGTAGCTTTTCTACAACCAGCGAACAATTTTGAAGCAAAAAACAAACATATTATGAAAATATAATAAGTGTCTTATAACAAATTATAGAAATGAATGAATTTCATGCATTCAATGTAGTTCAAATCCAATGAAACTGTGCTAGTACGGGAAATCCATTTACTTACTGCCACAATGTGTACGAAAGAGGGCGACAACGGGTTTCAGAGGCTCAGTTCAGGAGCGGGTCAGAGGTCATCAAGCGCTAGTCTTTTACAAGCCGCAAAGAGAGGAACTATCACGACAGCACTTTTCCTCCAGCAAGAATATAAATCTCAAAAGTTAGAGGGCCTGACGTTTCGATTTTGATCGTAGCAGGACCTTTGAACACTGACAAAAAAATAAAATGAGAACTGAAATAATACAATAATACACAGGCCCAGTTATTTTAATATGAACTACACGTGCAGAGAACTTGCTTTGCAGCCTGAGTGTGTGTCACATCGCACATCACACGTCTTGTCTTTAACTTAGTACATGTACAATGTACATCACTACATATATTACTTATGTACATGTACACTGATGTAACTACATGGAGATAGGTATAATTAGTTTGTACATGGTGCATGTACATAATGATGGTAGGATAGCCAGTACTAGTACCACTACCAGTTTCTACTATTTAAGTTTTGAGATTTTTGTATTGCAGGTTATTTAGTTTTAGTCAGTGCGCAGTTTGCAACAGTTTTTGCATTAACTACATGTATTTAAATCGAGAATTTTATTGATCCATCAATCTATCGATCCATACACGCATTGAATATACCTAGTCCGAGCATGGAGGTACCTCCATGGTCCGAGTAACTTGGACCCGACAAGTCCCCTTTTTTTATCGAATTTTGAAATTTGGAGGGTCGGTACAGTCACCCGACCCTCCAAATTTCAAAATTCGATAAAAAAAAGGGTGACTTGTCGGGTCCAAGTTCTCTTCTTATTCCTCCATGCTCAGACTAGAATATACTGTAGTGAGCCCTCTACCTGCTCCGTACTAGCAAGGAGTACCATGGAGGAATAAGAAGAGGAAGTAGTTCTAGTACTAGTACATGTACACGTACAGTGTACATGTACACTAGTTCATGTGTAGTACATGTACACTGTACAAGTGTACATGGTAGTATTGGTACAGTACGTCCGCGGGTTACTTATGCTGTACACATGGCCAAGAACCACCGTGCATTAGATAGGCGTCACAAAACGCGCGGGAATGCTGGTACAAGTTTAGTCCCTGGACTTGTCACGCTGTAGCTCGCTGTGCATGTGCTATACAGTCATGTACTACACAGTGTGCATGTCATAAACACAATCCAGTGAGATCGGAGAAGTCGCTTGGAAGCGGTCATCTGTGTCACATGCACAGTGTGTTGAAGTCAATGGTAAGTCGTTCTGTGTTTATTATTGCATTGTATGACAATTCTCCAATCCTGTTCAACCCCTGTTATTGTTAATTCGTTCATGCTTGAGACGATTCTTTGTTAAACTAAGCGATAACCGAGTGGCATGGGCAATTGGTCATGGCGGTACCATGGAGGGTGTACTGGTAGTACCTAGTGCCTAGTGAGTGGGAGTAGTGCCTTTACTTTAGTGGTACATACTAGTATTACTACATACACACTTCCTCCATTATCATACATGTACCCCTACCCCCAGAACTGTGGGGTTCTACGTCGTCCGCTGCTCTCCCGACCGGAACCCCACAGATAACTAGGCTTTTTTCCCCATAGGCTTCTGTGTAACGTTCACAAGTGCTGTGGCATAGGGATCAGCAGGTTCAGCATAACTCATAAAATAAAATACTGCTTCATTTGGCCCAAGATTTCTAGCAAATGTGGTTTACATACCACGCACCTGTGTGCAACTGTCCATGTGGCGAAAATGTGTCGAATTCCCAAAAAAAATGGGCGAAAACCTCCCGGTTTGGTCGCAAGATCCAAACGGCAGCGCCGCAACTGGCAGCTAGTCTGGTCCCCTGTACGTCTTCGCAGCAAGGCGCTATACCGTACTACAATACACTGACAACTCGAACCCAGTTAACTCGAACCTCCGTTTACCTTGAACGCATACCGTATTCCCATCAAAAGAATAGGCCTATAGATATAACTCAAATGCCGGATAACTTTTCATCTATTCCCCTGGTGTTCTACTTAATATCGAGATTTGACTGTGTATGTACATGTGTATGTAAGCAGATCCTATAGGAAGAGAATGTTATTGTTCAAATCACACCTTACATACCGGTACCGTACGTGTACATTGTATGTAAGATCCATCTATATAGGTTGTCACCAACAGCTTACCCACTCAGGCAGGGTTTTTCAGGATATTTACCAAAAGGCACTAATTTTATACGTCATGGTTATTTAATAGCGCATACATGTACATATGTACATGTATGTATACATGTATTACATGAACGTATACGTGTACACATACGTGTACGTGTAGTGTACACGTAAACGTAACACATGTATGTACATGTTTGGTAAAGTACGTGTCATGTACACGTACACGTACATACATGTGTATACGTGTACTTGTACGTGTACAAGCTGTAACTGTAAGAGCTGTGTACAAGCTGAGCCTTACACGTACGTGTACGTACACGTACAAATGTACGCGTACGTGTACACGTACACATACATACGTGTACATGTACTTTACCACACAATGCAGCTGTACAGTCCTTCATTTTAACTGCCCCTGGACAAAATCAAGCAATGGGTAAAAGGAAAAAAGAAAAACTAATAAAAACATTGCTGGTGAGATGAATAAATTAATATGCGGCAAATTGGATACTTCAACTTGTAGATGTACTGGTACCGGGTACGTACATGTACTGTACACTACATTGTACATGTACTGTATGCTAAACATTACTGAACATGTTTGTACATGTACATATGTACATGTAGTACATGTATGTACATGTACCGGTAATTATTTACAGCACACTTATTTTGTGGAGTGCACTCACTGTAATTTACGCTATGCATTTACACGGTAATGGTTACCGGTACCTGGAAATGGAAGTCCTGACAGAAATTGCTTTTATACATTTGATTGTTCCATCCTACAGTACATGTACCCCACCCTTCCACAAAGGTTATTTACAATTGCAGATACCTGTACATGTAAACGTATACGTGTACAGGTATCTGCAATTGTAAATTACCTTTGTGGAAGTACACGTATACGTACATGGTATGTACACTGTATCACGTACATATGTACATGTATATTGTACATGTGTACTATACACCTGTGCACTAAGTTATAACATGCACTCTCCCCTTACACCACCTTATATGTACTGTACATAGAAATTCACTTGGAACAGGCAAGGCTATAAATCAAAGCTGAGCCTGCACCAAGCCCACCAATTTATAAGAATCTCAGAGACCTGCCTGGATATTATGGAAGGAATCTCTCACAATCCATCTTTCTGTCTGATTCTGTCTCTTCCTCTCTTTATTTGTTTTTCTGTCTCCTTTTCTACTGCTTTGTCTTTTTGTCAGTCTCTGTCTCTCCCACTTCTCTCCCTCTATGTCCCTCATTATTTCTCCACTGCTGTGCCAATCCTGTTTCTCTTCTTTCTACATGTTCATGTGCCTCTCTCCAACTCTGTAATCTCCTCCCTTTTTCTCCCCCTCTATCTGTCTCTGTCCCTCTGTCCCCCTCTTCCTCTCTCTCCCTCATCTCTATCTCTTTTTTCTCTCTGTCTCTTTCTCTCTCACCTTTCTTTTCTCTCTGTCTCTCTGTCTCCTGTCGGTACTTTGTCTGTTTCTGTGTCTCCCCTCTCGCCATCTCTCACTGTTGCTCTTCTCCCTACAGCTCTGTGTGTCTCAGTTACTCTCTCCCTTTCTCCTCTCTCCCTCTGCTTCTCTGTCTCTCTTTCTCTTCTCTCTCCCTCTCTGTCTCTCTTTCTCTCTCTTTTGCTATTCTGTCACTCTCCCTCTCTCTTTTCTCACTCCCCTCCCTCATATCTTAGTTGTGTCTTGCTCCTGGCATTTTCTTCATCTTTGATGAGGATTCAAAGATCCAATCAAGATCGTCTGTTTGCCTACGAGTGTTGGAGTCATTGGATGGATGGATGCAGGCAGGGGCGTACCCAGTGAGACTCCTGCATGTGCTTCATTTCCTCCTGGACTTATCTTATGAGAGGGGGAGGGGGTTAGCAGTCGGAAGCACCTTCCTGCCCAAGCAGAGGTGATGGGGATTAGGGTGCCTGTGGTCAGTTGCGGGAGCTTTTCTTCTTGTCGACCTACATAGCATTTTAATCATTCATGGTTCAGCTGCATCTGCAGGGAGTACAGTACATGTACAGTATATTGTACATGTACCTGTTCAGTAAGATCCTTATTTTATTGTATTTTGTACAATATTGGCCCATCAGGCCAAAGTACTCTACATGTCATGTACATGTACATGCAATTGACAGTTAGAATTGGAGTGAAGAGAAGGGAAGAGGAATTTGTGAACAATCATACTGTACCACAAGTGATTAGTGATTGAGTCATCCTTGCTCTATGATTATACATGTACCAGGTACTTGCACGGTTTTTATTTCAAAGTTTGAACATTTTGCTGGACAAACCACTGTTGGAAAAAAAAATTGTTTTACCACAAGAGGTGTTGTTTTGACTGCTTCTGGAGTCTGGACACGCATTTGTTTGTTTATTTATTGTTTATTATATTGGTAAAAAGTAAAAACCAGGCCAGTTTGGAATGGCCTTCAACTGGTCCAAGACACATTCAACTGTCATTTTATTTTAATTCTGGCTTCTTTACATACACGTACAGTACATGATGTACATGTACGTGTACATGTACATGTACATGTATGTAGGCCTACAGTACGTGTACCATGTACACCTCAGTGCTTCAATTTTCCACTCAGCATCGAACAAGTATGCAATGCTGCACTTTTCAGTTCGTAAATCTCACACACTTAACATCGAGTGGAGAGGCTAAAGTAAAGTAAAACCAGAATGCATGAATTTACATTTCCTTAACCCAAATTTGCACTGTCATTCCCTTGGCTCAAATGACAACATGGTGATGGATCAAGTCAACAAATTTGTGGAATTCTAAACTGGTACATGTACATGGTCATCGTATATTTTATCTGCAATTACAGTGTACTGTACATGTAGAATGTGTACATGTTGTACGCGTGTACACCTCATTCAGTGCAAAATACTGAATTTAAAACAGGCAATTGCTGAGTTAAGCTACAGTGTACCAGCAGTTGATTTCACCAAACCCATTGTAACTTACAATCAATCGCAAGACGATAAGCTATGCACAGAAACCATACAGTGCATCTACAGTGTAACTAACGATGGGTTATCCATCGTATAAAGTTGAGTTACCGGTATGATGCATCGTAAGACCTTGTGAAATCCACCCCTGGTCAGATGAACTGTACATTATGTACATGTACATGTATGTGTACTGTACATGTAGGCGTACATGTAATGTACAGTACATGTACAGTGCATGGCATACATTGTAGGCCTACATGCACATGTACAATGTATATCAAAATCAGTGAATTGATAGGACCCACACATGTTCAATCATGTATCAGGTACCTGTAGTATGGTTATTGATGGCCTGACCATGAGTTTTGTCAAGGTCACTGCAAATAAACCAGCATTGGACCTCAGTCTGTTCAAGGCTTCCAGTTCCAGCTACAGTATCAACCTCACCTGGCTTTCACTTAGGGGAAGGTTGTAAAAATATAGCAGACTATCCAGGATGACCAGTTCTAGGGATAGGCCTACATGTACACGTACTTGTAGCAGGCTCTGAATACACATGTGCATGTACAGTAGTATGATCTTTCTGTCTGCATGTACATGTACACGTGTAGTACATGTAGGTACAGTGCATTTGATATTGCCTTCTGCATAAGATGTACCCGGTACATGTACATGTACAGTACATGTACAATATGTACATGTACCGGGGACATGTAAAGGGCCAAGTTATTAACTTACATGTACGTTGGCAAAAAACAATGTGTGGGTTTGAAATTATGTTTATATTTTAAGTATTATTTTTCTTTTATTAGCAGTTGCCCTGTGGCCAGTTAATGGATGATATTGCCTTGAGTCAATTGAAAGCCATCCCCAACTGGAGTACAGTGTGTATGTAGATGTACATGTACCGTACACGTACATGTACATGTACATGTACATTGTACGGTACATGTACTGTTCACATACTTGTACATGTACACACATGTACATTGTACGGTACATGTACTGTACACTTACACTGTACAGTACGTGTCCAGGTGGAAGAAAAAGTCACTCTGCCTTTTAGAACTTTGTCCTGCTAGAATTGAAAGGTCAGGCCCACTAAATTTTTGGAAGAGAAAGTCCACAAGCAGACTAAACACCACTTTTTATGGTACAGCAGGGTTCCTTCCAGTCAACTTTAAATGAACTAATTTTCCAATTCTATTCTACGTCACGTGTACAGTATGTTCAGTTATTGTGCACCGTAATACATGTACGTGTACTGAACAGTACACGTACATGTACATGTATGTACAGTATGTATATGTACATGTACACAACATGTACTGTATGTACATGTACATTGTACCTACATGTACTGTACAGTATGCCCACTGGTATTAAGAACCTCTCACATGGAAGGAAGTTAATGTCCCTCTCGACCACCTTGCAAAGGTCACTGCATCTCTAGCTTTAGAGGCACCATCAGTCAATGACTTTGGTGATGCCTTGGGTATCTGGATACGTGTACATGTATTTACATGGATGTACATGTAAATCAAGCAGAACCATGCATTATTCATGTAATTTCAGTGCGGGAGGGGGTGACTGAAGGATGTTAATTTATCATTGGCACATGTAGTGGTATAGAGTGGGATGATTTGACACGCTTGCACAGACTTTGTGTGAATTGACTGTAGACCTGCACAAAGGTTATCTTCAGTTTCTGTATCAAATGTATGGTATGCAAATGCATTGTACCCTTCATGATTGTACATTGTGCAGATATATACATGTACGGACATGTAGGCCTACTGTACAAGTAGACTTTAAATGTATTTGTCAAGTACTACTCATGTGCACACAGTATGCACCACAGGGTCTCAGATGTATGCCAAGCTCCAGCCATTGTTTTTCTTTGAGCAGTCGGGCATCGATGCAATTATCCCAAATGGACATTAGTGATATCCATACCCCCATACCCCCTCCTCCTCTTCCTCCTCTCCTCTTCTGCCCTGAGTTAATTTCCCTGTGCTAGAGCAGCCAGACCCACGGTCTGTAATTTGATGCTATGTTGGCAGACAGTAGACTGTTCACGGCATCCCTGCCAGCTCCTTGGAGACATCTTCATCGAGGGAGCACTTTCAAGTCTCAACTATCCTCACCTCTCTGTCTGTCTGTCTGTCTTTCTCTCTGTCTTTCTCTCTCCCCTCTCCCCTCCCTCCTCTCTCATCTCTCCCTCCCTCTCTTTCCCTCTCTCTCCTCTCTTCTCTCCGCTCACTCCTCTCTCACTCTCCCCTCTCTTTCTCTCTCTCACTCCCCTTTCTCTCTCCTTCTCTTTCTCTCTCTCACCCCCCGTCTCTCCATCTTTCTTTCCCTCTCTTTCTCTCTCACTCCCCTCTCTCTCCTCTCTGATCTCTCCCCCCCCCTCTCCCTCCCTCACCCTCCCTCTCTTTCTCGTTCTTTCTCTCTCTTTCTCTCTCTTTCCTGTCCCCTCTTTCCTCTCTCATCTCTCACCTCCCTCTCCCTCCCTCCCCTCCCTCTCTTTCCTTTCCTCTCCTCTGTCCTCTCTCTCATTCTCCCACACTCTCCCCTCTCTTTCTCTCTCACTCTCCCCTCTCTTTCTCTGTCACTCCACCTTTCTCCCTCTCTTTCTCTCTCCCTTTTTCTCTCCATATAGGCTACTGTTGATCTATCTCCCTCTTTCTCTCCCTCCCCTCTCTCCTCCCTCTCATCTCTCCCCTCCCTCTCCCTCCCTCTCCCTACCTCTCCATTCCCCTCCCTCCCTCTCTCCTCTCCTCTCACTCCCCCTCTCCCCTCTCTTTCTCTCTCTCCCTCCCTCCCTCTCTCTCCTCTCCTCTCTCCTCTCTCCCTCATTCTCCCACACTCTCCCTCTCTATCTCTTACTCTCCCACTCTCTTTCTCTCTCACTCTCCCCCTCTCTCTCACTCTACCTTTCTCCCTCTCTTTCTCTCTCCCTCTTTCTCTCCATATACTGTACTGTAGATCTCTCTCCATCTTTCTCTCTCTTTTCCCCTCTCCCCTCTCTCCTCTCTCTATCATCTTTCCCCTCCCTCTCCCTCCTAGGCTCTCCCTTCCTCTCCGTTCATCTCCCTCAGTCCCTCAGTCCCTCTCTCCTCTCCTCTCCCTCACTCTCTCCCTCTCTTTCCTTCTTTCTCTCTCTCTCTCTCTCTCTCTCTCTCTCTCTCTCTCAATCCCATTCTCTCTCTCTCTCAATCCCCGTCTCTCTCTCTCTCTTTCTCTCTCTCTCCCTCCCCCTCTCCCTCTCCCCCTAGGCTTGCTTACTGAATCCTTAATGCATGAACATCACAGTGCTTGGAGTGGGAAGTACGGGTACATGAACTGATCAATGTTGGCATCGTCTAACACCAATAAGCTTCTCCCTTGTAGTTGTTTTGTCTCTCTCCCCAGTTTTCCTGCTAATACTTCAGTGCTTTAGGGCCCATGCTTGTCATGCTTTTCACCGTACGCTCATACATGTAGGTTTCTGAATTCTGATCATCATGGCCTGTGTCTGGCTCAGTCACTGGATGCTTTAGAGCGACACACTAAGGTGTAGGTGTCTATGATGTCTTGCCTCTTGACTTCTTCACTAGACTACTGTCCATCATTTCAACTTCAAGCACTGTCTCAAAAATCACGTTGCTCCTTGAATTTAACTTTTGGAGCTCTGCAAGCTCCTTACTGACTTACATTGTACATGTACACATACACAAATGACCAACATTAGACAACTGAGTCTGTAATCTCCATCTGGCAGTTCCATCCTTGCCGGAAAACTTTCTCAAATGTCTGCCTTTGAGAGGTGTTTGGCAAGGGTCGGAACATCGGCCCCTCATTTTTGTTTTGTTTCATGCTGATGTTCAGAATGTGTGTACATGTACAGAGCCTGTCAATGTCAGTTAACCTTCCTTCTCCCGTCCCCATTGCCTGATTCATTGATGTTTCAAATTGCTAATTGATTATTGTCTTGTACCTCTGGCAGGGTGGATTGCGCAATGTGTAGGGCACATGGGTACCGGTGAAGAATGGTTCGCTGTCGTGGAGGGCTGTGGCACAGGGGGAGGAGAAACTCGGTGTGCAGGCTGACCACTGGACCATGGCCTGGCCCCAGTCACTCCTGAATGTCCAAATCAGAATGGTAAGCCACTCTCCATTTGCTCACATGACTCTCTAGGGCTGTTCACTTTGTCTGGGGTAACTGGATTTGAATCTAAGCACATTTCCTTTAAATTTAGTGGGCCTGGCTTTTTGATCCTAGCAGGACCCTTTTCAAGGTCAGAGGAAGGTCCTGCTAGGATCGAAACATCGTGCACACTATTTTTTTAGATTTGCATTTCGGTAATTTAGTCAGTAAGCAGTTTGCAACATTTTTGTGTATCACCTTTCCTTTAGGCGAGATATGAAGTTAAGCAAACCTATACAGAACCGTCCATCCTTTCCAGCCATCTGTCTGTCTGTTCGGCCGACCATTAAATGTAAAACTTTATTTTCACCTTGGCTGTTGACTTGCATTGACACTAGTGTGACAAACATTCTCATTCCATTTCTTTTACCATGCATCTTTCAAATAACCTCAATAACAGTGTATTACAAATTATGTAGATGTTGGAGGAAGATTTGTGGTGACACCAAAAGAAGTCAGTCGATCTCACTGATGAAAAGGTCCTGGTACAGTTGTACATGTACATGTACATGTAGGATCAAAATGTCAGAGTGAGACCCTCCTATGTTTTATTGTTAAAAGCTGTGGTACATTGGACTGCCCCTACATGTACCTGTACATGAAAAATTCGGTGTGGTTTCTTGCCCTCTCTAAGTGGTGATTTATTTGTGTCCGTTGTCCGGTGTGGTGAGCCTGTCCTGTTGTCACTGTGGTGTGCTGTGGTGTGTTTTCGAATGAGTTTGAGGCCCTTTGCATGTACATGTACGTGTACATGTACTGTACTTCGCACCTGGGACACCCCATTTGTAGTGTTTGTATGTATACTTATCATGTACTCTTATGATTTAAATCACTGATACACATGTACATGTACAGGTGCATGTACATGTACATGTGTACATGTATATTGTTCCAGATTGTTTTAGCCAGTTTGGAAAATTATGCATTGTTAAAAAACACCCATCATCTTGAATGATAACACCCTCAAATATCATACTCAAAGAGAGACAGTCCCCCTCCTCTCCAAGACCAACTTGTGAAGAGTGGCCTAACTACCAGTACCAGATCTGATGTTCCAGTCACCTTTTGTTTTTGTCTATTATGGTCTATTGGTCCCATCTTTAATCCTAACTACCCACCAGTTGTTTCTAGTTCATGACCTGAATCCTGTGCACACAATCCTACAATCCTTCAGTCAAAAGCCCCAAACCTGACAGTCCAATAGTGTTTCCCTGGACCATTGGTACCTACTCTTTTTTGTGATAATGTAGGCCTATATTTTTACTAACATACACGTTGTACCCTCAATCCTACAGAATCATCTTCCATCACATCGGGTCTTGTAACCTGTATCCTGCATTTTCCTACAGTGACAAAAACTCCACATGCCCTCAATCCTGCAAATTCCTACACTAGGACAATAGGATTCTGTAGGTTAATAAGCTTGCCTCCTTCATAAACCTGTCTCCTTCATTGCATCAGAAAAAAGACAGTAGGCACTAAGTAGGCACTAAATGAAGATGCACTCTTTCCAACTGTCGGAAGACACTTGGTGGTGCATGCATCATGCATAGGGATGATCATTATTGTCTGTTGGCCATCCAGAACTGTTTTTCTTTTTGTCTGTGGGAAGAAGGGAGTTGTCCAATGAAAATAAAGTATTACAGCACTGTGCTTGTATGTTTCCATTTACATACATGTACACGAACCAGTACACACCTTTGTAGTCACACCTTTGCTGTTTGTGTCTCTCCAGCCAACCAAAGATCTTTTTTGCGCAGATTTTGGCTGAGCCAAAGGGTATTGTACACATACATGTACGTAGTCTCGTGTAAGAGGGTGATTTGTTTTTCCCAGAGCCAAAACAGGCCAGAAGCTAAGGAGCTTTTTCTTGAAGATGCCTAGAAAGTGGGTTGAGCGTGGGCCCTCCTTCAGCCTTGTTGATCAAGTTATTTTATGTGTAAGTATTATTATCTATTAGTTCCTTACAGTTAGGGCCTACACTCTTTTTTTTCTGGGTGTTCCCATTTACATACACACGAACCAGTACACACCTTTGTAGGCACACCTTTGCTGTTTGTGTCTCTCCAGCCAACCAAAGATCTTTTTTGTGCAGATTTTGGCTGAGCCAAAGGGTATTGTACACATACGTAGTCTCGTGTAAGAGGGTGATTTGTTTTTCCCAGAGCCAAAACAGGCCAGAAGCTAAGGAGCTTTTTCTTGAAGATGCCTAGAAAGTGGGTTGAGCGTGGGCCCTCCTTCAGCCTTGTTGATCAAGTTATTTTATGTGTAAGTATTATTATCTATTAGTTCCTTACAGTTAGGGCCTACACTCTTTTTTTTCTGGGTGTAGTACTGGTACACGTACACAGTAAATGTACATGTACATGTTCATGATGTACATGTACATTTACATGTTCACGATGTACATGTACATGTACATGTACATGTAGGTCCTGTACATGTTCATGTTCATGTGCATGTACTGTACATGTACACAGTACATGTATGGACTATCCAATGAAGAATTGGGCCCACATAACGGGTACGTGTACATGTACATGTACATGTAAAGTACAGTACCTGTACATGTACATGTACATACAGCATACACTAGTTACATGTACATGTACAGTATATACTGCACAGTGTAGTGAGGATCAACATTTGGACAATGATGACCAGACAAGCATGATCTTTCCAATGAAAGGGCAATCCCATGCAAGAAGCGCTTACTGTACATGTAACGCACATTTATGTACGTACATGTACGGTACAATCCTGCAAGCAGTTTGCAACTCTTTAGTAGTACTAGTAGTTGGAAAACTTGTTGAGAAACAGCTGAAGCTTGTGCCATAAGTAGCAAAAGTCTTCTTTTTTGTTTGAGTCAAAGTGGCATTACGTGTACAAAATTGCAATGAAAGTTACCATAGCAATTGGTTGTTTGCAACAAGAATGAAAGGGTGGGTCCCTGGAGGTACATGTACAGTTATTGCTTGTTTGCCCAACTTGCCAGCCTTGCCAGTTTGATGGCTTATACAACTGTCATTTATCCACAGTGCCACTGCTAAAGTTGAACACTGAAAATACTGCTGCACTATTTGCCCTGTCGTTGTGAGGACAGCAGCTCTAGAATTTGAGCTTAGAGAGGATTTCTATGGCACGCTGCCAGTTCTCTCCATGGGCTATCTATGGGGAAACACCTGCCATGGATGAGGCACTGGCCAGCTCCGGATCAGAACAGAAAAGAAAGAAAAGAAAAATGGGCTAGCAAAGACCAAGTAAGGGCAGTGGAGCTTTGCTTCATAGATCGGAAACCTACTGTGCGGAAATGACCAAAAATCAATATGCCAACTTGTCAGCAGCAGTATAGAAATTAATATGTGAGCACAATGAAGGGTAAATTCTTTTTCTTCTTTTTTTAAATTGAAATTGGACACCATTAGCACCTGCCTGGAATTACATTTTTGTTTTCACTGACAATAACTAGGTAGGGACTAGGGACCTACAGTGTACCACTTAACTTACCGTACATGTGTATGGGGTATATGTACAGTACATGCACCCTTACACCTACAGTACTGTACATGTACATGTACATGTACGTGTACAACATGTACATTATTTTTAACATGTAGCCATATTGTAAAGACACTTGCCCATTGTTGGTGTTTTTTAAGTACATGTACCGTACATGTACCCGTATGTACATGTACATGTACATACATGTATGTATACATGTACATATGTATGTACCTGTACACTTTACATGTACATTGTACATGTACAGTGTATGTGATGAAGGTAACAAAATGAAATACTGTACAGTGTACACATGTATTACTGTACACATGTACATGTACATGTACGTGTGGGGACATGGGCTTAATATTAATTTTCACGACAAAACCGTCACCGACTTGTATTCACGTTTAAGTCAACTTTTGTTACACTAGTAGGCCTACATGTACGTGTACATGTTTTAACCTGGAGTATGACTCTGAACAGAGCCAGGAACTCAAACTTTTGGGCAGCTGTGTGTACAATACTCAGCCATCTCCTTAATGCAGTACATTTACTCACCGACCGAAATGTTGATCTACATGTGTATGTACCAGCACTTCTTAGAGCCACATTCCATTTTAAAAGAGATATTTTACACTGTGCTACTGCCACCACAAACCTTCCACTTGGTACTTCAACCATGCAAACTTTAAAATCCTATCCAATATTCCAATTTAAATGAAATGAAATTAAGGCTACAGTACACATGTACATGTACCTGTAGATGATTACCACCACCCCCTTGAGACTAAAAATAATTGGATCCTTGGGAAAAAGTATGGCAGTGCAGGTTGCTGACCCAAGGATTTAAGAGTGTTTGCCTTCTACTTTCAACACAGGTTGACGTATTTAACACATGTACCACAAGTGTTTGCCTAAAAGAAGGCAGCACAAAATCAGCTACATGTACACACTGTACATGTGTACATGGAGGTAGAGGAGGGTACTACTCAGTACTCAGCAGTTGTAATTCTGGGTCAGGAGCTGAGTAGGCAGTGCACCTTGGACCCTGTGTCATCCTGAGCTTACAACCCTTTGGGGAGGCAAGGATAATGGCATGATTGAATTATGAAGCAAAGCGGTTGGCTATGGTGGAGAATGATGGCAGTTTACATGTGCAGTGTACGCTGTATCACTCACCAGAGATTTTCAATCATGTCAATGGGAGAGAGGGAAAAAGAGAGGAAGGGAGGTTAATACATTAACCATTCCTCAAATTGAATTATCCCTCAACAGTTTTCCAGACAACTTGACCACCTTACAGTATGCTTCTGCTAACAAACGTTAAGCCAACAACCTCTTGCTGCTTGTCCTTGACATTATATGGGATTTGCAGCACCTCCTACTGTCCTACACATGTGAAAATTGGTCTGTGAAATGCCTCGATATGACCATGCCAGTTGACCTGGATGGCATGGGAAGGTCTGAGAGGCCAGGGGGTCATTGGGCATTGTGGTTTATCGAGCAGCCATAAAGAAACTCGGGCCCTGTAATTTTTGAGATTTATGCATTGCTGGTCATTTTAGTTAGTGAACAGTTTGCAACAGTTTTTGTACTGGTATTTAACTTCACATACATACGTGTACAGGTGGTATTGTTTGTGTGAATCTAGACAGTGGAATGTGGAAAATGATTTTTGTGTCTTATTTTTTCTTCTTCTTTTTCTTCTTTTTTTTCTTTCTCTTTTGGGGGGGGGTTGATTTTTGTGCAGGGGAGGTGCCATATGAAGGTCAAGTCCATCTTTGTGTTTTGGATGCTCATCATTGTCGGTGGCTGGATGATGTACCTCAGCTACGGAGGACCAGAGGTGTGCCGGGGGGAGGCCACAAGGGAGTTCATCGTGAGTAAACAACATACAGTACACGTGTATCTCACGGGATACGTTTTTGTTTTGTATTTTAAGATTTCTTCAAAGAGGGTTTGCCCTATTTGATGTTATAAGCACAGGGTGCTCTGTGCATTGCCAGATTGCCTGCTGAAAGAATTCAGGTCAGACAGGATTCGAACCTGTGACTCTTGCTTTCTAGGGCAGATATCTTAAGATTCAAAACTGAAGAAAACAACAGCTCCTGAGGCAAGTATATGAAACCTCTGCATTTTCAGGTTTGGTCATACGTATACATGTACATGTACATGTACAGGTACCGCACTCGACAATTGATGAAGGCACACTCATGTACTTGATATACAGTGTGTACATAGTCATAGGTCTACTGTACCTGTAAAACTGCATCTTGTCGGGGTTTGTGTGGTAAGGCCAGGCCATAGACAGACATTGAGTATGGCTGTATGAACAGCCCTTGCATGTAATCGTTAGTGTCCAATTATCAGGGCGAGGAAACACAACCGTGCTGCAAAGACATTGTGAAATAGGCGGAAGCTGCATAGAGCTGCCCGATAATTTGCCTCCGTAAAGAACACCTTAGATGACGACCATTAAAAATGCATGCCAGCGTTCACCCTCGGCTGGGTTCTGATGGAGTGATCTGGGCCCAATTGTGTCTTAGCATCTAACGCATGACACCTACATGAGTACATTGTTTTGACACAAGAGGATGCTCAGGAGTCAGGACGGCATTTTGTACTATTACAGAGAATATACATGTACTGTGCACATGATCTTGTGAAAATTGACATTCTACTGTTCAGCAGGAGAGTGTGCATGGAGTTGGCAGGTTTATTTTCCATCGAAAGTATTCTTACCGGGGCACATGTACTGTGCGGTTCATACAGATAGAGAATTGACAAAGACTGTGGATTCATGCAAAGAATGGGTGAAGCAAAGCTGAGCCAATTCTTGTACTAATCTGCAGCTCCCACTCTATTCCCTGTCTTAAACCTTCAAATGCAACAAAAGGCTTTTCAACTAAAATGCCCCATTTTGCACATACATGTACATGTACATGTACTGTACATGTGTACTGTAGCTGAGTTATGGTTAGAGCTCAGGATTTTCTCTGCATCCAGCATCCTTGCACTTAGTATTAAAACCACACGGACTGGTACATGTATATATACCGTAACTGCCTTCGGTATGTATGTACATGTAGCATTACAGACCTTTGTACAGGGGTTATGAATTAATTTGTACTCTAACACTCTTTGTGTGGAGAATACACTGCATGATTCAGTCAAAGGGTGTATGGGACTGGGTGTACCGGTACAAGATTGTGCTTGGGTGATTCAAAGTGCGGAAACCTTCCGATAAACATCGTAATTCTTAAGCATTTGATCATGCGTCACATTTTGGCTTGGAGATGTACATTGTGTACTGCATGTGAAAATCTTACCCTTCTTCTAAAAGCAAGACTCAACTTTGCCTGCAACCATCCATTGGACCCTTAAAAGGTTTGAATTGGAGCTCTCACCAGAAGTACCGGTACATGTACTGTATACATGTATGTACAAAATTTGTACATGTACATGTACATGTACATGTACACTGTACATGTACATGTATGTACGTGAGCACAGATGTGCTCTGTCTCGCAATCACTCTTCGAGTATATGTGAAAATCCAACCAAAATTGGGTCTGCAATTAACGGCCTCTCGTCTTGCAAGGCCTGAAATATTGAAGAGTCATTGAACCTCCACTACTACTGTACATGTTCATGTACAATACATATATGCAACTTGAAAGGAAATACTGTACATGTACATGTATGGCGGAGGAACGATTGAAGCCCAAATTGTTGGGATTGTGCTGACATGTGATAATTGCAGACTGTGTGAGTGATATCGGGGGGAGACGCGACACCGTATCTCCCATCCCTCCTCAGATGCCAAATCAGGCATCATCCAAGCAAGGACTACAGATGTACATGTTCACATAAACTGCACTGTACCGTACCGTACATGTGCATGTGTATGTGGGCTATTGTACATCTGAGGTGTTCGTCCTCGTCGTATCAATAGACAGAGGAATTTGAAACTGGACAATGGTTTGGGAATCAATTCAGGTAGCTGCAAACAGTGCTGCTGTGCTGTTAATTTTATTTATCAGTGACAACAACAGTAGTGACTATGGATACAGCGCTGCAGTCACAATTGTAAAAAAAACCAGCAGAATAAAGAAACATCAAAATGAACAATAACAAAATGACAAAACAACATTTTAAACATCTAATATACAGTGTACATAACTACAGAAACAAACAAATGTGTAAGATATTTAAGAAACTGCTGTTATACTTTAAACTAAAATGATAATTTAGGGATTAGGGATGTCCTCATACTGTACATTCTAGGACCATGTTCACATCTTTTCTCTATCTCTTTAGCTTCAACTTCAAGTCAGGACCCATGTGGCACGGTGGTTGTGCATACACTTTACACACATCAGTCTGGAGAGTGTAATTAAGAACTTGTACACGTATCAAAGAGTAGCTTTGGGGGTCTTTGCACCTCCAGTAGGTTTTCCCATGCGACCGATAGCCTGCTGGTCTTCATACATGAAGACATGTATTATTCACTCCTGCATCACACACAGTCTTGAAGCAGGGCTCCTGGGCATCTTCAGCATACCGTAGACATCCGTGAAGATTCCTGGCATCCATTGTAGGACTTTCATTCATTTTATTCTCCCTTCCCCATGATGTGCATTCGGTTTAGAAATACTAAACCTGGACAAGCAGAAATGCCCTATTTGTTGTGCTTACATTAATACAAGCATTTTAACTTTATTCTATTACCTCCTGCATTGGACGAACCATTCATTGCTCCTATCTACACTAGGGCCCGACATTCCCCATTGCCCTGTAGGACTGTACCCTTCTTGTTTTTCTTTCTTGTTCTCGTCAGCCAATCTGAAGATAGCAGGAGCATTGTTCATGGCATTTGCAGTTATGCTTTTTGATTTTGAGCTCACACAGAACTGACAGAAGGTTAACTCACTTAAGAGTTATGCAAAAAATAGGTGAGGTGAAACCATGCCTATTCAATTATTATTATTACGCAGCTCCCAGTCTACTCTTGACTGCGTGGACTTTCTTACCTGGTACCTTTTATTTAAAGCAGTGAAAATGAATAAACATACGGTACATTGTACATGGACACTAATAATTACGGTCTCATCTTGGGGAATATATTCTTCATACACATATTTTGTACATTTACAAATCAAAGCAAGGAAATGAGCTTCATATCTCACTGAACGTCATCCTGTTTTTGTTTTTCTGCCACTTCCTTATGTTCTTTTCATTTCTGATAGCATGACCATGTCTTACATGTAAATTGAATTGAAGTTCATTTGATTTGTAGTGATTTCAATATTTCAATCTAATCAACGGTTGCATATTTGATTGGGAAGAAGAGATTAATTACATTTAACCTTTCAGTGGAGTACTGTGAGGAGTAGAGTAAATTGTACTACCATTGTACTGTACATGCACATCTTTTTACATACAGTACATTACATGTATATTGTACATCACAAGTACTGCAGTAGTTTTCACAAAACTCATCATAACTTACATACGTGTACTCGTACTGTACATGTACTGTACATGTATGATAAATTGAAAGACAATGAACAATGCACAGAAACCATACTTGCTGCCTGCCTGCTTCACAACATATGATGGCTTATCTATCGTAAGTTGAGATATGATGCATTGTATGGCTTTTTGAAATCCACCCATCTACATGTACTGGTAAATTAATCATTTTATAATTCATGTACACATAGTGAAGGGTTTGGGCCATATGGTATTGCTGCAGTGAGAATACCGGTACCTACAGTACTTTGGATAAAAACACTTACGTGTACCACTACATGTAAACAGTATAGCATTGTTACTACACAATGCATAATACTATACACCTGTTTTGTAATGGATTGGTTCATTATAATTTATTATAGTCATTGATTACTGGTACTGTACTTAGGCCTGGCATGCCATATCTTGTACTGATACTGTACATGTACCAGTACATGTACACGTACATGTACATGTACATATGCATACATGTACTGGTCATTTACACCAAAGCTTACAGCCCATGCAGTTTAGACATCCACATTTCTTCTTTCAAGCATCATTCCATTGCAGTGTCAAAATCAGGGGGGGGGGGTGTTGATGGGGCAGTCATTTCACACCTGCCCTTTATTTTCAGTGTCCAAGGCAATTGAGCCAATCTGCATACATGCATGTCCAGACTCCAGAGAAAGGAAACGGATCAGGCATCTGTCAGCATTTGGATCAGTATCAAAATTGGGCAGTCGTGTTGGATAATTTGTGGCAATTTCGATTTACCATATCTGATGCATTCTCGTGCACCATTCTCCAAAAGTAAACGGCAAAGTGGCACAGCAATGTTGCAAACTGCTTGCCGACTTTAGAATGGCTATTCACTCATGAATCATGAATCATTGGGGGCACCGTCTGTCCTGCATTTACAACAGGAGCTTGCTGAATTGCATGAATTAAATAAAGGGACAGAGGAACCTTAAGGTCAAATTTGCACTTGGTGCTTATGTTTGGCTCAGTGACATGGAATACTTCCCTCCTTTTTCTGAAAAATACTGTACAGGCTGCACTCCAACCCAGCAGTCAACCAAACAACAAGCAAGGAAGCCTTGAGGCATACAGGCACAGACAGGAGCTGATGGTCCCCACAATCAAACAGGCAGTCAAAACAATCCAGTAGTAAACAAAGCAAGCAATCAGCAAACAAGCAGACTGTCAAGCGAACAAGGAAAGCAGTCAAGCAATCCAATAAGCAATCATGCAAACAAAAGACGAAGCAAGTAATCAATCAAAAATCAAACAAACATAACAAGCTGCAAGCAGTCAAGCAAGCAAACAAACAACTGAACAAGCTAGCAATGAAACAGGGAAATGAGCAAGCAATCATTCAATCATGTGAACAAGCAAACAAAACAAGCTGTTACCCTACCAAGCAAGCAGATGTGTGAGCAAACAAAGAATCGATCAATCACTAGGGCCATTCACACTGACAGTAATCAATTTTATTTTATTTTGGGCTCGTGTTCACACATTTGTTCATCACAATTGTGATGCAAAACATCATGATCCGAAAGTAGCATGGTGTCTGTGTTTTTGAAGGTGGCCCATGCAGGGAGACATACTGTAAACAAGCATAGCACTTCCTGTCACAGTCAGAGCATGGAGGTAGAGGAGCATGGTCAAAGCTGGTAACTCAACAGCTAGTATAAACTCAAGGTTTCGGGCAGTGTGTACACACTGGCTGAAACCTTGAGTTACCAGCTTTTTTCACAGTTTCAGAGCCACACACTCCACCTAAGAAGCAATGTGTTACATGATGTCACCATAAAACTGCCACTTAGTACACGTACAACAAAATGTTCTGCCACCAAACCTTCAAGTTTTATCTACACTGTACATCTAGGAAAGTGATAAAATGTACACTGCGGTACTGACATTCAAAGTTTTCTTTCACAGTTCTACATACTGTACATTACATACATGCATATGTTTACTGTCTGTTTATAGCAACCTGATGATTTAGGGGGGAAAATGTTCTGGAAATCCAGTGGCAGTACAGCAGTACCTGGTGCAAAAATGGTCTGCAGTACAGCAGCCCACTTGGATGCATTGTTGAAGGCATTCTGTCCAGACTCCAGACCTCATAGGGTTTCAGCCTCAAGTTGCAGTGGCAATGTTAAATGTGCATGGACATTGCATGCTGTACAATAGAGGGGGCTTGCTCAAGAGGCATGGAAAGGAAGGCTTGGAGCATCAAGAGGAAATCTGGCACTACGGCAACGGGCTGTTTCCATGGTAATGGGAGATCGGATCGGAAATGGCAAAAATTTCTGTCGAGTGCCAGGCAGGATTACCCTTGTGCATCGACTGCAAGATAATTTTTTATTCTATCCTTGATTTGCACAAGTATGTACATGTAATCTAGGTCAGTAATAATTGATTTGATTTGAGCAATTGAATAGGATGCTAATTTATCACCATCATCAGTCCACAATACACATGTGTAAATCAATACTCTGCTGGCATTGTGTGCAACTGTCACCCACTCTGTGCATTTTGGAAAAAAACCTGCTTAGACACAAGCTGCCACTGAATGCATACGTACGTGTTAAGTACATGTGCATGTACATCAGATGGGATTCAATCCAATTCATGTACATATGCTGAGCTGTAATACTGTCAACACTGCAATAGACTGCATGATGTTTCTATGAGGACATGTGTGTCTGATTACCAACGGTCCTAATCCATGAATGTACAGGTGGTACATGTACATATACCGGTACATGTAGGTCCACCGTAGTTTAATTTAGTTTAATATACATGTACTAAGCCACAGAGTATAAGCCTTAGCACTCCAAAATATTCCAGATACATGTACGATTCAATTCAGGCTTTAATTTGTCTGTCAACAAACTTTCAAATTGTTCTCTGTCTGTGCATCAAGAGAAACCACTGCCAATATTATAAGAGAATCAGATACTGTAGGCCTATTTCTTACCCCGCCTGCAGGCTGCACCTTCAAAATGCATGTACTTTAGGACTGAAAACAGAAAAAAAGGGAATTTTCCAACAAACAGTCCATAGATATACAGTTACATGAACGTATATGATATTTACATAATTACATGTATGATTTACATTTTCCCCTCTTGTATACATTGACAGGTCTACAGCCACACTCCTTGCAGCTGTGAGAATGAAATCAATATAATGTGACAAAACGAACAACCATACACCTGTATGTTGAAATTGCCTAAATGTATAAATTGCCTAAATGTATAGGCTACTGTACACATGTTGTGAGTCATACAATGTAGTTCTACAGGATAGACAGTGGGTGTACATGTACCTTGAAACAAGAATTTTACCGCTGTAGAGAAAGAACAGATTCCTGAAAATCTGAAGAGCTGAAAAACCATGCAGCTAAGACTGTTTACCCCATGGTACATGCAGTTATCACAAGTGTGATTAACAATCTCATTAGCTTTTCCACTGTGAAGCGTAGTGAAAAAGCCTTACTTTTTGTTCAGATTATTTTCCCCTACTTCTTCTTCTGCTTCAACTGAAAAGTCCATAGACAAAGCACTATTGGTGTTCTGCACAAATTATCTTGCAAACGACAAAAAATATATTTGTGCCAAACTTGGCCAATAAAAACCTCTATTGCCCTGTCGTGCATGGGATGTCTTTTTCATTTTTGATTTCTTTTACATGTACGTGTATCTCTGGGGTAACCTGATGATTGTATGTTTACAGTATGTTATGTTACATTGTACAATGTACCATGTACATGTACAGTGTACATGTACAATGTAGATAAGACTACCGGTAATGTTTGCATGGTGAAATCACAATGTGGAAAAGTTTGCTGTATCACTGCAAACTGTCTTTTTTTAAGATACTTAAGATACTTTTTAAGATATCCAGTAGTCATTCATAACTGAGTTTCTTTTATTGTGTGATGTTCAGCATTGTTCTTGTCTGCTATTTCTATGAAGTCTTGTTTTACCTTTTGATGAGTCATTCCTGAACATTTTTGTCTCTCTGTGTTTGCAGTGTGACAACTACAACCAGGGCATCATTGCAGGCTCTATGTGCGAGCAGTTTTGTCAATCGTCCACCATCACCTTGGATACTTGTCTATCCCAGGATGCATATTACCAGGTATGGATGCCAATACATGTACAGTACGTGTGCCCCAAAACTACCCCCCCCCAACAAAAAAAAAAACAACAACAACAACAACAACAACATCAGGGGAAGCAACCACATTTCCACATTCCCCCATACTGTTATACGGTATCATGTCAGGTCACTCCCGTAGCTAAAAGCCGTTGGGGCACAGTGTTGAGTGTCTTCCTCCAATTCTTTCTATCTTGAGCTGCCCTCACGCATTCCACCACTGTTTGTTAGGAGGGACTGATGTTTCAAACCTAGCATGACCTTTCTAAAAGACAGTAAGGTCCTGCTAAGATCGAAACGTCAGACCCTCCTAATTTATTTTTTTTGTATTTTGGTCATTTCATATTAATTTTAAGCAGTTTGCAATATTTTTGCATATCACTCCAATCATTATTTTGTTCGTTCATTCTTCCGTTCATTTTCCTGCCTATTCATTCATTCTTTCCTTTGTTCATTTGTCAATTTTATTTGTTTGTTCATCGTTCATTTGTTTGTTAATTCATGTGTTCAAGTGATATACAAAAATTGTGCAAACTGCTCACTGACTAAAATTACCAAAATGCAAATCTCAAAATGTTGTGGGCCTGACGTTTTGATCCTAGCAGGACCTTTCTCAAAGGCAGAGTGTTAAAACAAACTCTGCCTTTGAGAAAGGTCCTGCTAGGATCAAAACGTCAGGCCCACTAAATTTGGAGACATTCATGTGTTCATTAGTTCAATCATTCTTCTATCCGTCTGTCTATCCATAAAGTCTTACATCAGCTTAAACTTCAGGTCATCTCACCCCGTCTTTCCCATCTGGAAAAACTGGGGGCTTGTACCCTTATTTCGATGCCTTAGCCCCTGTATTACAATGCACTGCAGACAAGTAAACCATGCCTGGAAGCATTGAGGATATGCACAGTACCGTATGTACATGTACATACATATCAGAGGTTGTGGAAGATTAAGAGGCTGAAAGGGTTAACAAATTCAAAGCTGAGGAAGATTAATGTACTTCTAAGCTTCCTAGCCGGACTCTGTAAGTTGTAACTCGCATTCCCTTACGCCTAGGGTACTCCCCAGCTAAGTAAGTGCCATCAGTCAGTGATTGGGAAGGGGCCAAGTGATTTAGTTTCATATGCATTAGTGGCTTGACTGGCTTCAGGAGTGATAAACTGGCCCGTGGCACTTGGAACGATTAATTGGTCGCTGTGTGAGATTAATTTCGCTGCCGATGGGGTGTGCTGGGTGTTTTTTATATGCACATACCGGTACTAGGGTACATTTACATGTAGGTCTTTTTCTTGCAATCTAGTCACACATCCAAGCGCAATAGATGTCAGTCTGAGTGCATATTTTGTGTGCATATGTACATGTACATGTACAATGTATGTGCAGTTATGCATTATTAGTGTGCTCGTCTTTAAATAATAATGTGGCTGTGATTGTATTGTTGCATACTACAATGTACATGTACTGTACGTTGTATATACATACATACATGTATAATAGGTTATATGTAATAGGTTATACAATGTAGGTTATATGTGTACCAACATGGGCGTGCACAATTAGTCCCCTTTCCACTTCACTGACTTCAGGAGTCTGGACTTTTTCTTTTTTCTTTACAAATGTACACGTGTACATGTACATGTACAGTACATGTACATGCTGTCAACTGCGCTACATGTACAATGTACATGTATACACATAATGTACATGTACATGTACACATCTGCATATGTGCACAGACTTCAGAATCCTCCCAGTGCACATGCTTTTTCTTTTGTAACTTAGGTACACGTCTAGTATCACCAGGCGTCAACACTAATAAATGTCCCATAGGGCGCACACAGCCAGTTAAATCCAAAGGAGAAATGTTTTAAACTCCATATGCAAATGAATACTGACACCAAGTCAGGGTAACTCAATGGCTTTTTGGCTTTAGAATGTTGTCAAGGCAAATTATCATGACTTTTCTATCTGAAGCTGCCTCACATTTATTAGGAATACTTGCACTGTATGCATATTGCTTCTAATTTGGTTTTATTCTTATCGTGCTATTTTGTCCTGCAATGAAATAAAAGTGGACCCTATTTGAAGATTTATTATTAAGGCAGGTTGTAGATTAGTTGTATATTCAAATTGGAATTCACTGTTTGTTGTACTGCATTATGTACAATGTACAGTACATGTACAGTACTTGTACATGTACATAAATGCTTTGAAATACATGTAACTGTGAATAGTAAGACATGAACAGTTATACATGTACCTGTACTGTAAATAACATGTACAACTGTACATGTACCTGTGTTCATTTTGTAGCTTTTTTTTTAATCTGTTCATGTCAGTTTACATGTACATGTACATGCACCTGTAAGAAAGATCCTGCTACAATGTAGGATGGAAACATTGTTGGCATACTTTTTCACAAATTGGTACATTGCTTGAATGCTTGAATTTCCAAAGAGTGCTGTATTCCATGCACAGCAGTAAAAACAAATATCTCACTCCCGAATCTGTGTTTAGTAATATAAAGGTATATACAGATATTTGCTAGCATGTGTGATACATGTAGGTGCATGATATATTGCACAGTGCCGAACATTTCACAGTTTTCTGTACACTAGGATTTTTCTGAACCAGCCACTAGGGACATGTATATATTATGTGAATGGGTTTCACACTTGATGAAATCCCTGTGGATTTCTCAAAATTAATTCCCTGGAGAATTTGGTTGATTTGGTAGTGTGAACGTCGGTGGGTTTTACCTACCCCGCCTTTTTGCATCCATTTGGGATTGATTGCCAGTGTGAAACGACATAATCCCGGGAAATAGTGTCCCCGGGAGTTACCAAATGGGTCCAGTGTGAACGGTTGCGGGGGTGTTGGTGGGATAAAAAATCCAAGGGATTTTCCCGAGGATTTATTCCCCGGGGATTGGCTCTGTAGTGTGCAAGGGCTTAAGCTGAACTTGGTTGAAAAAGAGACAAGATCAGGACAGAGTCTATGTCTGTGCGAATGTGCACTGCCACCATACATGTACGCCGTAACCACTTCCTTGATATTGGTGAATTTGATCTAAACAACTTCCCTAATGGCCCTGAATGGCGGGAGATTGTTTTCAGGGCAAATATTAATAAAGGGTCCGCCTTAGGACTCTACTTCATGTGTAGTAGTAACCTTGCATTTATCTCATAGCCCCATAGTGTGTACTTTAAAGTGTGTAAAATGATTGCTAATCAGGGAAATCAATAGCAGTGCAGTACTGTAAGTACATGTACTGTGGATGTGCAGGCACATAATTAATGACAGGACTGGAATTTGAACCCAGGCATCTGGTTAATGCACTGTAACTGCATTGACTTGAAACCACCTTAGCTATCCTTAGTTTGGGCCTCCCCAAATATTTACTCAATTATTCATGAAACCAACAGCAGTTGAGTTAACAGACACTTACATGATTCAATCAAAGACATTCAAGATATAAAAAAAATCACTAATTGAAATTATATCATCCTTCTCCTTCTCTTCTCTCCTTTTCCTTCCCTTCTCCTCCTCCTCCTCCTCCTCCTCCTCCTCCTCCTCCTCCTCCCCCTCCTCCTCCTCCTCCTCCCCCTCCTCCTCCTCATTCTCCTTCTCCTTCTCCTTCTTCCCTTTCTCCTCCTCATTCTCCTCCTCCTCATTCTCCTCATTCTCCTCCTCCTCCTACACCTTCTCCTCCCCCTCCTACACCTTCTCCTCCTTCTGCTTCTGCTTCTCCTCCTCCATTTCCTTCTTCTCCTCATTCTCCATCTCCTCCTCCTCTTTCTGGTCCTCCTTATTCTCCTTCTTCTCCTTTTTCTTCTTCTCCTCCGTGCACTCGCACTTCACATTTCACTTGCATTTCACACTTCTGTGATACCATCTGCTGATGCTTATCGCATCCTGCCCTTGGGCTAGACAGAGCTTAAACTTTAGATAATGGGGGCGACTGCAGAGGAAGAAGAAAAGATTACGACTGTGCTTAGTGCTGCCGTGAAATTCTCTTACAGACATAACTTATCGCATGTTCCTTGATCAAGATATACCTCTGTAGGTATATCCCGCATCCCCTTTCCCCCTTTCCTTTATGTTTGTCTGGAAGTCAGTAAAACACACATGTTCACTTAAATATCAATTTTGACTAAAATTTACTTACATTCTCCTCATTTGTTTGATTCCTTTGCTGTATTGTGGAACGTCGCTATATAACGAACACCAATATATTGAACATTCGGCTATATCGAACATGCCCTTTGGCTCCCGATTTTTTGTGTACAACATCTAATAGGTGTCTGCAACTGCTATAGCGAACGACCACTATACCGAACAATTTTCACGGATCCCGGGATGTTTGTTATATTATAGCGATGTTCCACTGTATATGATATCTCTGTTCCATTTTCCATTTCTTCTCTTCTTCTTTTTTCATGATTTTGTTTTTTACTGGAAGGGTAAAGCCAATGTCTTTTATAGCCAGCATAGGTTTGAGGTGACAGGCTGCCTGCATGTACTACTGTAGTACAAGTCCAATTGGAAGAGATTTGAGCAATCAGGCCAGTAATTGAAATATGTACAGATACCTGTACTGGCACCTGTACTAATAGTAATACTGTGTCCATGGACCTGGCATACTCAGAAGCCCTTGCATTCTTTTGATTCCATTCCACCTCCCAATCAGAATAAGGATAATGAAAAAATGATCCTCGTACAGACGTACACTGTATCTTTGAGTTTTCCTTATCCTTTTTTTTTTATGAGGTCTGAGCTCATGTTGGCCTGCTATGGGCATGTTCGCTTGATTTACAACAGCCGTCGCCTAGGAGATGAATTATCACCTCCCGACCTGGCCCTTTGAAGAATTATTCTGGAGCCGACGCTGGCCTTGCCAATTTTTTTCCCTCCAGTTTCCCGGTAATCTTCAGAGAAGGCTGGGAAGGGGGAGGAATTTGTGAGAAAAGAGAGAGGCAGAAAAAGGGATACACAGGGCTGGTTGTTGACTATGTCGATGATAATCCTGCAATCATGGCATTCGGAAAGGAAATATAATGGATTTTTGTGGTTCACGTCTTGAATGAAATCATACTTGAGTGAATCCAAAGGGTTTGCAGTGTCACAGAACTGCTGTAGCAAAAATTAAGTGATATCCAGACATTAAGGTAAATCTGTACTACCTGGTAAATGGGTTGTTCTCTTAATGAAACGTTGTGTCCGCAGACAAGAACAAATAGAAAGGGAGGGAGGTAATAAGATATGGATGATCGGGAGGAAAGCTGGTTGGCACGCCTAGATGATATCAAAGGGGAAAGGGTCTAGGGATGGCACAAAGAAGGGAAAATCAAAGGGAGTAGTGAAGGAAGTTAACAGAAAAGCATTATTGATAAAGGGTACGGTAATTGGAATTAATGCATCGTCTTCTTCATTCCAATTCATCATTACAATGCTAAAATGCTGCAGTACCACGCTGTATACACGTATGTACATATGCAGACCTTTCACACTGCTGTACACGGAATGAACCCCTGTGTGCATGCAAGAGGAATTATACATTTAGTATCCACAACTACATGTACGTATAATATTACAGCTAATGCATGTAGATGATCTGGTTTGGGTTCATATAATGTTTCCTGCATTGCTGTGTTCCAAAATGGCTTTATGACGGTACAGCGAAGCAGGGCTGCAGAAACTGAATTCTCACATTTTATATATCATGCTTTTCATTCAATGGAGGTTTACGAGGGTACACTGAAGCGGCCACCGAAACGGAGGAGGAACATGGACGAGCCGCTGTACATCAAGCAGAACATGATGCCTCAGGTGGTGCACTACGACAAGCCATCCCTGGGCAGCTCCATGGAGGACTTCCGCATCATGCTGCTGGCCTACCTGAAGACACACCTGGGTGAGGCCATCAACCTGGACCCCATCCAGGCCCACATCCTGGAGAAGGCCGACAGCAACCACGACGGCAAGGTCTCGCTGCCCGAGGCCCGCTCCATGTGGGCCCTGCTGAGGGAGAAGGACTTTCTGATGATGATGGTGCTGGGTGACACCGACTACGTGCCCCGGCTGCTGGGCTACTGCGGTAACCTCTACATCATGGAGGGAGTGCAGTCCTACCGGCTCTACGGGATGGAGTTCCCGCCACTCTTAGACTACCTGCTTCCCAGCACTGTCAATCGGTTCTTCCAGCAGCGGATTGCGCCTCCGTGGACGGACCGGGCCCACATTGTCGTTGGCCTGCTGGAGTTTGTCGAGGAGATCCTCGACGGGCCTTTGGGCGACCTGTACATGTGCCATGTGAGTGAGCTGGGGATCGGCTACACGTCCTACAGCGATGTCAAGATCCTGAGTGTGGAAGGTGTGCTGACAGAGGAGGTCGTCGAGACCAGTCTAGGGGAGCGGGCCTGTCAGACCAGCGAGGACTGCTCCCTTGGGCCCAACTGCCGCTCCCTCTGTAGAGCCGATACAGGCCGGTGTTCAGGCAAGCCACTGCAACCCAATCTGCAGCGGGTCTGCCAGATGCTCAGCGGCTACCTCATGAATGGCTCCCCGTCAGAGATCCAGCCCCGGCTGGCCAAGTTGCTGGACACGTGCCGCCGTCTGGAGTACAGCAATCACAACATGCACATGGACCACTCACTGGTCCTCAACGACCTCAAATCACTCCTCTGGAGTCAGGTCTCACACCTCAAGAAATTTTCCAAAACGTCGCGGCCTTAAAACTCACACAAACAGACACACACAAAAATAACCCCTGAACACTTTGAGAAAGAGGTGTCAGAGTTACCTTCCATAGATGTGTTAGATGCCAAAAGGTTGCCAAGAAAAGACTGCAATTTTTCTTTTCCAGTTGGAGACTCTTCCTTTTTTGGTTTTAATCTTGGGGTCGATTTGGTATGTAATCAAGAGATAGTGGGAAACTCAGGAAGATAGCCAACAGATGTGTGTAAAACAGACTTGTCGTGATATTGTCTAATACCCTGTATGTGTACTACATTGTTCACACTGTGCCTCATTGGATTGGCCAGACAAACCGTATGGTTAGGTTAAGGGGGTGTGTTCAAAACCATGGCTTCTGGCAAAGATTTCAACTCCCTCGTGAAAATACATTTAACCATACTTCTTCACTCTTTGAAACTTTCATGTATAAGTCAGAATGTGTCAAAACCTTAGTCCATATTTCTTTTAGAAAACTAGTCTTTGCCGGGAGATATACGGCAGTTAATCGTTAAATTGCTTCTGACTGGTGCCCCCACCCCAGCAAAGACTCCTGTAGTTGACGTTTTAGGAGACCACCATCTACATGTAGGGCTGGATAGCTCAGATGGGAAGGGCGCTGGTAGGCAAAACCTGAGGTACATGTATTTGGTTCAAATCCTGGTCGAGTCAAAGTTTTCTTTGCCATTTTTAAATTTCTTTTAGAAGTCAAACAAATCAATGAAAACTGAGTGGGAACTTTTGAACAAAATTTCTTTTAGAAGTTAGAAGACAAGTTATTTTTAAGAGATAGTTGGATGTCAGAAAAAAATCTTAAGCTTAGATTGTGTTTTTTCAAAGGTCCCCCTAAATTGTGTCTGATAGAAAGAGTCTGAAAGAAAAAAAATGCATTGAAATTGTTAGTTTTACTGTTTCATGTCAAAGGCAGATAAAAAAAAAAAAGTGAGGAAAATTCTGAATGAGTGCCCAGAAGAGACCAAGACACACCCTTTTTACAGAGGTCATGGTTAAAAGGTCATGTATACTCAGTTGATTGCAGTTTCATGAAGTTGACTTGATTAGAAACAAAGTTTGGAGTTGCTGGCTACAAGCTCACATTTATTCGTATCTTTGTGTGGGGGGGTTCTCATTTCATTCCTGTATATTTCTTTGATTTTCTTTGAATTGTTTTGAAGATGGGACAAGTAAAACAAGAACCTTACAGGATCCTTAAGCTGGGCATTTTGAGTCATACCAAATTACCAATTTGTTTCATTTTGTGGTGTTTGTCACAGAATTGGAATTCGGAAGTTATCAGTAAGTTGACAGAACGACATTCCATCCGTATTTGAATAATATTTTGTTGATGAGAGCAAAGTGTGGTAAAATTCCAAATTCCAACAGCTTTCCGCAACCTCACCTCAAGTCTCACAACGAGTACCTGTTACGAGTACCGAGTACCTGTTACGAGTACCGAGTACCTGTTACGAGTACCGAGTACCTGTTACAGGTACCTTACGGATACCTGTAACAGCCAGCTATCTGTAGAATGAAACAAAGCAAAATAAAATGTAACGAAATGAAACAAACAAATGTGTTTTACATTAACTTCATATAAGATACAATGTTCATGTGAATCAGTGAAAAACCTAATTTGTTGACCACACAAGGAAGAGTTTGGATGAAATTGCCCGTGGGTGATGCATGTACGAGGCTAACCAAATGTGTCTGCCGATTTTAATTTCGAGGGCACTCCTGTCTCCATTTCATTTAATTTTGCATCAGTGTGCAAAGGTTTATGCAATAACACATTCAAGTAATTGTCGTCAATTTGTGTTCCTCGGTATGGTTCACGGAAAACTAGATGTTTTTCATTTTCAATTGGGGGAAACTGTTTAGAAATGATAAAAATCAAATTTTATTTTATTTTTCAATCATGTTTGTAAAATTCGAGAAAATGTTATATGTACATATTGAAGGCTATCAGAAGATGTTTACACATACATGTATGTTACAATTATGGTTTAAATTTCATTGTATTTTTCAACTCGGACTGGCATGCATTGTATTGCCATTCCTGGTATGTACGTATGTATGTACTACATGTAGGTATATTTATGTATAGAAAGGTTATGGTTATGTAAAATTATACATTTCAAGGGTATAATTTGTTCATCATTGTAATTGACAATTTGATTCATTCTCACCTTCAAGCAAGAGTTTGCATTTGAAGCTATCTTCTTATTATCTATTTCTTGAATATTTAATATCTAGTTTGTCTCAGCTGGCGAAAAACACTGCTAAAGAAAATGATGAGTGTATACCAACGGTCACTTCTGGCGTTGATGAGTTCGATCAGCTTAATATTGGTAGACGAGGGTTGGCACCAGTCCCTGCTATCACACTGTCAGCTACGTGCGTTTGCAGAAATGGCATCAGAAGACTTTGGCCCATTTTCATGTAATGTGTTACCGATTGCTCTTTCGTTCACGGGTAAACAAGGCATCATGACTTATGCATTGAGCATAAAATTGGTGTCATGATATTTGGGCGCTGTAATAAGCGCACGATAATCTTGCTTAGCCAATTAGGTTTCTTGGCGTGTGCTCAACGACGATAGTGTTATTTTGCTTATATGCTCTACGACGATAGAATTTTGCTTATAGCAAATAACATTAGCACGAGTATCGCCTGCAGTTTTTTCAGTATTTGGCATCTGGCTATACACATGTATGTTATGTTGCTCAATTAGTTACGTACTGGTATCAGACATGTTGAGTGTGTGAAAGGGTGGTACTGCCTCGTGACGGTATGGTTTTTATAAAACCAAAAATCTCAGTCCATTCCTTCTTTAATGAAAATATCGGTTACTCCAACATCAAACCTAAATGTCACAGGCGCGTTAGTCTTGAGGTCTGGAATTCCAGTGCCCGAATGGACAGTCCTGTATGACTGCCTCTATAAGACCCAACGTCAATCAGGTTACAAATACCAGATAGGCCTACCTAGGAAGATCGAAAAGAGAAATTAATTTTTTAAACATATTTCCATGGCCGAATATTTCAAATGGGTAATTCTTGGGGGTGGGGTTTTATTGAACAGAATTTCTTTGCGATCACCAGATTGCAATGACCTATTTTTTAAGAGGGTTGTCGCAATGAAGCGTGCAATCAGAGCTCTTAACCATGCATTAACTTAATAATTCCCCGGCATACACGCCCTCCTCTTCTTCCCTCTCTTCCTTCTCATCTCCTTTCCCTTCACATCTCCTCTTCCATCCCTTCCTCCTCTCTTATACTCATCCTCCTCCCCTCTTCTACGTCCGCTTCCCCGTCCCCCACCCCGTTCACATCCTCTTCTTCCTTTTTTCTTCCTCCTCCTCTTCCTGCTCCGACGATCTTGTCGCTTCGGTGAGCTTCTGGGCACCGAACCTCGGCCTATATTGCCTCCCCCGCCATGGAAGCGATTAGATATCATGGCCGCCAACTGTTGCCAAATTCTCGCCATGCCACTTCAGCAAGGCGACGCCGCTCTCATTAAAACCCAGCCGACGCTCGTCGTCCCCGTATCTCCTTACGCCGTCTGGAGATGACTCCAATTCCAGACAGCCGACTCACTCCGCACAGTTACTGAAAATGACAGTTGCAAGAAACTTCTCAGATGCGTGCACACTTTCATCACTTGTGACTGGTATAATAACCCCTGCTCTTTTCCTCTGCGATACGTGTTTTGTAAGGCATGCGTTTCCCTCGGTCTCTGTCAAAAGCTGAGCCTCGATCTTTATACATGTGGGTTCGTAATAGGTGGATATCCGAGTAATAACGATAAAAAAAAAGAAATATGAAGGTAATTCCAACTTTTGATGGGACATTTTCTCTATGGCTGTCATAGCAAGCATTTCTGTCAACCCACCCCGTTTCATTTTGGTCTTGGGGCCAATTAACATTCCTGAAGAGATGTTGGCTCACCAGGGAGTATGCTGTACACGTGGATACTAAGATTCCTGCTGCCATCGTATAACCATGAAGCTTTGGTATAACTATTATGCCCACGAAGGCTGTGTGAAAGCACACACAAAGCTATTTCCTTCCGCACAGGCATCCCTCCGTCTGCTCACAAGCAATCGATTGCAAACTTCCTTGCCCAAGGATGCAAGAAGAACAACCCTCATGCATCCCCTAACCCCACCCATACAACCCAAGCTCACAATATGTCTACACGCACGGTACGGAAGTATCGTTGCCTCTGAATGTGACAAATGAAGTGCGGATCAATGGTTTCACTGCGGGAACCAGTTCTGGCATTGACCCAATGATATTGATTGAAAGTGCGTGGGGAGTAAGCCTATGCACTTAAGATGCAAGGCAACGAACTTGTATGCCCACAAACTCCTGGTAACCAGGTTTGTAAGCGACATGCCTCCCCTGAGCTACCCCCACCACCTTCTCTCTTTCCCTCCCTCCTCCCCTCTCTCCGTCCTAGCAATTGCTTGTCTTCATCGGATCTATCATGGGTCTTGTCAGGAAGGCTCCAGCCCAAATGGCACCCGCTGGGTCCTGTTAGTGATCAGGCATCCCCCCTGCGAGTTTCAAGCATCTCGTTAGCATTAATTTGTCCGAGACTGGAGTGTGCCAAGAGGCGTTTCGCCCGCATGTCGTCGCTGTATAGCCGTGCACATACACCCGTGCAGGCGTACATCCAGTACAGTCCTTGCCCAAGAACCCTTCCATAATAAGCCACAAAATCCAAAGTTGGCAGGAAGCATCTTCACAGCCGCAGGCAAGCTTATCCACTATTTTTTCACAATGAAAATGTCAATATTAAATATAGCGTTCCTTAACAGCTTCTCCTGCAACGGACATACAATATCGTGACAGATCTGCAGATACTGATGCACGTAATCAGTGGTTTAGCCTTAGTGACGAAGAAGCATTTCCTTCAACATAAGCCATCAAACTAAGCGATGCAGATCGCGTTCAAATAATTGAGGCCGTCGTAACTTGATTGTCTGCACGAGCTTCTTTCATGAATTGGCTTCCTGCTGTGGAGTTGGAACACTACTGTTTTGTCTCAGTGATGTTGAAAACATGTTTTATTCTTTAAAAAGAAATATATATATATATATATATATATATATATGGTTCTAAGTTAGATGCAATTGAATGATTGCGCCCTGTATAGGTTACATGACCTGTAGTGTGTATCAAACAATCAAGAAACATGGCGGCCCCCATATCAAGGTGCCGCTTTTGTAAAGTAAATGATGATTGTTGCACTACTTTGTTTGATCGAGGCGTTTCTTTCTCGAAAGCTATTCCAGAGTTTGTACCCGAGACCTTACCCGAATACCCACTATAAGTCACGCAGTGACATCGCGCAATCAGTCTATTGGCATCGCATATAGAATGTAGAGCGTAGACCATTGGAAGCCATTCTAATGTTAAGTCGTTCTTTTGTTTTTATTTCAACCTGAGCAGCTGTACGAAATTGGCCGTAGTCCCACGAGCATGGTATATGACTTGATTAAGTACAGAAGAAATTGTGATGACATTACGCACGCGTATACGCACCCGTTCAATTCGTCGCAATTTGGCACCCCGCGCGGGGGGCCACGCCACGGTGCATGGGGAACCATGGCAAATGAAAACAGACAACTCTTGTTTTTGCTCTTGGATGGATGGCTGGGAAAGCCCTACCCCAGGGTATTTCATGCAATTAAAATGACGGGACACCTCCCTGGTCGGAAGATAATCATGGTACTAACACAAGCACAACATGCCGCCAGCACAACAAAAATCACCTGCCCGTCTAATGTACAGTACATATCGATGACCCGAGCACTTCGTACTTTTTTTAAAGGAAAACGTTTTATTTGAAGTCACCGCTATCTTGGAAATCTAGCGCCTATAGCCTCGTTTTGGGCTCAATGCATACAATTTGCAAAAATATTATGAAAGGCCTATAGGCCTCAGTAGAGCCTGTAACATAATGTTTCTTGCAGTGTGTATACTCAGCAAGGTGGTCACGAGCAAATCTAACCTTGAAAGGATCCTTAATTGGGCTTTTATTAGATTGAACCACCTGACAATGCAGGCTCGTACTTTTTCGTACTTTTTTTTAAAGGAAAACGTTTTATTTAGCTTTTATTTGACTCACCAGATGGTGCTGGAGTGGAATTGACAAATGTTAATGCTAATAATGATTATATTCGAATGGACGTCAGATGTTGTTTTCATTTCAATTTGTTTATGGCTTTTGTGAGACATTAATTAACGAAGAATGGGAGTCTGGGAGACAAAATCAATTTAGACATCATGTATTTGCATTGATTCTATGAAGGAATACACGTCTGGGATTACTATTGATTTATTTCACAATATTGCATTTTTTAAATATTTCTGTCTCTGGCTCATAAACGTGAAGGCTGCTACGATAGAGGAGTTGGGCGTTGTTTTCCAGACTCCCCGTGCATGGATGTAACATGTGTCATGTGTTTTCCTCTTTCTTCGAGGCAGTTATACAGCCGGCGCTGAATAGTGATCGATTGTGCATGCATTAGGCCTGTCTAGTAATTACATCTCGCTGATTTGCTTAACATCATACGTCCGCTTTGCTTTTCTTAGCGATCACTTAGAGCTAGGGATGGGGGAGGCTAGATTGCCGTTGTTTGTCCCTCGGATTGTCTTCAGCAAAGCTCTGATTGTATTGAGCCGGTGCGTACTTAATTGGATTCGCAAAAGCCATGTGAGAGGGGGTGACATTTTGGTAACCCACAGTAGGGCTTTCACACTCGCACCGAAAAACTTGTGAGCCAAACCCCGGTTTGGTGTCACCTGTGGTCCCAATAGGCCTTTCTTAATATTAATGCAAATTGTATATGCATCGAACTGAAAGCGAAGCTATGGGCGCTAGATTTCCAAGATGTCGGCGAACACTGCGCGGTTCCCCTTCTATCCTTTGGAAATAGGTGGAAGCTGATTTCTCTTGTTCGAGGAGCACAGTGGAACCGCGCAGTGTTTTGCCGACATCGTGGAAATCTAGCGCCCATAGCTTCGCTTTCAATTCGATGCATAAAATTAAGAAAGGCCTATTATGCCTGCTCTCTTGACGTCTCACGAGCTCAAAAAACCACGATTTGAAACGCAATTCAAATGTTCAGCATGTTAAACATTTTATATTGGGCATTTGTATTGGTATCAATGGGGTCTACTACGCACATTTGAAAGTCAGTTTTAGGCTTGGGCATATTGGTGCGGGTCTCAGACTTTCGGTTTCTTATAATTCCAACTTGGCAAAGTTACCTCATATGAGCTTAGACCTTACATTGATTTTTTTACTCGTTTTTACTAACAAAATACATCCGCTTTGGATTACGGAAATTAAAATCTGCATGTTGTCAATAAGTTGTCTCATTACTTATTTTAGACTTGGAGTTGTGGAAAACTATACGATGTGATCAGTTACATACTAAACTCAATATGTACTGCAAATTATCTTTTAAGAATCACTCGCAATAGAAATGGAAATCTATTCAAAACAATTATTCCATTAATTATATCGGAGGGGGCCTACATGTAGTTATTGTTTTCGCAGTAGTTCTTAATTACCTCTGTCTTTTAAGGAACCGAGCACACTGTATGATACAGAATTTATATACATGTCTGTAAATTTCAGGTTGATTTTAAAACATGGGACTCGTATACGGAGTGCGGGTGACATTCAGAAAGGATCAGATTGAAATGTTTTCATGGTGGAAGTATAAAGTAGAACGTTTTCGGTGACACCTTGGTAGTAATTTCTATTGAGATCTAGTGTATCTGAATATACTGCCTTAATATTTATGCAAACTGTATGCATGGAACTGAAAGCGAGGCTATGGGCGCTAGATTTCCAGGATTATTGTTGTTCCCTGCTGCTTTTTTATCTTTTCTTGACTTATTCTTGGACAAAACCGAAAGTTATCTTACTCTAGTCTTAGGAACAAGGGTATGGTCCCTTGAATTTACCGCTATCTTGGAAATCTAGCGCCCATAGCCTCGTTGTGGGCTCAATGCATACAATTTGCAAAAATATTATGAAAGGCCTATAGGCCTCAGTAGAGCCTGTAACATAATGTTTCTTGCAGTGTGTATACTCAGCAAGGTGGTCACGAGCAAATCTAACCTTGAAAGGATCCTTAATTGGGCTTTTATTAGATTGAACCACCTGACAATGCAGGCTCGTACTTTTTCGTACTTTTTTTTAAAGGAAAACGTTTTATTTAGCTTTTATTTGACTCACCAGATGGTGCTGGAGTGGAATTGACAAATGTTAATGCTAATAATTATTATATTCGAATCGACGTCAGATGTTGTTTTCATTTCAATTTGTTTATGGCTTTTGTGAGACATTAATTAACGAAGAATGGGAGTCTGGGAGACAAAATCAATTTAGACATCATGTATTTGCATTGATTCTATGAAGGAATAAACGTCTGGGATTACTATTGATTTATTTCACAATATTGCATTTTTTAAATATTTCTGTCTCTGGCTCATAAACGTGAAGGCTGCTACGATAGAGGAGTTGGGCGTTGTTTTCCAGACTCCCCGTGCAGTAGAGCCTGTAACACAATGTTTCTTGCAGTGTGTATACTCGGCAGTCGGCAAGGTGGTCACGAGCAAATCTAACCTTGAAAGGATCCTTAATTGGGCTTTTATTAGATTGAACCACCTGACAATGCAGGCTCGATTTCCTGTTTGTTACGCATTTACTCTTGTATTGCTGTTTCATGCTACTGTGAGGCGCGAATAACCACATCCCTTGTGCAAGTTTTTCACTTCAAACAGAATCGAAAAAAAAATGTAATTTCAACAATTACGAAAGAAATAATTGGTACCTTTTTGGTAACCCGGGCCTTACCCTTACGACTTATTGCATTGGTGTTCAAATAATTGATGGCATTATGTCAGATATATGACTTACTTTGCCCTGTTTTCCAGAATTCGCCACCTTGTATTTTCTGTTCCTTTTTCAAAATCTCTAACGGAATGTTGTGGTCTTAAAGAAGAACGCGAAAAATAATCGAATATCATGTGTGTCCAAACTATGAATCATTTTAAGAGGCCTCCGAGTCTTCCACATGTTTTGAATATACCTTCCGTTGGTCTACCAAACAAGTCCTCCGCTCTTGGCCCCCTGGGTAATACTATAGTGTGCTCTCTTTTATGGCCCGGTGAGTGATCTTGTGCATACACGATGGCATGCTTCAGGAGTATGGCGCTCGCATTGCAGTCGCCGGCCAAAGATGTTGTGCTTTGGCCCACGGGCTAACTCGAGATTAATTATTCCTGGCTCACTGGGAACTTGCTTGGCTGCCCGATGCACGCACGAAGCCCTCTGGGAGCCTTTTAATCCAATTCGCTGCGTGCCTGGTATTCCTCCGATCCGAAACGGAGCCAGTGGTATTCTCTTGCTCTTTCATTTTAAAATGTGGAGTGTATATAATATGCACAATATTTACCGATCCGAGTATCCGATCTTGCGCATTAGTATGGTCAAAGAATAGCATCCATAGGTTGTCTGATCCAACATAATAATGCTTGAAATAGCACACCTGTGAAAATTTCAGCTCAATCTGCCAACCGAGTCTCGAGAATATCGTGAAAACTGCTTCATTTGTTTCGCGAAAATGCAGCATTGAACGCCGTACTGTTCCGAAAAATAGTTCAGATCTCGGTGAGACGTAAACGATTTATTTTACTCTTTTCTCCCAAAACACAACATTTTAGACAGAAATATTTCAGTAAATCTGTCGGGAACATTTCTGTTTTTCGATCTCACCAATGTTGTGTAGGCTGGGCGGAGTGAGTGAACGTGATCTTGCAACGATATTTGCTCAGGTGTGGGGCGGAGGAAATAGTGTATTTGCAGTGAAAAGGAAAGTGTCAATAATAGAAAACCACAGATGGTTTGAGAATTATCTGAATTTATGCTATGGCACGAATCTCTTTTCCAAAGATGGTGTGAGCACCGCTCTGAAAGATTAAGGAGCTCTTTGTAAATGTGGCCTATTGTATTTTAAATGCGGCTGTCTATGTTATGGCCACCATCCCTTATTGCTCATATTTTATTCATTTATTTACACGGGATTGTGTGATATTAATCGCCTTATGGCTTCCAGAATTATCAAGACTGATTCTTATCTCAACTTGGCTCGTTGTGGACAACCATTTATATTAAAAGAACGGCATTGTTGCCATGGTGCATTGGTATATTGGGCAGGTTATTTTGACTTGAAACTATTCTAAATCTGTTATATATTTTATCCATTTGTTTTAATATTGCGGTAGGATCTAAAGGTCGTTTCGGGGTTAATATTTACAGTTCTACAACGGTAGTAAACTCGTTGGAGTTTACATTCTGACATATTCTACCAACTGCATGGGCATATGTGGGTTTATCATTTGATTTTAATAAACCAGTTTGATTTTGAATTAATGCATGAAGTCAGACGTTGATTTGATGAGAGTTCACTTCTTTACTCTTTTCTGCATGTTCTTACTATATATCCTATATAATTTGGATCAGTTCAGTTCAGATGAGTTCCGTTCAGTTTAGTTAATTTCCGTATGAGTTCACTTAATTTAGTTAATTTCCGTATGAGCTCACTTAATTTAGTTAATTTAAATTTCATTTAGGAGATCGGCTTACACCCAGTCCAGTTCAGTTCCATTAAAATCAGATCACACAAATCCTATCGACCAGTTTGATAATGTAGCACAGATATTCAATACCTTGATGTAATATGAATATGTTGCAAACGGCTCTCTGACCATAGGCCTAGGCCTATATTGTATATTATAGTAAGACTGGAATGCACCTCATCTTGTGAGGTTCTCGAACACCATGATTTTGCGATCTATATATAGCAGAACCTTCCTGTCGTTGATAAAGACCATGCATAAGGATCAGATCGTCAGATTCGCCAATTTGTGTTTAAGATTAGTATTTTGACACCTCAGTGGTGGTAAATACTCATACAAAGTGGCAGTAAAATGTGATGTGAAGTGCATAATAGGCATCTGATGTTGCCCTTTCGCACGGAACGTAGGCCTATGGATGCCCTGGGCCATTCAATGATAAGACACCAACACGGTGTGTTTGTGGAAGGATGTAGGACCGCAATAAAGGTCCGTCTAAACCTCGCCCATAATTCCCATGCAAGAAAATTAGGCTACCCAATTGGCTTCATAGTGACATCCCCATCTGCGCCCAAGAAAAACAGACCGCCCCGTCAATTAAAAATTCAAGGGCGGCGAGAACGCGGGCCTCTGTAGTCTGCACCAAAATATATATTATTCAAACGTCGGCACGAAATGCTAGAGCATACATAAACAAGCCTTACTAGGTAAGCATATACTCTTAGGTAATTAAGCTGACAGAAATTATGCAGGCACATTAGATAAGCTCAATTAGCGTCTTAAAGACCAGCGACTCGAGAAAGGACGGTCGCCACACTCTCAGCCTCACCCCCCCCCCCGGCCCCCAAGCATTCTGCACTGTGAAAACGTTGGGTATTTTATGTTTACTGTAACAAGTAGATGTTGATTACACCCCAACAGTATTTGATATTCGCTTTTTGGTCATTTCAGAGAGTAAGCAGTATGCAACATTTTTGCATAAAGAGAAATCATTGAAGATGCGACAACGAAGGACACACCATGGCTGTCCCTCTACTCTCTAGTTCGTTGAGAAAAGTCCAGTTAGGGGCCTACGACCCATACGTCAGGCAGGCCATCGAAACCAATTCAAATAAACGCCGTTCTGAAAGTGAGTATTATTGCTAATGTTATCTGCGTATGGCTTGATTTTTCCTCTGTTACCGTCCTCGCCTCACTCTTCCCGCTACCTCTCAGTTCAACCATGGAGGAATTCCTCCATGGTTCAATCATGGAGGAATTATACCTCCATGGTTCAATCATGGATTGAGGTTTGACAAACGCATTGGTGAGGGGGCGCTCTTTAGAAAGGTAGTGTTTAGGCCTCTGAGTCTGAGTTCAGTGGACGCGGTGAGATGAGCCGTATGACGCACTAAAAGTGTTTTGGTATGCGTTTACTAACTGTTCATTTTAACATCGAAATGACATTAGCGTCTGTATGGTTGTCAGATTAAAAGATGTCCCGATGACCAATGAAATTATCGCCAGCTATTCCCAGCTCAGATGGACAGCGTCACTGCGACACTAGTCTGGTGACAGAAAGATGGGTTGCCGAGTACACCAAAAATCTAACATTGAATGATAGGGGAATTCAGTATATCATTCTATATTAGGACCCATATGAAATCAGATCATACATTTATGCAAAACCTCGGGCGGTCGGGGATGTAATTTTTGAAACCCTGGAACCATTAAAATTATAATGTGATCGTGAGGCCTTGGTGCCGAGTTCATATCTCCTCTTGTTGCATATGTTCTAGTAAGCCTGATTCCGAAACGGTGCATGGTCGAAAGATTATGTTGAACACATTCATTATGAAGATCTTTGTTGACGTCCAGCCTGTGATTCGGTCATGAGGCGCTTCTGTAACTGAGTGAGTGTAAGTATTCTCCTTCTGACATCTGTGTTTGTTGCGGTTAATATTATTATTGTTGTTTAGGCCCACAATAATCGCAACCGATGACTACTCTTCTTTCGTTCCCTAAGACAGTTTAGACCCTGGCAGATGATCGGTAATAAATTTCCGGTATGCCCATGCCGGTCTGGTAATATATTGTCACCGAGTGTCTGTGTAAGTGCCGTGTACTACAGTCTACAGACAGTACATAATAATGTACAGTGTACAGACAGTACATTATGTAGTGTCAGGACAGTGGTAGCCGTCCAAATGGATTGAGCTATGTTTTCACCGCCCCGCTTCATGACAACCTAAGTAACTTTTTACATTGTTTCCAATACATGTACTCATATTTTAAACTGATCTATTTTGATGTCCAAATCGTCAAACCATCAAACACTTGAATTTCTTGAAGGCCAATAATATGAAATATGATTTTGACCTTTTTTGACGAACTTGGTGAGGAGTATCACTAATCACTAGACTATAGTATCACTTATCATAGTCCGAGTAACTTGGACCCGACAAGTCAACCTTTTTTTATCGAATTATGAAATTTTGAGATTCGGGTGACTACAGTCACTCGGACTACACTTATCAGTATCATTCATAGTATCACTATCACTATCATAAGTATCAATAGTATCATAGATCTTTTCCTCCTTCCATGACTGAACTGACTAGTGTAGCCCTTCTGATGTAAACATTGTTTTAAAATTGATACTGATACTAGTGATACCAAAACCAAAGGCCAAGGCTATATGCCTATATTGTACTATGGTTTGTATTGTGAATAGTTGTAGTTTGTACATCACTACCAGACTGCATGTACATACAGTCCCTCATAATTCTACAGCTACATTTAGTGTATTAACTGTATTTCTTTTCTCGTAATGTTTCTGTTTGCATGTACATGCAATGGTGTACTTTTTCTCCACAGATTTCTCTCTGGATGACAGGTCAAATAATGAAGACTGGGCTTCAGTTTTGCAATCCATAATGCAGAGTATTGCGGTGCTTGTCTAGCTTGTGAGGTGATGATCTGGATGTCGGCGTGTCCCAGTGATGGGAGCCTACAAGTCCAGGCCATCATCATCCTGCTCAGGTGCGTAGCCCAGTCTATGTCAGGCATGCAACTTTTCCGCGGCCGTAAAAAAATAAAATCTGTAAAAAAAAATTCTTCTCCCCTTACTATTATTTAAAACTTTTGTGGGTGTATGCCTTGAAAAAGGTTAAAATCTTTCACTCGGCTTTAAGTCATACTAAGTAGTCAGAAACTGCTTAGAATGCACCACAGAGCATCTAGAATCGAAACCCCACGCCGTAAGGGCTCCGTGCTTCGCGCTCGCAGTTTCATTCGGACATTTTCCTCTTTTTTTTAATTCAAGAGTTGCATGCCTGCTATGTACAACCACAAGTCAACCTTCATCAAGCTTCTTGAGCCGCATTTCCACTGGACTAAAATTTAACCGAGGCGATGGTTACATTTCCAGTGGTCAAATTTGACCGTCGTTCCCACTTGGACTTTTGAGTTGGTCAATTTAACTGAGGCGATGGTTTAAGTGATGGAGCTGGCAAAAAATATGTGTGTACATTGCGTGTACGCTGAGTCGCATTTCCGCTGGACTAATCGGCTCGGATAAACTTACCTGTCCACTTTTACTGGGCAGAGGTTGGCCAGTTAAAAGTAACCATTTGGCTCGGTTAATGTAAACGAGAGGAAATTTAACTGGGCCATTTCCACTGGACTTATTTTGGTCAAAGTAACCAAAGTTACTTTGGTCAAAATAAGCCCAGTGGAAATGCTGCTTTATTCACAAAAAAATTGCTGAAGGACAGAAAGTCACAGTTTATAAAGTTCATTTGCCAGTGAAAAGCCTCACTTTTACTTTGTGCTAAGTAAAGGATGGTCAAAAGCAGTTATCATGGCATCACAATGTGGTTTTTGATCATCTTTGAACAAGGGAGGCAGGTTATGCTTAGCATATTTTTGTGCTTAACCAATTCTATAATCATGATTGTGCTATGCTTAGCAGTGTTGTCCCTGAAGGCCTGCATGTTTAACTGTTTGCCTGGCATGAAAAAGATTCGGCTGAAAGCTCAATTTCACTCAGAAAAGATGTTTACGCTGAAGCAGGTTTTGACATAATTATGTGTAAGTAGTAAGTACATGTAACTCTATGGAAAAATGTAACACAATGACAACTGAGTAGAATGGGTCAGAAGCCAGAACAACATGTAAATGTAGAGTAACTCTTCAGGAGAGTATGTAATCATGAATGAAAGTGGTTCTTTCTTTTCCAACAATGTCACAGAAGCATGGTTGAAACGTGTGAGGGAAAGCTACATCACACTGAGGACACGGATTGCGCAGGACACATCTGTTGGGAAGGGAAGCGAGCTGAGTACATTGCAGCGAGCCTGCTGGTAAGTACCCACATGTGCATACATGCCATTGGCTGGAGTACTACGGCCAAAACGTGGGGTCGGCTGTTGATCATGTTGCATGGCCTTCAGTCTGTGGGAGTAGCATACCATATGGCTTATTTAAGTCTACTGGCTTGACATGGGATGTGTCTAAATTAATTGCTTAAGTCTGGAGGTAGCATACAAGTCTATGAAAACTGTCTAAAGCGATATTAACTAGCCTCCAACACCTCCTCCTTCTACTCCACTCCTCCTCCTCCTCCTCCTCTTCCTCATCCTCCTCCTCGTCCTCCCCCTCCTCGTCCTCCACCTCCTCCACCTCCTCCTCCTCCTCCTCCTCCTCCTCCTCCTCCTCCTCCTTCTATTTCTCCTTCTCCTTCTCCTTCTCCTTCTCCTTCTCCTTCTCCTTCTCCTTCTCCTTCTCCTTCTCCTTCTCCTTCTCCTTCTCCTTCTCCTTCTCCTTCTCCTTCTCCTTCTCCTTCTCCTTCTCCTTCTCCTTCTCCTTCTCCTTCTCCTTCTCCTTCTCCTTCTCCTTCTCCTTCTCCTTCTCCTTCTCTTCCTCTTCCTCCACCTCCTCCTCCTCCCTCTCCTCCTCCTCCTTCTCCTCCTCCTCCAACTCCTCCTCCTACTTCTCCACCTCCTCTTCTTTCTCCTCCTCTTCCTCTTCCTCCTCTTCCTCTCCCCCTCCTCCCCCTCCATCCATCAAATCCCTTAAGAGAAAGATTATTTTCCTGAAGAAAGTTGAGAAAGATACTTCAGATCATATCTTTTGCCAGCCAAAGCCCGGGACCACACACAATTGCATTGATTTTGTATCCACCTCACCTCCTGATTAAAACCCTTGTGCTGTATTTTTTGCCGTGCAGTGATGACGACATCGATGCGATTCTAGAGCGCATAAGTGACAAAAACATTCATGAGAGGACTGATGCTGGCTACACACTGCTGCATCTCTGCTGCATGGATGGAGGTATGAAACATGACTAACTACATCCTGAGAGAAAAAAAGGGCATTAAAGAGGCACTACTTGTGACAGAAAAAAAGGGTATTGATCCTCAGTAAGTCCATTTTGCCAGAATATGACAATTCATCTACTGACAATGTCAGTGTCGTGCAAAAAATGACTACATTTCATAAGTGATTTACATGATTTTGTATTGATTATATGTGCATCGGAAAACTCTTTGGCAAAATCTGTCAAATCCTGATGCATTATTTGGATTCAAATATTACAACCGTATGTCAAATGAGTGTACTCTTACTAGGTTGGCTAACTCTAACACTAGACATTTTAGAACATTTGATCTGATAAAGTGAGATAAGCTTTTCCTTTTGCCTTCCTCCGTTCAGGTTGCAAGAATGCTGTGCGATTCTTTGCTAGGATGGGGGCTAGTGTGAACAGCCTTAGCATGAGGGGATTTACAGCACTTCACATTGCTAGCTATGTGGTGAGTGTGCAAGGTGTTATCCAGGGGTTATCAAACAGGAGATGCCTACATAGGGATGCTGACCAAGACTTTACCAGGTTTTGTGATAAGGGGTCCTCATTGGCAGTATTATCAGGGGGAGGGGGCATTGGCCAGGGGTGTCAACTTTGGTTCATAACTATGGTCTTTATCCAATGGTGTTTACTTAAAAAAATGGTTAGACTGGGTTGTAAGTTAAAGCCCCTACACAACATTGGTAAGATCAAAAAACAGAAATGTTCACAGATTTACTTATACAGTTTGAAGATGGTTATAGTAGAAACCTCTCACTGAAATATTTCTGCCTAAAATGTTGTATTTTGGGAGAAATGAGTAAAAGAAATAGTTTACGTCTCACCAAGATCTAAACTATTTTTCGGAACAGTACGATGTTCAATGCTGCATTTTCGCGAAACAAATGAAGCGGTTTTCACAATTTTCTCGAGACTCGGGTGGCAGATTGAGCTGAAATTTCCACAGGTGTGTTATTTCATGCATATGTTGGATCAGACAACGTATGGATGCTATTCTCTGACCTCGACCAATGTTGTGTAGGGGCTTTAACCAGAAGGTTAAATGGGGCATTAATCATGGTGTTATGTAGGCCTGCCCAGCAGGTTAGCAGGAATATTGAGTGCTTACCGGGGTCTTAAGTACCTAGGGTGTCCCAGGGAAATAACCAAGGTGTTAGCCGGAATGTTAACCAGGGCTTCAACTGGGATGATCCCTCAATATTTACCAGGTTAATAATACTTCACATAAAACCAGATGTTGACAAGGATGGTAACCAGGTGTTAATGGTATCATTAACCAGGCTTTAATGAATTATTAACCAGGTTGTTAGTTTAACTCATGACCTTAGTTTTTACCCAGGTTCATAACAAGGTGTCAACCAGGTTGTAAGCATTGATATTAAATTGGTAAAATGTCAGAGTGTGTACATTATCTAGTCTTTTGCATTTTACTGACCACAAGCTTCCTTGTTATCCCTAGGGTGACATTGAGTTGGTGAGTGATTTGCTGATGGCCGGAGCTAAGGTGGAACAAGTGGGCTATGCATCCATCATGCCCCTCCACTTGGCATGTCTGGCTGGCCATGCTCAGGTGTGTATAGTTCCATCACTCCTAACAGGGTTAAAAGGTGATATAAAAAAATGTTGCAAACTCCTTACTGATTAAAATTACCAAAATGCAAATCTTAAAATTTAGTGGGCCTGATGTTTCGATCCTAGCGGGACCTTTCTCAAAGGCAGAGGCCTTTGAGAAAGGTCCTTCTAGGATCGAAACGTCAGGCCCACAAAATTTTAGGGTTAAAAGGTGATGTTAACCTGCACTCAACTCAACCTTTAACTTTGCTGTATTCAATTTCCACATATCAAACCTCATGAGATTAAGCTTCAGATACAACGAAATTTGTTCATTTTGCGCTCGGACAGTATTTGTTCAATATGGTCAGTAGTCCCTTTTCTAAGGTAGCTACATTGGTCCCCTTTTGCCCAGGGAACCCTACCCTAGCTCTTACCTTCTTGGTTACACAACAATGGGTGCTTTCTGAAAGTTTCTTTCGTAAGGGGAGAACCCTATTTCTTCTGAACAGAGATAGACATGGTATACATTTCTCAATGTCAATTACATGTATTTCTTTGCATGTATAATTCATTTCAGATTGCAGAGTTGCTGTTGCGATATGATGCTGATTTGCACACCCGAGATGCACTCATGTCAACACCACTGCACTGTGCTTGTTTCTTTGGCCATGATCAGGTATTCACACAGTCTTATCAATCTGAAAGGAGAGTTTCAAATGGCACTCCTTTTAATGCTCAAAACATATTTATCTCATTCAAAAGAGCTGTTGCTGATGTAAGAAGATGGTTCAGGACAGAACAGAGAGGCTCAATTTTTATGCATTAGCTATCATGATGACAGATAGAGAATTATTTGTGCATTTTGTCACTGCAAACTATTCTTGTCTTGCTAGTTGCTACCTTCCCCATGAAAACCCTAAAATCTTGTCGCTATTCATAAAAAAAAGTGAAAAAAAAATGCTGCCCACTGCTTGCCGACTTGAATGACTTAAACCATAAAAATCTTAACAAATTATCGGGTCCGATGTTTCAATCTTAGCAGGACTTTTCTCAAACACATAAAGACAAAGATAAAAGCACATAGGGAGGGAGAGATGCAATAAGATAGAAATGACCAAAGATCAGCAAAGAGGGAAAGCTGGTACTCAAACCAGGATGAGATCAAAGGAAAGGGTTAGGAAGGAATTAAAGAAGGAAAGGTAACAGGACAAAGATAAAATGGAAATAAAAAAATAACAAAATATTTTGGAAACTGCTTCCTGACTTAAATTATCAAAATGCAAATCTCCAAAGTACTGGGTAGTCTGTTTTGTTGTTTTAAGGTTGTGAAATGTCTGATCAACCACAATGCTGACGTGAACATGGCTGGCGGGGTGGGAGTCAGGCCTCTACACTTGGCCTGTGCCAAGGGCTTCCTAACGGTGACTGAGCTACTCATGACTGGCCGGAAGAACAACAAAGCCGACGGTGAGCTCTTAAACAGACTGGCCTTGGCCCATTGTTACAATATGGAAGATTTGCAGTGATGCTATGTAAGTCGTCTCTGCTGAGATTGAGTATGGCTATGAGTCAGTAGCTGAAAGTTTTGGGCAGTGTGTGCTCTGGCCTCTCATCAGGGGATATTGTGCTTTCACCATGCACCTTCAAATCTTATCGGCCTTGACCCACTCAATGAGGCAGTGATTGCAGGAATGCAATTAGGACTGGATGACTATCATGATACAAACCAAGGCCGGTCAACCACTGATTGACTGCTATGGGTCTGCCATTTAAAAAATCATAATTTGGAGTGAGTTTGAACAGCACTGACTGTCGATCCTTTTTTTTTTCATTTGTACAGTACTCCACTGTACTGAAACTGACTGAAACCAAAATTCAGTTGAGTCAACCTCTAAAGTTCTTGATTAATTTTGATTCATAAAGACCCATTTGATTCTTGCTGGCTTACGTGCTTGTTTACCGGTACTTGCTTAATCCTGTGATAATTTTAATTACTGTAAATTTTACAGTGGTTGGTTGTGTCAATGATCAAGTTATTGATCAAGTTATCTCTGCCTTTGAGAAAGGTCCTGCTAGGATCGAAACGTCAGGCCCACTAAATTTTAAGAAGTTATTGATTGATAAACAGATTTGATTTATAGATTCATCAATTAAGACTTATACCAACATTTCTCTCTACAGTGAATGCGCATGACAGTGAGAAGAACACACCCTTGCATTACTGTGCCAGGAGCGGACACAAGAACGTCCTGAACGTCCTCCTTGAGGCGCCAGGCAATGTCAAAGGTCAAGAAGTCAACATTTACGGCGACACACCCCTGCACTTGTAAGTCTTCTGCTGGGAAATCAGTGAGACAAGACGATTGATGAAGCTAGCAATTTTCTTTTACGATTTTCTGAAAATGACGAAGAAAACTTTGACTGGACCGGGACTCGAACACAAGACCTCTCGATTAATGTACCAGCACTAGTTGGTTAAAAAACCCAGCTTGCTGTGGTAAGGACTAAGGAGTGAATTGACTTGTTTCACATGATGCCCTCAGCTAGAATGATGCCTTTGTCCTTTATCTTCTCTGCAAAGCATTTCACATTGTTTGATCTCTTAAGATAAAGGCATAATGACATCAGTGCAGTGCACTGTCTAATGTTTCTGTTGCCTCTGGATGACTGTGTTGATAAAGTGATTTGAAGACGATGTTGCGATAATTATGTTATCATTTTCATCTTTCCAACTTGACCACAAATTAGTTTTTCCATTGAGTGTTCATCGATTCTTTTCCTCTCTTGCGTATGCCACAGAGCCTGTTACCATGGCAGACTGGACGTTGCTGAGGAACTGGTTGCTAGGCAGGATGTGGACTGCCTCTTCCTGGAAAACATCTTCAGTGAGACCCCATTGCACTGGTTGGTATCTTTTAAGAAATGATGTGTGTGCCTTTCATTGGCCGTTTGAAATCTCGTCTGCCGTGCAAATTGTTGCTAAGTTGGATGGCAATGAAAACTGATTGAGAAGCAGAGGGCCTTTTTAAAACAATGTCTTTGGTTTGGGCCAGAATGTGTCGCTGTTATTCTACTGCTTACAATGTAGGTTTTTCAGGCACATGTTTTTTGCGGGTCAGCGTTCAATTCACGCGGTTGTACACGGAATGCGTGCACCTTCGAGTCATCAAATATCCAATGGACATGCCCGTTACTCAAATTTGATATTTCGATGCGCTTCCGTGGATTTGGACGCTCCTGTGAACATGCTAATTAGCCTTTAGCGGTCAAGTGACATCATGTGAAAAACCTCTATTAATGGTTGGAGCTTCATTTCCTTGATCAAAAGAATACAACATCTTGTAGCCAATTCTGAAGCCAAAGCTGTGAATTTGAAACTACAAAGTCAAACTGATTCTCCCACACACATGCACATGTATGTGTATACCCCAAATCATGTCATGATAATGTGACAGGAATGTTCATGACTGTCAGAAAAGTAAAATTCAAGGTTTTGTTTTGTTCTCTTGAACACAGTGCATGCACCTCGGGAAAAGATCAAGACTTGGTCCAGCTCCTGTTGGAGCAACCAGGCACCGACATTGACTATCAGGGTTGGGATGGCCACACAGGTGAGTGTACAGGGAACCAATCACAAAGTATCAAGAAAACATAATACTGTGAACTATCAATGCTTAATCCGCAAAAATTAAAGGGTAAGCACCATCGAAATTTGAATTTCTCATTTCAATCGATTTTTTAGCGGATGGACAATTTCATGCAGACTGAGCAGCAAAAAGTCGCTTAAAAACACAAAATCCCTAACATTGGTCAGGTAAAAATGGTGTTATGTGATTTATTGTAGTATTCTGTATACAAATAAGCTTAATGGTAAAAAGGATTGTGCTTACCCTTTAAAAGCCCAGATAGTGTATATCTTTGCTTTCTGTAAGCAGGCATTGTATGCATGATGCTTTTCCCATTTGGCAACTTGAGTAGGAAATAACTGCATATGTACCGGTACATTGTATCTAGGATTCAACTGAGAAGAAGCTGATAGCAGATTTCTTTGTCCTCTCTCGATAGCATTGCACAGCGCTTGTTACCATGGTCACCTGCAGCTGGTGGAGCTGCTTCTGGAGCGAGGAGCAAGTCTGGATCTAACGTGCAATGATGATGTCATGGCTAGCCACATCAAAATGCAGACATGCATCACCTGGGCCAATGAAAAAGGTAGCTTGTAATGTCAGATTGAAAATGGCTGATTTTGTGCAATACATTGGCCCTATGAAAATGGCACCTACGTACATGTACATCCTATATATAGTACAGGTACATGCTAACTAACTACAAAATTCAATGGGGGTTTGCCCTGCTCGATGTGATAAACAGTGAGTGCTCAGTGCTTTGCCCGATGCCTGACTCAGGCATCGGGCAAAGCACTGAGCGCTAAGTGTTTATCACGTTGAACAGAGCAAACCGTCATTTAGTTACAATCTCCCCGACGCAAACTCCATGGTATATCTATAACTACAAAATGTTTCTTTCTCATAATTTCACATGAGTCAACGTCAACTATTCCCTTGATATATTCTACAATGAGCCAAGGACTGTTTTTGCCCAATTCCATTTTCCAGGTCACGAGGGCGTAATGAATCTTCTCAAGAAGGTGTCACTAGAGAGAAAGACCTCCACCAGACAGGGAGAAAACTAGCTCAGAATTGTGTCACCTGAGAGCAATCTCTTCATCAGGGGCTGTAGGATCACTTGTCAGATCAAAAGCTAAAAGGAATAATGGCAGAACGGTGATGCTATTATTTGTAATCCAGTGAGGGTTTGTCCAACTCTATGTAAGAAGCACTGAGTTCTCAGTGCTTTGCCCCATTGCCTACTGAACAAATACAGGCAGCTCGGGCGGGATTTTAACTCGCGATTCCTGCCTTCTAGTGCATATTATATCCTTGATGCTATCATTTGTGTTCATACTAAGGGGAATACACTGATTCATGGGTCCTGCCTAAGGAATGAAACTGCTTTTTTGACTAAGGCTATTTACGAAATAAAGGTGTACGCTCAAACTTAGGCTTTGGTCATATTTCTATTACCCGGTATAATGCCACAGGCATCTAGAAACAAGTGTTTAACCAGTTTCTTGGTGAATACTCTGTACTTGTACTTTTCAAGCCAATCTATCTTCAAACTCAGCGACAAACCATAAACTTGATTTTCAGGTTATAGCAGACTGAGACCAAGCCTGAGCCTGATCCAAGGATTCGTAAAGGGCATTAGATCCCCATAAAAATGAAAATAATTAAAAACGACTAGTGAGTGTGAGGGTTGAATTGACGCAGGTTTATTCTACAATTACAGGGTCCTCTAAATGTTCACATTGACTTTTACAGCAGACAACTCTGGATAAAATCTCAGGAAAAGAGCTAAAAAACTTCATGGTTTGTTTGTTTTTAAGTTTTTTTTCCCTAATGTAGCTTGGTATGTACAGAAACTGTAAAGAATAGTGTAAGAAAAATGGAATTTAGCAATGTTGAAAAGTGGTTTCAATTCGACAGGGTATTTTGCAGTAAGTAATGAGTTTAGGGACTAAAGAAGACAGAAATCACATCTGCAATATCATCAGCAGAAATAGCATTTGTAGGTTTGTATGTTGGTCAGATGTAGCGGATGTGTCATCCAAAGGTTTTGAACTCTATGCTTGAGATCTGCAATACATCGTGGTTCTTATAATACGGAAAACCTTACTCACATTGAAATGCACATAATGTCACTGCATCATAGTTTGTCAGGGTGCTATATGGAATTGGTTTACTCGTAAACATTGGAAGCAATATATTCTAATTTCATGTCTGGCATTTTTAATTTACATCCTGCAATATTATTTTATATATTTATATTTTTCATTGGTGATTGTGATGTCTGAGTTTGTTGTCCAAAGGTACTTTTAAAATTAGACAGAGTATACAATGTATCATGTAAATATTGGAGATATTTTTTAGTACAGAGAGAAACAGAATTGTGCTGTCACCAGATAGCTGGTGCAAGGACTGTGGATGTAACTGAGGTTAGTAAAATATCAGTCCAATTTCTTAGAGCTGTTACACAGAGAGAAGGTTGCTCAACAACTTCTTTGTCTGAGCACAAAACAGCCTTAATGCTGGCCTACACAGTAGAAGAAATCTGAGGTATGTGACTCATGAGATAGGTAGCTGAGACTTCCTCTCATTTCTAGCAAAGTTTCCATGAAGTTTCATGGCATGATTCCTTTCTTGTACAGACTACTTATCCACTTAATGTGCTACAGTATACAGTGAATCACTGATGTCATAACTGATGCCTGTGAAATTGTTACAGTACTAGAGATCATTCATGGAGAATAACAGGTCATAAGTTTGAGAGAAACAGCAGGTTACATAAATCAACAGATTTCTATTATTTTAGGATTTATGAATAGCAAGTTTTAGCATTGGGTACATGTACTTGGGGTGGATTTCACAAAGCCTTACGATGCATCATAACTCAACTTTTGATACGACGGATAACCCATCGTAAGTTGTAATAGGCCGTATGGTTTCTGTGCATCGCTCTTCGTCTTGCGATTGATCGTAAGTTACGATTGATTTGGTGAAATCGACTGCTGATAATACTTGTTTATACTTGTACTCAGACATGTAGCAATATATACACATGTAATTGTAATTGTGCTCTTAAAAAACAACCCTGTATCTGTACCTGGGCTCTTTACTTGTTTATAACCATGTACTTGTTCTTGTATTCATAGCCATGTACTTGTACTCTTACTCATAGCCAAGCAATTGTACAGTGCATGCTTACTCAAGGGCTAGCACTTACACTCTCGCCCATGACCAAGTACTCATACTGTAAACCATGGCCTATACTTCCATTGCCACTCATGGCTGACTACTCGTACTCACTTATATACTGGTACTCAATAAGTGCATTATTCACCTTCAAAGCTGGCAAGGTGTGTTAATTTTACATTTCTTGCTAGGAAAATTGTCTATGTAACACTGCAACTCCTTGGTGTGAAGAACTGACCAGTTGAGCATTGAAGCGTATATTCTCAGCAAATAACTGCAGAACAAGTTCAGCTCATACAAGTAGACATGGTGTTTCTTTGTTCATTTTGGCGTTTTGATAAGCAACTCGAATGATATTGGTCTACATTTAGTTTATGCTGGTTCTCAAAGTGTCTACAGTATTCAGTTTGAGATTACCGGTACCTATACGCAGTTTTATTTTAGCAATGCAACCAGGAACACCTCATAGCATACATTTATTATCAGTGGGATTTCCAGCGTACTTGCTTTAATTGTTTGCAAGCTTGTTCATTCCAGATGGTGTTTCATTTGTCTAGCTCAGGAAATGTTTTTATTTTGATATTGCTGAGCTGTTTTATTGTACATTCCATAAAGAAGGCTGTTTTGCACAATGTTTTCCCATCGAAATCCACATTCATGAAAGGCATGAAAGGTACTATAAGTTTTACGTTACTGCAGCCATTGATGCATATTGAATTTAAACAAATCCCACCAGTCCCCCATAGAAGCTGCCATCACTGGGGCCATCCATAGGGCATACAGTAAATATTGATCAGTCATATGGGTTCTGTTCTTTTTCAATTTGGTTTTACCCAGATAGACCAAGAAGGCTGGCTGTTACCCAACTCGGTATTAACTGCCATAAAAAAAGATCATGGTGTTTTTATTTTACTGTTTGATAATGAAGTTGATTTTTAAATCATATATTCTAAGGTGAAGGGTCCCTGGTTGGTCAGTTTGTAACCCATAAGTAATAATTGTGAACATTGTTCCTTGGCAATATTCGTTGTTTGTGAAGGGTCAAATAATAGTTAACTTAAACAAGCACAACAAAGTATTAGAAACTCCTGAATTATATGTACATCCTTTTGCATATAATATACAATAGTAGATTTTGTCTATATATTGGTGTTGGATATGAATTTGGCTGATTATTTTTCCTTTGAAGAAAAACGTAATTTTGAGGAATTCGGTCACTGAATTGCACAAATTGACAGATGTTACTGGATAAAAAATAAATCAGTAAAATAATTATTCCAGTCAATAATAATACTGAAAACATTTCCCAAGGTATACAATTGAAATAAGATATGATTTCCAATGTATAAGAACTAATAACAATATTTTTAAATCTCTAATAAAAATCTCATCTGTTAGAGTATTATATGCACAATGTATATTAATTCAGTGCATTTAACTCAATCACTGTGGTGTACTTAAGTATTGAAGGTGCCCTGGAGTTATCTAATAAAATACTTCACTAAATTGCCCAAACTATTTCACTCTTTTGTGTCTGAAATCTGTCCTACTTGAAGGTTATTGAAGGTCTACATGTGAGGTTTTCTGCCCCACCATTTAGTTATGATAAAGCATTTGATTAATGGTTGTTTTAAAATCAAAAACTTGATTACGATGAACTATGATGGCTATGTAAAACTAAAATAGATGATGCTAAACATTTTGAACAAATGTTACCATCATTTGTACATTTATTTGTAATCACTCTGCCTTTGAGAAAGGTCCTGCTAGGATCGAAACGTCAGGCCCACTAAATTTTAAGATTTACATTTTGGTAATTTTAGTCAGTAAGCAGTTTGCAACATTTTTGTATATCACCTTATTTGTAATCAAATCACATTTTAACAAATTAAAAACAATTCCTGAAAACCAGCAGAGAAATATTTTGTATGTACTGTATGTACAGTTACAATGTAATGTACATTGTACATGTACATGTACATGTACATGTACAGTAAAGTACAGTATGTAGAGTACTGTGTACATGTACATGTTTATGGTACATGTACATGTACATGTACTGTACAGTATAGTGTACACTACATGTACGTGTACATGCACATGTACACGTACAGTACATGTACGTGTACATGTACACGTACAATGTACAGTACATGTACAGTACGTGCACGTACATGTTCGTGTATTATGTAAACAAAGTCAATATTACGTATGCAATCATTCGTTACATATGCATTGCTATTCAAATTAGTATTTGCATTTGAACAATGAGGTTAGCCAGCTCGATGGCCAATGGGAGAGCGTCTCCCAACTCTCCTCATTTACATATCGTCCACTTTTTTATCGTCTGCTTTCTGTCGTCTGCTTCATTTCGTCCCCTCTAAAGTCAGTGAAAAAATAGGCCCTTCACTTCACTTCAAAATTACAGGTTGTTTGTCGTCAGAAATATGTTTGCAGATGACGGAAGTTTTCGACAAATTATTCTGATTTCATTAAACAGAGATATCATGATTTTTACATGAAAAATAGCCTTCAAATAAAAACGCGGATTAATATAAGTTGATACTCAAGTTTGTACTGAAACGTATGGCAGTGCACCGGCCTTTGCCACATTACCGTCAATGTAATTACGCGGCTCAAATTTACTTCACTTTTTTGCTCGACTTCTGAACATGTTGCTCGTGAATCTGGCGACACAATTTCAACTTTTTACAGTTTCGTGAAAGCCGGTATGTGCTTTATGTCACTCAAACTGAACGGAAACAATCACTCCACATTTTGGGAATGTCGTGGAACTGCAAAACTTGGAAATTCGGCTAAAAACAATGAATTTATCCTCGCAGGTGGGTCGAGTTTTTGTCGAATTTACAAAAGCTACCGTTCCAATGTACATTGTGCACTCGTCTCACGGACCCGTCTGCCGCTGCTTATAGAGTCGGGAACGGACGAACTTGGACGACTCTTTCTTCGGCCCTGCAGCCTGAGAGAATGCTGGAGAGAACCGCCCGCTCACCAACTACTTGGAGGACAACTTCAGGACTCTATTCTTCTTGGGCAACCGAACGGGACTCCCAAAACTGCGCCGAGTACTGTGCTGCCACAGTTCCTGCCGTGACAGTTCGGCCGACCGGACCGGCGAATTTCAAGTTTGCCGCGGGCAGGCGGCTTGCCCAATGGACGCATCCTTCCTTTTGTATTGGCCTGTCTGCATAGACTGAGGTTTCTGCCGTGGTCGGTGCCGGGGACCGAGCGGCAGACAAGCCGAGGAGACCCGGGAGGTTCTCCGAGTGCTGCCGGCGTATTTGCCTCTGAACTTCGGCTCCTTCTCCAGCCAACTTCAAGTTCACCAAGGACGATTTGAAGCTTCAAGCGTCTGCTATTTTTCCACTGAAGACGGCAGTGGTTAGTCACCTTTTGTGACGAGCCAAGAGGTTAGTGAAATATTTTGGGGGTTATTTAAGAATTCATGCTTTTACAGCCATTCTCTAAATGCCCCAAAGATCACAAAAGAACAGAATTCCACCTTGCCATTTCAGGTCTATACACTATGTGCGTTTTAAGGGAAGAATTGCGACAACATTCGAGAAAAAAAAAACATTCAGAAATACTCACAAGTACTGAAGGTCAGAGGGGTCTCGCTGGGTTGAAATCTTTTTTTTTTCTTCTTTTTTTCAACCGCTCCCTAAGTTCCCAAAATTTCAGGCCTCTATACGTTAGCCTTTTTTATGAAAAGAAAATAATTCTGATAACACTTGACGAAGAATTCCTTAAAGAAATATATCACGAGCGCTGAGGGCGCTCACTGATTAATAAAAATCCTCTTTATAATTATAATAAAGAAAATCTCCCAATAAAAGTGATATTCTTTTCACTACCGTTCGAACAGTTATAATTCACTACGGTGTAACAAAACGTGAGTTATGCATAATGAGTGGAGTAAAAATAGGGATTTAACGTCAATTGGGTCATTAGACCTGAACTTGGTTGCCAAATATTTCAGGAATTCCTCGGGGTTTTGTCCAGCTACAAGTTCCCAAAATATTAAGAATTAACACATTTAACTTTTGCTGTTATTTCAAGATTTGGAAACGGACGAAGTTCTCCGAGTGCTGCCGGTGTATTTGCCTCTGATCTTCGGTCCAGCGCGCCGACCCGACTTCAAGTTTACCAAGGACGAGTTGAAGCCCAAGCGTTGACTAGTCTTCCACTAAAGGCGGCGGTGGTTAGTCACCTTTTCTGACGAGCCACAAGGTTAGTGAAATAATTTGTTCAAAATAAAAAAATAAATAAAAACAATTTCAGTCATCTACACTTTACAAAGAGGAGATTTCTGATAACATTCGACGAAGAATTCATTAAAAAAAATATCATGCATGTGGGGGTCGGGTAAAAACAGGGATTTAACCCTCAAAGGAGACGCCTGGCGACATTGTCACAATAAGTGAAGTTTTTTGACCTCCTGACCCCATAACATAAACACCAGCTGGCCCACACTTTAGACTTTCCAAGTTGGGTCTAAACACTATTTTTAGAGGAGGTGTTTGTTTACCAGGGCGCGCTTTTTATCACACAATAATCGGCAGGGAATGTTTCCCTTCTAGTATAATGTTTGTACACATAAACAATTTCACCCCACTGAGAAAATGATTTAACCCTTTGGCTTGTATGGGTGGGTGCCACTGACTAGGGAATGCTAGCTATTACTGCCCTGCATACAGCACAGTTGATTGTCAGCTTGGCACTGTATTTTTATGAATGAAGGGCCCAGCGCTGTTTACTATCAGCTGGGTCCTTCATTTTTTTTATGAATGAAGGGCCCAGCCCTGTTTACTATCAGTATCAGCTGAGTCCTGTATTTTTTTTTTTTTATGAATGAAGGGCCCACACAATGAGTGTGCTGGTTTAGAAACTCTCTTAAAGAAAATCTCTCAAAGAAAATAATGATATTTTTGGTAGGCCTATAATAATATAGGGCCTATACTGCCATTTGAACAATTATATTAATTGTATAAAGAAATAGAGGGGGGGGGGATAAAAAGCATGCAGGGTTTTAAAATCATTGAGTCATTGCAAATGGACATTTCTTGGTCCTTTTTTAGCTACCCCTGTAATTCCCCAAATATAAAAATTTAACAAATTCAACTTTTGTCGCTATTTCAGGATTCAGAAACTGACAAATTGAAGACCGAGGTATTTGCTTCAGAGCTTCAGTCGAGCACACCATCCAACTGCAAGTTGAGGGAGGAGGTGAACTCGAAGCCAATCGTCAGCTATTCTTCCACCAAAGACAGCGGTGGTAAGTCACCTTTTGTAACAATTAGCCAGCGAGTTTAGTGAAATCTTTGTTCAGAAGTGCAGGGGGCTAAAAACCCTCGTAAAGAAAATCTCCCATCCCAATTAATGGAAGTGATATTCCTTTAGTTTCACTGCCATTCGAACAATTCACTTCAGTCTAACAAAACTTAAGCTATCATCAGGGGTTGAGGTAAAAGCAGAATATTATTTTTTAAATCATTGAGTTATTAGAACAGAACTCAGTTGTCTAATATTCAGGAATTCCTTGGTCTCTACACTTTGTCTCTACACTTTTTTATGAAAATGGAAGAATTATGATAACATTTTGACAAAGAGTTCCTTAAAAAGCATCACTATAGGGCTGAGGGGGCCCACTGGTATAAAAACCATATTAAAGAGGAAGTTCTCCCAGCAGCACTGGGAGAACTTCCTTGATCTCCTAGGCTTGTCCTCAGTTCAGTCCTTTTAAGCACCGATCGCCCAGAATCCACAGTCTTTGTCCTTTCCCGAATCCTGAAATAGCAACAAAATTTGAGTGTTATTTCTTAATATTTTGGAAAGGTAGGGAATGGCTGGGGAAAAACCCCAAGGAATTCCTGAATATGATTTCTGTTTTAATGACTCAATGACATTAAAACCTTTATTTTACCCCAACCTCTTATGCATAGCTTAAGTGTTGTTACACTGAAGTGAATAATAACTGTTCAGGCGACAATATCACTTTCATTGGGAGATTTTCTTTAACAGGGGTTTTTAACCCAATGACCCCCCTCAGCCCTTCAGCACTCATAATTATGTTTTAATGAGTTCTTAGTCAAATGTTATCATAATTCTTCCCTTTTCATAAAAATCTATGGGGTGTCCATTAAACCGGTTTTGATAGTAGACCTATGTCTACTATCAAAACCGGTAAAATGGACACCCCTGTTGAGTATCACTTCAATCTCTCTGATCATTCAATATCAGATATTAGTGTACTGGGCATAGAATCCCTTGGTCACCATAGTAATGCTGTCCGTCTTAGCCATGAGAAAATGTGGATGAAGCGAATATATATTCAGAAAATTCCTTGGAGTTTTTCCCCAGCCATTCCCTATCTTGCCAAAATATTAAGAAATAACAGTCAAATTTTGTTGCTATTTCAGGATTCGGGAAAGGTTTCGGTATTTCAAAGGACAGAACCGAGGACAAGCCTAGGAGTCCCAGGAACTTCTCCCAGTGCTGCCGGTGTATTTGCTTCTGATCTTCGGTCCAGCCCACCAGCCAACTTCAAGTTTACTGGGGATGAGTTGAAGCCCAAACTCGGCTAGTCTTCCACTAAAGACAGCAGTGGTTAGTCACATTTTGTGATTAGTCATGAGGTTAGTGAATCAATTTGTTAAAAAATCACGAACTCCTGCTTATTCAGTCATTCCCTAAATTCCCATGAGATCATGATAGAACAAATTCTACCTTACCATATCAGATATTCCAATAAATAATATTTGAATATTTGAGTGCTAAATGGCAAAGGGGGCTCACAATGAATTTTTTTTTCAATACCATTCAATCTTTTTTTATTATTAACTTCAGTGTAACAAAAACCTAAGAAATGCTAAAGGGGAGGGGCATAAAAAAGCAGGTTTCTAAAATCATTGCATTATTAGAACAGAACTCAGTTTTCCCAAAAAAATCAGCTACTACCTGATTTGCCAACATATCCAGAAAAAAAATCTACCTTTGTCCCGATTTCAGGCCTGTACACTTTGTCCTTTTTTATGAAAAGGGAAGAATTATGATAACATTTGACTACGAACTCATTAAAAACATAATTATGAGCGCTGAAGGGCTGAGGGGGGCCACTGGGCTAAAAACCCCTGTTAAAGAAAATACCCTATCCCTATGAAAGTGACATTGTCGTCTGAACAGTTATTATTCAATTCAGTGTAACCAAACTTAAGCTATGCATAAGAGGTGTGGGTAAAAGCAAGGTTTTAATTTCATTGAGTCATTAAAACAGAAATCGGTTGTCAAATATTCAGGAATTCCTTGGGGTTTTTCCCCAGCCATTCCCTACCTGCCCAAAATATTAAGAAATAACAGTCAAATTTTGTTCCTATTTCAGGTTTCGGGACAGGTTTCGGTATTTCAAAGGACAGAACCGAGGACAAGCCTAGGAGTCCCAGGAACTTCTCCCAGTGCTGCTGGTGTATTTGCCTCTGATCTTCGGTCCAGCCCACCAGCCAACTTTAAGGTTACTGGGGATGAGTTTAAGCCCAAACTCGGCTAGTCTTCCACTAAAGACAGCAGTGGTTAGTCACATTTTGTGATTAGTCACGAGGTTAGTGAATCCATTTGTTAAAAAATCAAGAACTCCTGCTTGTTCAGCCAATGCCTAAATTCCCAAGAGATCATAAAACAACAAATTCTACCTTACCATATCAAATATCCCAATAAGTAACATTTGACAAAGAATTTGTCTTTTAAAAATGCTCACGAGCCCTGAAGGTCAAAGGGGGCTCACAATGAAAAAAATAAATACCATTTTAACATCTATTAAGAATTTGAGCGTAACAAAAACATAAGTTATGCTAAAGGGGAGGAGGCATAAAAAAAGCAGGATTATAAAATCATTGGGTCATTAGAACAGAACTCAGTTGTCCCCAAGAAAAAAAGTCTACCTTTGTCCCAATTTCAGGCCTGCACACTTTGTCCTTTTTTATGAAAAGGGAAGAAATATGATAACATTTGACTACGAACTCATTAAAAACATAATTATGAGCGCTGAAGGTCTGAGGGGGGCCACTGGGCTAAAAAAAACCTGTTAAAGAAAATATCCCAAAGAAAGTGATATTGTCGTCTGAACAGTTATTATTCACTTCAGTGTAACAAAACTTAAGTTATGCATAAGAGGTGGAGGTAAAAGCAAGGTTTTAATGTCAATGAGTCATTAAAACAGAAAAAAGTTGTCAAAATATTCAGGAAATCATTGGGGTTTTTCCCCGGCCATTCCCTACCTTCCCAAAATATTAAGAAAAAACTGTCAAATTTTGTTCCTATTTCAGGATTTGGGAAAGGATTTGCTACTTCAAAGGACAGAACCGAGGACAAGCCTAGGAGTCTCAGGAACTTCTCCCAGTGCTGCTGGTGTATTTGCCTCTGATCTTCGGTCCAGCCCACCAGCCTACTTCAAGGTTACTGGGGATGAGTTGAAGCCCAAACTCGGCTAGTCTTCCACTAAAGACAGCAGTGGTTAGTCACATTTTGTGATTAGTCATGAGGTTAGTGAATCAATATTTGTTAAAACAACCAATTGTTCAGCCATTCCCTAAATTCCCAAGAGATCATGAAACAACAAATTCTACCTTACCATATCAGATATTCCAAAAAAAAACATTTGACGAAGAATTTGTCTTTTAAAAATGCTCACGAGCCCTGAAGGTCAAAGGGGGCTCACAATGAAAAGAAAAATAAACATTTGACCATCCATTATTAACTTCAGCGTAACAAAAACATAAGTTATGCTAAAGGGGAGGAGGCATAAAATCAGGATCATAAAATCATTCACTTCAGTGTAACAAAACTTAAGTTATACATAAGAGGCGGGGGTAAAAGCAAGGTTTTAATGTCATTGAGTCATTAAAACAGAAATCAGTTGTCAAATATTCAGGAATTCCTTGGGGTTTTTCCCCAGCCATTCCCTACAGTTATATTTCACTGCAGTGTCACGAAAACTTAGATTGATATACAAAAATATTGCAAACTGCTGTACTGACTGAAATCACCTATTAGCAAAACTTTTAAGTTATGTAAAAGGGGTGCATGGGGTTGTAAAAGCAGGCTTTTAATGTCATTGAGTCTTTAAAGCATAACTCAGTTGTCAAAACAAAACTTGCCACCTTGACATTTCAGGTCTAAATACTATATGTGTTTTCCGATAACATTCAACAAAGAAATTATTGAAAAATAACTAAAGAGTGCTGAATGTCACTGGGGGCTCACTGTGTTAAAATTTCTTGATGAAAATATTGTTTTCTTCAATACAGTTCAAACAATTATTATTCATTTTAGTGGTGTTACAAAACTTAAGCTGTGCAAAAGGGGTGCACAGGGCTACAAAGTAGGGCTTTAAAATCAGAACAGAACTGAGTTGTTAAAAAATCAGAAATTCATTGGAGGTTTTCAGCCACTCATCTTTTGTCGTGATTTCAGGTCTCTACACTTCATTTTGAAGTTGAATTCTTAAAAAACACAACATTAATCTTAAAGAAAATCTCACAAGAAAGGTGATATTCCTTTGCCTTCTCTACAAACAGTAATTCAATTCTGTTTAACATTGTTGTCATTTTTTAAACCACTCCTCAAGTTCCCAAAATTTATAATTAAGGAATATTCATTTTTTGTCCAGTCATTCCCTAAGTTCCCCCAAAAAATTATGAATTAACACATTCAATTTTTGTTGCACTTTCAGGATTTGGAAACGGGCGAAGACAGGTTTCTGCAATGCTCAGTGCTTCAAGGGACTGAGGGGCAGACAAGCCTAGGAAACCAGTTGAGTTCCAGCGGTGTGTTTTCCTTTGAACTTCGGTCCAGCACACCAGTCAGCTTCAAGTTTACTGGGTACCAGTTGAAGCCCCAGCATCAGCTATTCGTACAATAAAGACAGCGGTGGGAGGTTAGTGAATTAATTGGTTCAAAATTCAACAATGTGTGGTTTTCCAGCCATTCCTTAAATATCCAGAAGACCATCTGTCAGATCTATACACTATGTGTGTTTTTAAGGGATGAATTCTAAGGGATGAACATTTGATGAAGAATTAATTGAAAAGTTTCTCAGTGCTGAATGTCTCTGCTGAAGGTCTCTTTTAAAATCTCTCAATGAACTTAGTGATATTTTTGTACTACCATTCGAACTGTTACAATTCGCTCATTGAAGTTTTAAAAAACCTTAGCAAAAAAGGGGTACTAAAAAGCAGGGATTTAAAATTATTTTAGTCATTAGAAAAAAAATCAGTTGTTAAAAAAATAGAAATTCCTTGTGTTTTTTAGCTTCTACATTGTACCTAAGTTCCCAAAATGTAAAGAAATAACAAATTCAACCTTTTTTGTTATTTCAGTCGAACATTCCAGCCAACTTGAAGTTGAAGTTGAAGGTGGGAGCCAAAGTGGGCTATTCTTCCACCAAAGACGGTGGTCACCTTTTGTAATGAGCCACCGAGGTTAGTGAAAACATTTGTTCTGAGGTAAGAGGGGCTCACTGGGTTGTTACCCTCTTAAAGAAAATCTCTCAATGAAAATGATATGTTTTTCTCTGCCATTCCAACATTTATAATTCCTCTCAATGTAACAAAACTTAAAGTTTTGCAGGGGAGGATTAGAAATTCAGGCATTCAGAAATTCAGCCATTCCTACATTAAGTTCCCAACATACTAAGAAATAACAAATTCAACCTTTATCCCTGATCTCAGGCCTCTACACTTTGTCCTTTTTTATGAAAAGGGAATTTTTCGGATAATATTTGATTAAGAATTCATTAAAAATAACCACGAGAGCTGAAGGTTAGAGGGAGCTCACTAGGTACAAAATCTCTCAAAGAAAATAATGCTATTTTTAATTGTCGTTCGAACAGCTGTAATTTACTTCAATGTAGCAAAACTTAAGATATGCAAAAAAAAAGACAGGGGGCTAAAGGGCAGGGTTTTGAAATCATTGCGTCTTTAAAAAAAGATAGCTGTCAACAAATCAGGAATTCCTTGGGATTTTTATCCACTCCCTAAGTTCTCAAAATATAAAGGGAACATCAAATCTAACTTTTGTCTGATTTCAGGATTCGGAAACTGACGGAAAGACCAAGGTGTTTGCTTCAGGACTGCAGCCACCCAGCCAACTTCAAGCTTCGGCTATTCTTCCACAAAAGACAGCGGTGGTAAGTCACAAGTTGTGACAAGCCACCTAGGTTAGTGAAATCTTGTGTTCAGAGGGTGGAGGGGGCTCACTGTGTTTAAAAACCATCTTAAAGAAAATCTCCCAATCTCGTTGCGACCAAACAGTTATAATTCACTTCAGTATAACAAAACTATAAGTTATGGGGGGGGGGGCTAAAATGCAGGGTTTGTGAGTCATTAGAACAGAACAAAGTTGTCAAAAATTAAGGAATTACTTGGGTATTTTTTTTTCAGCCACTCCCTAAGATTCCAAAAAATTAAGAACTAAAAAACTCATAATTTGTCACGATTTCAGATCCGTATAAGTTTTTATGAAAAGCGAAGAAATCTGATAACATTTGAGGAAGAATTATTTATAAAATAATTTACTCATTATCCCTGAAGGTCGCAGGGAGCACACTGGGTAAAAGTAACCCCGAAAATACCATCAGTGAAAGCAATATCTTTCCCGATGCCGAACAGTTTAAATTCACTTCAGTTCAACAAAAGGGGAACTAAAAAGCAGTGGTTTTTTTATCATTGAATGACTTTGGTCATTGTATTGTTGCCTTTAACCTGGTTTGTTGCGTTCTGTACATTCACTGCATAATGTTCTGAAACCTGTTTTGACTATAATTGCCAGGTGTGTGTGCTTGTCATGTAGACACAGATGAGTGCCGCTTACCGGTTTCAATGCACGCTCACAATGAAATGTGGGTCGTGAGCCAAGTGGTTATCAATGTATAACATTTTAAAAGGTACTGCTCGTTGGCTCCTCGTATTGCCTGGTAATTGGGTCATAGTGTAAGGTAAAAAAACGCGACCAGGTGCATAGGGTTTTGTATTGTAATAAAAGGCAAAAAGTCAAAGTAATTGACCAAGGCGAGGCAGGGATCCACCGTGAACTGGATTCATATGTGGGTATGGTTATAGAGCGTTAGTTACCATAAGATTTCTTTAGCGGTTAGAGGGGTGTAGATAAAATAAATCTTAAAGTAAAAATTAGCACAAACATAATATCCGATACACAGCAAAGATACATACACACTTAGGGGCCAGCTTCGACACGAACAGTTTGACACTGTGAACTCATTCTGCTTCACTGGAGTCCATCTCTGCAATTCATCAACTCCAAGATTCTTCATCAACTCCAAGATTCTTCATCAACTCCAAGATTCTTCATCAACTCCAAGATTCTTCATCAACTCCAAGATTCTTCAAGCATGCTTCAAGCTTCTGACTTCAAACATCAACCGGCATCTACTTTAGAATCTGCTAATTTCACTGAAACAACCACGCGCTCTCCTTGGGTGGATTGATGCTCAGTTTTTAACAACCACGTGCTCTGTCAGTATGGGTGGGTTGAAAAAAGGGTTATTTTCATTGTAACATCTAAGAGACGAGGGTCGAGTTTAAAATCTCTTAATTAATATCACCGCAACAACCGGGGCTCCTTAAGTGGGTTTATGCTCAGTTTTTAACAACCACGTGCTCTGTCAGTATGGGTGGGTTGAAAAAGGGTTATTGTCATTGTAACATCTAAGAGACGAGGGTCGAGTTTAAAATCTCTTAATTAATATCACCGTAACAACCGGGGCTCCTTAAGTGGGTTGATAAAAAAAAATGTGGCTGCTCATTTCTCATTAAAACCACATGCTCTGCATGGTGGGTTGATGAAAACAATAGGCCCTAATCCAATCAACTCAATGGGGAAACAACAGTCGCACTCAACCAGCCATACATACTCCTTGGGTGGGTTGATTGACTTAATTGCATGATTAATAGATTTAATTAGATAACAAATTAAAATCCAATGAATAATTAAAGGAAAAATAAATTAGATAATTAATTTAAGGGACGATGGGAAGGGTATGCTTTTCAAGCAGCATCGCGCAGCATGGCATGAGTTAGTGTATGTTTGTAAGAGATCAGGGGTAATTCGTACTGAAGAGTTTATTTCCAATACATTTGGAAATGAACTCTACAGTTGTGATGTGATGTGAGTGAAGAGTGTACCGTATGTGGGTCTGGGTGTGTGTGATGTGCAGGGTTGTTGTGTAGAATGAGAATGTGGGTGTAGAGAAGAGATTGTTGTGAGTTGTGCAGCAGCGTGCAAGCAGCGACCTAAGCAGCAGGCAGCAATAAAGTATAAGGGTATTATTTACAATTAATAGTCAAATAGAATCGCGTGTCGTTGATTATACCACGAATTGATGCATATCAATTATTAATTTCTTCCATTTCGAACAAAACATGTTCTGGATTTTATCGAAATTGTATCAGTCAAAGTAACTTGAAATCCGAAAAAATCATACATTTAGAGTATATATAGGCCTACCTACCTACTAGCCAGTAGGCCCTTTCTCATTCCAGTCAGCAGTTTGCAACAATTTTGTGAACATAACTATGAATTTAATTTTTTTTTATAAAAATCATAGACCAGTTCGTGGTATGAATGACGAATTAACTTATAAACTAAGATATCATATTGGGTCATCGTTAGAGCCACGGGCAGAATTCTACAAGCGCACCCTCTCCCAGAAATCAGGATTGTCATCCAGAAACAACGGCCACGCTGGAATCAAGTCCTCCTTCCTCCTTGGACATCAAGAACTTCTACTCCTCGGAACAAGGACTTCTACTCCTCGGAACGAGGACCTATGAACAATGAACTTTGAAAATGACAATATTTACACAAACATAATACTTTCACAATTACATAACACTATGCTCACAATTAAATTATTTAGTTTGTTATCATTAAATGGGCCTGGGGATAAATTTAGAATAGGGTTAGGGCTAGGGATAGGGACAGAAAATCGCCTGGTCACTATGGTAATTTCACAGCACCTGGTTCGCTTATTGCTTGGCAATGTCTGGTATCTTCTCAACCATGAGCCCTTCTTTGGTGGGTTGAAATTCACTTCAGCTTAACTTATTGTAACAACCACACGCCCTCTTAGGGTGGGTTGATGAGTGTATGCATTTGTTGTCGTCTAAAGTATGAATTTGTATTATTTTATTCTACACAATCTTGATGGAACAACCACGCGCCCAGGATGGGTGGGTTGATATGGTAATTTCTACCAACTGTAGCAACCACGCGCCCTCCTATCCCCCTTGGGTGGGTTGGTGAACCAACAGATTAACGGGTATCAATTTCTATTGATCAGCCACGCGCCCTCCTCGGGTTGGTTGATTGACCGGCAAGCCTTTGATGATAGGCTGAACTTGTAGGTCGGGGTTACCGTCATCCCTCGCTAGAGGCATTAAAGGGAAATGCGGGTTATATAAAATACACAACACGCGGACAAAACAATGTCACGTCAAATTAGGGTCTCCGGACGCGGGCTGGATACTAACTGGACTCGACTATGAACTGAACATTTCAACAGCAGACTCTAGAATTCATCAGGAACAGTCAACTACACTTCACAGCAACTCCATCAATGGATACCCACGCCCTCCCATCAATGCTTCTTAAGGATTCCACCAAAGTCTTCACCATTTCTTCGAGACTTCTTCCTGCACTTCAAACCCAAGGATCTTCATTCAAGCTACGCACTCCGTCTTCAACGATTCGTCAAGGGCAACCTGCTGCATCGTCACCGTCTGAGAAACCAGCCTCTACTGATTTATTCATTTTAAGTGTATAATGTCTACTTGTATTATTGTGTATTGAGTGGCTAAAGAGGGCGCTGTATGAACGCCATGTTAAGTGGGGTGCAAGTAAAAATATACTCAAGTAAAAGTATACCCATCATAATAATTTTAATATTTTCTTTGAATTCATCAAGAGTTTAAAAATCAAAAAAAAAATGGAAACAAGCACAATATTTGAATCATTTTAACATTTAAGAATTTCGGAAAAATAAGATGAAAATTCAAAGTGATAATAATTATTTTGTATCATTGAATTTGGATTCAAAAGTTATGAATCATAGGCCTACATATAAAGATAAAAAGGAAGATTTTCATCGCACATATTTTGGACTGATTATAATCCTCCATACATGGCGTAGAGACAGCATCCTTGTTGGTCTATTTAAATAACGTACTGGTAGATACTTGTTAAGCATGCCAGGCGTTTACTGCAGCAAAGAGTCGCGCGTGTATCTGAGTGATAGGGTTGAATGGATGGATGTGATGACTGTGTGAACTTTACTTAGGATACACCCAGTAAGAAATTTCTAGTCACATTAGGATGCATTGATGAATAGAAAAGCTGTATTATAGAGGCATGGGGAATTTCAAAATTCATTTTCTGCTAACCTCTCAGGGTGAATTACATACAGCTGCGCGCATCATACTGTACATGTACCTGTACGAACCCGTACGTCTAAGATGTACGGCTCCGTACGTTTTGTACTCCATACACAGTGCAGTGCGGATAGGCGCACGGACGGGCCATTATTTTGTGATGCGCGCGTACGCACGGTGATGCGTACTTGAACAAAATAATACGGCTTCCGTGCACTGCATGCACAATAATGACAGCAAACAGCAACAACACAACTCTATAATGACTGTTGTGTTCTTGCCTATGGCATAGACACACAACTGTCTTAAAATACATTTGTAATTCAGTCTTAGAGGTTAGCAGAAATGGAAGAGAATTTCTTAAGTGTCTCTTTATAGCAGCTTAGTTAACCCATAACAACCAAACCGAAATTCAAAGCAAAATCAACCAAAATTTTCCACTGTCCGTAATTACAAACGGAAATGAAACAGGGTATGTTTTTTCAGGTTTTTGTGTGATTGGTTTTTAATGGCAGAGCATGATTTTCTGAATAATTTGTTCTGCAAAATTGCCACAAAAATTATAAGTACAGTCCCATAAGTTACTGGGTGTTTTTCTAGGTTGAGTTTTTAACTATATGCTATACAGGTTAGCTGATAAATTTTCATGAATTAGTTAAGATAGTTGATCAGATTAGGGTAGGTTAGTTTAGCTAATCAGGTTATGTAGGTCAGGTTAGTTAATCAGGTTAGGTAGGTCAGATTAGTTAATCAGGTTAGGTCAGGTTAGTTAACCAGAGTACTTAGGTTAGGTAGCTAAATACTGGTGGGTGTCAGGCAGAGGAACGTGATAACATGCTCCAATTCTTCAAGAAAACTAACGCATAAAAGCGTTTGATATTCCCATGTATATTCATCCTGATTCTAAAATCATTGAAATTCCAAAACATAAAACCTTTAAGAACGACAGGCCCTCTATTTTTGAAATTCTAAAATCCTAAAAGTGGAAAAGAAAAATAAGATTTTCAGGCTATTCATCTTTAAGATTCAAAATAAGACCAGTTCCAACAAAATAACACAGGACGACAGGTCTTTTTGAGAGACTTATAATCCCTCTGCCAAGCACCTGACTAGTGCAGTATAATGTGATGTGTGTGTCTGAAAAGAAGTGTGAGCGTTGGCAAGCAAAGCGTGCAGCAGCGATTAAAGCAGCGAGCGATAGGTTGGGGTGGGCAGGGAAGTAAGAACTAATTCCAGCGGTGTATCTAAGGAAAATGATGACCATTGCAACCAGTGAAATTCGTTTCTCATCAAATATTACACATTATTTATAGATAATTTTATCATAAATTGAAGTCCAAAGTTGCATACGGCTATTCTTTTCCTTTAACAAAATTTCACCTAAATTTGGCTAACTTGAGCATGATGGATCACAGTCATGAAAAAATCATCATTCGAAGATGCCCTATTTCGAAATTCTTCAGCGACCCCCATTTTGTAAAGCTTCGTGTAGGACCTTTTGTCATGCCTTAGATATGCCGCTGTTTAGCTTTAAGATTAAATTAATTAAGACCTTAGTGTATGTCTACAATCTGCAAAGCAGCATGCATCCGTCACACCTTGGAGCTCTCTCAATGGATCGTCCATGAATCTATACCACATCGTCATCTTCGTTTGGATACAATGGACACCTGCATGGAGCCCCTTTAAAACCAACTTAGCAGAGACCATTATCCCTGCACCTGGACAGAACTTGTGAACTCTTTACCCAAGAACTATGAACTCTCAGGGACGGCCAATGATCGATTTCAACAAGCAAAACACTCACCGACATTCATTTTCACAATATTCCTCCTACACATAAAAGTTATTTTGCTGGGGTTTGTGGCAGGCTATGTAGGGAGACCATGTAACAATGCCCGTACATTGTTACATCAGCTGAATCAATAGAGTAGGTCACAGTTCACTTGTTGCCCTTGTATCTGGCCATTTTTGTTATGATTTAAAGCACCTGGTTTGGTTCTGCAATTTATCAATGTCTTAGTGCTTTTCTGTAAGGGGTGTGTAAAGATTTTAGTTATGTATAATGAATTTGCAGTGATTAATTTATCATATAGTCAATTATTTCAGAAAATAAACCACTTCCATCACTTGTTTATTTAGGGAATAAATAATGTGATTTATATATTGCAAAATCAATGGTGTCAACCACGCGCCTGTATGGGTGGGTTGACGTGTTATATTTATAATTTGATAATTCGCATCCATCAGGCACGCACCCATTTTGGGTGGTCTGATATTTTTCTCAAGGTCTGATAATCTTAAAAGATCAGCCACGCGCCCGTAAATAAGGGTGGGTTGATAACCTTTTAATATTTATGGCCAGGTGCAAAGGTGCTAACAATCTGAACTATTTTTTTATTTATTCATTATTCATTTATTTTTTAGCGTTAGGTTGGGGTTCGGGTTTTTTTCTAGGAAATACTGAGTACAAAATAATATACACAATATGCATTAAAACAGACATAAGATTACACCATGTTAGGCCAAGTCTGGACGCGTATGTGAAACTACACTAAAATGGACTCAATTGGGCTAACTGCTGCCCCATGGACACTTCAGCTGGCTTCTCTTCAAGGAAACTTCAGCTGGCTTCTCTTCAAGGAAACTTCAGGAAACTTCAGCTATAACTTCTCTTCAAGAAAACTTCAGCGATCTCCTCAAGAAACTCATTCTCCAAACCCAGGATCCTGGAGATTCGCGCAATCATCGTTCTCCTCATACTTCAAGACCTCCACTCTGCAATTCAACGCCGACACATCTGCTTCCATGAAGCATAGTCATGAACATCGGCTCTGCACTTTCAGCTCAAGATCCTTATGGTGTTTTAGGGTATTTTATATTGGGAAATTATGCTAAATAATTAAGTGACTGAAGAGGTTGTGACCTACGACATGAAATGTGGACATGCAACCTATTACAAAGTAAAGGCAGAAAACCCAAAACTTGCCCACGACCTGTGAAACAAGGTCTTACTTTCCAATTACTGTTTGAAGTTTACAAACTTAATCGTTAAGAAAGTACTGTTAAATGCAGTCATAATTATTTTGGACTAGTTGTACCCCAAACCTTTTTTTTCATCCAGACCCCCCCCCCAAAAAAAAAGTAAAAGAAATGGCGTTGATACAACCTCTTTGGTCTGCATTTAATGAAGTAATAATTAGCATGCCATGTGTTTTACGCAGCGAGCTAAGCAAAGCGACGCGCGTGTATATCTGAATGAAAGTGAAAGACGGATGAATGTGTGAACTTAACTAAGGATGCACCAGTATTTTTGTTTTAAACTCGGGGACAATGATAGATGCACATACAGCTGTATTGTGGAGTATTTTGGAGGCACAAGGAAATTAAATTCCATCTGATTTCTGTTAGCCCCCTGTTCGGCTACCCCAGTCAAAACTGGGCGTTCGGTGTAATCATGATTATATCGCACGCCCTAACACAATGATACATGCGCTGCAAAGTTAGCATGTATTGGTTGAAAATGCAAGTGCGGAAACTCGCGCCTGCTTACCAAAAATGTGTTCTTTGTTGCATTTTTAACTATGACTAGACATAGGTTAAAAATCCAACAGACACAAAACACACAAAATCTATGCACAAAGCCGGCTCTCATTAGGCCTATAATCCGTACATTGGGGGTTAACAGAAAATGGAAGAGGGTCTGTTTTCTGCCATGTCTCCAAAACAACTTCGTCAAAACAAACGCCAAAATCCAAAAATCATGTTTATAATCAAACTAATCATATATTTCTTGCAACCGAGTGTGGAAAGTTACCGCACCTATAAACTTCCAACCGAAGCTCAAGATTTTTTGGGGGGGATCATTGCCAAACATCTTACTGTCAAATTCGGTGCATTCCCTTAGTTGAGTTGGGGAGTAGCTAGAGTGGAATAGTAAGCTAGATGTAAGTAAAAGCGAGTTGTATGGGGTGATGTGTGACTGTATACGAGGCGACTGAGATGAGAGAAGCATCGAGCGGCGACAAGCTTGCAAATGAACTGCAAAATGCTTGCAACCATGGCAACTAATTATTGACTTTCATTGTTAAACCGTCTAAGAATTATTTAATAGAATTACATAGAGTAAACTGCTCCGGGGATGTGATGTCTTCAAATAGGATCACAGACACTTCAAGAGTGGAGGACACCAACTGTGCCACAGGAGGAGTAAGACTGAGCCTCTGACAATAGTGAACTTTTCACTAATCTCAATGAACAGTTTATAGCACCATGCAACGCCATGTGGGATTGGATATCACCTGGTGATTACTTCAGGAACACAGTTCGCCCGCCCAAAAAATGTTGTTGACAATCAGATACTGACTTCAAAAATCATAATATTCTGCCACCATAACTTTTTTTTATCACATGGGTCAGGAGTCGGGGGTGATAGGTTAAGTTTTATAAATCTAGGTTAGGTTAAGTTTAATTAAGTTTTAGAAGGTTATGTTAATGTTTAGTTTTAGAGTTAGATTGGAAATAACATCGTAAGATTCAAGATCCAAGATCCAAGATTCAAGATTCAAGATTCAAGATTCAAGATTCAAGATTCAAGATTCAAGATTCAAGATTCAAGATTCAAGACTCAAGACTCAAGACTCAAGATTCAAGACTCAAGTCTCAAGATTCAAGATTCAAGATTCAAGATTTAAGATTCAAGACTCAAGACTCAAGACTCAAGATTCAAGATTCAAGATTCAAGATTCAAGATTCAAGATTCAAGATTCAAGATTCAAGATTCAAGATTCAAGATTCGATGCTCAAGATGCAAGATTCAAGATTCAAGATTCAAGATTCAAGATCCAAGATTCAAGATTCAAGATTCAAGATCCAAGATTCAAGATTCAAGATTCAAGATTCAAGATTCAAGATTCAAGATTCAAGATCCAAGATTCAAGATTCAAGATTCAAGATTCAAGATCCAAGATTCAAGATTCAAGATTCAAGATTCAAGATTCAAGATTCAAGATTCAAGATTCAAGATTCAAGATTCAAGATTCAAGATTCAAGATTCAAGATTCAAGATTCAAGATTCAAGATTCAAGATTCAAGATTCAAGATTCAAGATTCAAGATTCAAGATTCAAGATTCAAGATTCAAGATTCAATGCTCAAGATTAAAAATTCAGGCTTCGATGCTCAAGACTCAAAATTCAGGCTTCCATGCTCAAGATTCTAGATTCAAGAATCGATGCTCCAGAGTCAAGATTCAAGATTCGAGGCCCGAGATTCTAGATTTAAGTTTCGAGGCTCAAGATTATAGATTTAAGTTTCGAGGCTCAAGATTATAGATTTAAGTTTCGAAGGCCAAGATTCTAGATTTAAGTTTTGAGGCTCAAGATTCGAGATTCAATGCACGAGATTCAAGTTTCAAGATGCAAGGCTCAAGATTCAAGAAGTAAGGCTCCGCATTCAAGATTCGAGAATTCAGATTCAAGATTCAAGATTCGAGAATTCAGATTCAAGATTCAAGAATTCAGATTCAAAATTCGAGAATTCAGATTCTAAACTTAAGATTCGATGCTCAAGATTCAAGATTCAAGATTCGATGCCCGAGATTCAACTTTCAAGATGCAAGATCCGGGACTGATTATTCGAGATTCAACATTTTGGACTAGAGATTCATAATATAATTCCGAGGCTCTAGATTCAAGCCCACAGATTCAAAATGAAAGATTCGAGACTCTTCATCCAACTTTTAATATTCAAGATTCAACATTACACGCTCCACATTCAAGATTCGAGACGTCAGATTTCAGACTCAAGATTCGAGGCTCGAGCTTCAAGTTTCAAGGCTCAGGATTCAAGATTCGAGGCTTAGGATTCACGTTTGGAGGCTTAGGATTCACGTTTGGAGGCTTAGGATTCACGTTTGGAGGCTTAGGATTCACGTTTGGAGGCTTAGGATTCACGTTTGGAGGCTTAGGATTCACATTTGGAGGCTTAGGATTCACATTTGGAGGCTTAGGATTCACGTTTGGAGGCTTAGGATTCACATTTTGGAGGCTTAGGATTCACATTTGGAGGCTTAGGATTCACGTTTGGAGGCTTAGGATTCACGTTTGGAGGCTTAGGATTCACGTTTGGAGGCTTAGGATTCACGTTTGGAGGCTTAGGATTCACGTTTGGAGGCTTAGGATTCACATTTGGAGGCTTAGGATTCACATTTGGAGGCTTAGGATTCACGATTCAAGATTCAAGATTCAAGATTCGAGGGTCCACATTCAAGATTAGGGGTTCCGGATTCGACATTCAAGATTCAAGATTCAAGATCCAAGGTTCAAGATTCAAACCTGCAGATTCAAGTCTCGTGGCTCAAAATTCAAGATTCAAGATTCAAGATTCAAGACTCATGAATCGCGACTCAAGATTCCGTATCCGAGAGGTTCTACATTCAAGATTCGAGGCGTCAGATTTCAGACTCAAGATTAGAGGCTCTACATTCAAGATTCGAGGCATCAGATTTCAGACTCAAGATTTGAGGCTCTACATTTAAGATTCGAGGCTCTACATTCAAGACTCAAGATTCGAGGCTCTACATTGAAGGCTCAAGATTCGAGGCATCAGATTTCAGATTCAAGTTTCGAGGCATCAGATTTCAGACTCAAGATTCGAGGCTCTACATTTAAGATTCGAGGCTTCAGATCTCAGACTCAAGATTCGAGGCTCCGCATTGAAGATTCGAGGCTCCGCATTGAAGATTCGAGGCATCAGATTTCAGACTCAAGATTCGAGGCTCCGCATTCAAGATTCGAGGCGTCAGATTTCAGACTCAAGATTCGAGGCTCTACATTCAAGATTCGAGGCATCAGATTTCAGACTAAAGATTCGAGGCATCAGATTTCAGACTCAAGTTTCGAGGCATCAGATTCAGACTCAATATTTGAGGCTCTACATTCAAGATTCGAGGCATCAGATTTCAGACTCAAGATTCGAGGCATCAGATTTCAGACTCAAGATTCGAGGCTCCACGTTCAAGATTCGAGGCATCAAATTTCAGACTCAAGTTTCGAGGCATCAGATTCAGACTCAAGATTCGAGGCTCTACATTCAAGATTCGAGGCATCAGATTTCAGACTCAAGATTCGAGGCTCTACATTCAAGATTCGAGACATCAGATTTCAGACTCAAGTTTCGAGGCATCAGATTCAGACTCAATATTTGAGGCTCTACATTTAAGATTCGAGGCATCAGATTTCAGAATAAAGATTCGAGGCATCAGATTTCAGACTCAAGTTTCGAGGCATCAGATTCAGACTCAAGATTCGAGGCTCTACATTCAAGATTCGAGGCGTCAGATTTCAGACTCAAGATTCGAGGCTCTACATTCAAGATTCGAGGCATCAGATTTCAGACTCAAGATTCGAGGCATCAGATTTCAGACTCAAGATCCGAGGCTCTTCATTCAAGATTCGAGGCATCAGATTTCAGACTCAAGATTCGAGGCTCTACATTCAAGATTCGAGGCATCAGATTTCAGACTCAAGATTCGAGGCATCAGATTTCAGACTCAAGATTCGAGGCATCAGATTTCAGACTCAAGATTCGAGGCTCTACATTCAAGATTCGAGGCATCAGATTTCAGACTCAAGATTCGAGGCTCTACATTCAAGATTCGAGGCGTCAGATTTCAGACTCAAGATTCGAGGCATCAGATTTCAGACTCAAGATCCGAGGCTCTACATTCAAGATTCGAGGCATCAGATTTCAAACTCAAGATTCGAGGCTCTACATTCAAGATTCGAGGCGTCAGATTTCAGACTCAAGATTCGAGGCATCAGATTTCAGACTCAAGATCCGAGGCATCAGATTTCAGACTCAAGATTCGAGGCTCTACATTCAAGATTCGAGGCGTCAGATTTCAGACTCAAGATTCGAGGCTCTACATTCAAGATTCGAGGCATCAGATTTCAAACTCAAGATTCGAGGCTCTACATTCAAGATTCGAGGCGTCAGATTTCAGACTCAAGATTCGAGGCATCAGATTTCAGACTCAAGATTCGAGGCATCAGATTTCAGACTCAAGATTCGAGGCTCTACATTCAAGATTCGAGGCGTCAGATTTCAGACTCAAGATTCGAGGCTCTACATTCAAGATTCGAGGCATCAGATTTCAGACTCAAGATTCGAGGCTCTACATTCAAGATTCGAGGCGTCAGATTTCAGACTCAAGATTCGAGGCATCAGATTTCAGACTCAAGATTCGAGGCATCAGATTTCAGACTCAAGATTCGAGGCATCAGATTTCAGACTCAAGATTCGAGGCTCTACATTCAAGATTCGAGGCATCAGATTTCAGACTCAAGATTCGAGGCTCTACATTCAAGATTCGAGGCGTCAGATTTCAGACTCAAGATTCGAGGCTCTACATTCAAGATTCGAGGCGTCAGATTTCAGACTCAAGATTCGAGGCTCTACATTCAAGATTCGAGGCGTCAGATTTCAGACTCAAGATCCGAGGCTCTACATTCAAGATTCGAGGCATCAGATTTCAGACTCAAGATTCGAGGCTCTACATTCAAGATTCGAGGCGTCAGATTTCAGACTCAAGATTCGAGGCTCTACATTCAAGATTCGAGGCATCGGATTTCAGACTCAAGATTCGAGGCGTCAGATTTCAGACTCAAGATTCGAGGCTCTACATTCAAGATTCGAGGCTCTACATTCAAGATTCGAGGCTCTACATTCAAGATTCGAGGCGTCAGATTTCAGACTCAAGATTCGAGGCATTAGATTTAAGACTCAAGATCCGAGGCTCCGCATTCAAGATTCGAGACATCAGATTTCAGACTCAAGATTCGAGGCATCAGATTTCAGACTCAAGATTTGAGGCATCAGATTTCAGACTCAAGATTCGAGGTTCTACATTCAAGATTCGAGGCATCAGATTTCAGACTCAAGATTCGAGGCATCAGATTTCAGACTCAAGTTTCGAGGCATCAGATTCAGACTCAAGATCCGAGGCTCTTCATTCAAGATTCGAGGCATCAGATTTCAGACTCAAGATTCGAGGCTCTACATTCAAGATTCGAGGCATCAGATTTCAGACTCAAGATTCGAGGCATCAGATTTCAGACTCAAGATTCGAGGCATCAGATTTCAGACTCAAGATTCGAGGCTCTACATTCAAGATTCGAGGCATCAGATTTCAGACTCAAGATTCGAGGCTCTACATTCAAGATTCGAGGCGTCAGATTTCAGACTCAAGATTCGAGGCATCAGATTTCAGACTCAAGATCCGAGGCTCTACATTCAAGATTCGAGGCATCAGATTTCAAACTCAAGATTCGAGGCTCTACATTCAAGATTCGAGGCGTCAGATTTCAGACTCAAGATTCGAGGCATCAGATTTCAGACTCAAGATTCGAGGCATCAGATTTCAGACTCAAGATTCGAGGCTCTACATTCAAGATTCGAGGCGTCAGATTTCAGACTCAAGATTCGAGGCTCTACATTCAAGATTCGAGGCATCAGATTTCAGACTCAAGATTCGAGGCTCTACATTCAAGATTCGAGGCGTCAGATTTCAGACTCAAGATTCGAGGCATCAGATTTCAGACTCAAGATTCGAGGCATCAGATTTCAGACTCAAGATTCGAGGCATCAGATTTCAGACTCAAGATTCGAGGCTCTACATTCAAGATTCGAGGCATCAGATTTCAGACTCAAGATTCGAGGCTCTACATTCAAGATTCGAGGCGTCAGATTTCAGACTCAAGATTCGAGGCTCTACATTCAAGATTCGAGGCGTCAGATTTCAGACTCAAGATTCGAGGCTCTACATTCAAGATTCGAGGCGTCAGATTTCAGACTCAAGATCCGAGGCTCTACATTCAAGATTCGAGGCATCAGATTTCAGACTCAAGATTCGAGGCTCTACATTCAAGATTCGAGGCGTCAGATTTCAGACTCAAGATTCGAGGCTCTACATTCAAGATTCGAGGCATCGGATTTCAGACTCAAGATTCGAGGCGTCAGATTTCAGACTCAAGATTCGAGGCTCTACATTCAAGATTCGAGGCTCTACATTCAAGATTCGAGGCTCTACATTCAAGATTCGAGGCGTCAGATTTCAGACTCAAGATTCGAGGCATTAGATTTAAGACTCAAGATCCGAGGCTCCGCATTCAAGATTCGAGACATCAGATTTCAGACTCAAGATTCGAGGCATCAGATTTCAGACTCAAGATTTGAGGCATCAGATTTCAGACTCAAGATTCGAGGTTCTACATTCAAGATTCGAGGCATCAGATTTCAGACTCAAGATTCGAGGCATCAGATTTCAGACTCAAGTTTCGAGGCATCAGATTCAGACTCAAGATTCGAGGCATCAGATTCAGACTCAAGATTCGAGGCTCTACATTCAAGATTCGAGACATCAGATTTCAGACTCAAGATTCGAGGTTCTACATTTAAGATTCGAGGTTCTACATTCAAGATTCGAGGCATCAGATTTCAGACTCAAGATTCGAGGCATCAGATTTCAGACTCAAGTTTCGAGGCATCAGATTCAGACTCAAGATTCGAGGCATCAGATTCAGACTCAAGATTCGAGGCTCTACATTCAAGATTCGAGACATCAGATTTCAGACTCAACATTCGAGGCATCAGATTTCAGACTCAACATTCGAGGCATCAGATTTCAGACTCAACATTCGAGGCATCAGATTTCAGACTCAAGATTCGAGGCGTCAGATTTCAGACTCAAGATTCGAGGCTCTACATTCAAGATTCAAGGCATCATATTTCAGACTCAAAATTCTAGGCATCAGATTTCAGACTAAAGATTCGAGGCTCTACATTCAAGATTCGAGGCATCAAATTTCAGACTCAAGATTCGAGGCATCAGATTTCAGACTCAAGATTCGAGTCTCTACATTCAAGATTTGAGGCGTCAGATTTCAGACTCAAGATTCGAGGCTCTCCATTTAAGATTCGAGGCATCAGATTTCAGACTCAAGATCCGAGGCTCCGCATTCAAGATTCGAGGCATCAGATTTCAGACTCAAGTTTGTAGGCATCAGATTCAGACTCAAGATCCGAGGCTCCGCATTCAAGATTCGAGGCATCAGATTTCAGACTCAAGATTTGAGGCGTCAGATTTCAGACTCAAGATTCGAGGCTCTACATTCAAGATTCGAGGCGTCAGATTTCAGACTCAAGATTCGAGGCTCCACATTCACGATTCGAGGCGTCAGGTTTCACATTGTACATTCAACATTCGAAGCTGCACATTCAACATTCGAGGCTGCACGTTCAACAATCGAGGCTGCACATTCAATATTCGAGGCTGCACGTTCAACCGCATTCGAGGGCTGCACATTCAACATTCGAGGGCTGCACATTCAATATTCGAGGCTGCACGTTCAACATTCGAGGATGCTCATTCAACATTCGAAGCTGCACAATTAACACTCGAGGTTGCACATCCAACATTCGAGGCTGCACATTCAACATTCGAGGCTGCACATTTAACATTCGAGGCTGCACATTCAATATTCGAGGATGCACATTCAATATTCGAGGATGCACATTCAATATTCGAGGATGCACATTCAATATTCGAGGATGCTAATTTAACATTCGAGGCTGCACGTTCAACATTCGAGGGCTGCACATTCAATATTCGAGGATGCACAGTCAATATTCGAGGATGCACATTCAATATTCGAGGATGCTCATTCAACACTCGAGGATGCACATTCAACACTCGCAGCTAAAGATTCAGTATTCGAGGTGTCAGATTTTAGACTTAAGATTCGAGGCTCGAGCTTCAAAATTCAAAGCTCAGGATTCAAGACTCAAGAATCGAGGCTGATAATGCAAAATCCGAGATTTACGATTGACGATTCTGGACTCAGGATTCACGATTCAAGATTCGAGGCTCAAGATTCACGATTCAAGATTCAAAGCTCAAGATTCACGATTTTAGGTTCAAGATTCACGATACCAGATTTGAGACTCATATTCGTCATAATTCAAGATTGAACATTCCAGACTCAATTCAAGTTTCTAGGGCCGAGATTCAAGATTCAACATTTTGAGACACGAAGTTCAAGATTCAAGATTCGAGGCTCCAAATTCAAGATTCGAGCCTGCAGATTCAAGATTCAAGATTCGAGCCTGCAGATTCAAGATTGAACATCCGAGGATCTTGATTTAAGATTCACTACTCGCGTCAGCGGATTCAAGTTATAGGATTCACCACTCGGGAATCGAAGTTCCAGACTCGGGTTTCAAGAGTCAAAAGTTGAGGCTCTGAGTTTCAAGGTTCGAGGATCAGTATTCAAGATTCAAGGCTCTAGATTCAAGATTGAAGAATCAAGGCTTCAGAATTAAGACTACAGACTCCAGATTCCAGGGCCAAGATTCAAATTCTATATTCGAGGACCGAGATTCAAGATTCTATATTCGAGGACCGAGATTCAAGATTCTATATTCGAGGGCCGAGATTCAAGATTCTATATTCGAGGGCCGAGATTCAAGATTCTATATTCGAGAGCCGAGATTCAAGATTCTATATTCGAGGGCCGAGATTCAAGAATCTATATTCGAGAGCCGAGATTCAAGATTCTATATTCGAGGGCCGAGATTCAAGATTCTATATTCGAGGACCGAGATTCAAGATTCTATATTCGAGGACCGAGATTCAAGATTCTATATTCGAGGGCCGAGATTCAAGATTCTATATTCGAGGGCCGAGATTCAAGATTCTATATTCGAGGGCCGAGATTCAAGATTCTATATTCGAGGGCCGAGATTCAAGATTCTATATTCGAGGACCGAGATTCAAGATTCTATATTCGAGGACCGAGATTCAAGATTCTATATTCGAGGGCCGAGATTCAAGATTCTATATTCGAGGACCGAGATTCAAGATTCCAGATTCCAGGCTGCAGAATCAAGATTTATTCGAGACTCCAGATTCAAGATCCAAGATTCAAGGCCGAGATTCAAACGAAATAAAAAAACAACCCGCGAAATCCATCTACCCCATCCCCGAAATTATAAATAATATCGCAAACAAATCATCCGGAATCCTCTAAAATTTGTCGAAATAATCCGAGGTTAAAACTCAGAACTCATCTGAAATCCTCCGAGCTCGGCAATTCGAAATAAAAATGGGTAAGTTCTTGCCATTATTCCCAAGTTTTATGATATCTCGCAATCACCTTCATTTTCATTACTTTAAATGTTCAAGCATACATGTATTTCAATAGGCCTAGTTCCATTAACTACAGCAAGGGATGCTTTATAATTATCCTAGCAATGCTCCTTTCTTTCAGAGAAGCACATACATGTAAATGTTTCTCCTGAACAAAACATGGATGTGCTTGAAGATGCCGGTATAGGTCAACTCAAAATGCAGCTCATGGAAAGAGAAAGAGAAAGAAATCGACCGCGGACGTCTTGTAGGATCCGGAAGCAGGGGGGAGGTGATCTCAACGATGACCCTGCTTGTAGAGCTGTCCATTCACCAATTCTCGGGTAAATGAAAAACATAGCAATACAGTGAATGTTGTATAAATCGAAATTGCTATCTTTATTTGGGTTTTCATATAATCTTCATTATCCCATACAAAATAAGAAACAGTGAGCCATTTTCCTCTATTGTATTATTATGATGTTTATGTTGTCATAGATACATGTGAGAACACCACATGCACGACCTTAAGACGGAGGGATTTCAAGGGACTCTGACAACAGCTAGACGTCGCTAGGATCCGGAAGCAGGGGGGGAGGTGATGATCTACGATGCCCCTGCTTGTAGAGCGGTCCATTCATCAATCCTCAGGTAAAAATAATGCCAAGCAGGAGTCTTCTGACAATGAGTAGAGTACACACTGCCTGAAATGTTGAGTTACTGCCTCATTTCATTGTGTCACCGCAACCCTTGCACTTTTTCCACCATGCAAACCTTCAAATCTTATCATCCATCATCTCATAAAAGAACTTAAACAATGAGCCATTTCCCTTCATTGTATCATTAATGATTTTTCGGATGTTTCTTTGTTGCCATAGATACACGTTCACGACCACCTTCAGACGTCGATAAGGATCCGGAAGCAGGGGGATGACGATCTGACGATGACCCTGCTTGTAGAGCGGTCCATTCACCAATCCTCAGGTAAATAGACAAAACAAAACACTGAACCATTGCGTAACTTCATGCTTGTGGGTTTCCCTGTCTGTCGGGTTATTTCAATATCCATCTCCTCATACGACAACAGAAATAATGAGTCATTTCACTCTGTTGTATTATTCAAAGTTATTATTCTGTTTCTTTTTTGCCATAGATACATTGAGAACACCACGTTCGTGATCTTCAAGAAGGAGGGAGTCCAAGGAACTCTGACTACAGACGTCGCTAGGATCCGGAAGCAGGGGGGAGATGATCTCAACGGTCACCCTGCTTGTACGGAGCGGTCCATTAAATAAACCCCAGGTACAATGTCGAAGAATTAATTATATGGCCCATCTTTTCTGTGTTGTGGTGGGTCAGTCAGAAGAATTTAACAATTATAACTGCCGTGTATATCCAGGGATACCTATTTTTAATAAGATACAAATCATACAAAGTCAATAGCCTGGTTATAATACTTAGTAATTCAGTACATGTAATTAAGCAGTACTAGATTTGTTTGGTCAATGGGTTTTTTCAGCATGTGAAACTTTTGACTGCCCTTTGGAATTTGTATAGGAACCTTGCAAAAGTATTAATTCTTGATACCTGGGAACATAAACGTTATTAAACATTGTTCGAAAGGTCGAGTGAAAACCTTCGGTTCTTTTCAGAACCACACTCACAAAAGAGCAACCCTTTACATTGTGTCACCGCAAACCTAGGTTAAAGCCTTACATGTAATTATTAAAAAAATATATTCGTCAGGCTACTGAGGAGCTTCACAGGTCCATTGCAGCATAACTATTTTAGCGTTCCAAGCTGTTTCCTCCATTGTCCATTCTAACTTTGATCTTGTTTTTATCTTCCCTAAAGCGCTTTGCTTTGAAGGTTCTGAATCACCCTGTACTCCATGGATTCTGGTGTAAGCACTTGTATCTGACTGTAGAGGGCGTACTTCATCATGGCGGCGAACTTGAATCCACCTTCGCACTTTGCTCAGCCGGTTATGGACAAGGAACGGAAAGGTTTGTCCCTTTATCATCAGAATTTCGAGACAGTTGTACCATGGAGGTTGAAACAGATTTTTCTGCTATCCTTTCAAACCTTGTCCCAGGGAATATATCAGGTATTTAGTACCGAATTCGATTGTTTCTGCTGGTGACGTGTAGTCAAGTTGTTGACAAAACGCCTTTTGGCTTTGCCAAAAGTTTTGTTTTGACTTCACCCCACTCCTTGATTGGCCGAGCTCTTGTCTGTTGTGAGGGAAATGTAACTTTTATTAATTCAGAGCAGAGTCTTGGGTGACTGGCGCACGGTAATTGAATATCAATTTGTCTTTTCTTCTTTTACTTTGTCCTTACCCTGCCACAGTGCCCATGCATGGAGCTCGTTTGCTTCCACCCTCATCCTTTCAGAGGAGGGCCACACCCACGGCCACACCCACAGCCATTGCTAGTACTACTACTACTACTAGTAGTAGTAGTCACCCCCCGCCCGATCCCTGGCATGCCCTGGCTCAGGCCCAGGGACAGATTGACAAGCTCCAGGAGGAGAATAAACAACTCCGGTAAACAAAACAAGTTAAACAATGATGCTTATTAATACACCAAAAAAAGAAGAATCTTAAAAGTTAGATGACCTGACGTTTCGATCCTTGAAGGACCTTTCTCAAAGGCGAAGACTTTGCCTTGGAGAAAGATCCTGCTGGGATCGAAACATCAAGCCCTCTAACATTTAGTCAGTGAGCAGTTTGCAACAGTTTTTGGTATTTTCTTCTCAAAAAACAAGGTTAAGGCTAGGTTTGGGGATTTAAGAGTTGTGCATGGATGAATACTGACACCATTTTATCAGCATTTTCAGGAACTGGCAAACCATTTTCGAATGTTTGCGCATCTCAAGATGGAAAACAGTATCACTCCATGTTTTTCAAACCTCCTATAGTCTTCATTCCTGACAAGAACACATTCACACTACCCATTAAAAGACAGGCGAAAATATGTTAAAAAATGTACTTGTATTTGAACGGCTATTTTCAAAACAATTAACATATCATAAAGAAAACATATCTTCTTCTTTTTTTTTTGCTGATTAACCAGTTCCTAAAAAGGATTTTTCCATCCTACTTAATGATCATGGGGATTGGTCTGATGATTTCTATCTCTGTGTGCTATTAATTTGAGTACTGGTATCTGTTCCATCAGCAGGGATGCTAAGCCAATGGAAGTGAGAGGTACCAAGGATCACCAATGTCCTGAGCATGTAAGTGTCTTCTACAACCGAGCATGAAATAAATTCGGTCTTGCCCTTTGGAACCGGCCTTCGTTTCCTATAAATATTGCCTTGCTTTCAGGCCGCTTCTCCAGTTATTTTACTTGGACCTGGTACTGTATGCCTCTTGGAACTACCCATGTAATTTACCGTATGTTTGTACTTCATGTTCACTAGCATGTCTCAACTCTCAACAGTTAATTTTGGCTGCCAGTGCCAAGAGTTTGGCAACTTGAGATTGTGGGGTCAATAGCCTAACAGACCAAAGATAACTAACTAGTCAGAAGAATTACCTGCATTCTTGCACTAACGTTGAACAGTTTTTATCAGCCTCTTCTTGGCCATATCCTGCCCCACCATTACTCTACAGTGCAATCAGAAATTATGCTGAGACACGAGCGTACGATAATCAATTGAAGAAGTGACAAAATAGCATCTCAATTTAGAAATAAATTATTAACGTGTCATTGATTTAATAAGAATTGAAGGTTTGTATGGTGTAATCACGATGTGAAGATTGCTATGATACCATGTAAATAATAATCTGTCTTAATGAGAAGGAGCGTGGGTCCGAGAAGAGCAGAAAACTCAATGTTTACATGTGTGTACTCGTGTTAATTCATTTAATTTGCACTCTCCAGCCCCCCTGCTCTCATGGTACCCGAGACCCTCAACCAGCTGCTTCTACCCCAGCCTCCCTCCCTCCACGTCCTTCGTCCGAGTACCTCCACCTTCACCACACGGCTGACATCTTGAGCAGACAGGCCACTGAACTGGCTCAAGCCAAGGCGGAGTTGGCCGCCCTGGGCTCTAGGAGGCAGCAGGATGTGCGGGGGCTGGAGGAGAGGTTGAGGGAGGCAGAGGGCAGGCTGGCCTCTGAGACGTCCTCACTGACGGCTGCTAGACGTGGCCAGGAGGAGGAACACAAGGCACAGGTGAGATGATCAGCAGAGGAGGCAGAGGGTGAGGGGGCCATGGTTGTTGCCCAGAATTTGGATATCTACCCTCTCTCTTTTCAACAGAGTTCCAGCCCACTCTTCCTCCCTCTCCCAGTTTTTTAAATTTTGGGGAATATCTTTATTTGAGGTCTTGTTTTGCTCTTCCCAGCCCTGCCCTGCCCTGCCCTGCCCTGCCCTGCCCTGACCTGTCCTGCCCTTTCATGCGCTGTCTTACCCTGTTCTGCCCTTCTCAGATCCTCCACCTGCCCTCCACCTGCCCTGACTGCCCTTGCTTATTTTCCTTTGAGCCAAATGCTTCATCCCAAACTTATCAGTTCACTTCATATTCACGGGTGTCATCTTACCCTCTGACCACCCGATCCTTTCTGTCCATCCTAATCCTGAACATCTTGTTAAAATCATCGATCCACAGCTGTCTGTGATGAGAACAAAGCATGAGGCAGAGGTGACAGCCAAGCAAGAGCAGATGGAGAGGCTGAGTGAGCAGCTCTCGGCACTGCAGAGGCGCCAGGAGGAGGAAGTGCACCATCTGAGGCAGCGACTGCTTGTGAGCGAGGAGGAGCAGGAGAAGACTGTCAACGACCTCAGGAATGAGAACAGGTCAGAACAGGGGAGGTTGGGAGGGCTTTTTATTAGGTATCAATTTGGCAATTTTTTTTTCTTGGGACTTGCAGCCATGCAAGATGGGTGCTCTCTTTTGCAATGCACATAGAACTGGTGCAGTGGTAACCAACCAACTATAACTGAATCAAACAAAGACAACTCTTTGCCTCTCATTGAACTCAAGGGGGCATTGGACTTTGGTTCTTATCCGGTTCTAACTGTTAAGGAAAACCCTCTACACTTATTAGATTAAAGAGCTGGGAGAAAGGGGATTCAGTCTAACTTTACAAAAGAGGCGTGAGTCTCAACCTCTCATGTAAGGCCAGGAACTTTGGTACCGGTACTTTGATTGCTAATCTGAGTTAAAGCATGAAGAAAGACAGATATTGGGCAAAAGTAGCCCCTGTTGTCTTCAAACTAGCTCCATTAATACCCTTCACTTGTTTTATCAACTGTTAAAAAGGCCCTCTATGCCAGGAAAATTGTTCTGCATGAGCAAACCCTAGGAAACTGGGACCTGTTTCCTTCAAAGCGACAAATCTTGTATCCAGGCTTCATAACCAATCTCGTTTCCATGTCTTTGTGTCTTTTTGCTAACGCAGTGAGAAGACGCTGACTATTGGCACCCTGCAAAGCCAGCTTACTAAGCTCAAGGCGTACATTGGTGACAGCCAGTCAGCTGGTCGGAGTACTTCCCAGTGGCAAGTGGACAACCACAAACAGTTGAAGAGAATCAAGGTATGAATATGTGTGATTATATAGTTAATATCAAAATTTGGAAATATTTATCACAAATTTCCCCATCTCATGGAAATTTGTTTTCTTTTTCCATAAATGTAGACCATTTTCCTTGTGTGTATTTTGTTTCTAAATACAAAAACTTGTTACCCAATGTGTTTTAAATATTTCATAAGCTGTACATTTTTCCCAATAATTATAGTGATTTTTCATATTACATTTATTCTCATCGTTCTCAGTCTTGCAGTTTGGCAATTCAAGACAGTTAGTTTTGTGTGTCACTTTCTGAAATGAAACCATTAGTTTCAAATATGTCATATTTGATGTCATGGAATGTTGCTCTGATATTTCCCCTTGTCATTTGCCCATTGCATTCCAGGACTTGGAGAAAGATTTGGAGAGCCAGCGGTCAGCAGTTGAGCTGCTCAATGTACGGTTGTCATCAGCCAACCAGATCTTGACAATACAGGAGACAGAGCTATCACGGGTAAGGTTCAGACCATATTGCATCTCCTATTTACATCATCAGGGTCTCATGATGATGGGAAGAGCACACACACACACACACACTGACCGAAACCCTGAGTTTTCAGATTTTCCTCAGAGTCATACACCATCTTGAAAGAGATGACTTACATGGTGTCACCACTAACTTTCACCATCACTTTTATGACATTCACCATTTTTTTCTCAAAGTTGTGGGGCACTTGGGATCCATTTTGCTGCCTGAAAAATTTCTGTGGTGGGCTGCCTGGCCATTCATGAAAAACAGGAATTGACAAGCCCTGAGATTTTCCTGTAGTAGCCTTGGTCTTCATGTAATTGTATAAGGACTACACCATGCCATTCTAATTTCTTCATGTTGAATTTGTCTTCAGCCCAGGGGCCAATTTCAGAGCAGCTTAAGGGCGAACATTTTCTGAATCTAAAGCATGAAAAGCCTTGCTCAATTAAGTCAAGTTGCCAGTCAAAGATCCACTAATATTCTAAGTCAAGTGCCCAATATCTGAATACAAGTTGAAGTGATAAGTACTAAATAAGATATAGTTGGCAATCTTGTTGTATTAAAGGAAGCATTTCCATGCTTAGCAGATTGTGCAATGTACCGGTAGTGCCCTGCCGCTGAAAGTGTTTTGGTTAGAATTTCACCTTAAGGCATTGATGACAGTTGTGGGCTATTGTGCTGATTGTAATCTGCAGGTGAAAGGCGAACCTGCTGATCATGGGAAGAAACTGCAGATTCTGCTCACAAGGTGAGTTGAATTAGATGAGACCGGATATCTCTTTGATGGGATGAAGTGACTTGCTCTGGTGGGTTATGGAATGTGGTTTTAATATGCAGGGTGCCAAATATGATTCTGTGGAATATTGCTGAATGGTGTCAAAGCTTTAATATGCATATATGTGTCATGGGACAATCCTGTGGTGTTATGGCAAAAGATATGATAGGGTCCAGGCTATGTTATGAAATAACCACATGTTGCCATAGCCAGTGAAGTGAAGGGGTACGTGCCAAGTCACAGGATTGTCCCATAGGATGGGATGGATTCCAAGCTATGTCTTGGCTTAATCCTGCCCTTTTCAAGCACTTGTGGATTCTGTCTAGCGCAATGTCAGGGAACACCCACAATGTTATGATGTTGTGTGAAATGGTATAATGGACTGACAACCCGGTAAAGACTAGTTGACTATCTGGGAGGCCACCATCTAAGGGCTGGATAGCTCAGATGGGAAGAGCGCTGGTATGTAAAACCAGAGATCTCGTGTTCAAATCCTGGTCCAGTCAAACCTTTTGCTATTGGATTTTTTAGAACCAATTTTAAAATTAATTTGCTGACATTCATATGTTCTTTGTGTCTTTAATTGTTGTAGGTGGCGGGAGAAAGTGTTTGAACTCCTAGTCCAGCTGAAATCACAGGAGATAGTCAGGGAGAATCTTCGCAGAGACCATAAGTGGCAGGTGCTTATAGACATCTACAGTCAGCATACATGCCTTATGAATGGTAGCTAGAATTTTTACTGGACCTGGATTTAAATCCAGGGCCCAATTTCATAGAGCCGCTTAAGCGTGAAAATCTGCTAAGCAGGAAAAGTCTCCCTCGTGTAAGCAAGGATTACAAACTGCCCTGCAATGTGTTGTCCATTGCTTTTGACTTGTATTCCACTCTTCTTTACTTATCATGAAACAAAAGTGAAGTTTGGGTTGGTAAGGGGATCCTGTGGCTCATGTGTTTTTGCGCTGAAGCACATTTTGACGCTTAAGCGGCTCTATGAAATTGGCCCCAGGTCTCTGGTAATGTGCCACATTACCATCTGAGCTATCCAGCCCTTAGATAGGGGTCTTCCCAAACAATCTACTATCTTTGCTAGGGTGGGGCCCCCTAGTATACACATTTAACCATTAACTGTGATAATATCTCCAGGGATGACACACCTGTAATTCACAAGATGCAAGGAACAATTAGTTGCAAACCCAGCTGCAGCAATTAAACTTGTGAACCCTGATGGGAAATGGTTATTACCTCTCTCTGTCTGTTCTTTATCTGCGAAGGTTACAGAATTGGAGGAATCAAGCACAAGTCTGGAGAACAGATGTCAGCTTCTGGAACATTCCATTGCAGACAGGGATGCCCAGCTTCAGCTTGAGATGGGACAGAGTCAGGTACATTAAGAAAGTACCAAATACCACTTCCCCCATCTTTAATCAGTTTATATAAGGGGGAGGTGGTGACACATGAGGATGACCAACATAAATGACAATGTGTACAAGGCCTGTTATTCTCATTTTTAAGTTCTTTGATATTCTAGGTTTGGATTTCTCTTCTCAGAAAAGATGCAAATGTTGGCTGCGTTCCGTTGTGATTAGTTAATACAAAAAACTTTTGCAAACTGCTCACTGACTAAAATGACCTGCAATACATAAATCTCAAAAGTTAGAGGGCCTGACGTTTTGATCCTAGCAGGAACTTTCTCAAAGGCTTTGCGTTTTGATCCTAGAAGGACCTTTCTCAAAGGCCTTTGCCTTTGAGAAAGGACCTGCTAGGATTGAAACATCAGGCCCTCTAACTTTTGTGATTAGATGCTGTAATCTTTTCAAAACCTTCCTGTTCGTTGCAGAGTCTGCAAGATGAGCTGTCTTCAGTGCAAGAAGTTGCAGAGGTCATGGACTCCAAGCTCAGAGGCTATGAGGACACTGTCCCCAAGTTAATGTCGGTCTTGCAGTGGTAAGCCTCTCCTGCCGAAGCATGTTTATGTAGTTTATATATTTGGGGATATTGCTCAGTGGTAGACCATTCAACTGCTGATTGAGTGGTCCGCGGTTCAAAGACAGGTGTCCCCTTTCACGTTATTTCTTGAACTGACCTCAAAATCTCACACGAGTGCTGACACTGAAGTTGGACTTTGTGAAGAACACAGATAAATCCTGATCATCAGTTAGCGGATGGAAGTTTATGTTTTGTTTAGTACATCATCAGAAAAGCATTTTATAAAATAAAGCATTTATTTCGACAATATTTCACGGAACACCATCATTAGCCATTCTCTTATATCACTTAAGATAAGACTTGAAGGTTTGCATGGAGGAAATACTTAGTGGAAGGTTTGCGGTGACACAATGTATTACTTCTCTTTCAAGAATAAGTGCTACACGGTGTCAACGCAAACCTTCCACTTATAGCACTTAAATCCCCAGTTCTATTACAAAATCTCGTATTTAAAACAGAAACCCATGAGATCAGCAAGCTTTTGGCTTTGATTCTGTGGAATATGTAAATAAATCTCCGGCATGCTTGCCCTTAAATTGTTTTTCTTCTTTGTTTTCCTGTGATGTAGTTTCCAGGCAAAGCAGAGTTCTTCAGAGGATTCCTTGGGTAGTCAGGCCTCTAGACTGACTTCCTTTGATCAGCGCATTGGCTTTGCTGTCGGACGGATCGAGATTCTCAAAGGTGGTTATCACCCCAAAACAGCAGTCCATCGGTCATGCTTTTCAGATATGATACCGTACATTACCTGGCCATTGGCTCTCATGTAATGGCTCTCCTCTGTGAATTCATTGTGATTGTTTATTCATAGGACCATGTCACATTGAACACTTTCACCAAACCAATTACAATAAAACCAGTCTTGTTCGACTAACAAATTTAGAGGGCCTGAAATTTCGATCCTAGGAGGACGTTTCTCAAAAACAGAATAAGAAGTTAATACAAAAAACTGTTGCTAACTGCTCACTGACTAAGATGACCTGCAATACCTAAATCTCAAAAGTTAGAGGGCCTGACGTTTCGATCCTAGCAGGACCTTTCTCAAAGACAGAATAAAAGAATAAAAGTTTTGTTTGATGATAGACTATACCAAATGTGTAGTGGGTTATTGAGTTTCAATCGACCATAAGATTCTGTGATGTGGCCACCCAGGAGATGGTACATGGTTGAAAGCCTCTGACAGGCAACCATCATCCCAGCAAAGATGGTCAGCTACATGTTTTAGTGAGGCCCAAACTGTTGGCTGGATAGCTAGAGTGGGTAGCTCAAGTGTTTGAATATTGGGGTGGATTTCACAAAGCCTTACGAAGCATCGTAACTGAAGTTACGATGGATAACCCATCGTAAGTTGTGATGAATCTTGTGGTTTCTTTGCATCGCTCATCTTGCGATTGATTGTACAGTAAGTTACGATGGGTTTGGTGAAATCGACCACATGTCTTATAAACCTTCCTTCCTATTCTCTAGGATTGATAGCCAGGAAGACAGCTCTGTGGCATCTTAGAGAGAAGGAGTCGGCAGAACCTCCTAAAGTGGACAAAGGGAATGTGAAGACAGAGCCTGACAGGTAAGTCTGCATCTCTGTAGCTCTAGCCCTTGGCCAAATTGCAAACCGCAGGCTTGAACAGTCAAGTTGCAGCCAATGTGTTTGTTGTTTCAGTCAAAAGTTCCTCGTTGCAGTGAGCTGGCCACTGCTGAGTCCCACTCAGTTTATTAATGAAATAATGATTCATAAGCATTTCATGATATCTGGACCTGCCCCATAATGACTGATTATCTCTCTCAAGTGCACTGCTGTTCAGCAGGTGTCATATCTTGTAATCACTTCATCCTTATCTGTCTTGAGCTCTTTCATTCGTCCTCCAATACGGCTCTCTCAATTATATGCTATCTAGCATCATTGTATGCTTCCTTATCTCTTTCCTTCTGGTCATCCCAGAGGTTGATTTCATCAAACTCATTGTAACTTACGACCAATCGCAAGACGGTGAGCGATGCACACAACCAATATGACTTACCACTACACGCACATATGATGAGTTATCCATCATAAGATGGGTTACTATGCATCGGAAGGCTTTGTGAAATCCATCCCTGGTTGTGTAGACAGAAATTTAACCATTCTTTTGGAGCTTCCTTGTATTTTCTCTTGAGCCATTGTCTGTCCCATTGATATTCAGATTGGCGTATGAGCAACTGCAGGCAGAGTTGCAACAAGTGATGCGGGAACGTGATGCCCTTGCAGCGAGGATCAGACAAGATGCAGAAACCGTGCAAGAAGAATTCAGTGCCGTCAGACAATCCTGTAAGCAAGCATCTCCATTACCAAGCCCCTTAAAGTACCATGGGAAATAGCTTAGCATTATGATGATAGCTTGCCGTGAAACCATTTGCATTATTCATTTTTTCAAGAGTGAGTGGGGCTCTGAGAAGTGTCACACTCACTGTCACTCTGAGAACAGCCTTACTCACTTTCACAAGAAATAATGCACATGGTGCCTTTGCAACGATCCTGCATCGTAAATCCACCACACTAACCTTCAAATCTCAACTTGCTTAACTTAGAACATCCTTTGGTGTGCAACTTGGTCACAAACAACAGGGTACTGCAAGTAGGTTTGTTTAAGCATCATATAGTAAAAATATCTTTTGTGTGTGTGTTCCTTGATTTACCAGTTGAATTAAGACGAGAACAGGATGTGTCCAGACTTCAAGAATTAGAAGCCCAGCTCCAGCAGAAATCAAAGGTCAGTCTTGAAGCTCAGCAATATAGACTTAACTTGACCATAGAAAACTGATGGCACAAAAACGCAAACTGTTACCATTGTTTTTTTTCATTTTCCTGCTTATTTGAAAAACATAATTTTTTCCTTTGTTTATACTAACTTGTGCCATTACTTCCATCCCTTTAATTGTTCTCCTTTGATCCTTTTTTTTTTGATCTCCTCCACACTCCTTGACTTTCCCTTGACATTCCTCTCCCTTGTCTAACAGCTTCCCTCGTCTGTCTGTCTTCTGTCATCTGTATCACAGGAATTATCTTTGTTCCAATACATTTCTGTCCATAGAGTGAATTAAAAGTTTGCTAAAATAACAGGGTATACAAAATAATCTCATTTTAGATTTTGGGTTTTCTTTGCCTTAGCCAGTCTTGCTGGCCTTGAAATGTCAAACCGTCTACCATGTTATTATTTGTGAATTTTATATCATTCTCACCAATGATAATAATTGGATTACTTCTAGCTTAACACTTACTTTGAAAGGCACACCAAGATATGCAGTAATGATTTATGGATAGCCTTTGAAGACTAACCAGTTGGTAAGAGTGCATAAGCGTTTATAGCAACAACTAGGGTACTTCATTGAAAGCAACAACTACTTCATCATCTGCATCTGATGAAGTAGTTGTTGCTATGCAAACTTATGCACTCTTCCCAACTGCTTAGTCTTCAAGTGCTATTCAAAAGTTGCTTTTATTCATCAGTAAGACAAACAAGGCTACAAAGATATGTGTGATTCTGGTAGCCATTTTTAACTCCCTCTGTTTTTTTCATTTCATCATTTTGATTCTTGTTCCTGGATCTTGTAGGAGGTTGAGCATGTCTCTAGCAGACTAGATAAAGCTGAGGTGGAGTCCAACTCCTCTGAAGCCACCATTGGCAGGCTGAAGACGGAGATAGCAAAACTGGAGCTGTCCAATGAGAGAGGTGAGTGATCCTTGCAAGGAAGTTTGGAGAAATCCTCCCTCTGACATGGCTTGTTTTTTACTCAATCCTGTATATTCCTACAGTGTGTCAACTCTCATATGCCCTCAATCCTGCACATTCTTACAGTGTGTCAACTCTCATGTGCCCTCAATCCTGCAAAATCCTTGTCCAGCACTTTGAAACTAGTAGCCTATATCCTGCATTTTCCTACAGTGACATAAACCCTAATGCCCTGAATCCTGCACAATCCTGCAATGTGTCAACTCTCACGTGCCCTGAATATGATTCTGCAGAAATAGGATTCTGCAGGATTTGGGAAGGTTAGGGTTATTAATTTAAGGCTTTGTGAAATGGATAGGGAGGTGTTGCTTAGTCTATTTTAGTCAGTTTTCCCTTTACTTTTCGTCAGTGGATGATATTTTGCATCAATAGCAAAGCTAATGCCCCAACAAAGTTTTCTTCTTTCCCTCTGACCTTGATTATTAATTGATGTTAAAGTTTTCATTCAAGGCAGGCTTTTTGTGGGGTCAAGTTGCATCGTCACTTTGTCTATTCCAGTCAGAGACCACCACTTGATGTTTTATTCATCAACACTAATTTATTTTTGAAGTTACTAGAATCATGTTTTATTCACAACAATTGGTTTTACGGGTTGATTTGAATAGCCACTCATTTCTGTTTATCCACTCCTGTCCAGCCACAGTTTTATTCATGGCCTGAACTGCTGAGGCATTTCATCTCCCCCATTCAGAAACCAATGCCTGATGTTTTTTTCATTAGCGATATTTAATTTACTGACAGCCTGTGTTTATGATGCCCTCTGGTGGACTTTCTTTCCCCTCCCCCTCCCTCTGACAGCCTCGGCCGATAAGATGGTTGCTATGGAGTCTCAGCTGACCAATCAGCTGGCTGAGATGGAGCGTCGGCTGAATGAGGCCAGACGGGAGCAAGCCAAGGCCGGTGAATATCCAAGTTTGATATCTCTCCCATCATGGAACCCTCAGTTTCACCGACTTTATAAAACAACTTCATACAGGACCTCAAAATGGGATAGCTGGCTACCTTTTTTTTTACCTCAAACCACGGGCACCATCTACGCAAGTGACAAATAAGTTTTGCTGTACATTTATGCAGTTCACAGGTTTAACCAATGGGCCACATGCTGGTACCCTTCACAAATAGTGAGCTGTAAGCTTGCTTGAATCTTCACAATAGCTTCACAATACCTGCACATGTACCTGTCAAGGTTGTATTTAAACTAGCATCCATATTGACAAAGTCTGTCAGTCACCATGTAAATTAACTGTACATCCTCACCATTAGAAGTGGGTTCTCTCTAGGTAACACCATGCATCGTAGCATAGTTTTCTACACAATAGTTTTTCATGACATTCTTGACATTGCCTCTACCTTTGTGCATAAATCAATTGCAATAGGTGACATGCATAGATCTGCTATGTGTCTTTTCTCTAGTCGTGTCGCTCAGGCAACTGGAGCGTCAGTCTGCCAGGGAGCGTGAGAGGGCGGCTGAGCTCCTGAAGACCCAAGAGACTCAGCTGCAGATGGAGGTGGACAGACTGACTGGGCAGCTCAGGGAGGCAGAGAAGGACCGGAACCTACTCATGGTGAGTGGAAAGACTTGAGAGATCCATTGAAGTAGAAAAGGAACTAGACATGATGCCAGATGGGTGACGTGGTGACACCATGTAAAACATCTCTTTTGAGACAAAGTTTGGCTCTGAAAAGGGTTGGTACCTTAACGGAGAGACTGTCAGAAGACTGCTGGATTCCAGCTATCATGGATGCTTAAATGTGTTGTGGAGAGTGGGAGCGTGGAGAATCTCTCCCACCCAGCTTGATCACTGGGGAATGAAGAGATGGAAGTTCACTGGGGTATGTCAGTGTGTAAGTGGATTCCAAGAGGATGGGAGACCCAGGAGGCAGACTAGGAGGTGGGTGAAGTGGGTACGGAAGTCATAGGGGATAATGGGTGCTTGAATAAGTAGAATCAAGCAGAGCTAATGAATAAGATTGAATCTTGAATAACTATTTGGTTCTCTTAGAATTTTGGTTCTCTTCGATTTGAAAAAAATTGGGTATCACAGACTGAGGTTCCTTTCCAAGCAGATAACTCAAGCTAATATCATCAATGACTGTAATGTGACAGGTCTACCTTATCAACTCACTGATCATTATCATGATCTGGTGTTTTACCTCACCAAAATTTTGAAAATATTTTTTGGTTTGGGGTTTACCTTTGGAATGATAATAAAAATGAGGCAAAGTGAGGTGGTATAAAATTCTTTAATAAAGTTGAATTAGGGAACTTAGCAAGATTGTTGTTTGAATTGGGTGAGGAACTAGTCAGTTTAGCAGTCGTAACTTTGTTCATAAAAGAATTGGACAGAATTGTTAGCTGCATGAAGCGTTTTTGTATTGCCAATTGAGCTGTTTCAATAATCCTCTCATCTATCCAGTTGGGGTGACATGTCTTCTTAGAGATAAATCATACTAAACCCCCCCCCCTCTGTGTTCAGGCAACATTGAAGCAAGAGGGTCTGGTTAGTCAGTACAAGTTACAGCGGGCAGCAGTCAGGGCACCAGACTATACCCCAGAGACCAGACTGACAGCCGGTGGAAGTGTGGCAAGGTCGGAGGTCAAGGCTCAGAGTGGACACCAAGTCAGGAATCAAGGTGGGAGCTTTGCTTTGTGTTATCCTAAGTATAAGCCTGGCGAATGTTTTTCGTGATACAACTGCTTTGGCTTTGGCTGTGGCTTCACTGTTAGACAAAAATTCATGTTGTGGCTCTTTGATAATCTCAAACGTTAGTGGGTCTGACATTTCGATCCTAGGTTGGCCCAATTTCATAGAGCCGCTTAAGCGTGAAAATCTGCTCAGCAGGAAAAGTCTTCCTTGTGTTAACGGGATTACAAACTGCACTGCCATGTGATGTCGATCGCTTTTGACTTGTATTCCACTCTTCTTTACTTAGCATGAAAGAATAGTGAAGTCGGGGTTGGCAAAGTGATCCTATGAATCATGACTTTTTGTGCCTAAGCAAATTTTGGCGCTTAATCAGCTCTATGAAATTGGCCCCAGGTCCTTTCTCAAAAACAATCCTCTTTGTTAATGTTTAAGATTTGTTTTGCCTGTTTTAATCCTAGCACAACCTCTTTCAGTGGTACTGCCTTTGTGGAAGGTCCTGAATGTATCAAAATGTGCAGCACTTTAATCTTCTTGAAATTTGCAATTGTGGCAAATTACTTGGCACATTGTTACATGTTTATATCACTAGTTGTCTGTTTTTACTTGTTAAAGTGTAGGTCATACCAGTACATCCCACGGGAGACACTTCACCCAATGAATATGATCTCTTGTAAAGTGCCCCTTTTTGATACTGTCCAAGTTATAAGAGTGTGGATCTTTGTACATATTAAGCTATGTTTTGGGGGTTTGATTGTTTTTTATCCTTTTGTTTTGTTCACGTGTCCTATTCACTCTCTCCCCCCTTCCTTCGTGTACATGTATCTGTTTTGTCCTTGTCACTCTGCCTTTGAGAAAGGTCCTGCTAGGATCGAAACGTCAGGCCCACTAAATTTTAAGATTTACATTTTGGTAATTTTAGTCAGTAAGCAGTTTGCAACATTTTTGTATATCACCTTTTGTTTTGTTGCTCGCAGCTCCCCTCTCCGCTATCCTTACCAATCTCCAGTCCCTGACAGCTGAGGTGCTTGAGGATGATGACGATGATGATGACTTCGGCAACACTGACAAGGGGTAGACATATCCTAGCTATTGTCACTCTGTAAATAAACTTTTATCAAATCTCAGTCTATTGTATTCATCTGATTTCTTTATTTAAAGGGTCTCTGCAATAAATATTAAATACATATTGGCAAGCTTCTTTTTCTTAGTGGAGTCAACAAATTGGTTATCCTTTTACCTTCAAAAATATCCTTTAAAAATGAGACCACATTTGTAAGGTCATGTAAGGAACCCTCTGTTTAAAAAGCATAAGAAATATTAACTTTCAAACTGCAAATTAATCCCTCCAGCTGGATTAGGTTTGATTAAAAACTCCTTTACTAAATTATTGTGTTGCATACTGTGCATTAGAGCAGTAAATCAACAGGTTTAAGGATAGGTCTGCAGGAAAAACCAGACATTTACCGAAACTTTTGTACACAACCAGTTGGGATTTCTGTGATGACATCACAAATTTGCTCATGAAAATTGACATTCTCATTAGCATAAAAAATGGGAACTTGCAAATACATCCCCAGAATGAGTGTGAAAAACAGCTTGATTGTTAGCAACATTGCAAAATAATTTTGTAGCATGGATTTAAGTGATAAAATAAAACCTCAAATGCTTGTTGTAGTTAGAAATGACCCAATAATCAGTCATGTAGTTCATCACACAGGTGCAGTTTCTTGGAATATTATGTACAGAGTAATGTATAAAATGGTGCAAGTTGTTTGCTGACCAAAAAACCCTGAAATATGCAACAAAAGTGTGTGATGTTCCTGTCCTTTCTCGAAGGCATAGTTGTCAGTTATGGCATCCTCTTGTCATACCTCTGGTCATACCTCTGGTAGGTAGTAGCCCCGGAACAGTGGAAAGCCAGAGTTGGTTTGCCTGCTGCCTAATTTTCCTGTTCAGAGCTTGAAACTATGGGTTTACGATGCTCTGTAGAACTATACAGTTCATTTATATAAGGTGTTCTGGAATTGATTGAAGTGCTGTACTGTATTACTATTATTAGTGGCTTTTATGAAAAACAAGGAGAGAAAACAAGTTTATGAAAAAAAAAGTTATTGAGAGCCAAAAGTGAGAGCCATTTTAATCAAAGCCTGTCTTTGGATGTACCTGCAGTGGCCTTCCCAAATACTTAGATTCACAGTCAGTTTTATCATTGATTTGTTTGATTTAGACTTAGATTTGTGAGATTAAATAGAATTAAATTGGCAAGGGTTGTGATGCCATTCAGAAATCGGCAGATGGAAAGCAATGCCTTCCATTCTCATGCCATGGCACTTAAAATGTCTCCTACAAGCCATTCTATAGGCAGTTTTGGCTTATAAAAAATTGCCTTATTATTTGTCAAATTTTAGGGCAAAGTTTTTCAATTTTTTTTTAAGATTATATAAGATGATGCCATGACCCTTAGAATGCCTTCTATAAGCTTCAAATATTATAGAGGTCGTTACAGGCAAATTTAGGGCATGGAATTTTCAGTCAATTTTGTTTTAATGAAATAAGCATGTGACCGGCCTTCCCATTTCTTTTCCATTGGGTGAGGGTGGAAATTTAGATGATTTTTTTTGCCATGAGGCAAAAAATCCATATCCAAAAATACAGTGCATCACATTTCATTTAGGCCTATCAAATTTGTAGGTAAAATATTGCATACATTTCACATTTCAAAAGGCTAAACAAATAAGATAATGTCCCAACCCCAACCTTACAAAATAAATACGTCCATATAATTATAAAAATAAGATTGCACTATAATAACAAAAATTAGAACATTGATACGAAAACAAATAAACAAGCAAACAAAGACGAAAACAAATAAACATTGTGACAGACAGCCCGACATACAAACAAACAACCTTCCCTGCCGAACGGCAGGCAGACAGACAAACAGACAGACAGACAAAGACAGACAGACAGACACACAGACACACAGACAGACGTCGAGCAATCAGAGTAAGAAATGCTGATAGACCGTTTCAATGTATCACAGTCACTGTCCTGAATTTACTAAAGCCTAACGCTCTCCCTTTGTGATAATCTATCTTGGGATTCAAATTAACAATCGAAAGAATGAAGCTTTCGTCTCCCTCCATTAACACTGGCGCAAAGACTAGATGTCCAATGCCCCTGTGGTATGAAGGAATGTCGAGATGAATGAGCATTTCGTCCTCTCATTATATACCTGCATATTCATGAGCGTAGCAGCCAATGATTGGCTGGGCGCCATCTGTGGAATGTTTGACCGCTGTTTGCGAACACGCAATGCAGGGCGTACGGCGGCCCTTGTCTGAATTCACTGGCTGCGGCTGGAAATAACACACAATGCAATGGGAATTGGCTGCAGCCGTTGAATGGAGGCTTCCATAGACTCCTGTTTAACTTAAAGCCGTAGCTGGTGATTTCGGGATACGTGCAGAGATTAGACAATGTCTATTGTATATGTAACGCACGTGGAAAGCAAGACAGCCTGGCCGCCATATTAGTCTGGACGCCATGGAGTGATATCGACGTGTCTAAAGTAACGGGTTGAGTTCCCCTGTGTCGGGTCGAATTCCCCCTTGGATTTCAGGCGGAGACCTCGGCGCTATTTTGATCGGCATCGTGTATTCCGTGCCTGTCTCCGCTACGAGTTGGAGGTACGTGTATTTTCAAATAATTTGGGAAGTCCCGCCGGAGTCAGACAGGAACAAGTTCCTGGTTACGTGAGGCAGAGAGCCTATCTGAACATAGATCGAGTGTAATCCCACTTACTGGAATGCTAGGAGCTCCCTTTAAACGAGTTTTGAGATTGTCTGTCTAGTGCGACAGACAATCTCAAAACTCGTTTAAGGGGAGCTCCTAGCGGCCCAGTAAGTGGGACTAGATCGAGTGCTGCAGCACGTTACAACGCTCCTGGGTCTTCTCCTTCTTATTGCCCTCACCTTGAGTGGCATTTTAGGGCCTTGTGTTGGGTGACTTTCATTTAATACTCTTATAGTAAAAGGGTGATACAACCAATTTACAATAGACCACCTATTTGTATGTAGAAAATAGACATTCTCTGACACAACATACTACTTGCAGAAAAAAATACGGTTCCTCACAAAAACAAACATCGTGTAGGCTTAGCTGCTACTTATTCCTCCATGGCTGCAGTAACCGTTAACCCTCATCCTCCCGAAGGTCGGAGACCTTCGGGAGGATGAGGGTTACGGTCACCGCAACTATAGTGTAGGCCTATGTCAGTATGTGTGGCGTGAATGAATACCTAGTTCAAAGTGCACGGAGCAGTGCTCTTCATTTCAGTATATGGTTTGTACACCTGCGTGCTGCCACTGCTGACCGTAGTCCGGTTGACAAATACGGGTCACAAAATTGCCATTTGGGGGATACTGTCCATTTTTTTCCGTAAGTGGTTGTGCCAGACACGCAGACATAATATTAGTTGGTCTAATACTGCATTAGGCCTATGGATTAAAACAAAATCCACCCTTTTACGGTGAGGGTATCAAACCAAAATCTTTCAACTATTTTTTTAACGCAGTGGCTATTGTTACGGCAGTCGTAACGCAGTTTTCATTTTCTATACTTACGGCACTCCAACTGCGCAAGCGCGAGGACATAGCCAGATCGAACCACGAAACCAGTACTCCTGTCCCGCCGGCCGATATGTACACTGACTTTGGAAGCGCGATGTTAGCTGGCGACGCTGCCGTCCGGCCGTCGTGCTTGATTTTGATTTGTTGCATTATTGTCATTATTTGTTGCCACTGTTTGATTAAAAAAATTACAACGTTGATTTATAGGTATAATAGTTTTATAATTTGTATTGTGGTCTTTTAAACCTCTCTAAAATCGAATGACTTACCGTATTTTCTGCCACCACATGCACGCACGCGAAGTCGACATCGACTCCCCTTCCCTTCCCATCTTCTGCTACTCTTCCTCCTCTTCCTGCTGCACTCCTCATCTTCTCTCCCATTCCCCTTGTCCTCCCTTCCCTCTGTGCTCCCCTCTTCTCTATCTGTTCTGTTCCTCCCCTCCCATTGACATTAACTGTTGGCAGTTTTTCTTTGCCCCTGAATCCAACATCCAAAGAAGAAAAATATAATTTATCTTAGTCTCCTGTCAGTACTCCATCACCTTTTTGTTTGGTTTTTGTAAATATTGGCTTTTTCTAATTTTTAAAACGTTCTTTCTCTCTCCACACAATCTTTCTACAGCAGTCAGGAATTGCCACTGAAAGTCGTGATGTGGAAGCCTTGACTTGGGAAGTTGTGTTGACACAAATAGCCTTTCACCAGATCTCACAAAACTTTGTGTCTCAGCTGCTATGGACAGCCTCTGTGACTCTCATGCATCTCACCATGGACAGCCTCCGTGTCTCTCACCTTGGACAGCCTCTGTGACTCTCACCATGGACAGCCTCTGTGACTCTCACCATGGACAGCCTCTGTGACTCTCACCTTCAATGGACAGCCTCTGTGACTCTCACCATGGACAGCCTCTGTGACTCTCACCATGGACAGCCTCTGTGACTCTCACCATGGACAGCCTCTGTGACTCTCACCTTCAATGGACAGCCTCTGTGACTCTCACCTTCAATGGACAGCCTCTGTGACTCTCACCATGGACAGCCTCTGTGACTCTCACCATGGACAGCCTCTGTGACTCTCACCATGGACAGCCTCTGTGACTCTCACCTTGGACAGCCTCTGTGACTCTCACCTTCAATGGACAGCCTCTGTGACTCTCACCTTCAATGGACAGCCTATGTGACTCACCATGGACAACCTCTGTGACTCTCACCTTGGACAGCCTGTGTGACTCTCACCTTCAATGGACAGCCTCTGTGACTCTCACCTTCAATGGACAGCCTCTGTGACTCTCACCTTGGACATCCTCTGTGACTCTCACCTTCAATGGACAGCCTCTGTGACTCTCACCTTCAATGGACAGCCTATGTGACTCTCACCTTCAATGGACAGCCTCTGTGACTCTCACCTTGGACAGCCTCTGTGACTCTTAACTTCAATGGACAGCCTCTGTGACTCTCACCTTGGACAGCCTCTGTGACTCTCAACTTCAATGGACAGCCTCTGTGACTCTCACCTTCAATGGACAGCCTCTGTGACTCTCAACTTCAATGGACAGCCTCTGTGACTCTCACCTTGGACAGCCTCTGTGACTCTTAACTTCAATGGACAGCCTCTGTGACTCTCACCATGGACAGCCTCTGTGACTCTCACCTTCAATGGACAACCTCTGGGACTCTCACCTTGGACAGCCTCTGACTCTCACCATGGACAACCTCTGTGACTCTCACCTTGGACAGCCTATGTGACTCTCACCTTGGACAGCCTCTGTGACTCTCACCATGGACAGCCTCTGTGACTCACCACGGACAGCCTATGTGACTCTCACCATGGACAGCCCCTCTCTCTCACCACGGACAGCCTCTGTGACTCTCACCATGGACAGGAAGGATTGAGAATGGAGAGGCCATTGAAAGATAGCTGAAGATCTATACACGAGGTATGGCATTGATTTTGTAGGGTCATATACATACATTGGTTATGTGCCTATATCAATTTACAAATAGAAACAATAATTATGTGAATAAGCCAATTCATGAGGCTCCAGCCAACAAAGCAATGGCACATGGTATCAATACCAGCCATTGGTGTAGTGACTGTGCAGTACTGCTATGCAAGTTCAGGAAAGTTCAGTATGCCCTACAGAATGACAATTATTTACTGAATATGAAATTGTCATACACAACGTTTTGTAAACTTCCTCCATCACTTCTCTTCCTTCTGTTTCCCTCCCACTTACTTGCCTTCTCCCTCCCTTTCCCCCTCACTTCCTCTGCCTTCCTTTCTCTGTGATCCTTCCTTCGCCTTTCCCCTCCCTAGGCTCCTTCCCCTCCTATTCCCAATTCAGTCAACTCCTCCCTTTCTGCTTGATTGTTTTCCTTATTTTCTTCTTCCATTCCTTCTCTTCTCTTTCTTATTTCCATCCCTTCCTTCTTTTGCTCCTACTCTTCCCCCTTCCTTTACCTTTCCCCTCTTGCCCCCTCGCCTCCTCTACTCACCTTCTTCCTCCTCTCACTTTCTCTTTTCTTCCTCCAACTTGTTCTTGCCTCCTTTCTCCTTCCTTTCACATCTCCTTGTTGCATTTAACATTCCCTTATCTTTCCCTTCATTTCTCCCTCCATCCTCCCCTCCCTTTCTCCTTGTCCTTCTCCTACCCCCTTCTCCCTTTCTCTTTCTCTGGCCCCCGTTTCTTCTCTTACTCTTCTTCATCTGCTTTCTTTCTCCTCCCCTCCCGTTCTCATATACTTTCTCCCTGCCTCCTTCTCACCTCCCTCCCCTCCCTTCCTCCTTACCCCTCACCTTCTTTTCATCAGTCTCCACTCACCTTCTCTTACTCCTATCAACCCCTTCTCTTTCCCCTCCTTTTCCCTCCACTTCCACTTCCAATTACTTCTTTCCTCTTCCTGTTTATCTGTCCTTCTTTCTTTCCTCATTAGTCCTCTCCTCCACCTTCCCTTCTTTTCCTCCCCCTTCCCATTCCCTTCCCCTCCTTTCATCCTCTCCCCTTTATGTCCTCTCCTTATATTTCTCCCTTTAAGTTCCCTTCACCTCTCCCTTCACCTCTCTTTTCTCTTCCTCCTTCACTTCTCCATACCCCTTATTTTCTTCCTTCCCCTCTCCCTACATCCCTCTTCTCCTTCTCCTCTCCCTTCATCTCCCCTTATTCTCAATTCTCTTCTCCATTCTCTTCATCCCCTCCTCTTCCTTCTCCCTCTCTTTCTCCAGATCCGGCCTTTCTATTCCTCGTCCCCTCCCATCCTCCTTCCCTTTTCTCCTACCATTTTCTCCTTCCCCCACCTCTTCATATAATTCTTCCTCCTCCCATCCCCTTCAATTAACCCTCCCCTCCCCTTTGCCTCTTTCCCCATTTATCCATTACTCTTCTCCTTCCTCCTCCCCTTAACTGTTCTGCCCTCCCTCCTGACCTTCTCATCCCCTTCTCCCTTCCCTAATTCCTCCTTCCATTCTCTCCTTATATCCCCTTACCCTCACCTTCTTTCTCCACACTCTTCTTCTCTTCATCCTTGTCCTTGTTTCTCTTCCTCATGAACTTCCTCCTTGTATCCCTCCTCACCTTCCTCCTCACACCCTCCTTACCCCCACCTCACCCCTCCTCACCCAACTCCTCACCCCACTCCTCATCCCACTCCTCACCCCACTCCTCACCCAACTCCTCACCCCACTCCTCACCCCACTCCTCACCCAACTCCTCACCCCACTCCTCACCCCACTCCTCACCCCACTCCTCACCCAACTCCTCACCCCACTCCTCATCCCACTCCTCACCCCACTCCTCACCTCACTCCTCGCCCCACTCCTCACCCCACCCCACTCCTCACCCCACTCCTCGCCCCACTCCTCGCCCACTCCTCGCCCCACTCCTCACGCAACTCCTCACCCCACTCCTCACCCCACTCCTCATCCCACTCCTCACCCAACTCCTCACCCCACTCCTCACCCCACTCCTCACCCAACTCCTCACCCCACTCCTCATCCCACTCCTCACCCCACTCCTCACCCGACTCCTCACCCCACTCCTCACCCCACTCCTCACCCCACTCCTCACCCCACTCCTCACCCCACTCCTCACCCCACTCCTCACCCCACTCCTCACCCCACTCCTCACCCCACTCTTCACCCCACTCCTCACCCCACTCCTCACCTCACTCCTTGCCCCACTCCTCGCCCCACTCCTCACCCCACTCCTCACCCAACTCCTCACCCCACTCCTCATCCCACTCCTCACCCGACTCCTCACCCCACTCCTCACCCCACTCCTCACCCCACTCCTCGCCTCACTCCTCGCCCCACTCCTCGCCCCACTCCTCGCCCCACTCCTCGCCCCACTCCTTACCCCTCCTCACCCCACTCCTCACCCCACTCCTCACCCCACTCCTCACCCCACTCCTCACCCCACTCCTCACCCCACTCCTCACCCCACTCCTCACCCCACTCCTCACCCCACTCCTCACCCCACTCCTCACCCCTCCTCACCCCACTCCTCGCCCCACTCCTCGCCCCACTCCTCGCCTCACTCCTCGCCTCACTCCTCACCCCACTCCTCGCCCCACTCCTCACCCCACTCCTCACCCCACTCCTCATCCCACTCCTCACCCCACTCCTCACCCCACTTCTCGCCCCATTTCTCCCCTTCCCTCCTTCTCCTCCCCTCCCTCAACTTTAATCTTCCTCTTCCTCCTCCCCTACCATTTCCTTCTATGCTTCCTCCTATACTCTTGTTATGTTCTTCTGTTCTTCTATTATCCCTCCCCTTTTGCTGCCCTTCCTCACCTACCATGACTCTTCTACATTTCTTCCCTTCTCCCTTCCCACACTCTTCCTTCTCCGTCCCCCTTTTTCTCTTTCTTCCCTATCTCTTCTGCTCTTCATCTTTCCCTCACCTTCTCTTCCTCCTCTCCTATTCTGCTTTGATTCCTCCTCAAATTCTTCTCCTGTTCCCCCTCCCATCCCCTTCTGCTTCATTTCTTCCTTCCCTCACATCCTCTTCCCCCGCCTCCACTTTTCTTCTCCCCCTCCCTCCTCCAGTCCCTTTCTGCTCTTATTCCTCCCATCTTTTTTTCTCTCCTCATCCCTTCATAATCTTCCTCCCTACCCCCTTCTATTCGTCTTCATCCTCTCTTCCTCCTCCCCTTCCTGTTCTCCTCTTCCCTCCCCTTTCCTTCACCTCTATACCCCCTTCCCTTATCTTTTTCCTCCGCTCCTCACCTTCTCTTCTTCCCCCTATCTTCCCCATTCTCTTCCTTCCTCTCCATCTATTCCTCATTTCCTCTGGTCACCTTCTGCTTCTATTCCTCCCCGCTTCTCCCTCCCTTTCACCAACCATCCCTTCCTCTTCTGCTCTTCTTGCTCCCTTGCCATTTTACTTCTATTTCTCACCTACCCTTTGTCTCGTTTGCCTTCTCCTCTGCGTTATCACCACCCAGGTCCCCCTGCTTCTCATCTTCCTCTTATTTACTTTCCTTCTCTGCCCCTCCTACTCTGCTTTTTCCTCCTCTTACCTTTCTTCTCTTCCTCCTTCCCTCTCCTTAGTATCCTTCACTTCCCCGTCACCTCTCTCCTTCCTCCCCTTCTCTTTCTCCTTCCCTCGCATTATCCGTCTCTCCCCCACTTCTGCTCTACCCCTCTGTCTATTTCTTGTTCTCTCTAGCCGCTTCTCTTCCTACTCCACTTCCTCCTCACCCTTCCTTCCTCTTTTGGTATTTCTCTTCCTCATCCCTAATTCTCTTCCTCATTCCATCCTCTTCTTGTCTCCCCTACCCTCCCCTTCTCTTCCTACTCACATCCTCTTTCTGCTTCTCTTCTATGAGGCGCCAAGTGTAAATTTTTTATTTAATGCAATTATTTACAAATAATTCATTATTTAACATATAATCCATTATTTAGCCAGAGTTGTTTTTTTATTTAGATATAATGCAGTATACACCATATGCACCATAATTACATGTATATAATTGTATTATAATTAAGTATTTAATTAGTTCAGCAATTATATATATATATAAATAAAGAAGTTATATGTAAATGATGCCGATAACCACACCCACATCTAAATATTCATGTCGGAACTTACGGCTTTGCGATGGTCAGGCACCCTCTTCGATCTTCGTTCACAATGTGCGCTTCATAGTACAGGTATAGTACACATGTACAATGTACATGTACACATGTACAATGTACGTGTACCATGTACATGTACATGTACATGTACAGTGTACATGTACATGTACTTGTACAGTACATGTACAGTAGTAGTAGTAGTATTAGTTCTAGGACTATAGTACTTCTAGCACTTTTACTTGTGTTAGTAGAGCTTAGAATCTCAGCAACTGCAGTGTGCACAATTTGGCGAATTCTGTCATTGTCCATCATGATCATTGGTTTTGAACAAACCGTTGTCTGACGTTCATGTACTGTACATGTACATGTACATGTACTGTACTGTACACATGTGAATATTCACAAAGACACTGGCCTGGTATAGTTTTAATTTACTTCTTTATTGATTTTGATGATCAAAATACAAAAAGGTTTTTGTACTAGTGGGTGCGATCAGACTTTTGCACGACAGTGTACATGTACATGTACAATGTACATGTACATGGTACATGTACATTGTACATGTACACCTGTACTATGAAGCGCAAATTGTGAACGAAGATCGAAGAGGGTGCCTGACCATTGCGCATGCAATGTCAGCAAAGCCAGCAATGTCGCACATTCCGACATGAATATTTAGATGTGGGCATGGTTATCGGCATAATTTACATATAACTTCTTTATTTATATATTAGTCGGTAGACGCTTTCCATATATAATTGTTTATTTACAAAAGAGGTTGATGGTGCGACCACTTATATATAAATCGGCGGTGCTGAACTAATTTAATACATATAATACAATTATATATATATAATTATATGGTGCATATATATTGCATTATATCTAAATAAAAAAAAAAACTCTGGCTAAATAATGGATTATATGTTAAATAATGAATTATTTGTAAATAATTGCGTTAGATAATAAATTTACACTTGGTGCCTCATACTCTTCTGCCTCTCCTTCACTCCTTTTCCTCCCCTTAATGCTTCTATTCCTCCTTTCCCTCTTCCCATTTCTTCCCCTCACTCCTGCCCTTTCGTTCTTCATCACACCTTCTTTTCCTCTACAGCCTTTCCATTCTCCCTTCTTCATACCCCTTCTTTCCCTCACCCCCTTCTGCTTCGAATTATCTCCCTCTCCTTCACATTCCCCCTTTTCCCTCAACCTCTCCTCCCCTTCTACATCTCTCCATCATCTCTCCCACTTCTCTTCCATCTTCTGTTCCCCTTCTCCTCTGCCCAGTCCAGTCTCATCTTTGTCCCCTCCCTCCCCTCTTCCTCCTCACCACACATTCTATTCCTCACTTCACTCACTTCTCCCTCCTTCTGCTGCTATTCCTCCACCACCACCCACTTCTGTCCCGCCCCCTTTCCCAACGTCTCTTCCAACATCCCTCCTCACTTCACCTTCTCTTCCTCCTGATCTACCCATTCAATTCTTCCCCCTGCCCACCCATCTTCTCCTTTCCTCCCCATCTTTCTTTTTCTCTTCGCCTCTCATTCCTCTTTCCCCCCATTCCTCTTGCCCTCCCATTCCTCTTTCACTCTCATATTCCTCTTTCCCTCTCATTCCTCTTTCCCTCCCATTCCCCTTTACCTCCCATTCCTCTTTCCCTCTCATTCCTCTTGCCCTCTCATTCCTCTTGCCCTCTCATTCCTCTTTCCCTCCCATTCCTCTTTCCCTCTCATTCCTCTTGCCCTCCCATTCCTCTTGCCCTCCCATTCCTCTTTCCCTCCCATTCCTCTTGCCCTCTCATTCCTCTTACCCCTCCCATTCCTCTTGCCCTCTCATTCCTCTTGCCCTCCCATTCCTCTTTCCCTCCCATTCCTCTTGCCCTCTCATTCCTCTTACCCTCCCATTCCTCTTGCCCTCCCATTCCTCTTCCTCTCTCATTCCTCTTTCCCTCCCATTCCTCTTGCCCTCTCATTCCTCTTACCCTCCCATTCCTCTTGCCCTCCCATTCCTCTTGCCCTCCCATTCCTCTTTCCCTCTCATTCCTCTTTCCCTCCCATTCCTCTTGCCCTCCCATTCCTCTTGCCCTCTCATTCCTCTTGCCCTCTCATTCCTCTTTCCCTCCCATTCCTCTTTCCCTCCCATTCCTCTTTCCCTCCCATTCCTCTTTCCCTCCCATTCCTCTTTCCTTCTCATTCCTCTTTCCCTCCCATTCCTCTTTCCCCCTCCTTCTTTCCCCATTCTTCTTTTCCTTCCCCCTTCTTCTCCCCCCTCTTCTCCGTTTCTCTATATTCATGATCATGCCTACAAAATAATTATGCATGGCTGACCTGACACTGTCACAACTATGCAGACAGGCCAATTCATGTAGTTACATGTAGTTACACTGTTAATCAATATTATTAATTTTAAAGCATTCGGCACTACATACACTGGCTCTGTTGTGTCTATTAGATTAATGAAAAAGACAAGATTTCACCATCATCTCTTGCCCACATGAACATCAACAACTAGTTGTCCCCATTCATGCCACCTAATTCGTTGTGAGCTGGTGATAAATATCCTGTGAACACACCGTACATGTACATTGTATGTGCAAACCAAGTGAGTGCAGTCTGGGTCACATTCCAGGCATGCGCAGTCCGCTTAGGTCACATTTCAGTCATGCGCAGTTGAACGCAAACAAAAAATCTATTTTTGAATCACAATTAACTTTTTGCTTTGTGAACGTGCACAAAAAAATTGGTTTTTCAATTGCAATTCCCCATAATAATTGCCATGGACATGTGTAGACAAGTTGCATCCAAGTAAATTTTAATACGACAATTTCTAAGAGCTCAAGATCAAGATTAGTTGACTATGTATTTAGGAAGGCTGTCATCTAAATTGATAGCTCAGACTGTATGGGCGCTGATCTGCAAAACCAGGTCTCGGGTTCAAGCCCCTGTAGAGTCAACGTTTTCTTTGCCATTTTTCAAAATTAAAGTTGATTATAACCATTTCATCTAGAAGGGACAAGTGATGAGCCTTTGCTTTGTTATTACTTCAAAAAATCCAAATGGAGCTTGTCATCAAAGGACAGCACAGCCCCTCTGTGCTCATGACCAAGAATAACAACTCCTGGCATCCTTTGACCTTTCAAATGTTTGTGAGATTCAAGATATAAAGCTGCATGTGTAGATTCAATCATTCATCATTCTTTACAAAGACAATCAACAGCAACACGCAAAGAAAGTGGTACAGATGGAGGCCAGGGGCCAATTTCATAGAGCTGCTTAAGCGCCAAAACAGGCTTAAGCACAAAAAGTCATTAGCCACAGAATCCCCTTGCCGACCCAACCTTCATTATTGTTTCATGCTAAGCAAAGAAGAGTATAATAAAAGTCAGAAGCAATGAACATCAGACCGCAGGGCAATTTATAATCCTGCTTACACAAGGAAGCTTAGCGGATTTTCACGCTTAAGCGGCTCTATGAAAATGGGCCCTGGTGTCAGGGAGCCAGAGTTTATAAGAACATGCCTATTGATGATGGCTACAATAGAACACAGAAAAGCTGAATGATAATGACACACAAGGCAGACAGACAAACAATGAACAAGTACATGTATTCATACAAACAAACACACTACAAAACTTTACAGTACATAACCAAAAGGACACACAAGCATAGCCAGACAGACAGACAGACAAACAACAACCAAGTATCAAAACAATAGGGGTCATGATTCATTAATTTGCTGTTCCACAGCGTGTAATCGTAACTGACCATATTTCACCAGGATCTCTTAATTCGGAGGGCCAGCAGTGTTGCCAATGCTATGCATCGATCCATCTGAATCCAGGAACCACTGTTTTAAACAAAGACTCTTCATCAGCCTACCACAAAATAATATGTAGGATAGCAAAAGCCACACAGACATCCAATTGTGCCGGGTTTGACTCCCTTGTATGTGTTCATCATTATTCAAAGACCCCTGTGTGCCAGTCAATGGCAGTCATGGGCACTGAAAAGTGGTCAAGTGCGAAGTTGCTATAATATCTTTTCAGGTTTTGAAAAGTCAACATGCAGTACTCTGCTGATGCCAAAGTTGATCACAGAGAAGCGCTTGCTTGTCTGGGGACGTGCATGCACACAGTAATGCATCTTAGGAGTAATTTTCACTACAGTAATACCGGTATGCCAAAATGTTGCAAACTGCTTACTGACTCAAATGACCAAAAGGCAAATATCCAACATTAGGATGGCATGATGAGATCTTAGCAGGACCTTTCTCAAAGGCAGGTCCTGCTAGGATCGAAACGTCAGGCCCTCCTAATCTTTGATAGAGTAATCTTTGAAACGTCAGGCCCTCCTAACCTTTGATTGAAGGTAGATTTTTATCAAATGCTCTACATTTTGTATGGTGATCATTGTTTAATTAATGAATCCTTATTCTTCTTTTTTCAGGGGATGCATCAAGCTGGAAGCAAGACCCAAGTTAATTTTTGGATGTCGGGGGTACAAGAGTGGCATGTTCACTAAGGTAGGACTAACCCAGTAACACACTAACTCCGTTGGCGCTCAAATTGAGCCATGAACATGCGCACAAACCCTTACCCCCAAGAAGATCAACGGACAGAGTGAGTATGCTTTTCTTTCCACTGGTCAGTGAGCCAGTCCAGTCTTTTAGCCTAGGTCAGATTAGGGTCAGCGCAACTCCCTGGGGAGTTTTTCCATGCCCATAACAAAAACAAAGACATGTATATTAGTCATTAAGTTAAACTTTTGGCCTTTTTTTTCTTCTTCCCAAAACGAATATATAAAGAGGTGTAGATAAACCTCATTCCTGAATATCTAATACGAATAAGGCACAATGAGGTGTAGATAAACCTCAAAATTATATCTAAAATGAATAAGGCACAATGAGGTGTAGATAAACCTCAACTTTTGGCTTTTTTTCCAAAAGAATGGACATCAATAAGGTCAAACTTTCCAAAATTCTGCCCCATCTTCCAAAGAAAAATAACTAGATTTTTTTGATAGGCTAGACAAGGACTTTATTTAAAAAGTAGGCTAGTGGTGGTGCGGTGATTCCAAGAGGTTAAGGGGTTGGGCGCGTCGCGTGGGACGCGGACCCTACCGGCGGCTGGATAGTGCGTTCAGTGCCTTGCGTAAAAAGATGTGAGTAGTGCAACCCTGCGGTGGCTATAGGGGCGTAACCTCATTATCACTGTCGGGCGAACGCCGGTACGTCCTGTTATGCGGTGACAGGGCGCGGGTGAGTGCGGTAGGGTGCTCCTGTCGTGGGGGTGGACCGGACGGGTGAGGCCAAACCTCGCCTAGCAATGGACCCGACGATCTCGTGAAGCCTGCGGGGCCGGTATCCTGGGACCTTCTCGTGGTAGCCCTGTTTCAACTAACCTTACCAGGATGTGTTGGCTGCTGGATCGCATTCATCCCTGCACCAACACCCGGGAATGGACTGCAAGAAATAAAGGTTAGTATTCACATACATGACAGCCCATTTACAGTCAGCTCTCGTCAGCCCATTGACATTGATTGAATAGTCTTTCTATATTGAAATGGACAGCACAAAGATAGTTAACCATTCTGGAAGGCTGCCATCTAAGGGCTGGATAGCTCAGGTGTTAAATAAGAACCCTGGCATTCATTTCACCAAACTTGTCATAACTTAAGATCAATCGGAAGACGCTGAGCGATGTACAGAAACTACATGTATATGGCCTATCACAACTTACTATGGGTTATACATCCTAAGTTGATTTACAATGAATCGTAAGGCTTTGTGAAATCCAGCCCTGGTTTGTCAAGTCACAAGCCTGGGGTTCAAGTTGCAGCCTAGTAAAATCATCTTTGCCATTTTTCAAAATTTATTTCAAAAGACCACAAAGTCAGTACTATATTTGGAGGAAATAAACCAAGTGTAGAGCAAATTATCTCTTTGGAACTGAACCAAACATGTAAAGAGCACAAAAATGACTGGCAATGGATACCACAAGATGCACATTTAAGTTGTAAAACATCATAATGCTACTCCCTGCTTCGTAGTTGGCCCAATTCTTAAATTTTTTTTTCTCTTGATCTCCACAGCAATTTTTCTTTAGCAGTCCGGCATTCCCATTGAAACACCTGATGTGGATGCCTCACGGTTGTGTTGACACAAACAACCTCTCACTATGGACACTGATGTATCACCATGGTCATTTTCCTCGCTTATTGAAGACAAACTCTCACAAACTCTCTCACCGCGGACAGCCTTCATGTCTCTCACTAAGGACAGCCTTTGTGTCTCTGTATGGACAACATTCATGTCTCTCACCATGAACAGTCATTATGTCTCACCAAAGACAGCCTTCATGTCTCTGTATGGACAGCCTCTGTGTCTCTCACCATGGACAACCTTCATGTCTGGACAGCCTTCGTCTCTCACCTTGGACATTCATTGTCTCTCACCATGGACAGCCTTCGCGTCTCTCACCATGGACAGCCTTTGCGTCTCTCACCATGGACAGCCTTCGCGTCTCTCACCTTGGACAGCCTGTGTCTCTCACCTTGGACAGCCTGTGTCTCTCACCTTGGACAGCCTGTGTCTCTCACCATGGACAGCCTTCACATCTCTCACCATGGACAACCTTCGCGTCTCTCACCTTGGACAGCCTGTGTCTCTCACCTTGGACAGCCTGTGTCTCTCACCATGGACAGCCTTCACGTCTTTCACCATGGACAGCCTTCGTGTCCCTCACCATGGACAGCCTTTGTGTCTCTCACCATGGACAGCCTTCGCGTCTCTCACCATGGACAACCTTCGCGTCTCTCACTATGGACAGCCTTCGCGTCTCTCACCTTGGACAGCCTGTGTCTCTCACCTTGGACAGCCTGTGTCTCTCACCATGGACAGCCTTCACGTCTTTCACCATGGACAGCCTTCGCGTCTCTCACCATGGACAGCCTTCGCGTCTCTCACCATGGACAGCCTTCGCGTCTCTCACCTTGGACAGCCTTCGCGTCTCTCACCTTGGACAGCCTTCAGGTCTCTCACCATGGACAGCCTTCAGGTCTCTCACCATGGACAGCCTTCGCGTCTCTCACCATGGACAGCCTTCTTGTTTCTCACCATGGACAGACTTGGTGTCTCTAACCATGGACAGCCTTCGCGTCTCTCACCATGGACAGCCTTCGCGTCTCTCACCATGGACAGCCTTCTTGTTTCTCACCATGGACAGACTTGGTGTCTCTAACCATGGACAGCCTTCGCGTCTCTCACCATGGACAGCCTTCGTGTCTCTCACCATGGACAGCCTTCATGTCTCTCACCATGGACAGCCTCTGTGTCTCTCACCATGGACAGCCTTTGCGTCTCTCACCATGGACAGCCTTCATGTCTCTCACCATGGACAGCCTTTGCGTCTCTCACCATGGACAGCCTTTGCGTCTCTCACCATGGACAGCCTCTGTGTCTCTCACCTTGGACAGCGATCATGTGTCTCACTATGGACAGTCTTCATGTCTTTCATCAGTGTCAACCTTCATCTCTCAACCAACCGGGTCCTGGAAGAAAGCTGGAGATACTACTGTAGAAAAGGTATCCAGTTGAATTTATCAGGGTATTTCATACATTGATCATACATGCAAATGTGGATGTGAATAAACCTATCAAATAAATCTATCAAAGCAACTGGGATCATCATGACCATGAAATATTACTGTTCATGTTCATGGAATTCAGCCATCTGTGGGTAGCATGATTATCCATGAAAAATTCTGAATTCAAGAACACCAGAAGAAAGAATTTGCCTGAACAGGAATGCACAACCATGCATCATGTTTTATGTGTCAGGGCTGTACCACCTGATGCAAGACTACTATAACAAAAACACCCATGACAAAACACATCCAAGATGACTGCCATGTCAGCTGATTTCATTTTGCATTGAGGTTTGTCTTTGCATTGATAATTGTCAGACATGTGCTGTTACATCTTGCCACTGCTCAGTGTTAGTGTGTGGTGACTGGTGGCTCAGTCTCCCAGGAGACACTATGCCTGTGTTAGAACCATAGGTCTCTGGTTCAAGACCTGGTCCAGTCAAAGTTTTCTTTGTCGTATTTCAATTTTGTTTAAAAGGTTCCCTGTCAGTTCCCAGTCATTTGTTTGACTGTAAAAATGGGACATATATGTTTATGGGAGGACTTGACAAATATACGCACATCAAAGCTCCCAACAAAATTGTAGAGGCCCATTGTTTGATGGGATTAGTTCTGGGTATTTCCCCAAACGTGTTTTGAATCGAGCATCATACAACTTGGAGCCTAAATGTCAAACCCTTTACTATATTCCAGTGTAACAATTGGGGGTAGATAAGGCAATATTGATGGTACACAGTGCAGTAGTTGTGGTGCAAAATCATGCAGGCCTATCATTGTATTTTTTTCATGGACTAATGCATCGGTTCTTGTTTGTTGTCATTTTCATATTTCATATACAGGTGACATCTCCTGAGGCAGACCACAAGATGAACCCTTGACATAGAATGCAGCATGTGGATAGGATTGGTCCCGTGGTTAGCATCACAGCAGTGATAACATCCCTAATGGCCAACCGGATTCGCGTCATACATGTATACTAGTCTTGATCTCTTGCTAAATGTTTATATTCATTGGCAACAATTTGGAACTTTATTAACAGAAGATTGTATGCTGTACATTATGAACAAGCGTGATGAGTCAAAAAAAAACAAAGCCATTTGGCATTTCCATCAACGACAAATCCATCATTATACCTTTGCACTATTTCATAAATGAATGTTGAGGAACAATGATGTATCATAGTGCAAGTTATTGTTTGTGAACAACTTTCTGTTTGTTCCAACTTCTTAATCCTCACACACCATGATACCAAAATTGCATATGCTGTTTGCATTTGCCTTTCTAAATGTCCATAAAAATGGTCCTTTGTATATAGTGCAATGAGTGCATGTGCATGTCAAAATGACAAGGGAAATTGAACAAGGTATTCCAATAGATATGAAAATGTAAGGATTTTCTGTTGTATTATTTAGTAGCTAGACAAGTTTGGCCTTGTGGAGGCATTATTTTGACGATGAGAAAGTGCATTCAATGTCTTCCCTATCGCTAACAAGTGACTTTCCCCCCTGGTTGGAGAGTGAGATACATTTTTGCGGCATTAAACAACATGTTCTTAGTTTACCCCACAGCATGCTATACATGCCAAATAAACCCATTAGACACACACAAATCCCAGCTATTGAGTGTTGGCAAATGGTAATCAATACTAGCTTCACGAGCCAAGAAGTAATGCTGTCCCGAATTTTGGCAGCAAAACTGCAGACAATGTCAAAACATGGCATCTTTTGCCATCCCTTCACACCATCACAATTTGTTGTATTCTTTAAACTCCCTCTGGATACTTTATCACCATCCACTTTTATTCCAAAGACAGCCAGTCTTGTCTTCATATATGCAAAGTTTCAGCCATAATTAATACCCAGGGCTAGGACAGACTCAATATATGCGTGACAAATGTCAGACCCAAAGAAAATGCAATGCTTGTGTAAGCATAGAGAACTCATTGAATGCACTATTTGATGAATGTAAAGCAACAAAGTTGCTCCAACAATGCACAATTACCCTGTATCTTTATCATAATGTGACCCCAATGTATGACACTGTCTACTGTGATGGTTTAAACTCATCTAGCTGATAGGCTCAGTGGGTGAGCTGACTGCTCAAGTGACTGAGATGTGATTTGATTCCTGCCTGACTGGAGTTTTTGTTATTGTTGCAATAAGGCTACATATTGACTATACAGCATTTACTAACATGTTCCTTGGTGGTGTGAACTAACATGTAATCCCTCTAATCCTCTAACCCTCTGATATCTGAAACATTCTTGTAGCAGGGTCTTTTCCAAAACCTGGCATAGGCTCTGGCTCCGGCTTGGTCCCCATTTCTTTCACTCATTTGAAAGACACATTTGGGTTTGCTTTGGGGAAAAAAGGTACCTACATGCTCCAACTCCAACCAAGTAGAGTATACCACCAGCCTTTGAAACCACCACAAGACCTCAACCAGATTGGTGGTTAAGGTGCCTGCACTAGAATGCACGAGTCAGGGGTTCAAATCCCTGCCTGAGCAGGCAATTGGGCAAAGCACTAGGGCAAACCCCATTCTATCCCAGGCTTTGAATAATAGGGACAGCTGGAGCCGGAGCCTAAGCCAGGTATTGGAAGAAAGGCCCTGATGTGACTTTTCATTTATTTTTTATTTTTTTATTATCATTTGATTTACTTTGTGTGATCCCCAAGCTGCTGTAGCCAGGTTTATAACAATTGGTTGTTTGCATGAAAGCAGGGGTGTGATCCCTGGAGATATACGGCAGTTAGTGATTGAATTGCTTCTAACTGGCGCCCCCACCCCAACAAAGAATAGTGGACTATTTTCGGGGAGGCCACCATCTAAGGGCTGGATAGCTCAGATGGGAAGAATGCCGATATGCAAAACCAGCGGTCTCCAGGTCACTGTGTGATTCCCAAACCACAGTCTGTTGTTTGAAACTGATTGAAAACAGGGGCATGATCCCTGGAGATATTAGTAAACGATTGAATGTTAACTTTTGCAAAGATTAACTATTCGGGAAGGCTGCCATGTAATTGTTCGATACCTCAAGTTTTACTTAAGTGGCCTCATGGTGCCAGTGAACACAAACTCAGACAGAAGTCATGGGTTCGAATCCTACCTGAGGTGCCTATATTTTTTTGCAGCAGGCAATCAGGAAAAGCATTAACCATGCAGTGCTTATCATACATTGAGTACAGCAAAGCCCCCATTGAATTACATTCTCCTTATTATATGTCGAAACCCACATGGATGTATTGGTTCTGTCCAAGTCTGAATTAAGTTTTATCATTGTTGAAATCTAGAAAATAGTGACTATGCAACAACCACATGAACATGCATGCTCTTCTGCTCTTCTGTAGACATTTCTGGTCTGAGTGCCAGTGGCAATAACCATTGGATCAAACCACTTAAAACTTGAGGTCTTTAGCCAGTTGACCAGTCAATTTGCAATGACAGTTCTAAGCTGTTAGTAAGGTTTGGGCGAAAAAGCGTTTTGCCCCTGACAATTGGCTTTTGTGGTCTGTCTCCCCCCCCCCAATCCACCAGGAAAAAAATGTTTTTTTTCTTGTCAATTTTTTTCCTGAGACATGAACATTGCTTTTGATATGTTTTATTACCTAAAACGACACAAAAAGATGAGAACACTCAGAAATGACTACAAAACCTCTGAAAGATTATTTGATGTTTATAAATAATGTACAGTTATCAATCAATGGGTTATCAAAATGATTCCAAGTTCTGTTTAAAGTGATACAAAAACTGCTGTAAACTGGGAGGTCTGTCGCCTAATAGGTCATCCAAACTTTACAAAATGTAATTACGGGCGACCAAGAGATTTATTTGACCAGCTGGATATTTTCTCTGGTATCTCGGCTTGTTGCTTCACAAGGTTTGCAGCAAATCCTGCCATACATGTTCGGAGCTTTCAAAATGACTTGATCAAGAACGGATCAATGAAAGAGAAATTTTATGAAATATTGTGGTAATAAATGTACCCAAAAAGCTGAAATGTTTTCTGTTCAATTTAGAGTCAAATCAGAAGTTTAAATTATTAAGAGATAAATTATAATATGTTGAAGTATTTTTAAATAGAACATTGTGAAGTACAACACTGGTAAAGGAAGGATACTAATTTACTCCGACTGGGTAGCAAACAAACGCCTTTACATCCCACGTTGAATTTTGAGGGGGCCTGCCCTAAAACTGGCCTAGTTCAAAATTTGGAAATGGGTTCATTTACCCTATTTATTATGCAAATTACAATTATTCAGAGTGCCTAATTTTCTGTCCAAGGAAGATTTTGTTTTAAAACAGTCCCTGTAAGTTATTTTTAGATTTCTATAATTTCAAATATTCAAGTCAGTGAGCACTAAGTATTACTTTATTCATTCTTAAAGCCCCTACACAACATTGGTAAGATCGAAAAACAGAAATGTTCACAGATTTACATGAAACTTATACATTTTGAAGATGGTTATAGTAGACACCCCTCACTGAAATATTTCTGCCTAAAATGTTGTATTTTGGGAGAAAATAGTAAAATAGTAATAGTAAAAGTTTGCGTCTCACCGAGATCTAAACTATTTTTCGGCAGAACAATACAGCGTTGAATGCTGCATTTTTGCGAAACAAATGAAGCGGTTTTCACAATTTTCTCGAGACTCGGTTGTCGGATTGAGCTGAAATTTTCACAGGTATGCTATTTCATGTATATGTTGGATCAGACAACATGGATGCTATCATTTGACCTCAACCAATGTTGTGTAGGGGCTTTAAGCGGTGGACGAGCGTGAAAAAATGTTTAATATTAGCTTGGAAAATTGTCAATTTCATTAGGACTCCAATGAAGTATGTTTAAAACCAAGGCTTGTTTTATGTCTGTGACAATATTGTCTTGAGAAATGTCCTGCTAGAATCAAAACAGTCCCTCTAATTACTTTCTTGAGGTTTGAATGTTCTAATCACTTAGATCAGAAAGCAGCCTGTAATATTGTTTTAGTTTTCCACAGGTCTTGGGTTAAAGTTTCCATCTTTTCCATTGTTTGTTAAAGAAGCAGTTAGAGAAGTGTATTTGAATTACTGTGTATTGTTGATGAATGAAGTATTTTAAAATAAATTCCCCCACAGCGTAAAACAACATAATTTCAAGTGTTTTTTTTCATGTGTAAATTTAACTTAATTTCCCTCGAATGTTGACAGAAATGACTTGCATTTCTATTGAAAAAAGTCAAACAAGTCCAGGTACCTGACTGAAACGAGCAATGGCAAATCTTAACAATGGCTTTTTATATTTTAAATTATATTTTGGCACTATACAATTTGTGTACCAGAATATCTACCTGTATAACCATAGGAAAATGCAGCCATGTGAACAATAGAGGGCAGCATTTTGAAAATTTGCACAAAAGTGTACCATAGAATTCAAATTACATGTACTGCACAGAAGGCTCTTCAACAAGGTTACATCTAGAGGCACACACTAAGAGGCTAGTTGTACGAGTGGTTCAGAAGGCCCTTCAACATGGTTACATCTAGAGGCCACACACTAAGAGGCTAGTTGTACGAGTGGTTCAGAAGGCCCTTCAACAAGGTTACATCTAGAGGCACACACTAAAAGGGTAGTTGTACGAGTGGTTCAGAAGGCCCTTCAACAAGGTTACATCTAGAGGCACACACTAAGAGGCTAGTTGTATGAGTGGTTCAGAAGGCCCTTCAACATGGTTACTTAAACAGGCTATCACTAAGATGCTTCTTGAAGGCCAGCTTCTAACATCTAGAAGGTAGACTAAGGCTATACAACCCGGTGCAGCTGTGACCTCTTGGCTTCCAAGATCAAGACTCTCTAGCCTCAAGAAGTCCCCCAGACCCCCAAGTCCCAGGCCTCCAACTTCCAACTCCCAGACCCCAAGTCCCAGGCCTCCAACTTCCAACCCTCAGACCCCAAGTCCCATGCCTCCAACATCCAACCCCAAGACCCCAAGTCCCAGGCCTCCGACTTCGAGCCCCCAGACCCCAAGTCCCAGGCCTCCGACTTTCATCCCCCAGACCCCAAGTCTCAGGCCTCCAACTTCCAGCACCCAGACCCCAAGTCCAGGCCTCCAACTTCCAGCCCCCAGACCCCCAAGTCCCAGGCCTCCAACATCCAACCCCAAGACCCCAAGTCCCAGGCCTCCAACTTCCAGCCCCCAGACCCCAAGTCCCAGGCCTCCAACATCCAACCCCAAGACCCCAAGTCCAGGCCTCCAACTTCCAGCCCCCAGACCCCAAGTCCCAGGCCTCCAACTTCCAACCCCCAGACCCCAAGTCCAGGCCTCCAACTTCCAGCCCCCAGACCCCAAGTCCCAGGCCTCCGACTTCCAGCCCCCAGACCCCAAGTCCCAGGCCTCCAACTTTCAATCCCCAGACCCCAAGTCCCAGGCCTCCAACTTCCAACCCTCAGACCCCAAGTCCCAGACCTCCAACTTCCAACCCTCAGACCCCAAGTCCCAGGCCTCCAACTTCCAGCCCTCAGACCCCCAAGTTGTGGCCCTCAGACCCTCAGTCGGCCAAGGGTACCCCCTTGCGATCCCGAGAGCGGGCAAAGTTCGAAAAAACTTCTAAGTGTTGAGACCCTAAGGTTTAAATATACGAAAACTTGTTATTTTTTTAAGAAAGCAAGTAGCAGAGTGGTAAAAGAGAAGGACTCCCAAGCTACAGGTCCCCGGTTCCAGTCCTACCCTACGCAACTCTACTATTTTTTAATTTTTAATTTATTTTTTTAAATTAGTCCAGTAAAAAATCCCCTGCGCCCGCCGGGACTGGAACCTGGGGTCCCAGCCTGGGAGCCAGCAGCCCGACCGGCCGGGCTACAGGCCTCTTCAAGAAAATTTTCTCGGACCTTATATATAAACCTTAGGTTGGATAATTATTTCAAAAAAAAAATACAGCAGGGCTGATGACCCCTGACCTAATTGGAATAACAAAAGAAACAATTTGCATATTCAGATTTTTCAAAATAAGGTTGCATACTATACAGTTCATTTGACACAATCCAGCAGTGCTGACCCCTGACATCATTAGAATAACAAAAGACAAAATTTGCATATTCAGATTTTTCAAAATAAGGGTACATACTATACAGTTTATTTGACACAATCCAGCAGTGCTGACCCCTGACATCATTAGAATAACAAAAGACAAAATTTGCATATTCAGATTTTTCAAAATACGGGTACAGTACTATACAGTTTATTTGACACAAACCAGCAGTACTGACCCCTGACATCATTAGAATAACAAAAGACAAAATTTGCATATTCAGTTTTTTCAAAATAAGGGTACAGTACTATACAGTTTATTTGACACAATCCAGCAGTGCTGACCCCTGACATCATTAGAATAACAAAAGACAAAATTTGCTTATTCAGATTTTTCAAAATAAGGGTACATACTATACAGTTTATTTGACACAATCCAGCAGTACTGACCCCTGACATCATTAGAATAACAAAAGACAAAATTTGCATATTCAGATTGCCATGACCTCATTGGAATAACAAAAAAAATTACATATTCATGGCTTTAGAAATACCAAGATTTAGAAATCTGTGCCCCTTTAAAGAAATAACGTGAAGCATTATGCGACATTAATAAACATATACATACACATTAATCACACTAAACTGAACAAAAGTAAAATCAAAATATGCAATGGTTGCTTTAAACAATTAAAGCAGTGCGTAAATAAATACAGCATAAGGGGAGAGGGAAAGGGTTAAGAGGAGGATGAAGAAAGGAGAAAGGGGATGAGAGGAAGGGGGAGAAAGAGAGTGGAGGAAGAGAAGGGATGGGAAGGAGGAACAGAAGGAGGGGGAAGATAGTGATGGGAAAGAAGAGAGGGGATGGAGAGGAAGAGGGGAGAAGGATAAAGGAGAGGATGAGAGGCAGAAAAGATTAAGGGGGAAGAGAAGCAGATGTGAGAAAGAGGAAAAGAATGAGACATGGAGAGGGGATAGAAGGAAGAGATGGACAAAAGAGGAGGGTAGAAAGAACGGAAGATTAAAGTAGAGGGGATGAGAGGAAGATAAGGGAAAGAGGGGAGACTTGGAAAATGGAGGAAGAAGTAGAGTTAGAGGAGAAAATAGGAAAAGGGAGAGGGGAATGGAGGAGGAAGGGGAGGAGGAAGAGTTAGATAAGGGAAGGGGAAGAAGAGTTAGATAAGGGAAGGGGAGGAGGAAGAGTTAGATACGGGAAGGGGAGGAGGAAGAGTTAGATAAGGGAAGGGAGGAGGAAGGGTTAGATAATGGGAGGGGAGGAGGAATAGTTAGATAAGGGAAGGGAGGAGGAAGAGTTAGATAAGGTATGGGGAGGATGAATAGTTAGATGAGGGAGAGGGGAGGAAGAGTTAGATAAAAGAGGGGAGGAGGAAGAGTTAGATAAGGGAAGGGTAGGAGGAAGAGTTAGATAAGGGAAGAGAGGAGGAAGAGTAAGATAAGGGAATGGGAGGAGGAAAAGTTAGATAAGGGAAGGGGAGGAGGAAGAGTTAGATAAGGGATGGGAGGAGGAAGAGTTAGATAAGGGAAGAGAATAGGAAGAGTAAGATAGGGGAAGGGGAGGGGAGGAAGAGTTAGATAAGGGAAGGGGAGGAGGAAGAGTTAGATAAGGGAAGGTGAATAGGAATAATTAGATAAGGGAAGGGGAGGAGGAAGAGTTAGATAAGGGAAGGGGAGGAGGAAGAGTTAGATAAGGGATGGGGAGGAGGAAGAGTTAGATGAGGGGAGGGGAGGAGGAAGAGTTAGATAAGTGAAGGGGAGGAGGAAGAGTTAGATAAGGGAAAGGGAGGAGAAGTTAGATAAGGGGAGGGGACTACGGTAGTTAGATAAGGGAAGGGAGGAGGAAGAGTTAGATAAGGGAAGGGGAGGAGGAAGGTTTCGATAAGGGGAGGGGAGGAGGAAGAGTAAGATAAGGGAAGGGAGGAGGAAGAGTAAGATATGGGAATGGGAGAAGGAAGAGTTAGATAAGAGAAGGGGAGGAGGAAGATTTAGATGAGGAGAGGGGAAGAGGAAGAGTTACATGTAGATAAGGGAAGGGGAGAAGGAAGAGTTAGATAGAGTAGGGGAGGAGGAAGAGTTAGAAAAGGGAAGAGGAGGAGGAAAAGTTAGATAAGGGAAGGAGAGGAGGATGAGTTAGATAAGGGAAGGGAGGAGGAAGAGTTAGATACGGGAAGGGGAGGAGGAAGAGTTAGATAAGGGAAGGGGAGTAGGAAGAGTTAGATAAGGGAAGGGGAGTAGGAAGAGTTAGATAAGGGAAGGGGAGTAGGAAGAGTTAGATAAGGGAAGAACAGGAGTAAGAGTTGGATAAGGGAAAGGGAGGAGGAAGAGTTAGATGAGGGAAGGGGAGGAGGAAGAGTTAGATAAGGGAAGGGGAGTAAGAACAGTTGGGTATGGAGAGGGGAGGAGGAACAGTTGGATAAGGGGAGGGAGGAGGAAGAGTTATATAAGGGAAGAGGAGTAGGAAGAGTTAGATAAGGGAAGAAGAGGAGTAAGAGTTGGATAAGGGAAAGGGAGGAGGAAGAGTTAGATGAGGGAAGGGGAGGAGGAAGAGTTAGATAAGGGAAGGGGAGTAAGAACAGTTGGGTATGGAGAGGGGAGGAGGAAGAGTTGGATAAGGGGAGGGAGGAGGAAGAGTTAGATAAGGGAAGGGGAGTAGGAAGAGTTAGATAAGGGAAGGGGAGTAGGAAGAGTTAGATAAGGGAAGGGGAGTAGGAAGAGTTAGATACGGGAAGGGGGGACTAGGAGAGGAAGAGGTAGGTAAGGGAAGGGGAGGAAGAGTGAGATAAGGGAAGAGGAGGAGAAAGAGTTAGATAAGGGAAGAAGGGGAAGAGTTGGATCAGGGAAAGGGAGGAGGAATAGTAAGATGAGGGAAATGGAGGAGGAAGAGTTAGATAAGGGAAGGGGAGGAGGAAAAGTTGGGTATGGAGAGGGGAGGAGGAATAGTTGGAAAAGGGGAAGGAGGAGGAAGAGTTAGGTAAGGGAAGGGGAGGAGGAAGAGTTAGATACGGGAAGGGGAGGAGGAATAGTTAGATAAGGGAAGGGAGGAGGAAGAGTTAGATAAGGGAAGTGGAGGAGGAAGAGTTAGATATGGGAAGGGGAGAAGGAGTTAGATAAGGGAAGGGAGGAGGAAGAGTGAGGTAAGGGAAGGGGAGGAGGAAGAGTTACATAAGGGAAAGGGAGGAGAAAGAGTTAGATTAGGGAAGGGGGAGGAAGAGTTAGATAAGGGAAGTGGGAAGAGTTAGATAAGGGAAGGGTAGGAGGAAGAGTTAGAAAAGGGAAGGGGAGGAGGAAGAGTTAGATAAGGGAAGGGGAGGAGGAAGAGTTAGATAAGGGAAGGGGAGGAGGAGAGTTAGAAAAGGGAAGAGGACGAGGAAAAGTTATATAAAAGAAAGGAGAGGAGGAAGAGTTAGATAAGGGAAGGGAGGAGGAAGAGTTAAATACGGGAAGGGGAGGAGGAAGAGTTAGATACGGGAAGGGGAGTAGGAAGAGTTAGATAAGGGAAGGGAGGAGGAAGAGTTAGATAAGGGAAGTGGAGGAGGAAGGGCTAGATAAGGGAAGGGGAGGAAGAGTTGGATAAGGGAAGGAGAGGAGGAAGAGTTGGATAAGGGAAGGAGAGGAGGAAGAGTTGGATAAGGGAAGGAGAGGAGGAAGAGTTAGATTAGGGAAGGGAGGAAGAAGAGTTAGATACGGGAAGGGGGGAGGAAGAGTTAGATAAGGGAAGGGGATTCGGAAGAGTTACATATGGGAAGGGGGTAGGAAGAGTTAGATACGGGAAGGGGGGACTAGAGGAGGAAGAGTTGGGTAACGGAAGGGGAGGAAGAGTTAGATAAGGAAAGGGAGGAGGAAGAGTGAGATAAGGGAAGAGGAGTAGGAAGAGTTAGATAAGGGAAGAGGAGGAGTAAGAGTTGGATAAGGGAAAGGGAGGAGGAAGAGTTAGATGAGGGAAGGGGAGAAGGAAGAGTTAGATAAGGGAAGGGGAGGAAGAACAGTTGGGTATGGAGAGGGGAGGAGGAACAGTTGGATAAGGGGAGGGAGGAGGAAGAGTTAGATAAGGGAAGGGGAGGAGGAAGAGTTAATTACGGGAATGGGGAGTATGAAGAGTTAGATAAGGGAAGGGAGGAGGAAGAGTTAGATAAGGGAAGTGGAGGAGGAAGAGTTAGATAAGGGAAGGGGAGGAAGAGTTAGATAAGGGTAGGGAGGAGGAAGAGTGAGGTAAGGGAAGGGGAGGAGGAAGAGTTAGATAAGGGAAAGGGAGGAGGAAGAGTTATATGAGGGAAGGGGAGGAGGAAGAGTTAGATAAGGGAAGGGGAGGAGGAAGAGTTGGGTATGGAGGGGGGAGGAGGAAGAGTTAGATAAGGGAAGGGGAGGAGCCTAGGAGAGGAAGATTTAGGTAAGGGAAGGGGAGGAAGAGTTAGATAAGGAAAGGGAGGAGGAAGAGTGAGATAAGGGAAGAGGAGGAGGAAGAGTTACATAAGGGAAGGGGAGGAGGAAGAGTTAGATAAGGGAAGGGGAGGAGGAAGAGTTGGGTATGGAGGGGGGAGGAGGAAGAGTTAGATAAGGGAAGGGGAGGAGCCTAGGAGAGGAAGATTTAGGTAAGGGAAGGGGAGGAAGAGTTAGATAAGGAAAGGGAGGAGGAAGAGTTAGATAAGGGAAGTGGAGGAGGAAGAGTTAGATAAGGGAAGGGGAGGAAGAGTTAGATAAGGGTAGGGAGGAGGAAGAGTGAGGTAAGGGTAGGGAGGAGGAAGAGTGAGGTAAGGGAAGGGGAGGAGGAAGAGTTAGATAAGGGAAAGGGAGGAGGAAGAGTTAGTTGAGGGAAGGGGAGGAGGAAGAGTTAGATAAGGGAAGGGGAGGAGGAAGAGTTGGGTATGGAGAGGGGAGGAGGAAGAGTTGGATAAGGGAAGGGGAGTAGGGAGAGTAAGATAAGGGAAGTGGGAAGAGTTAGATAATGGAAGGGTAGGAGGAAGAGTTAGAAAAGGGAAGGGGAGGAGGAAGAGTTAGAAAAGGGAAGGGGAGGAGGAAGAGTTAGAAAAGGGAAGAGGACGAGGAAAAGTTATATAAGGGAAGGAGAGGAGGAAGAGTTAATAAAGGGAAGGGAGGAGGAGGAGTTAAATACGGGAAGGGGAGGAGGAAGAGTTAGATACGGGAAGGGGAGTAGGAAGAGTTAGATAAGGGAAGGGAGGAGGAAGAGTTAGATAAGGGAAGTGGAGGAGGAAGGGCTAGATAAGGGAAGGGGAGGAAGAGTTGGATAAGGGAAGGAGAGGAGGAAGAGTTAGATTAGGGAAGGGAGGAAGAAGAGTTAGATACGGGAAGGGGGGAGGAAGAGTTAGATAAGGGAAGGGGATTCGGAAGAGTTACATATGGGAAGGGGGTAGGAAGAGTTAGATACGGGAAGGGGGGACTAGAGGAGGAAGAGTTGGGTAACGGAAGGGGAGGAAGAGTTAGATAAGGAAAGGGAGGAGGAAGAGTGAGATAAGGGAAGAGGAGTAGGAAGAGTTAGATAAGGGAAGAGGAGGAGTAAGAGTTGGATAAGGGAAAGGGAGGAGGAAGAGTTAGATGAGGGAAGGGGAGAAGGAAGAGTTAGATAAGGGAAGGGGAGGAAGAACAGTTGGGTATGGAGAGGGGAGGAGGAACAGTTGGATAAGGGGAGGGAGGAGGAAGAGTTAGATAAGGGAAGGGGAGGAGGAAGAGTTAGATACGGGAAGGGGAGTATGAAGAGTTAGATAAGGGAAGGGAGGAGGAAGAGTTAGATAAGGGAAGTGGAGGAGGAAGAGTTAGATAAGGGAAGGGGAGGAAGAGTTAGATAAGGGTAGGGAGGAGGAAGAGTGAGGTAAGGGAAGGGGAGGAGGAAGAGTTAGATAAGGGAAAGGGAGGAGGAAGAGTTATATGAGGGAAGGGGAGGAGGAAGAGTTAGATAAGGGAAGGGGAGGAGGAAGAGTTGGGTATGGAGGGGGGAGGAGGAAGAGTTAGATAAGGGAAGGAGCCTAGGAGAGGAAGATTTAGGTAAGGGAAGGGGAGGAAGAGTTAGATAAGGAAAGGGAGGAGGAAGAGTGAGATAAGGGAAGAGGAGGAGGAAGAGTTACATAAGGGAAGGGGAGGAGGAAGAGTTAGATAAGGGAAGGGGAGGAGGAAGAGTTGGGTATGGAGGGGGGAGGAGGAAGAGTTAGATAAGGGAAGGGGAGGAGCCTAGGAGAGGAAGATTTAGGTAAGGGAAGGGGAGGAAGAGTTAGATAAGGAAAGGGAGGAGGAAGAGTTAGATAAGGGAAGTGGAGGAGGAAGAGTTAGATAAGGGAAGGGGAGGAAGAGTTAGATAAGGGTAGGGAGGAGGAAGAGTGAGGTAAGGGAAGGGGAGGAGGAAGAGTTAGATAAGGGAAAGGGAGGAAGAAGAGTTAGTTGAGGGAAGGGGAGGAGGAAGAGTTAGATAAGGGAAGGGGAGGAGGAAGAGTTGGGTATGGAGAGGGGAGGAGGAAGAGTTGGATAAGGGAAGGGGAGTAGGGAGAGTAAGATAAGGGAAGGGGAGGAGGAAGAGTTAGATAAGGGAAGGGAGGAGAAAGAGTTAGATAAGGGAAGGGGAGGAAGAACAGTTGGGTATGGAGAGGGGAGGAGGAACAGTTGGATAAGGGGAGGGAGGAGGAAGAGTTAGATAAGGGAAGGGGAGGAGGAAGAGTTAGATACGGGAAGGGGAGTATGAAGAGTTAGATAAGGGAAGGGAGGAGGAAGAGTTAGATAAGGGAAGTGGAGGAGGAAGAGTTAGATAAGGGAAGGGGAGGAAGAGTTAGATAAGGGTAGGGAGGAGGAAGAGTGAGGTAAGGGAAGGGGAGGAGGAAGAGTTAGATAAGGGAAAGGGAGGAGGAAGAGTTATATGAGGGAAGGGGAGGAGGAAGAGTTAGATAAGGGAAGGGGAGGAGGAAGAGTTGGGTATGGAGGGGGGAGGAGGAAGAGTTAGATAAGGGAAGGAGCCTAGGAGAGGAAGATTTAGGTAAGGGAAGGGGAGGAAGAGTTAGATAAGGAAAGGGAGGAGGAAGAGTGAGATAAGGGAAGAGGAGGAGGAAGAGTTACATAAGGGAAGGGGAGGAGGAAGAGTTAGATAAGGGAAGGGGAGGAGGAAGAGTTGGGTATGGAGGGGGGAGGAGGAAGAGTTAGATAAGGGAAGGGGAGGAGCCTAGGAGAGGAAGATTTAGGTAAGGGAAGGGGAGGAAGAGTTAGATAAGGAAAGGGAGGAGGAAGAGTTAGATAAGGGAAGTGGAGGAGGAAGAGTTAGATAAGGGAAGGGGAGGAAGAGTTAGATAAGGGTAGGGAGGAGGAAGAGTGAGGTAAGGGAAGGGGAGGAGGAAGAGTTAGATAAGGGAAAGGGAGGAAGAAGAGTTAGTTGAGGGAAGGGGAGGAGGAAGAGTTAGATAAGGGAAGGGGAGGAGGAAGAGTTGGGTATGGAGAGGGGAGGAGGAAGAGTTGGATAAGGGAAGGGGAGTAGGGAGAGTAAGATAAGGGAAGGGGAGGAGGAAGAGTTAGATAAGGGAAGGGAGGAGAAAGAGTTAGATAAGGGAAGGGTAGAAGGAAGAGTTAGTTAAGGGGAACGGAGGAGGAAGAGTAAGATAAGGGAATGGGAGGAGGAAGAGTTAGATAAGGGAAGGGGAGGAAGAGTTAGATGAGGGGAGGGGGAGAGGAAGAGTTAGATAAGGGAAGGGGAGGAAGAGTTACATAAGGGAAGGGCGGAGGAAGAGTTAGATAAGGGACGGGGAGGAGGAAGAGTTAGATAAGGGAAGGGGAGGAGGAAGAGTTAGATAAGGGAAAAGGAGGAGGAAAAGTTAGATCAGGGAAGAGAGGAAGAGTTAGATACGGGAAGGGGAGGAGGAAGAGCTAGATAAGGGAAGAGGAGGAGGAAGAGTTAGATAAGGAAAGGGGAGGAGGAAGAGTTAGATAAGGGAAGGGGAGGAGGAAAGAAGGGGAGGAGAGTTAGATAAGGGAAGGGGGAGGAAGAGTTTGATAAGGGAAGGGGAGGAGAGGAAGAGTTAGATAAGGGGAGGGGAGGAAGAAGTTACACTGTAGATAAGGGAAGGGAGGGGAGTGAATGAAAAGATGGGGATCGGAGGTACAGGAGGAAATGAGGAGAAAGAGAAGAGAGGAGTGGAGAGGAATAGAAAGGGAGGAGGAAGGGAAGGAAATCGAAGTGAAGGGATTGAGAGATGGAGAGGAGAGAGGAGGGAAGGATAATGGCGGGGGAATAAGATAATATGAAGGTAGGAGGAAGATAAAAATGGAGTTGAAAATACAAAGTATACTTTCATAAGTTAAAGGTTTTAAAAGTGATGCATTATTTCTGTGTGTACACATACTCAACATACTCAACAGAACACAAGTTAAATCAAGATATGCAATGGGTTGCTATAAAAATCAAATCAAAAACCAGTACAGTACATAAATAACACCATTTATTGCCAAATGTATCCAAAAATAAATACATACAGGAACAGGAAAAGGTCTTTATTGTATCTGTTAATTTTTATGTACAGCGCATTTGAACTTGCATAATTTGCGCTTTAAAAATGAATTTAATATTAATTATAATAATAGGGAGAGAGGGGGGAAGGACGAATAGAGGAGAAAGGGGAGGAGAGGAAGGGCTAGAAAACAGAGGAAGAAAGAGGAGGAAGAAAGAGGAGGAAGAAAGGGGAAAGAGAAGAGAAGGGGTAGGAAGGAGGAAGAGAAGGGGTGGAAGAAGAGAAGTGAAGGGACAGAAAAGAAGGGTGGAGAGGGAGAGTAGAGGATGAGAAAGGAGAGGATGAGAGGCAGAGAGAGGGGTGATGGGACAGATGAAGGGGAGGAAGAGAAGAAGACGGGATTGAGGAAAATAATGAGAAATGAAGAGGGGAAGAAGAAAAGAGAAAGGGGAGGGAGAGGAAGGAATGAAGAAAGAGGATACAAGGAGATGGAAAGGGAAGAAGGAAGTGAAGGGAGAAAAGGGGAAAAGGAGAGGGAAGAGGGGGAGGGGAAGGGAAGAGGAGGGGAAGAGAGGAGAGGCAGATTAGGAGAAGGGTATATGAATGAAGAGAAGCAGAGGAGAAAAGGGGAGGGTAGGAGGAAGAGTTAGAGAAGGGGCGGGTAGGAGGAAGAAATGGATACAGGGAGGGGAAAAGGAAAAGATGATATGGATGGTAGGGGGAGACGGAGAGAAATGAGGAGGAATAGCAGAGAAGGAGAAGAGTGAGTAGGAGAAGCAAGATGAAGGAAGAGAAGATGAGGAGAGGGCGAGGAAGGAAGTAGATGGAAGAAGGAAGAGACGAAAAATGGAATAGAAGGGGAGGAAAAAGAGAAACAGAGAGAAGAGAAGGGGAGGGAGGGAAGGGTGAAGGTGAGGGAACGAAGGAGAATAGAAGAGGAAGAGAAGGCGAAGAGAAGGGACGATTAGAAAGAGTAGATGGGAAGATGAACGGAAGCGCAAAGATGGAAGAAAATCAGAAGGGGAAGGCAGGTACTTCGTAGAGGGGCAGAGTAGAATGGGTAGGGGTGGGTGAAGAGAAAGAAGTGATGGGAAAAGCAGAAGAGTATGAAGAAGAGAATATGATGGAAAGGAGAGGTGAGGAGGAAGAGGTTTAGAATCAGTGTTATAGCTACGCTGGTCGGCAGTGGACAGGGCCGACCAGCACGGGTAATTTCCGTCCACCACTCCTGGTGAAAAACAATGCTGCCGACCAGCACTAATTTCACATTAGAACTGCATCTAACTTACATATTTATATCTTTAGTTTAATCGTGTTTTATGTGCATCTTTTTTCAAGAATTATACTTTCAATTCCACAATAAATGATTAGGCCTACTTCTTAAACAGGGCAGGAAATTCTCGACGGCAACAACACAAATTCAAATTGCCACCAAATTCCGTCCACCACTAAAAATACCCTAGCTATAACACTGTTTAGAATAGATGGGGAGGGGAGGAAGACAGTATAAAGGAAAATAATAAGAAATGGAGTGGAGAAAGCAGAGATGAAGGGAGGGGGAGGAAGACAGGGGAAAGGAGGAACAGAAGGAAAGGAAGGGGGAAGGGGAAAATAATTAATTGGAAGAGAAGACAAGATTGGAAGAAGAAGGGGATGGAAGAAGGGATGAAGGAAGGGATGGAAGAATATATTGAGAAGGAAGGGAAGAAAGGGAGATGATGATATGAAGATAAGGGGAAGAGGGGAGAGAAGGAACATGGAGGACGTAGAGGAGGTAAACGAGAGGAGAATCGAGGAGTGGAGAAGATGGTAGGTAGATAAAGACGGTGGAGGAAGGGTTAGATAAGGGAAGGAAGAGAAGTGTGGGGATGATATAGAGGTGTAAGGGGATAGGGAGAAAGAGACCAGGATTAAGAGAAAAAGAGACCGGGATTGGGAGAAAGAGACCGGGATTGGGAGAAAGAGACTGGGAGAAAGGAACAGGGTTGGGAGGAAAAGAACGGGATTGAAAGGAAGAGAATGGAATTGGGAGAAAGAGAACGGGATTGGGAGGAAGAGAATGGAATGGGAGAAAGAGAACGGGATTGGGAGAAAGAGACCGGGACTGGGAGAAAGGAACAGGGTTGGGAGGAAGAGAACGGGATTGGAAGGAAGAGAATGGAATTGGGAGGAAGAGAACGGGATTGGGAGGAAGAGAATGGAATGTGAGGAAGAGAACGGGATGGGAGTAAGAGAACAGGATGGGAGTAAGAGAATGGGATGTGAGAAAGAGAATGGGATGTGAGAAAGAGAATGGGATGGGAGGAAGAGAATGGGATGGAAAGAGAATGGGATGGGAGGAAGGGAATGGGATGGGAGGAAGAGAATGGGATGGGAAGAGAATGGGATGGGAGGAAGAGAATTGAATGGGAGAAATAGAATAGGATGGTGGGAGGAAGAGAACGGGATGGGAAGAAGAGAATGGGAAGAGAGGAAGATAACGGGATGGGAAGAAGAGAATGGGAAGAGAGGAAGGTAACGGAGTGGGAGAAAAAGAATGGAATGGGAGGAAGAGAATGGGATGGGAAGAGAATGGGATGGGAAGAGAATGGGATGGGAAGAGAATGGGATGGGAGAAGGAGAATGGGATGGGAGAAAGAGAATGGGATGGGAGGAAGAGAATCGGATGAGAGGAAAAGAATGGGATGGGAAGAGAATGGGATGGGAGGAAGATAATGGGATGGGAAGAGAATGGGATGGGAGGAAGAGAATGGGATGGGAAGAGAATAGGATGGGAGGAAGAAAATATAATGGGTGAAATAGAATAGGATGGGAGGAAGAGAACGGGATGGGAAGAAGAGAATGGGAAGGAAGAGAATGGGATGGGAAGAGAATGGGATGGGAAGAGAGTGGGATGGGAAGAGAATGGGATGGGAGAAAGAAAATGGGATTGAAGGAAAAGAATGGGATGGGAAGAGAATGGGATCGGAGGAAGAAAACGGAATGGGAGGAAGATAACGGGATGGGAGGAAGATAACGGGATGGGAGGAAGATAATGAGAAGGGAGGAAGATAACGGGATAGGAGGAAGAGAACTGGAGGGGAGGAAAAGAATGGGATTGGAGAAAGAGAATAGGAAGGGTGGAAGACAATGGGAAGTGAGAAAGAGAATGGAATGGGAGAAAGAGAATGGGATGGGAGGAAGAGAATGGGATGGGAGAAAGAGAATGGGGAGGAGAGAGAAGCAAAATGAGAGAGTAAGAAAAAATTGAAGAGGAAGGTGAGGAAGAGGAAGGAAAGGAAGAAAAGGTGTGGGGATGATACAGAGGGGTGCAAGGGGATTGGGAGAAAGAGACCGGGATTGGGAGAAAGAGACCAGGAATGGGAGAAAGAGACTGGGATTGGGAGAAAGAGACCGGGATTGGGAGAAAGAGACCAGGAATGGGAGAAAGAGACTGGGATTGGGAGAAAGAGACTGGGATTGGGAGAAAGAGACCGGAATTGGAAGAAAGAGACCAGAATTGGGAGAAAGAGACCGGGATTGGAAGAAAGAGACCAGGACTGGGAGAAAGAGACCAGGACTGGGAAAAAGAGACCAGGATTGGGAGAAAGAGACAGGGAGTGGGAGGAAGAGAACTGTATTGGGAGGAAAAGAACGGGATTGGGAGGAAGAAAAACCGGATTGGGAGGAAGAGAATGGGATGGGAGGAAGGGAATGGGATGGGAAGAGAACGGGATGGGAGTAAGAGAATGGGATTGGAGAAAGAGAATGGGTGGGGAGGAAGAGAATGGAACGGGAGAAAGAGAATTGGATGGGAGGAAGATACATGTAATGGGATGGGAAGAGAATGGAATGTGAGAAAGAGAATATAGAAGAGAATGGGATGGGAAGAAAAGGGCATGAGAGGAAGAGAATGGGATGGGAAGAGAATGGGATGTGAGGAAGAGAATAGATGGAAGGAAGAGAATTGGATGGGAAGAGAACGGGATGGGAGGAAGAGAATGGAATGGGAGGAAGAGAATGGGAGGGGAGAAACAGAATGGGATGGGAATAGAATGGTATGGGAGGAAGGAAGGGAATGGGATTGGAGGAAGGGAATGGGATGGGAAGAAGAGAATGGGATGTGAGAAAGAGAACAGGATGGCAGTAAGAGAACGGGATGGGAGGAAGAGAACAGGAGGGGAGAAACAGAATGGGAAGGGAGAAAGAGAATGGAATGGGAGAAAGAGAATGGGATGTGAGGAAGAGAATGGGATAGAAGGAAGGGAAGGAAGGGAATGGGATGGGAGGGAGGGAATGGGATGGGAAGAGAATGGGATGGGAGTAAGAGAATGGGATTGGAGAAAGAGAATGGGAGGGGAGGAAGAGAATGGAATGGGAGAAAGAGAATTGGATGGGAGGAAGATACATGTAATGGGATGGGAAGAGAATGGAATGTGAGAAAGAGAATATAGAAGAGAATGGGATGGGAAGAAAAGGGCATGAGAGGAAGAGAATGGGATGGGAAGAGAATGGGATGGGAGGAAGAGAATAGAATGGGAGAAATAGAATAGGATGGGAGGAAGAGAATGGGATGGGAGAAAGAGAATGGGATGTGAGAAAGAGACCAGGATGGGAGTAAGAGAACGGGATGGGAGGAAAAGAACAGGAGGGGAGAAACAGAATGGGAAGGGAGAAAGAGAATGGAATGGGAGAAAGAGAATGGGATGTGAGGAAGAGAATGGGATGGAAGGAAGGGAATGGGATGGGAGGAAGGGAATGGGATGGGAAGAGAATGGGATGGGAGTAAGAGAATGGGATTGGAGAAAGAGAATGGGAGGGGAGGAAGAGAATGGAATGGGAGAAAGAGAATTGGATGGGAGGAAGATACATGTAATGGGATGGGAAGAGAATGGAATGTGAGAAAGAGAATATAGAAGAGAATGGGACGGGAAGAAAAGGGCATGAGAGGAAGAGAATGGGATGGGAAGAGAATGGGATGGGAGGAAGAGAATAGAATGGGAGAAATAGAATAGGATGGGAGGAAGAGAATGGGATAGGAGGAAGAGAATGGGAAGGGAGGAAGAAAACGGGATGGGAGGACAGGAACGGAATGGGAGGAAGAGAATGTGATGAGAAGAGAATGGGATGGGAGAAAGAGAATGGGATGGGAGAAAGAGAATGGGATGTGAGAAAGAGAATGGGATGGGAGTAATAGAACGGGATGGGAGGAAAAGGACGGGATGGGAGTAAAAGAATGGGATGGGAGAAAGAGAATAGAATGGGAGAAAGAGAATGGGATGGGAGGAAGAGAATAGATGGAAGGAGGAGAACGGGATGGGAAGAAAATGGGATGGGAAGAGAATGGGATGTGAGAAAGAGAATGGGATGTGAGAAAGAAAATGGGATGGGATAAGAATGGGATGGGAGGAAAAGAATGGGATGGGAGGAAAAGAATGGGATGGGAGAAAGAGAATGAGATGTGAGAAAGGATGGGATGGGAGGAAGAGAATGAGATTGGAAGAGAATGGGATGGGAGGAAGAGAACAGAATGGGAGAAATACAATAGAATGGGAGGAAGGGAACTGGATGGGAGGAAGATAATGAGAAGGGAGGAAGATAACGGGATGGGAGGGAGAGAATGGGAGGGGAGGAAGATAACGGGATGGGAGAAAGAGAATAGGAAGGGTGGAAGATAATGGGTAGGAGAGAGAAGCAAAATGAGAGAGTAAGAAAAAACTGAGGAAGAAGGTGAGGAAGAGGAGCAGAAGGGAAGGAAGAGAAGGTGTGGGGATCATACAGAGAGGTGGAAGGAAGGAAGAGGGACAGAAGGGGAGGAGGAAAAGGATTAAAGTGGAAGGAAGAGGGGCAGATGTGGTTGAGGAAAAGTTGAGGAAAGGGAGAGGAATAGAGGTAGAAAGGGAGGTAGAGGAGAAGGGGTGGTGAATGAGGAAGACAAGGGTATGGGTGTATGAAGAGAAGAGGTGGGGAGGATGAAGACAAGGAGAAGGGTAGGAGAAGGGAAGGGTAGGAGGCAGAGAAGGAGATGGAATGATGAAAATGAGAATGAGAAACGGCGAAGGGGAGGGAAGGAGAAAGCAAGACAAGGGTAGAAAAGGAAAAATTGACAAAGACAATTCAGGATAAAATGGGATAAAATTCACACAATTGCAATAGGATAAAATTCACACAATTGCAATAGGATAAAATTCACACAATTGCAATGGGATAAAATTCACACAAATGCAAGGGGGATAAAATTCACACAAATGCAAGGGGGATAAAATTCACACAATTGCAATGGGATAAAATTCACACAATTGCAATGGGATAAAATTCACACAATTGCAATGGGATAAAATTCACACAATTGCAATGGGATAAAATTCACACAAATGCAATGGGATAAAATTCACACAATTGCAATGGGATGAAATTCACACAAATGCAATGGGATAAAATTCACACAAATGCAATGGGATAAAATTCACACAATTGCAATGGGATAAAATTCACACAAATGCAATGGGATAAACAAAAACAAAAATAAAGGTAAGATACTTCTAATTGAATAAGACAAGGACTACCACAGGTTAATGTTAATGACAGTCAATTTGAGCTTACAATGTGCATTGCACATATTAATACTAAAATCTTTCCATTCAAACTCAAGCAAATTAGCACTTTAACATACCATGGCTGTACTGGACTTGCCAATACTCTTTCTGGAAGTTTCTCAGAAGTCACTGCAATTTCAGAAGTACCAAAGACAATTCATTAACGGATTGGATGACAAAAGGCAATCATACAAAGAATATTCTGTCCAGCTTGAATAAAAAGAGCAAGAAGCATTTTAGAATGGAATTTGGTGAAAGATGCAGAGGTCATGTACAACATGTTTCATATACACATATTTATTTGAAGGTATTCCATTGGGCTTTTCTTTCAATCTCTAAAGGTTGAACTAAGGATGTCAAACAATCATGTGTAAAAAAGAAGAGTTTTTTTGTTTCATAACCAGAATGAAGAAATTCATAATGAAATGAAGAATGTAGACATTCATATCTGAAATTTATAAATTTGCAAATAAAAGAAATAAAAATCATGATAAAAACACAATTTCTCCAATAAATAATAATAACAATGGAAGGCCGATACAATACGTTGATATGAATAAGCTCAATTTGACTATACAATTACAAGCACATAAAACTAAAACCCTTTGATTCATACAAAAGCAAAAGGGGAGCTTTAAAGGTGAATGAAACCCAGAGAAAAATGTTGGCTTAACTGATTGGGTGTTAAAAACGACCTACAATTACCTATGTGCTACTCACCTATGAGTTTCATAGAGAGGGAAAAATCATGGACTTCGGTGGTCAAATTTGCGTTCCCGCAAACCGCCATCTTTTCGAATGGCCCGCAAGTCACTGCGGGGGTATGACATCGCAACGGAAAACTCCCACATGGGCCCGGACGGATGTACCCCTACTACATGTACATGTATATACTGTGTGCAGTTATACACTCACGAGCTGAATGATTGTGTATTGCCAGGCTTTTGGATGTCAAAATGCCAGCGGGAAAAAGCTGGGGAAATCTTTCCATGCAGTTCCCAACAAGGACAAGAGACCTGAGTTGTTTAGGAATGGGCTGCGGCCATCAAAGTTGAGAAATTTCTCAAAGTATACATTTGCAATGACGTGATTTGTAGCGTGGTGATTGCGTATAGTCTCGATCTAGTCTCCACTTCCATGTTTTTTCCTCTTGATGAAATTCATAGGTGAGTAGCACATAGGTAATTGTAGGTTGTTTTTAACACCCAATCAGATAAGCCAATTTTTTTCTCTGGATTTCATTCCCCTTTAACTTACCACTGTATACAATACATGCTGATACTCTTTCTGGATGTTTCTCAGAAGTCACTGCAATTTCAAAAGTACCAAGGAATGGGCCTATATCAATCTAATCTGTACCTTCCAACTGATTCATAACATTCAACAGCTGTTTCCTTCCAAACATAAATTACCCCTTTTATTGAAACATGGCTATCTTTTGAGGATATCTAATCATTGGGCATAAATTTCTTGGACTAAGACAGCAGAATCACTGGTTTTGAGATCTTTTGCAATAAAAGGCTTCTACAGGGAAAGCATCAAGGGTTCAGGGAGCAGTTGAAAACACTAATTATGGACATAGTAGGCTTGTTTTGTAATGTTTTGAATGACAACACTGAGTGTCATTCAATTTTAAAAATGCAGAGGTATGTGTATACCACAAGATTCATTATTGAAAAATTATTTGAAAAGAGAGGTGAAACATAAGTAAAGATTGATTATAATAGCTATGAGAGTGACTCAACAAAAAAATCATGTATCAGACACTGTTTCTCACACAAAATGAAAACAGGATTAGAGTATTCTTGTTTGAAGAAAATGTGCTTTCTCTTCAAAGAAAACAAAAGATTGAAGATGCACAAAATCATGGATTACAGATGTAAATAAAGCTTCAGGATGGGATGTACATGTACAATCATTTTAATTTCTCTTTAAAACAGCTACAGAATAAGAATACCTGTACATGTCATTCACAAGTATTCAAGTATATTGATTTGAAAAAAATCAATAAAGAAAAATCAAAATGTATGCATCAAGTTTTTGTACTGATTTTTGCACTGGGCAAACAAATTCAGGAGTATCTGCAAGTAAGTAAAAGTATGTATGTACGGTATGCATTCAAAACAGAATAAACAAACACAATGCTCAGGTTTAAACATTTGCCTATGGTAGTGATACAAATATTACAATAAGAGGTTACAAAATTGTATAAAGAAAAATACAAATGTTACCATACATTATGCATATGAATATCATTCACTTTGAGCATAGAAACGCATGTACATTTCACCATTAGAAAAGTAATGCTGACATAAACAACAATTCTACCAATTATAAGACAGTTTCCAGGACAGCTGAAAACAGTTTTTCATAAGGGTGTGATGAATGCAATAGCAAAATGTTTCCATCCAAATTCTAAGCATGGAAACTATTCCTTACCACTGTAAACTGCAAATGATGATATCCTTTCTGGTTTCTCAGAAGTCACTACAAATTAAAAAAATACCAAAGAGTGTGACTAATTAAATACGTACATTCAAACTGGTTCATAACATCACTCAGCTGTTCCATTAGATCACCAGAAAGCCATGGAAACATTTGGGCAAACAAAACAGTAATTTCAATATAATCATCTTTTGACAATTTTGAATTGGGAAACAAAATTGCAGGCATATAATTCTTGGACAGTGAAAGAATAGATGGCTGAGATTTGTTTGAACATATGAACAAGAACATCTAGATTATAAACCCCATCAATGCACAGTAAAATCACCGTCTCTACAAACAAACAACTTAGAAAGTGATATTTAAGTGGATGAATATCATGTTCTCAGCATATTGTCTGACTTTTCGCATCATACACCTTCCATTTAAAATTTTAACCTGTTAACATAACGTACCACTGCATAATGGACAAGCTGGTGTTCTTCATGGAGTTTCCCTGAGATCACTGCAATTTCACAGATGGTTAAGAATCTGTCATTAAATCAATCAACATTTTGAGAGAGAAAGAGAGGAAAAAGGGCAAGAGAGGATGGGGAGGGGAGGAGGAAGAGGAGAAGAGCAATATACGGGGAGGAGGGAAGAGAATGGGAAAGAGAAGAGCAAGTGACAGAGAGAGCAGTTGAATATTCTAATTATGTACATAGGCTTGTTTTGTTTTTAATGACACAGTGTGAATGCAATTCAATGCAGAGGTATATCACAACATTCATAATTGACAAATTATTTGAAAAGAGGGGTGAAATGTAAATACAGTTTGAACATTATATCTATGAGAGTCCGACTGTAACACTGCAAAATACAGGAGTACAGTATCTGCATGTAAATACAAGTATGTACACTATGTATGCATTCAAAACAGAATAAACAAAGACAATTAATGTTCAGGTTTTAAAATCCACCAACTGTATGGTAGAGATACAAATATTACAATATAAGATGATGCAAAATTGTATGAAGAAAAATGAATACCATTCAGTGTTAGCATGCATACACATGTACATTTCACTGTTAGAAGGTAATGCTGACATAAATAACAATTCTACCCAATTATAAGACAGTTTCTTTGAAAGCTGAAAACATTTTATATCATGATCTCAGCATCTTGTCAGACTTTTTGCATCATACACCTGCCATTTAAAATTTTAACCTGTTAAGAACATAACTTACCACTGCATAATGGACAAGCTGGTGTTCTTCCTGGAGTTTCCCTGAGATCACTGCAATTTCAAAGACAGTTAAGAATGTGTCATTAAATCAATCACATTTTGTGAAAGAAAGAGAGGAAAGATGGGGGCGGAGGGAGGGGAGGGAGGGGAGGGGGAGGAGGAGGAGGGGAGGAGGGGAGGAGGGGAGGAGGGGAGGAGGGGAGGAGGGGAGGAGGGGAGGAGGGGAGGAGTGGGAGAGGAGGGGGAGGAGGGGAGGAGGGGGAGGAGGGGAGGAGGGGAGGAGGGAGGAGGATGGGAAAGAGAAGAGGAAGTGATGGAGGGAGCAGTTGAATATTCTAATTATGGACATAGAAGGCTTGTTTCTTGAATGACACAGTGTGAATGTAATTCAATACAGAGGTATATCACAACATTCATAATTGACAAATTATTTGAAAACAGGGGTGAAACGTAAATACAGTTTGAATGTAATATCTATGGGAGTCCGACTGTAACACTGCAAAATACAGGAGTACAGTGTCTGCATGCAAATACAAGTATGTACACGATGTATGCATTCAAAACAGAATAAACAAAGACAAATAATGTTCAGGTTTTAAGATCCACCTACTGTATGGTAGAGATACTAATATTACAATATAAGATGATGCAAAATTGTGTGAAGAAAAATGCATACATCATTCAGTGTTAGCATGGATAAACATGTACATTTCACTGTTAGAAGGTATGTATAATGCTGACATAAATAACAATTCTATCCAATTATAAGACAGTTTCTTGGAAAGCTGAAAACAGTTTATATCATGATTTCAGCATCTTGTCTGACTTTTTGCATCATACACCTTTCATTTAAAATTTTAAATTAAGAACATAACGTACCACTGTATAATGGACAAGCTGGTGTTCTTCATGGAGTTTCCCTGAGATCACTGCAATTTCAAAGATGGTTAAGAATGTGTCATTAAATCAATCAACATTTTGAGAGTTTAGAGGAGAGAGTAGAGGGGGGGAGGGGAGGTGAGGAAGGGGAGGAAGAGGGAAGAAGAGGAGGGGAGGAGCAAGAGGAGGAGGAGGAGGAGGAGGGGAGGAGGGGGAGGGGAGGAGGGGGAGGGGAGGAGGGGGAGGGGAGGAGGAAGAGAGGAGAAGAGGAGGGGAGGAGCAAGAGGGGAGGAGGAAGGGATGAAGGAAGAGAATGGGAAAGAGAAGAGGAAGTGACAGAGTGAGCAATTGAATGAATGCTCTAATTATAAACATAGTAGGCTGTTATTTTAATGACAATTTGAGTGTAATTCAATACACGGGTATACCACACAACTCATAATTGACAAATTATTTGAAAAGAGGGGTGAAATATGAATACAGTTTGATTATAATAGCTATGAGAGTGACTAACACTTGAACAATAAAATAATGTATCAGAAACTCTTTTTAAAACAAAATGAAAACAGGATTAGAGTATTCTTGTTTGTAGAAAATGTGATTTCTCTTCAAAGAAAACAAAAGATTGAAGATACACAAAATCATGGACTACAGATGTAAATAAAGCTTCAAGGATGGGATGCAATATTCAAAATGTTAAAATGTTAACCTGTTAAGAACATAACGTACCACTGCATAATGGACAAGCTGAGGTTCTTCATGGAGTTTTCCTGAGATCACTGCAATTTCAAAGATGGTTAAGAATATGTCATTAATCAATCAACATTTTGTGAGAGAAAGAGAGGAAAGAAGGGGGCGGAGGGACAGGGAGGGGGGAGGGGGAGGATGGGGAGGAGGGGGAAATGAGGGGAGGAAGAGAAGGGGAGGAGGGAAGAGAATGGGAAAGAGAAGAGGAAGTGACAGAGGGAGCAGTTGAATATATTCTAATTATGGACATAGAAGGCTTGTTTCTTGAATGACACAGTGTGAATGTAATTCAAAACAGAGGTACATGTATAACACAAGATTCACTATGACAAATTATTTGAAAAGAGGGTGAGGATGTAAATACAGTTTGAATGTAATATCTATGAGAGTCCAACTGTAACACTGTGCAAAATACAGGAGTACAGTATCTGCATGTAAATACAAGTATGTACACGATGTATGCATTCAAAACAGAATAAACAAAGACAATTAATGTTCAGGTTTTAAAATCCACCAACTGTATGGTAGAGATACAAATATTACAATATAAGATGATGCAAAATTGTATGAAGAAAAATGCATATCATTCAGTGTTAGCATGCATACACATGTACATTTCACTGTTAGAAGGTATAATGCTGACATAAATAACAATTCTATCCAATTATAAGACAGTTTCTTGGAAAGCTGAAAACAGTTTATATCATGATCTCAGCATCTTGTCTGACTTTTTGCATCATACACCTTTTATTTAAAATGTTTAATTGTTAAGAACATAACGTACCACTGCATAATGGACAAGCTGGTGTTCTTCATGGAGTTTCCCTGAGATCACTGCAATTTCAAAGATGGTTAAGAATGTGTCATTAAATCAATCAACATTTCGTGAGAGAAAGAGAGGAAAGAAGGGGGCGGAGTGATGGGAAGGAGGGAGGAGGATGGGGAGGAGGAGGGGGAAATGAGGGGAGGAAGAGAAGGGGAGGAGGGAAAAGAATGGGAAAGAGAAGAGGAAGTGACAGAGGGAGCAGTTGAATATTCTAATTATGGACATAGAAGGCTTGTTTCTTGAATGACACAGTGTGAATGTAATTCAATACAGAGGAATATCACAACATTCATAATTGACAAATTATTTTAAAACAGGGGTGAAACGTAAATACAGTTTGAATGTAATATCTATGAGAGTCTGACTGTAACACTGCAAAATACAGGAGTACAGTATCTGCATGTAAATACAAGTATGTACACTATGTATGCATTCAAAACAGAATAAACAAAGACAATTAATGTTCAGGTTTTAAAATCCACCTACTGTATGGTAGAGATACAAATATTATAATATAAGATTATGCAAAATTGTGTGAAGAAAAATGAATATCATTCAGTGTTAGCATGCATACACATGTACATTTCACTGTTAGAAGGTATGTATAATGCTGACATTTTCTTGGAAAGCTGAAAACAGTTTATATCATGATCTCAGCATCTTGTCTGACTTTTTGCATCATACACCTTTCATTTAAAATTTTAAATTAAGAACATAACGTACCACTGCATAATGGACAAGCTGGTGTTCTTCATGGAGTTTCCCTGAGATCACTGCAATTTCAAAGATGGTTAAGAATGTGTCATTAAATGAATCAACATTTTGAGAGTTTAGAGGAGAGAGTAGAGGGGGGGGAGGGGAGGTGAGGAAGGGGAGGAAGAGGGAAGAAGAGGAGGGGAGGAGCAAGAGGAGGGGGAGGGGAGGAAGGGGAGGGAAGGGGAGGAGGGGGAGGGGAGGAGGAAGAGAGGAGGAGGAGGAGGGGAGGGGAGGAGGGGAGGAGGAAGAGAAGAGAAGGAGGGGAGGAGCAAGAGAAGGGGAGGAGCAAGGGAGGATGGAAGAGAATGGGAAAGAGAAGAGGAAGTGACAGAGGGAGCAGTTTAATGAATGCTCTTATTATGGACATAGTAGGCTGTTTTTTCAACAACACAGTGTGAGTGTTATTCAATACACAGGTATACCACACAACTCATAATTGACAAATTATTTGAAAAGAGGGGTGAAACATGAATACAGTTTGATTATAATAGCTATAGGAGTGACTAACACTTGAACAATAAAACATGTATCAGAAACTCTTTTTAAAACAAAATGAAAACAGGATTACAGTATTCTTGTTTGTAGAAAATGTGCTTTCTCTTCAAAGGAAACAAAAGATTGAAGATACACAAAATCATGGACTACAGATGTAAATAAAGCTTCAGGATGGGATGCAATATTCAAAATGTTAAAATGTTAACATGTTAAGAACATAACGTACCACTGCATAATGGACAAGCTGAGGTTCTTCATGGAGTTTCCCTGAGATCACTGCAATTTCAAAGATGGTTAAGAATGTGTCAATAAATCAATCAACATTTTGTGAGAGAAAGAGAGGAAAGATGGGGGCGGAGGGACAGGGAGGGGAGGAGGATGGGGAGGAGGGGGAAATGAGGGGAGGAAGAGAAGGGGAGGAGCAACAGAAGGGGAGGAGGGAAGAGAATGGGAAAGAGAAGAGGAAGTGACGGAGGGAGCAGTTGAATATTCTAATTATGGACATAGAAGGCTTGTTTCTTGAATGAGTGTGAATGTAATTCAAAACAGAGGTACATGTATAACACAAGATTCACTATGACAAATTATTTGAAAAGAGGGTGAGGATGTAAATACAGTTTGAATGTAATATCTATGAGAGTCCAACTGTAACACTGTGCAAAATACAGGAGTACAGTATCTGCATGTAAATACAAGTATGTACACGATGTATGCATTCAAAACAGAATAAACAAAGACAATTAATGTTCAGGTTTTAAAATCCACCTGCTGTATGGTAGAGATACAAATATTACAATATAAGATGATGCAAAATTGTATGAAGAAAAATGCATATCATTCAGTGTTAGCATGCATACACATGTACATTTCACTGTTAGAAGGTAATGCTGACATAAATAACAATTCTATCCAATTCTAAGACAGTTTCTTGGAAAGCTGAAAACAGTTAATATCATGATCTTGTCTGACTTTTTGCATCATATACCTTTCATTTAAAATGTTTAATTGTGAAGAACATAACGTACCACTGCATAATGGACAAGCTGGTGTTCTTCATGGAGTTTCCCTGAGATCACTGCAATTTCAAAGATGGTTAAGAATGTGTCATTAAATCAATCAACATTTTGAGAGTTTAGAGGATAGAGGGGAGGGGGAGGAAGGGAGGGGTGAAACATGAATACAGTTTGATTATAATAGCTATGAGAGTGACTGTAACACTTGAACAATAAAATCATGAATCAGAAACTCTTTCTAAAACCAAATGAAAACAGGATTACAGTATTTTTGTTTGTAGAAAATGTGCTTTCTCTTCAAAGAAAACAAAGGATTGAAGATACACAAAATCATGGACTACAGATGTAAATAAAGCTTTAGGATGGGATGCACAATTTAAAATGTTAAAATGTTAAACTGTTAAGAACATATCGTACCACTGCATAATGGACAAGCTGGTGTTCCTCGTGGAGTTCCCCTGAGATCACTGCAATTTCAAAGATGGTTAAGAATGTGTCATTAATCAATCAACATCTTGAGGCAGAAAGAGAGGAAAGGGGGAGAGGGGAGAAGGGAGAGGGTTAGAATGAGGAATAGGAAGAGGAAGACGAAGAGGCTTGTATTAAGGTTTCTGAGAAAAGCAACATACATTTGCCAATTCTAGAACAACTTTTTTTGGAGAATGGTTAATCTGCAGTTAATCTGTATGAAGTACAGATTAATAAATCACAAATGTCATACAAAATTTACAAATTGGTGAAGCTGTTCATAATTTCGTCACATGTATTTAAAAGCCTTTATTCAGATCATGAGATGCCAAGGGGAAAATAATAATAAAAGAGCAATTCAAACATGAGTTTCAAGAGCAAATATACAACAGCATCAATCGAAACATTCAATTGCAAGCAAGAAATGCACTCTCTTTACATGATACTGATAGAACAGAGATAAGATACAATTTCAAATACAGATACGTGTATTATTCAAAATCTCAATCGACCAAGACAAAATGAGGAATTTCATACACAGATAATTGAAAGAAAGGACAGAAGGAAATGTAATATACAAATGATCAGAAAATGCAAACAATAGATGTTTCTGGGGAAAATTATGAGCAAAATTCATCAATCTTTGATAGATTTGCACGTTTTCATAAAGGATACATTTGTTAATAATGAGCAGGACTCTGAAGTATATTTCTATATAATGAAATGCAAAATTGATGAAAAAAGGGAAGCATTCTCAACATCATTCAATTTGAAGTTGAACGTGAGCATTCATAATCATATATATTACTTATTAGTATTACTAGTAATTAGTAATAATACAACTCACAAGACACATGAGTGAACTGAACATTAGTTGAAGCGAACTTCCTTCGAAGGATTCAAAATTCCAGTTTCATATACAAACACAGGGCAAATTCTGTTACTGTTAGAATTCCATTTTTTAACAGAAAAACAGCTCTAAAATGAGAACTTTTACTTACCATTGTAATTTGTATGTATACTGCATGATCTGCATATAGTCGTCTCAGACATCACTGCAATTTCAAAAGTAGTAATATTTAATAAATCAAACAACATAAGAAAGTGGTCATGGCTAATACTGAAAGAGATCTCAGATTACAAGGTTTATATGACACACATCGGGAAAATGGCTCCACAGTACACAACTGAACTGAAGTTGTAGTTGTACGGATTAGATTTATAATTTTTTAGCGGAATCTGAAAAAAATGAGGCGCCGTAATCACGATGAACGGCATTCCACATGAACACGCCATCCCTAACCCTCTGTTATTCCTTTTCCCTACTTAATTCTGCACAATCGTACTCGATGTAGCTGCATTACAGTGTTCAGTGTATTTCCAGTAAATGTGGGAGATTACTTTGAAGAAATTGTGCAGGTGTGAAACTGAAAGTAAAATCTGCTGGAAGCCATCTTGTAAAGTATACCCGTAAACGAACAAAAATCCTCCTATCACAGTATCAAAGAACATAACTTTTACCTCAGCTCATGGCGTAGCAAGTTGATGAATTTTCAAGAGGGCAAATCTCCACGAAAATGGCAGATATTGGCTCGCAAAATGTGGGAATTTCAGCCCCATGGAAATTTCGTTGACGAAGCATGGGGTTCTAAAGATGGCGGACAACAAGCTACAGAACTCAGAAGTACCCATAATACTTAGTTCCCACGTGGTTTCAAAGGCCGGTCAAACAATGTCACAGTGGCCGCTTGACCAATGACTGGTCACCTCTCATAATGAATCGCCGTTGCGAATGTCCAGCAGCGCAGTGGCTTGTGGGCCGCGGCCGAATTCATTAGCTACGGCTTCCAGTGGTACACGAGTATATGGGAGTATAGGGAACCAGCGGCTTCAGCTAGTTCCCCATAGATTTGTGCTATTTCCAGCGGCAGCCAGGGAATTCGGACATGATCTTTGTCTTGGCTCAAGACGCTAGTTTGTTTTTATCAGAGTGGTTATCGAGTTAAGCTCATCACGTGGTTGTCGGAAAATACATTTTAGTGAAATGAAATGACTGGAATTGAAGTAACAGACGATGTAGGAAGGCCAATATGTAACTTCCGTTTCGAGTAACAAATACCAAGTTTGTTAGCGAGACAAATTATGCCCCAAAAATGTGAAATGGGCCTCAAAGAATAAAATGAATTATAATATAATGGACGACTGGATATAAAAGTTGGTTATTAACTTGTCTTTTATTTTTCATATTTTTAAACATTCTGCATTTGACAAAGGTCCAGAACCGGCCTTCGAACCTTTTTAATTTGTTTAAATTTGTGTGTGTGGAAATATCGTATTTCCTTTGTATATCCTTTGTTCAAAGACATAATTTTGAAAGATTGTCGCCCTAACTCAGTATACATTCGGAGGCAATTTCTTGTTTCCCGTGATGAACTTTATTGAATGCAGTCTTTCGACCTTGAGCAAAATCTTCAAACGAAGTTTGCGCGACTCGCTAGCACATTCGGCTCACTGAAAGGCCCAATACAACAGTGAGTATTAGTACAACATTGATAAGATCGGAAAACATCGATGTCCACAGATTCTCTTCTTATTTACAGTTTGTAGATGGTCATGATATAATCCTCATATTGCAATCTTACCGTCTGGGATGCTGTACTTTTCGAGAAATCTTCACTCAAACATCGACAAATAGTTTATTACTCGCGAGTAATAAACTATTTCTTACACTACAATACAGAACCATGGATGAAGAAAATGACAGGGGAAAACCGTGACGCTTTTTGCCTTTTTTACTTTCTGCGATCACCATTTGAGTTAAAACGTTCGGAGGATTTCTTTTTTGGAATGTTTAATGGTTTAACAAACTGTGGCAATTTTTTGACTTTTACTAATGTTGTATAGGCCTTTAACAGAGCACAGACACATACAAATTTATTTGCTACGTCGTCAGATTACACACGAGTCTATGGAACCCACCGGGCCGTGGGGGCTGGGCCGGGCCGTGGGGGCTGGGCCGGGCCGTGGGGGCTGGGCCGGGCCGTGGGGGCTGGGCCGGGCCGTGGGGGCTGGGCCGGGCCGTGGGGGCTGGGCCGGGCCGTGGGGGCTGGGCCGGGCCGTGGGGGCTGGGCCGGGCCGTGGGGGCTGGGCCGGGCCGTGGGGGCTGGGCCGGGCCGTGGGGGCTAGGCCGGGCCGTGGGGGCTGGGCCGGGCCGTGGGCCTGGGCCGGGCCGTGGGGGCTGGGCCGGGCCGTGGGGGCTGGGCCGGGCCGTGGGGGCTGGGCCGGGCCGTGGGGGCTGGGCCGGGCCGTGGGGGCTGGGCCGGGCCGTGGGGGCTGGGCCGGGCCGTGGGGGCTGGGCCGGGCCGTGGGGGCTGGGCCGGGCCGTGGGGGCTGGGCCGGGCCGTGGGGGCTGGGCCGGGCCGTGGGGGCTGGGCCGGGCCGTGGGGGCTGGGCCGGGCCGTGGGGGCTGGGCCGTGGGGGCTGGGCCGTGGGGGCTGGGCCGTGGGGGCTGGGCCGTGATTTTCCAAGCTCAGGGTTCAACTCCAATCAGAACTTTATTTCAAAACACCATTTGTCATCATTCACAGTTTTTAATTACTGGACGCCCCATAATAATCCAGAGATTTTTACAGAGAAAACATACACTACAGATGCAGAATAAATAGAGAATCATGCACACAGTGTTGTACCTCCAAGGCTTGCAGTGATATATAAAAATATAAATACATCTATCCCAGAGGTGATTTGAAAGACTTAAGATTCCTACAGTAGTATCAAGATTGATTTGAAAGACTTAAGATTCCTAGTATCAAGACAGAATTAATCTGTGTGGTATGATTTTCATATTTTATTAATAAAATCTCAAATATTCCACATACAATTACTATAATTGTGGGGAGACAGGTCTTTGACACAGTGATTGCTATTGCTTTTGTCTCTCCTATGCCCATCTTGTCCGTGATGTACATTTTTGGGGCATGAATAAATAATCAAACTAATAATAATAATAACCCTAAAACTCTACCAGAAACATCCGAAATAATTTCTTTATTAAAAGTGAATGCGTTAATACTTCTTGCACCTATCAAACAACAATGGCTTGGGTAAAACTTTACGCAAATCAGTAGGCAATTGGGAAAATCACTGAGTTCACGATGCAAACTAAATTCAAGTGAAGCAAACCCTCACTGAATTACATTCTCACCCATACAAATCACCAGACAATCGGGCAAAACACTCAGCAAAAAGTGCTAATTACATACAGAGTGGGCAAAACCCGATTGAACCACATTCTTGCCGAGGCAAATCACCAGGTAATTGTGCAAAGCACTGAGCACAAAAGCGCATATCACACGTTGCGTAGGGCAAACCCAAACTGAAAAACTGTTTGAAAAATATAATTTGAAGAACAGATCCTAATGGGATCGGTATATGTTCTGGCCCTCATGTACCCGGAACACACCAGCTGCAGAGGACTTGCATCTTCACTGTTAAGTGTAGTCTGACGGCTGATGGCTCTTATGCATCCAGAATATAGTATAGGAATCTAGATTGCATGCTACTCTGTCTTCATATCCTTCCACTCTCGTAGTTTCTCTGCTGCTTTCTCCAGAGTGGCATCCTCCTGAGATGAGGGGAATCATGAAACAAACAAAGACTGTTTGGGAAGGCCACCATTTAAGGGCTGGATAGCTCCGATGGTTAGAGCGCTTGGTACTCAAAACTTGAGGTCATGGGTCCAGTCAATTGACTCTTTGTCATTTCCCAGCCGGGGGTGGTCAAAAGTCCCCGGGGTTATGTAATTTCCCTGGGAAATTGCCGGTTTAAGCTACAGTAGTTTGAAAAGGGTCTACTCTAATTCCCGGCATTTTCACCGGGGAACTGGTGTAGTGTGAAAAAGGCATTCACAGTGACAAGAAAACAGATCTGGTTGCTCTTGGTCTCTTACCTTAATAAAGCAGAAACGAATGTACTTCTCTCCCATGTGTTTGTGCGCCTGACAGTAGAAAGCACTGCAAGGAATGGTAGCTACACCCTGCACAAATTCATCCAAGAAAAACAAGAAAGAAAAATTGTTTTAACATTTCCACGTTAGGTTTCCTTTACTTTCATTCAAAGATAATTCAAATATCAATCACCCAAAAGAAAATGCGCCACTCAATATTCATATTCACTTGAAATGAAAAGGAAATATGCCAACAGGCAATGAATTACACACATGCGCTGTCAACTAAAAACTTAAACAGGATTTTGAAGAAAAGAAGAGCAACATTTGTCAATTCATCATTGAGCAATTTGTTTGTTTGATTGAAAATCAAGTTCAAAAATCTGTGTCCACTTTGTGCGATCCCCAATCTGCTGCAGACAGGTTTACAACAATTGGCTGTTAGCATCTGAAGGAAAACAGGGAGTGATCTCTGGAGATATACAGCAGTTAATGGTGGAATGCTTCTGGCTGCTGCCCCCACCCTGGCAAAGACTAGCTGACTATTTGGAAAGACTGCCATCTAAGTGCTGGATAGCACATGCCTGATATTTCTACACAGGGACTTACCAGTTTTCGTGTGATCCAGCGCACAATCTTATAATCCCTGGGTCCATCACCAGAGTCGGACAAATCAAGATCTGGAGAAGATGAGGATTGATCAATTGACAGAGAAAATTATTAGAGGAGACAAGCCCAGAATATTTCGAAAAAAGCATCTTCATTTATGAACAAGCTACATGAAACATTGCAATTACCGGAATGATTATCAATAAAATGAATTTCCTGAAACAGAGTGTGTCTCAGAAGAGAGGCGGTGAGTTACAGACTTACTCTGTCCCAAAACAGATAGTTTTACACCACAAACCTTCCAGATGGTGCTTCTACAATGCAAACCTTCAAACCTTATATGACTTTCCTTTAAAACGCAGATGAAGGCAAAAATGCCTCATATAAGATTTTGGCAAACCCTTATTGAGGTAAAATTGAAGATGCACTTGTTCGATGTCTACATTGATGTGATTTGCCAGCAACAGTTTGTAGCATTTTGGGTCCCTTTTTTTTATGGATCAGCAATTTTAAAAGATACCATTTTTATTCATGCCTGTCTCTGTTGTTCTGAGGTTGTATTTCACAAAATTAACCACCGAGTCTTTACTCTTCTTATCCATCCTTCTGCCTTTGAGAAAGGTCCTGCTAGGATCAAAATGTCAGCCCCTCCACATTCAGTGCATTTGCCCAGATGTGGTTGTTATAGTCGTTATGATATGTAGGAGCGTTTGCGGTGACACCATGTGTAAGGTGTAAGATCATTACTTTGGCTTAGACAGGACAACAATGGTCAGGCCAACAACAACAACCACAGACAGCGGCCACAGCAGCAGCCTTATATGCAAGGAGGAGACTTAATGGGCCAGCGTTGCCTATCTAGGTGCAAGACATTGGCTAGCATGAAGTAGATCATTACTTTGCCTTAGACAGGACAACAGCAGCAGACAGCGGCCACAGCAGCAGTCTCGTATGCCAGAAGGAGACTTAACGGTGTAGCCTACCTAGGTGGGAGACGTTGGCCAGCATGAAGTAGATCATTACTTTGCCTTAGACAGGACAACAGCAGCAGACAGCGGCCACAGCAGCAGTCTCGTATGCCAGAAGGAGACTTAACGGTGTAGCCTACCTAGGTGGGAGACGTTGGCCAGCATGAAGTAGATCATTACTTTGCCTTAGACAGGACAACAGCAGCAGACAGCGGCCACAGCAGCAGTCTCGTATGCCAGAAGGAGACTTAACGGTGTAGCCTACCTAGGTGGGAGACGTTGGCCAGCATGAAGTAGATCATTACTTTGCCTTAGACAGGACAACAGCAGCAGACAGCGGCCACAGCAGCAGTCTCGTATGCCAGAAGGAGACTTAACGGCGTAGCCTACCTAGGTGGGAGACGTTGGCCAGCATGAAGTAGATCATTACTTTGCCTTAGACAGGCCAACGATGGTCAGGCCACATGACCACAACCACAGACAGCGGCCGCAGCTGCAGTCTCGTATGCAAGGAGGAGACTTAACGGCGTAGCCTACCTAGGTGGGAGACATTGGCCAGCATGAAGTAGCTGCCCTGGGGGATGATGGGTGTCAGGCCGACCTCCTGCAGCAGCACCGCCATCTTGTCCCGCTTCACCTCCAGCTCCTTGGCCAGGCCCGTCAGGTAGCAGTCTGCCTGGCCCAGCCGGGACATCTCCAGCTCCAGACTAGTGGCAACCACCTCCTGTCAGATCAAATACCATGGTAGGTGGGGTAGGGGGGTTAGACACAGTAGCTGGGGCAAATTTCATAGAGCTGCGTAATTGTGAAAACATGCTCAGCATGAAAAGTCTTCCCTGCGTAAACACAGGATGACAAACCACATTTTGGAGCGATGTCTGTTGTCTGTTTTGCGTACCAGTGCTCTTACCATCTGAGCTATTCAGCCCTCAGATGGCGGCCTTCAAAACTAGATGAAAAAAGTACACAGCATACATCTGCCAAAGAAATCTATCGGCTATAACGAACATGCCCTTTGGCTCCCAATTTTTGTGTACAAAATATGTGGTCACAACTCGCAACTGCTACAATAAACGACCACTATACCTAACAATTTTCATGGATCCCGTGATGTTTGTTATAGCGACGTTCCACTGTACTGGGAGAGAGGCGTCATGCCCTCTCAATGTTTGAGGCTTGCATTTCAGTCATTTACATCAGTAAGCAGTTTGTAACATTTTTGTACCACTTGACAATATCGAGGTATCATTGTCACTGACCTGCAAGGGCGTGGGGCTTGTGTAGCTGCAGTTCTGGCCGACCATCTGCAGACACTTCATCAGGTGCGGCGGTCCCATGGCCCAGCCAAGCTGCTCAAACAGAGACCCATCGAGAAGAATCAAGCATGGGAAAGATACAGCTCCAGGCTCTGGTCCACTTCATTCACCTCGATTTAAAAACCAGTGCGATGCAGTCTATATATTGGGGTCAAATTTCATCAATGCCCATGCAAAGATGATTGCAGACTATGGCTGTTCACGAAAATTAAGGATTAGCCTCCAGCATAGGCTGCATATTTCTCTTGCCTGTTATAATGTCAAAGGCATCTACGGTAGAAACAAGTATTTGGCCCAAGTTTCTTGGTGAATACTCATCAAGCCAAATTCAGCGACAAATGGATTTCCAAGTTTTGTCAGACGGAGACGAAGGCTGAGGGCGAGCCTGATCCATGGATTCGTTAAGGGCTTCCGAGTTTAAATATCAATGCAGATACAGAACATTGGTCCTGGACTTCTACTAAATCTTCATTTCCGCGTTGTCCATTTCGGAAAATTGACGAGCATGGGAACAGAGACTTCTCCCTTTGGATCAGATACTGTGTGTTTAACAGGCCATGGAGGCAGCCAGCCAGAGAAACCTGTACAGAGGCAATGCCAAGGTTTGGTAATAGGGTCCAACTGGCCATTGCTCGATGGGTCTACTGTTGTGCCGGCAACATACCTTGAACCCAGTCACACTGAATATCTTCCCAGCACTGCAGACAGTGATGGTCCTGTCCCACATATCCGGTAGGGTGGCTGTGCATCGTCAACGACAAAGAAACACAAATGCAATTAATTAAAGGAGGTTTTTTGTCAGACACGATGAGAAATCAGCCCTGCATGTCGAGCGCTTTGATGGATTGCCTGCTTGACAAGCAGCCAAAGTCATTGCTTATGTCAGTGCTTATTACGTTAAGCAGGGCAAACCATCATTGAATTACATTCTCCTCAAGGCAAATATCATGTTATATATACTGTATGATGCTACGCAGTACATTATTCGAATCTGCCACACGACGTCGACCAGCTTGGTGGTCAAGGGGATAAGACATCTGCACTAGAAACCCTCACTGAATCAGTCCACTTTGGAGAGAAAATGTGACTTTTCTTTTTTCGTTATCACACGACAGGTGTAGCGCGCAAATTCCTTGCGCGCTTTGTTACATAACTCCTTTCGGAATCGTTCTTATAAACGCCAAAATGTATATTCACTCTCAGTTGAGCAACCTCTTCCTACCACATGTGCTCAAAATTGTGTCAAATGTTTTTTCTTTTGTCTAACATGAGGTAGACAAGAAAAGAATTTTCTTTCGGAGGAACGAAGAAAGAAAATCCATATCTCAAGCCAATTCCAGGGGAGCATTTATTGCCATATCACAGATAAAGAAAATACAATAATGTGTAAAATTAAACATTGGGATATCTCCCACATGAGACACACACAGAAGTGGCTATCCAACCTACACTACTACGAGGAGTGATATGAAGGCAAATCCCACAGAGCGGAGCTTGATATGGGAAGCCTTAATGAACACAGGACAAGAAAACAGACAAACAAACAGAAAAAAGAAATGAATGAGCAAAACATTCAATGAGCGTTCAGAATAAGCAATCTACAGCCAAGTACATGTATATCCTACTATACCAAGAGTGACCTGCTCTGAAAAAAAAACACCTCTAAGTCACACCATGCCTTTGTGTATAATAGGCTATTTCAACTAACAGGTATGTTTTTTGTTTTCTTAAAACTTTCAATTTCAAACTTTTGATACGGTAAATGTCCACTCTTTCATAATCAGTTGGAGGAACCATGAATTTTCATCAATAACACCGAATAAAGACAAGAAAATAAATAGCATTCTATGAGCTTCACCTTGCCACTTTTATCAACCTGTAAAATGCTTCAATAGCCATTTCTCCACAAGGTGCTTCATTTTCGGTGACAGAGATCACTATGTGAATTTCGATTGATCTCAGAAAAGGAAAGTGCTACAGAGGTCGAACTTGCATCAAAACAAGATTTTTTTTCATGCTCTTTCTGTTTTTTTAGACTGAAGGGTCTTTTTTGCAGAGCCAGTCACAAATATTGTTTATTCACGCACCCATACGGAGGTGTTCATGGTCGGAGTATATCATATACTCGTACACCTCGTCACTGATGCACAGGATGTCATGCTTCTTGCATAGGTCTGCAATCATCTCAAGCTCCTTCCTCTTAAACACCTTTCCACAAACAAAGAGCAACCAGGGGTGTTAATTTTTTTATGATTTTTTTCTCTTTTACAAAAGATCTTAATCTCTCTAAAGACTCAAGACTGGAGTTAGTATTCTTTCATTCAACCAAAGAGTGTCATTGAGCCCCAATCCTACCTACCTTGCCTAGGGGATTGTTGGGTGTGTTGACAATGATGGCCTTTGTCTTGTTGTTGACGAGACCAGCCAACTCATCAGGGTCCAGCTCAAACTCATCGGCAGATTCTGGTTTATCATTTTTCTGAGTATTTAAATGAGAAAAGTTAGGCACTAATGTACAGATGTAATGCTAAATGAGGAATTTAAACAATGCGACAAAACTTGAGCTTAGTTCAACATATGACTGGGAAAACTGATTTTGGGTTGAAAACTAAAAATTCTGACAGGAGCGGACCTGTCGAACATGTCAGAAATTGGGCCAAAAATCTATTTTTTTGGAGGGGGCCAAAAATGACTTCAACTGGTCTAACGAATGTCCAATCCATGTCAGAGGGCTCTCAGATACCTGAGGAGTCATTTTTCGGAGAAATCTGGGAAAAATGATTTTGGGTCGAAAACTTAAAATTCTGACAGGAGCGGACCTGTCAAAGGTGTCAGAAATTGGACCAAAAATCTAGTTTTTTTGAGGGGGTCAAAAATGACTTCAACTGGTCTACCGAAAGTCTGATCCATGTCAGAGGGCTATCAGATACCTGAGGAGTCATTTTCAGCATGTCCAGCCAAAACATCGCAACCAGCACAAACATCCCATCCAGCTCAACCATCCCATCCAGCACAAACGCCCCATCCAGCACAACCGTCAAAATTTGAGTAAAGCAGATTAAATCAGTGAGCTGAGATTAGATCAGTTGAAATCCATCAGGTCTTACCGGTCTTAGTGGGATGAATCTGCACGTCCCCTCTGCCATCATCACCATGGGTTCATAGCAGTCAAAGAACGGTTCAATAACGATCACCTACACAAGAGGACAATAAGTTAGTTGAATTAAAAATCTCAAGGACGTCAGCATTCCCTAGAAGCTCATCTCAAGACAATAAACACAAGTCATCTCACACTTAAGGCCAGTGGACTTCTGCTGATCAATTCATGTACATGTATGGCTATGCATTTGACTGACATTGACAGACCAATTCAAAGCCTGCAGTCTCAAATTTTCAAAACTTGAGGCCACATTTTATAGTGGCTATTTATTCTCATGGACTCAACAGTTGTGACTGAATCACTAGCAACAATGCTCCACGTTTCAGTACCATGGCTCGTAACCATATTTACTTTCTCACCCCAAACACAAAGTACGGATATGTAAAAAGCGTATGTTGTACGTCCAGTCTGTTTGATAATTTTTACTGCCATTTGCCGTATGTGATCTTTTTTTTATTACAGGGAGCTGAGTTTTACATCAGCTTCTATGGGATTGAAATGTCAAACCCGAGTTGAGTCAAAATGTTAGATAGCTTGCATGTGAATGCATGCAAGTTGATGCAATGCAGTGGGATTGAATGCACAGCTGTGCTTTCCGGCCAGCTGGCTGAGCGGAGGCCGTGCCACATCGAACAGCGGTGAAAACACAGCCACTCTCAGGCAGGGGCCGACACCAGACATAACTCCGCACACCCAGTCCATCTAAACTGAGTGACAAGATTAGAGCCGGGGTGCAGCAGAGCAGCGGAGGAGAAAGAGTCATGTCTGGCCACTGTCTGAGTTCTATGGTGGCGGATTCAAATTACGCACGAGTGCCATTGGGGTCATAAGAATAGCATGTGCAGACCCAGTCCCATTGACTTGTGTGCTATTTCTGGACCTACTCAGAATGATTGAGGCAGTGAATTGAGACCGACTGACCGAGAAAACTGAAGGGCTCAGCTGCACCTTTCAGAAAAATTTATTCTCAAGAAATTTGACAGAAATGCTTCATCTGCTGACTGACCACAACGGCCCACGCAAAAACGAAGCGCATGAATTTAGACGACGTGACATTTTGACAGTGGTGGGACCTTGTTCAAAAGCATTCTTGGAAATGTCAAGCCCTCTGAATTTTCAACACTTATCTACTTTGGGTCAATTGTGAATGTAAGCAATTTTACTTGGGTCATTAACCATTTTGCACTGCCCATGACTGACTTTTTTTGATAATGTACCGTTTTCAAAGCTCACTAAACAAACAGTACTTAGCAATAAATACTGTACATGTACCTGTGAAATAAATCAATAAAAGTACACTATAGGGCTGTTTCCACTTCAAAAATAATTACAGTTTGAATCATGATTCAAAAACCAGGTTTTTTTTGTCGTGTTCAAACAGGCCAAAAAATCGTGTCGCAACAAAAACGTGAGCCGATTGTGGTTAGCAGTTATGATCAAGTGGTGGGTGTGTCCTTAAGGGTGGCCCATGCAGGGAGACATAAACAAACAAAGCACTTCCTGTCAATCAGAGTGTGAGCCTTTGAGAAAGGTCCTGCTAAAATTGAAACGTCAGGTACCTCCTTATTTTTGATACTTGCATTTTGGTCAGTCTAGTTCAGTGAGCAGTTTGCAGCATCTTTGCACATGATTCTAGTCAAAGTCAAAGTCAAATGTTGCAAACTGCTTACTGACTATTTAGTGAGTAGTAGATTTTAAGATGATTCTAGTCAGTTTTGTTTGACTTATTTGTGTTCTTCCTTTCTTCAGACTCCTACCTTACCTCATCGCCCGGACCGACGAGACTCATGATGATGGAGAAGAGGGACTGGTAGGCACCCACAGTCACCAGCACCTCCTCCATGGGGTCAATCTCCCTGCACATCAGTTTGCCGTACAAGGCCGCTATGGCATTGACCAGCCTCGGATGGCCCTGTGCATAAGCAGGAAAAAAAGAAAAGAAAAAAACTGGACTTCAAAGACTTCCTCCATAAATAATGATACTGCTGACCCAATGCACTTGTGCAACTGTCAGGAGAAACAGGAGAAACTTAAAAAGTCAGAAACTGAAAATTGCGTATTCTGTGTATAACCAGAGAAACAAATGCTCAGCTTACAGTCCCTTATTCAATGAGGATTTGTCCTACTCAATTTATGATAAGCACAGTATGATTATATTTTATTGCATTGCCGCATTGCCTGCAGAAGGAAAATACAGAAAGCTCAGGTGGCATTCAATCCCGCAATATTATAGCCATTTCAAACGTGGCTAGCAGTCTTCCCTTGTAAGCACACACACCTGTACACGCATATACTTGTGGGGTATACACTTTGTTCTCGTGTACTAAAAAACACTCCCAGAAAAGCCTAATTCAAATCACTCCCTTTCGAACCAGAATCACTTTCCTGGGCTGAAGTTTCTGGCGAGCGTCCCTTATATAGAATAGTTTTATTTCTGACTGATAAACACACCTCGGAAATTCCTCCTTTTTGAGTTAATTCCAAATAATCAGTTTCATGAAAACCTTGTGGGGTACCAAAAAAGTACCCCACAAGGAGCGGTCCCATTATTCTGGGTACCCACCTATTGTACTGGTACCCCACAACCCACCTTATGTAAGCCCTGCACTACCTACTCACAAAGCCTCTGGTGTACTGGAAGAGAAGTGGATTGGAGCTATTGGCCACATTGAGGAAGGCCTTCCGGACGTGGTCGGGGGCGGCAAAATCAGGGAAACCCTTCGATAGAAAGACACGAGCTCTGTCAGTGGAGAACAAGGCTGCAGCTTATCATGCAAGCCCCCCGATTTCTTCCTTGATAATCCAACTAACCAGTAGGAGGAAAGAACCACTGGAAAACAAAATATCAGGTCGCTCTCAAGTTGTTGAATTCCTGGGAATAAGAGACTACAACAGGGATCTGAGATAATATAGTATGGAAGTACATGTACATGATAATAGGGGGAATAGCAAGGGGTGGCAGGGGAGATAACAAGGGATGTAGCTAGGGAAATAGTAAGGGTTGCATGGGAGATAACAAGTGTAGGTAGGGAAATAGTAAAGGAGACACATGTACATGTAACAAGGGAAATAGCAATGTGATAGCATGGGAGATAAGAAAGGGAAAAGTAAGGGAATAGCATGTGAGATAACAAGGGAAATAACAAGGAGATATCATGAGAGATAACAAGGAAATAGCAAGGGAATAGCATGGGATATAACAAGGAAATAGCAAGGGAATAGCATGGAGATAACAAGGAAATAGCAAGGAGATAGCATGGGATATAACAAGGAAATGGCAAGGGGGTAACAAGGGAAATATGGAAAATAGCAAGGACATACATGTAGCATGGGAGATAAAAGGGGAAATAGCAAGGGAATAGCATGGGAGATACGTAACAAGGGAAATAGCAAGAGGGTTGTACAGGGAATAAAAAGGAAAATAGAAAAGTAAAAACATATACTCAGAATGAAATTAAAAAAAAAATATTCTAAGGTTGGTCAAACAATCTAACAATTTAAAGACTCGCCATGTATTCAGCGGCATATACAGAAGTGTTACACACGGCTGGTCTACTAAAATGACCAAAATGCAATTCACATAAATGTAGAGGGCCTGATGTTTCGATCCCAGCAGGACCTTTCTCAAAGGCAGAAATGCCTTTGAGAAAGGTCCTGCTGGGATCAAAATGTCAGGCTCTCTATACTTATGATATCAATTCACTCAGACATACTGTAAGGGTACACACAATTTCAACTTGAAGTCATTTTTTTTTTATCATTGGTTAACAAAATTAGAAAATTGGAAATTGGAATTGAAAAGAAGTGATGGTCAGTTCCGTCAGCAAGCAGTGTGCAACTTTAAGAATTGTGCAAAACTTGACAGCAGAATCAATGAGTTACGTCACCTTCATTCCAAATGCAGGATGTGTGAGAAAACGCAAGCCAGCTTGGGCCAGAGGTTTCATAAGGGCCCCAGCACACTTATTGTGTGTAGGCAGAACCAGCTGGATTAATTTTCAAAGTGCCTTTCACATACGCTTCGAATGAACCCAGCCAAATGAGTCTTGACCATTCCCAGTGGTGTATAAGCTCCAGAATGCGGTTGGAAGTTGGAACACTATGGAAGTGTTCAGAATGCTGAACAATGCGGTGAAAATCATCACACTGCACTTTGAATATCCAGGGAAATGTGAAGAATTTTCATTCCAACAGCATTCTGGCTCATTCTGTTTCCACTGCGACTAATGGTTTTGGAAACACCATTACGCGAATGAAGCAGAATTAAACAAGCAACAGCGCCCTTACCTGGCCAAGGTTGATAGCTTTGGTCTCTGAGCTCAGCTTGACAAACTCAGTCCTGTTGGCACAAAGCCACACCACCAATTGGGAAGAGGATGAAGTAATAATTTGACATGTAGAAAAAAATCAAAAAGAAGCGCTAATGCTATTATGATTGTGTGTTGGTGAGTATGTTAATCCAATGGGTGTTTTGCCCTATGTGTCATTACATGGTATGTGTACCACTGTGGGCTCAGTGCTTTGCACCGATTGTCTGCTTGAACAACACCAACAGTAAGCTCGGGTGGGATTCGGACCTGCAGCACCTGCTTTTCTAGTGCACACTTCTTACACACTTGACCACGGAGCAAATTGAGGTCACCCGGTGGGCTTGCATTAGTACGGTGGTCGGTGCTTTTCATTATGCATCTACTATGAAGCGCCACTACACCAGATATTATTGATACACTACACCAGATATTATTGATACACTACACCAGATATTATTGATACACTACACCAGATATTATTGATAATTCAGCAGATTTGACTTATTGGGTTGGATCCGACTTGTCCCGTTGGACAGAAATGGGCAATTGCTGGGACCATGGAGAAAGGAAGTGAATTAGTATTGCACTGACTGACCAATAATGGCTACAACTAAAACAGGAGTTTTACACCTGCAACCAGCATGAGTGTTGGGACATTACATACGTGTATAGCAGAGGGAGAGAGAAAAAAAAAAGCGAGAGAGAGAAAGCGAGAGAGAGAGAGAAAGAGCAGTCATACCAGACACTCTGCTTCTGTCCATCCAGTCTCTTGGCAGGTCCGTGGGACGACATCTTGGACTGAAATGAGGCATTAGTGAAAAGGAAGACTGTCAATGACTGAGGCATGGGCAGTTTGGGCATGAAGATGTGAGGCCTTTGGCTTCAATTTTGAAAAATGACACTCGGTTCTGAAGAAAAACTTTCCAGCTTATTTCATCTTCAACAACAAAATCCCATCCTGGGTTTTCAGCTGTTTGATAACAAATGAAGCTAGAACCAGAACCAGGGGCATGGCCAAGGCCAGGGCCAGAGCCAGAGGCAGAGCCAGGGCCAGAGCCAGAGCCAGAGCCAGAGCCAGAGCCAGGGCCAGAGCCAGGACCAGAGCCAGAGCCAGAGCCAGAGCCAGGGCCAGGGCCAGGGCCAGGACCAGAGCCAGAGCCAGAGCCAGAGCCAGGGCCAGGGCCAGGGTCAGAGCCAGAGCCAGAGCCAGAGCCAGAGCCAGGGCCAGAGCCAGAGCCAGAGCCAGAGCCAGAGCCAGAGCCAGAGCCAATTAAATAAAAATTGAAAATTGGGATTAGAACTGTGAGTTAATACCAACTGGGCCAATGTGCGAAGTGTTCGAGACGCAGCAGTCTTGTGTACGTGTACCTTATTTGAATTGTAGCGGAATTCCTGACAAGGGTTACATGCAAGTCGGTGCAGCTGGTAACCAGCTATGGTGGGACGGGCACACACAGGACTGATGGCGGGACTTCTCCAGGACAGATGATAGGCGGCACGCTGACATCCACGAAGCATTCCTTGCACAGATGAACACTGCAGGGAGAAAGCAACACACTGACTTGTACTCCAAATTCATTATTCTTCCTCTTTCTCTTTCTCTTTCTCTTCTTCCTCCTCCTCCTCCTCCTCCACCATCCATCATCATCATTGGGCTGCAGGGCAGGCGACCACAAAGTTTCTTCATTCAACTTTATCATAGGCTGCCATCAGGGTTGCCATCCCTGTCACCCAAGACACCTTGGATGTAGGGAAGGTAAGAGACATCTTAGCCGGCCAGGTTTCCCTGCGCCATGGGATGGACAATGGCCAAGAGCATACAGTACATGTATCTACTGCTTGGGTCTTCTTCACGTATTCTGAGGACTCCAACTTGCTGGAACCATGGCAGGTTGAACACTGGCACAATGTATCTGAAGTGACTCTGAACTGTGACCCACTGAATGGGTACCCGACTCGATGTGTAGTGGGCACTATATAATCAGTGTTGAGTATAGAGTACTGATTACACTTCAGGTTGACACATGGTTGAGCAAATGATCTTTGAGCTACAATTTCACCAATGGAAAGTCATAATAAATAATAATATATCAGAGATGATTCTGTGCAAAACAGTACATGTTGCTCTAAGTGCGCAAAGATGAGAGATTTGGCCATGTACATTGTATACACGTGTAGCTTGGTCAGTTGGCGGTTGAGGTTCTGAATGAGCAATCGTCCCATGGATCACAAAGGTGCACTACATGATGGTGCTCCTCGACATTTAAATTACATGTAGTACACAGGCACAACCTTGCCGAGATGACGTTTCAGACAGGCATGATCTCTTTGGCCATGCACAAGGTTTACCGGTATATGTATATGTATACAACTGTACATACATGTACAATGTTGTAGCAGTTTACATTGTAAAACTGTACCCAGTAGTGATGGTAATCTGTCATATGACTGATAAACTACAGTGTACAGTGTAGCATTCTAGTGGCTGCTTATCACTCAATAATTTCTTGTATCCAGGGACCGATTTGCATGTCTGCAACGTAGTGTGACAGGCACAGCCAATTTTGTGCTGTGTAGTATTCATGATGAAATAAAATTTTCCAAGTGAAAATTACACATAGTATGTATATTACATTTACAGTATGTACCCAGATGTTACAAACTGTTTACTGCTCTCCCCCCAAATAAATGTGATTATTTGGATCACGATTTGAATCGCAATTCAAACTCCATCTTTTCTTTGTGTGTGGACACAATAAACGTGATTATTAGTGGGTTCAAAGAGGTTTTGCCCTTACTCGACGTGGTAAACACTGAATGCTCAGTGCTTTGCCCGGTGCCTGATAAAAATATTTCAGGCAGCTCGGGCGGGATTCGAACCCGCGACTCCCGAATTCTAGTACGGACGTCTTATTATTATTATTAGTGGGATTTGAATCGCAATTCAGACTCAGGAAGTGCCGTGCTTGTTTATATGGCTCCCTGCATGGGCCACCCTAAATTTTTTGGCCTGTGTTCTGTGGACACGACCCCCGAAAAAAGGTTTTTGAATTGCGATATTTTCGTAGTGGGAACAGCCCTAATAATGCCTTTGCAATAGGTCCGCCTTGGATGAAAAGTGCTAGGATTGAAAATTCAGGACCTAAGGCTTATTACTCGGTGAGCAAAGAAACCAGCTTGGGATTTGACCCACGGAAAATATGAAAAGAAAACAACTGAAGGGGCCTGGAGTTACATGCACCATCCTACATGCAGCAGGAGCTTCCTCAGAGGTAGCATTCTAATGCCTTGGTGAGAGGGCCTGGACATGGGGTGGATTTCCCAAAGCCTGTACGATGCATTACATACATATCCGTAGTTGTGATCATGGTGATAGGCCGTATGATTTCTGTGCATCGCTCATTGTCTTACGATTGATCTTAAGTTATGTATGATTTTGGTGAAATCGAATGCAGGGGCTCAAAAATGCTAGGACTGAAACGCCAGGCACTATATCAATGGGTAAAGATCTGGAATTAGATCCCTGGCTGGCACTCAACCATCTGAGCTATCCCCCCCCCCCAATTCTGCCGGAACCTTTTAAGTATCTTTCATGTAACCTTTCCTGTACTGGTCTATTTCAAAGCTGGTTACCCTTCAGAAGTAAGATAATACACATATACATGTAACAGTGAGAGAAAAGAAAAACTTACGGTTTGCACAATGTATCTGACACACTGTATGTCAAGCAAAATCGCAATCAGTCTGGACAGCTTTGAGGCTTACCAGGTTATCTGAATAGTGTGTAAATACAATAGTACCATGCATAAACATGATGCATGTACATGTACACACCCACCACTGTACGTGCACCGGTAGGTTGGTGTCATAGACTTTGCACTGTCCTTGTGTGTACAATATGTACACGGATTATGGATGACAAGTAACCTTGAATACTATCAATCAATAAAATCAAAACAGAAGCCTCCATGTTGTAGGCATGCTGTAGGCCTACAACCTTTCCCAATAGCGTAACATTAATTAACTATTACTGACTAAAATTACTCAAGTGCAAAAGTTTTAAATTTAGAGGGACTGACATTTCGATAGTTCAATCCTGGCAGGACCTTTCTCAAAGGCAGAATGTAGTGTAAATGCATATTATGATCAATACATTTCTGAGAAGTGAACAAAAATAAGTTTCATACAAAATCTTATACCAGATTACTGTATACATACAACTACAAATATCTCAAAATATTGCCCAAAAAATTAGCACTGATTTGACTGAATGAGTGACATTTTAAAAACTGACATTCAACTTTTTTTTTAGAAAATATCCCTAGATTGCAATTCAGAGAAGTGACATTTAAGCTGTAATTTGGGAAAGAATTTAGCAAGAGTTTAGTTTAAAACCCTTTTAAAAGCCCTTTTCACACTACAGAGCCAATCCCTGGGAAATAAATCCCAGAGAAAATCCCGGCGATTTTTTCACCCCCACCAACACTCCCGCAATAATACTAGGAACAGTCACACTTTTTCCCAGGAATATGCGCGGTCATTTCACACTGGCAATCAATCCCCAGGGATTGTGTAAACGGAGGGCGCACTTACCCAAGTCCCAAATGGACGCAAAAAGGTGGGGCAAGTAAAAAAACAAAACACCGACGTTCACACTGGTTGCTTTTCCCCGAGGAAAACATAAAACACCAGGGGTTTTCTCCTTGTTCTACAGTACCCTATTCCTGAGCTAGTCCGAGTAACTTGGACCGGACAAGTCACCCTTTTTTAAAATCAAATTTTAATTAAAAAAAGGGTGACTTGTCGGGTTCAAGTTACTCGGACTACTCTCGAGCAGGGGTAAGTATTTCTTTGGTAGTGTGAACAGACTGACCGAATTCTCTGAGGATTTTTCAAGAAATCCCCGGGGATTTTGTCTAGTGTGAAAGCCCCTTACCAAGTGGATGTAGGCTGCATAAATTTAATAACAAACACAAACAATAGCTTAGGTCTTTGTAAATTTGTATTGTGGTCTATTTAATCATTATCAATATCATGGAGGAAGGAAGTTCAAGGAGCTATCTCCATGATTTCATTGTACTCGTACTAGTTCTACTACAGTACTAGTACTACTACTAGTCGTCCCGCCGACCGTAGTCCGGGTAACTTGGACCCGACAAGTCACCCTTTTTTATCGAATTTTGAAATTTTGAGGGACGATAAAAAAGGTGACTTATCGGGTCCAAGTTACTCGGACTAGCCTAGGCTATGGCAATTGCTGAATTTGGCATGATTTAGGTTAGTCCTCTTTTAAATTTTGGAGGGGTCAGGCAAAGATTTTAAAAAGGTTGACTTCAGACTTGTAAATTTGTAGTTGTAAGTTGTACTTGGTAATGTTATGCCTGGTATTAAGAAAAGTTCAAGTTGTAATGTAAATTGTTTGTAATGTTATGCGCAGAAAGTATGACGATACGTGTGGCGCACTCTTAATACTCACACCTCAACTCAAAGGTAAACTTGTTGTAGTTGTAGCCCCAGACTTCTCGAAGACTAATTCCCTCAATTTCGATGCAGTATTTACGTATAATATAATAGTGATACTGTATATGTCATATTATGAATGTACATTTATCCTACCGGGTTTCTTCACTTTGATTAGGCCGCCATTTTGTAAACCAGTGGCAAGTTTAATTCAGGCATCCAAGATTGTGTGTTCCGTTGTCAACACGGGACCGGAAGTCGTGCGCAACGCATACCAAATTCACCATCCTTGGGCGCGGCGTCAGCGGGCCTCCCCGCGTAACTGAACCGGAAACTGGTATCACTTACAAATAAAAACCCTGCTCGTGCGAGCACGTGAACTTTGTGAAGGGGGTGGGCGTGGCGAGTTTTAGGCCAGAGAGATGCAGTGGGGTGTGACGTCTATTTCATCTTCATCAAAAAGTCAATTGTATATTTTTAAGGGGGTGGGGCTGGTCAGTTTTCTTCCAAACACGAAGAAAACAGTCTGCATTTTTCTTTTGAAACTATACATAAACATATTCATAAATGGTGCCAACTGCTGGCTAACTTGAAATAATGTCCAAAATGCAAAAATCAAAAATAAGGAGGGGTCCCAGCAGGACAATTCTAGGACCCTAGCACTTTGGTCATTTTAAAAAGTAGGCCTACGCAAACATTTCAAAAACTGGTAAACAAAATTTTACCAGAACGGGACTTATATTTTCAGGTTTTCTGTGGTTTGAACAGAGCCCAAGTCTGAGCCAGGGATTCATAATGGGTCTATGTAAACATTACTAATGTACATGGTGGTATGTTCTGTCTTACCTTTCTGTCATCTGGCCTTTCACTGCAATTTTTCTAATAAAAAAATCCTTCCTTATCAGATATGAGTGTTCTGGCCACAGAGTTCTTGGTCATTGTAGTGATGCTGTCTATTTAAGCCAGGAGAAAGATAATGATTAACAACTTGCATGTTTACTAATAATCCTTCTTTAGTGTTCACCCCGACTTCTCTCTTTCAGCTTTTCTCTTTGATGTTTCTCCCTTCCACTACCTAATCCATGTAGTACCCAAACCCCTGCCATTTGATCTCACCCTACCATGTCCCAGTTACTCTCCTCATCCTATTTGTTTTGTCCCTGTCATTCTGCCTGTGAGAAAGGTCCTGCTAGGATCAGAATGTCAGGCCCTCCAAATTTTGAATAAAAAGGTAAAGGAGAACTGACAAGGAAATTTCAAATGATTTGCAAAATGACAAAGAAGATTCGACTGGACCAGCTTTTGAAGACCTCTGATTTTGAATACCTGCGCTCTTACCATCTGAGCTTTCCAGCCCTTAGATGGTGGCCTTCCCAAATAGTCAACTAGTCTTTGAAAAGAACCATGTTCCTGCCTTTTACAGTTCCCGCCTTCACCCTTCACTGAGCTAATCCCCCACATCAGGATCCCTCTCTACTCTACATAAGCCCCACTCCCAGTTAGAATCCAGCAGTCTCCTGAATACGAGCAGAGTGCACTGTTCGAAACGTCAAGTTCCTCCGGTTCTTTTCAGAACCACAAGAGAATTTACAGTGTCACCGCAAACCTACCGGTATTTATTCTGCTATTCTCACCATGCAAACCTTCAAATCTCATTCAACTAGTCTTTGCCAGGGCCCCAGCCAGAAGCATTCAACCATTACCTGCTGTATATTTCCAGGGATTCCCCCCCCCCTGTTTTCATTCAGATGCAAAACAATCATTCATTGTAACAATTGCTAAAGCAGTTCAAATGGTTAAATTGTTTAAACATTTCCATGTTTTCCTCTACTTTGCTGTTTCTTTCAAAAATGGGATTTAAACAGCTGCAATCCCTGAACTGCTCCAGCCACATTTACTAAAAGTCACTGCCCAGTCAAATTTTCTTGGTATGACTATGAGGTATGAGATTAGGGGTGGGGCTTCATGAGGTATAGGCAGGGTGTAAGCAGTAGGCATAGAGCTCTTTATTGATATAGCTCTATGGCAGTCGGTCTTCTCACACTACTACAATTGCTCGGGAAATGGAGATACACTTTTCACACTACAGACACTTAGCACAGCAATTTCCAAGGATGTGGCATAACTCAGGGATTTGCCACCCTGGTGCATGGTTAAGGGTGCTAATCCTGGGGCTATGCATATTTCACAGGAAAGCGATAGAAACGTGAATCTGAGGCAGGTTTAGCTAACCGTGAGGGGGTTGTGTGCTATGAGAGACCGGCAGGGCACGCCGGTCTTCACTCGGGTTGCCATAATTCCTGGGGAAACCGATTGGCAGTGTGAATCGACAGAGCAAATCCCTGGGAAATCATCTTTCCCGGGAGTGAGACAATGGGTGTAGTGTGGATCATCAGTGGGGTTATCGTATAATACCCCTGGAAATTAAATTCCAGGGGAAATAGCTGTCTAGCGGCCTAGTGACACAATCTCAGTTAAGTAAAAAAAATAGGACACAGAAGAAATCACATGTACATGACCACAGAATCTCTTCTCTTTATTTCATCCCAAAGGACGGCAGAGTGAAATTGGATGGTTGCAGAAACAAACACCATCCACAGTTCTGTGACTGCTGCAGTATTTCACACCCACTCACACACAACTGGTGCACTGTGCTCATCGAGGGCGACTGATTTTTCCTCCTGCGTTGCTTGTCTGTGCGCCCCTCATTCGTTTTGTGCATGCTTCCGACCGAGCAAGTGATTTTTGTTGCAGCTGAATGCTACTCCATGAGCACAGTACACATACTATATGCACACACAGTTACACACTCTCAAACATTTCCCAATTGTACAATAGCCTCCTGAAGCTGTGCTTTTGACAGCATTCTGTACACATGATCCCCGTGGGCATGAGAATTGGTGATTTGCTGGAAATTCTCACAAAATGTGACGCGTAGACATCACTGGCCAAAAGAAATACCAAGGTGGTTACGTATGTGCAACTTGAACTGGCCCATTGTGCCACTAGCTAGCCGAGCTCGTGTGATCTCCACTGTTCCAATCTCACTCTATGAGGACAGTATGCACAATGCATATTTTCAGGATCAGGCTCTGACTCTGGCTCAAGACTCAGACTCAGGCTCTGGCTCAAGACTTGGACTCTGGCTCAGGCTCAGACTTGGGCTCTGCCTCAGACTTAGGCTCTGCCTCAGACTCAGGCTTTGGTTCTGCCCCAGACTCAGGCTTTGGCTTTGGCTCTGGCTCAGACTCTGGCTAGGGCTCCGTCTCAGATTCAGGCCCTGACTGAGGCTCAGGCTCTGGCTCTGGCTCAGGCTCTGGCTCAGACTCTGGCTTTGGCTCAGGCTCTGTTTTAAAAAAAAAAACAATATCAAATGCTGTTATCGTTAGAAGTGTAATGACAACTTAAGGACAGCCGGTAAAGTCTAACAAGTAGGAAAGAGTGCATCAGCACTCTTCCTGACCAGTTAGCAGTCGGTCTGTAAGCGCCATTCTTAAGTTTCGTTATTCTTCAGTTAGACAAGCACAGCTATCTTTAAACATCTTCAATATTAGGAGTGGCACTTGATACAAAAGTGGGAAGCTTTGCTCCATCCTTCCAATGGCCTGTAGTATGTTTTAGTTTTAAAAAAAATGGATGAAGAAAGTAAACCGACGCAAGGAATGGCGTAACAGCCAGAGCCAGACCCAAAGTTTGAACAGGACCAATGCAATATGGATACAGGGGGAACAAAAAGACAAGTCTACAAAAGTTAGAAGCTCCGAGGAATGCCAATGACGTATCCCTTCTCCAAATTGGAGTAACAACACCCCAACCACTTAACCCCAGATGAACTACCAGACAGCAGTTCTATTATTTACAACATGGTTCCTATACATACAATACAAACAAAAGCAAATTACCACAGCACTTGTACTTTAAAAAAAAAAAAGGGACCAGGAAAAAATCAATCATTTATCCTTTGTAATCACAAAATCACATCTTCTACAATTTCAGTCCTTATACATGTACCAAGTATTTACATAATTTTTTTTTTTTTTAATATATAATATAAACGAGTGAGTGGTGAAAATTTGTACAAGCAAAATCAGTTTACAATGTTTCATCAAGCGGATGAAATACTAGGGGAAGCTAGCCAAAGTGGTTGTTTGAAAGAATAAAAAAAAAAACACCCCAGCCCAATCCTAGTCAATTTCGACTTCATACACTGGGCCTTCTGAATTTGGAGCGCCGGTGGCGTTTCTATAAGGCGGGTCCTCCGAATACGGGCATCGCAATTGCCCACATTTGAAAAGCCAACTCTTATCAGCCTACCTCCAAGCAATATTTAGCATGGCACACACCTTCCATGACGTCAGTTGCTGGCTGACTTGACGGATTCGTTTCACAAGTATCTAGCGATCCCGCTTTTGCAACTGGCACATGCTTCCTAAATCCCCCCCCCCCCCCCCGTTAACATGGAGGTGACCCGGCCTGAAGTGGTTATTGTCCTGTGAAGGGATTTGGGCAGGCTACGGCTGTGGCTATACATGTATCTGCGGCTATGGCTGTGTGGCTACCGCTGTGGCCTGCAGGGCACCTGGGTGCACTGAAAACCAAGCTGCCCACAGAGACGACCTTTACGGCACTTGCTCTGTCAAGATGGGGGATCATAAAACCCTACCACTGATAGCGAGATGGTGAGAGATGGGGAGATGCCAAGATTGCAAATACAGGGCATGCACTACATGCCAGCTCTGCGTACTTCATACTTCCATGCAGTGAAAAACAGCAATCGTAGACAAAATGAGATTCTTTTCTGTGTCAGGGAAAATGTTATTCAATGAGGATTTTGCATTAAGGGCAAAACCCTCATTGAAAACCATCATACCCCACCTTCATTTTGTGCTACAGCAGCCTATATCTTGTCTACACGTAGAGCATTTCTCTTCTTTATTCCCTTTCGTACACCCACAATATGGGGAAAAAAATATACACCCAGCCACCATAGTTGCATAGTTGAGTACCTCTACCGACCACGAGAATTGAGCCGTGACAGAGTCAACTGCTGGAGTAGTAGTTATCTGAAGCGACTTTCCATCGATACAAGTTTACAACAGACAGGGGAGTACCCCTGGTAAATAAAATCACAAATGGTCGTTTCAGGAAACGCAAAGATCTGATCCGTTGGCATGGAGAATGCAAGATCCCTTTTGGGACCGCACAGAACACCCGCATTCTGCTTGTAAGTAGAGTGCTCCTGCTCTGGCCTTCCAATGGTCACATCTTAAAAACAAAAAATCATTCAAAAGAAACTAAACCACAGGATAAAACTGTGAAGTTACTTCAGAGGGCTAAAAATCAAAGAGAAAGGCAGCTCTTGTGTGTGGTACGGCGCAATTATTTACAAACCAAGCCTGGAAGAGTTCAACGGGCCCCGACTCAATAATGTATTGAGTAATATGCAGCGTAACCTTGGTGTTAACGTGGCTACATTCCTCAGAGAAAACTACTTCTTAAAAGCAAAAGAAAAACCGTCCATAAAGACCTTCAATAAACCATTAAAAATCCCACTGTCGCAACCTTTAATTTGCGTCGGCGTTTTCACGAAGTGGCCAACCATTTTCAAACGTGACAACTGCATAAAAACACAGACGGAAAAATCCGTCTCACTTAATGTTGTCAGACAATGTGTCCTGAGAACACTTTTACGATACCCACTGATTTAAAAGACGGGCAAAAATACATCTAAAAAAAATGTAGCTCACTTTCAAAGCGCTTTTTGGATGGATTCGCCAGTTCGTGAAAGAGCTGATAATTTGTGTGGAATGTAAGCAAGGTGACATTCTAAGAGTAAAAATAAAACACTATAAAATTGGTGCGGACTGTCCTACGGAACCCCTAAAAGGACATACAGAAAAAAACTGATGATATCAATAATTCAATTTTTTTCATGCAAAAATACTTTGTATGAATGAATAACATTAAAACACCATGTGTGCCCATCATAAGCTGAATCACTGGAATGAAGAGCTACGATCGATTTGATTTTTCTGTCAATTTCAGTTTTTTTTGTGGATGTCTCTTCGGGGGCTCCATAGATATTCCGCTCACTCCACAAGGTCGTCTGCTGGGTAAAAAAAAGTGTACAATCGGTGTAAAAAGCCGTGCACAAGATTGAGGCCATATTTACAGGTATGCGCAACGGTTTTAAAACCACACTTTGGTCACCTCCAGGGAGGAGATTTAGATAAACAATTTTAGGTAGACAGTTTTTTGGGGGAAAGGGACAACTTCCCTGTCCCTCTTTTCAAGGGAAAATTCAGTACATGTACAAGAGACCTCCCACTAAACCATTAAGAAAAAACCCACCCCTTTCTCTAACCTCCTCCCTGTAGGCTATCCATTTTAGTAATCAGCCAGGCCACACCTGACAGATGAGAAGAACACATCCAATACAAGTACATCTCCCTACATACAGTAATATGCGCATGTAGTGAGACGTACTGATTCCCTCATACAAAAGAGTGGAAAGTTTGTGGTGGTGCCACATACATGTATGTCATCTCTTTTGAGATGTAACTTCTCATGGGAGCCACCAGTAAAATGCAACATGGACTAGGCCCACCAGTGCAGATTGACTGGCCTACCAAACGCACAGTCTCTGGTCGTACACAGAAAGATCTCCAATGGGGGTCGTACTGATATCAACAATGGAGAAAAAACAACAACTTTGTCCTCAATCCTCTTTTCCTTTATCAAAAGAGATCAATCGTACCACTCCCGATCAGTAGAGGGCACTCTATGATCGATCCAGGTAACTGAAAAACAAGAGGGACCCTCACCCCCCCCCCCCCCCAACAAGGTTACCGGCATCTGGGTGATGAGGTAGCGGTATGGTGGGCGCTCATGTCTGTCTCCGGCCCACCCCACACCCCTACCTCCATCCCAACCCTGACTCCTGGCCTTCCCCTACTTGGCTCTACTTGGCCGGCTCCTGAGGACCCTTCTCGGCCCTCTGGGCATCCATGCGCTTGGACTGGGCCCTCTGGATCAGTGCAAAGAAGTCCTCGTCAGGCACCGTAGGGGCGGGCTGCAAGACGGGCGGCTCGCTCCGCTGGTCGTTGATCCTCGAACCCTGTACCCAAAAAAATACAAAGTAAAAAATAGATAATCTGTGGACTTTTTGGCCAAAGACAAAGAAGAAGAAGAAGAAGAAGAAGAAGAAGAAGAAGAAGAAGACGAAGAAGAAGTACAAGGAAAAAAACCCAGTACAAACAGGATTTCCCGCTATGCATCGCAGTGGAAAAGCCAACAAAGTTATGTACAAATATATGAAGTCAAACAAATAAGCAGAGAAGTGACTTTTTGAACAATTTTGAAACATGGCAAAGAAAACTTTGACTTGAACCCGACACCTACCGGTATGGTTTTGCGTACTATCTGAGCTATCCAGCCCTCAGATGGTGGCATTCCCTAATACTCAACTAGACTTTGATTGGTGGGGGCACCGGGTCAGAAGAATTCAACCATAAACTGCCGTATATCTCCAGGGATCAAGCCCCCATTATCATTCAGATGCAAGCAACCTGTTGCAGTAAACATGACTACAGCAGTTCGGGCTCACACAAAGTGGATGCAGATTTTTCAACGAGACGTGCACCAGATGATGTGGGTTCCAATCCTCCCCCGCCCCCCATTGGCTGGCAAAGAACTAAGCCCAAGCTGCTTATCACACGTCCAGTACAGCAAACCACCATCGAGATTGAGTCACAGTACATTCAGAATGTACAGTAACTCAATGAGGATTTGCTCTCAGTACTGGACGTGTGATTAGATTGTCACCAATGCAAAATCATGATAGATCTTATGAACACGATGCTCCTGTTTCCTGATCGACCTTCAGACGACCTCCAACTGCCCCTTCCCCCCTAGTCTTATGCCAGACAGGTGCCCATGATAGGCAAGACTGCGGCACAAATGCTGAATAGCAATCAACACTCCCTGACGGAATGGCATGCAGCTGACACAATCATTGGAGAGTTCATCATTGTGAAAATTCATTTGCCCTTGTGGGGGAGGAGGGGGGATTGCTGATGTCCACTGTACTCAATCCTGTGCTTTTATGTTTTTTTTAAGAGTGGGGATAACATCTGGAAGGGATAATGGATTGCATCAGAAAGTGGCTCTACCACAACGACACAAATCCTTCCCACACTGCATCCAATAAACATTAATAAAAAAAATGGAAATAAAAAATGCACTGCAACAATGACATCTTTGACCGGATGGGGGAGGGGGGATAAAAAAGAAAGAAAAAGTACCACAAATATTGACAGGGAAGTATGGCAGGGGAAAAACTATAATCGACAGGACCAGGAGTTGAACCTGAGCCCTCTTGCTTGACATTATTCAGTTCACTCATGGAGGCCTTCCAAAATTGTCAAACTTATTTTGCCGGCAAGGGGATGCAATTCAGAAGCATCACCTCCACACCCACCCCATTTGTATTCAGGTGCAAACAGCCATTTGCCATAAACCTGGCTACAGCTGTTCGGAGATCACAAACAATGGATGCAGCTTTTCGTATTTCCAAAGAGCAAAGTATGAACAGGAAAACCTGACATGTACATGTACATATATATGCAAACAATTTGCAGCATGAACATAAGAAAACTTTGACTTGACTGGACTAGGACTTGGGCCTGAGCCCTACATGTACATGTAGCATCTAGCGTACCTGCACTCTTACCACTAATTAAGCTAACCAGCATTAATTACCGGCGTGACAAATTACGTTTCTGACAATTGGCACAGGGCCAAGTGAGACAGGGAGTTCGGGGGCATTTGATAATTTGGACTCCCTCTACATGTGCAGCAGGACAGTGCATAGACAACTGCAGGACCACAACAGCGGTGTTTAGACGGTTAATACTGTATGAAGGTTCAAACATGAAATATTCATCAAGTAAAGTGAGTGAGTGACTAAACAAAAAAAGGGGGGGGGGGAACAATAGGCAATATCAGGGGACAGGATTAGGCTAGGATTTTCTGATTTCTGTCCACATTTAAAAAAAAAAATTCCCCTACCAGTTTAAAATAAGAAATTTTATAGTGGAGTAATATAATCACCGTTCCATGCGTTCAGTGTTCAGAAAAGACTACAATTGATTTTTTATTTTCTTGGTTTTTGTTATTCCATTTATATTCATAAAATGCATGTTTAACTACCACGCCATCTGGTCTGGCAAATGCCATCAATTCTCAATTGATTTTCTGCATAAAACATTCAGTAATTTGTGTGTGGGTCAGTCAATTTATCTGTTCAACATTCAGCGTGGCTTACAATGCAATGCCAAAACATACGTATATATGCTTTTAAAAAATCTTTCTGCAAGAGATGATATTCGTTTTGTCTAGGTTCTTTGGGGAGGGGTGGAAACAGCTACACGTACATGTAGGGTACAATAAGAATGAGAATAGGCATTTGTGCAAACACGAGCAGAAAGAGAGGCAGAGGGAGAGGCAGAGGGAGAGGGGGAGGGAGAGAGGGAGAGAGAGGGGGAGAGAGAGGGGGAGAGAGAGAGGGAGAGAGAGAGAGAGAGAGAGGGAGAGGGAGAGGGAGAGGGAGAGGGAGGGGGAGAGGGACAGAGAGAGGGAGAGGGAGAGGGACAAGGACAGGGAGAGGGAGAGAGAGAGAGAGAGAGAGAGAGAGAGAGAGAGAGAGAGAGAGGGGGGAGAGAGGGGGGACAGGGACAGGGACAGGGAGAGAGGGAGAGGGAGAGGGAGAGGGAGAGAGGGAGAGGGAGAGGGAGAAGGAGAGGGAGAGGGAGAGGGAGAGGGAGAGGGAGAGGGAGAGGGAGAGGGAGAGGGAGAGGGAGAGGGAGAGGGAGAGGGAGAGGGAGAGGGAGAGGGAGAGGGAGAGGGACAGAGAGAGGGACAAGGAGAGGGACAAGGAGAGGGACAAGGAGAGGGACAGGGAGAGATAGGAGGTAGAGGACGATGGGAAGGAGAAGTAGGAGTAGAAGGATGGGAACGAAATGGAGAAGGTGAAGAAGGAGGAGAAGGAGAAGGAGAAGGAGAAGGAGAAGGAGAAGGAGAAGGAGAAGAAGGAGGAGGAGCAGGAGAAGGAGAAGAAGGAGGAGGAGATGGAGAAGGAGAAGGAGAAGGAGAAGGAGAAGAAGGAAAAGGAGAAGGAGCAGGAGTAGGAGAAGGAGAAGGAGAAGGTAAAGGAGAAGGACAAGACTAGGGTAACAATAGTTCCATACTATCTCGAGGGGTTTTAGAGGAGGGTGTAGAGGTGGTGGAAAGGGGTAGGGGCTAGTCATAGAAGATTTTGTGGGAATGGAGTTGTGGTGGGGTAGGAGTGGGTCTGGGTTTCAAGGGGAAGGGGGGATAGAAGTTAGGGGGTGTTTGGGTGGGAGAATGGGCGGAGACCATCTCTCACCTGACATCGCATCAGCATGTCAAAGAAGTCGTCGTCTGGTACCCCCTGGCCGCCCTGCTGCAGGAGCTGGCCCAAGACCTCCTCGTTATTCGTCTTGAGGCCGGGCAGGTTGCAGATGCTGGAACGCTGTTCGTTGAGTCGGCTGCGCTGGAAGCTGGCAATCTGATTCATAAGTTCCTCTTTCATAGGATAGTCTGGAAAGCGAACAGAACAGAGGGCAGACCAAGAGAATGGTAAAGATTCGTTCACAATTGACTTTATTTATTTTTTTAAAGGTAACATTTAACCTAGATGGTTAAAGAGGGTTTGAGGTGACACCATGTGTACAGTCTGTTTTAATAGGAAGAAGTATGGCTCTGAAAAGAACCCGAGTGATAACTCAACATTACGGCCAGTATGCTCAACTTGATCATTCTTTTTTTTTTGGGGGGGGGGGGGGTGGCCAAGAAAACTTTGACTGGAACGGGAATTGAACCAGAGTTAGTTTTTCCTGTATTTGTTTGACTTGAATCGAAAACGCTGCATCCACTTTGCGTGATCACTGAGCTGATAGAGCCAGGTTTACAACAATTGGTTGTTTGCATCGGAATGAAAATGGGGAGGAATACAGTAGTCCTTGGAGATATGGCAGTTAATGGTTGAATGCTTCTGACTGGTGCCCCAACCCTGGCAAAGACTGGTTGACTATTTGGGAGGGCCACCATCTAATGGCTGGATAGCTCAGATAGTAAGAGTACTGGTACGCAAAACTACATGTAAGTAGAGGGTTCGTTTTCTTTACAAGATCAACCACAGCGCCTGTAAACAAATGGTACAAACCATACATTGGCAGTTTCTCACATCACTCAGACTGGATTTAAAATGGGTGAATTAACCATTATCTAAGAGAGTTTTACTAACCCACCCTTCCCCTGAAAAAAAAAAATTAAAGAGTCCAGTGCACATGGGTCTTAAGCCAGTGACAAGAAGCTACTCAAGGTGGATAAACATGTATACAAAACCACCTTGAAATGGAAGTCTGATTGCTCGACACTGGGACCAAGTAACCTATAACTCAAAGGCAGCACCAGCAGAATCGGATTAAAAATCATGCCGGGACTGCAGGAGGAGGAGGGGGGGGGGGTTAAGAGTACCATGGGTTTTTTCACGGAAGCACTCAGATTGTGCCAAATCTAATTAAGAACAACATTTCAACAAGCGTGCCTGCTGCCGGCTTCAAGGGAGCCCTAAGAGGGACAACTGACGGAACTCCGTCTGTGAAAAATTGGTAAGGGAAAAAAGGGCACGACCAGGACTTAAATCCAAGACCTCTGGCTAGGTCCCTTCCCAATCCATGAACACCTGGTCGAGACCTTGGAGGCAGAGGTCCAGGGTTCAAGTCCCGGGCAAGCTATTTTTTATTCCTTTACTGTTTCCACAGATCCTTTGAGATACAATGTACATGGCAGTTGATGGTTGAATGCTTCTAGCTGGCGCCCCAACCCCGTACATGTACATGTACCTGTAGTTGACTATTTGGGAAGGCCACCATCTAGATACTGTAGCTCAGATGGTAAGACCTCTGGTACACAAAAACCAGAGGTCTCTGGTTCAAATCCCAGTCCACTCATACATTAGTTCTCTTTGCCATTTTGTATCATTTTTTTTAATGTTCCCAGTGAGTTTATCCTCTGATGTCAGTGACATACACATGTACATTGTGCATGTACCAATCGATAATACACTCAATACTTGACAAATAACAGCCTAAGGGTAACATTCAAAGACCAACCATTAATAGAAAGAGTTCACAAGCTATCGTAGAATCGTAGAATGTACTTCATCAAGTGCATCATATGTATAGCACCTGATGAAGTTGTTATTGCTATGAAAGCTTATGAATGCACTCTTTCAAACTGGTTGGTCTTCAAGAGCAATGAGCACAGTGCCAATTGCACACTGCATAGGGCAAACCCTAGTTGACTAACATTCCCCTTGAGGCAAAATCATACTCCATGCATGATATTGTATCGACGACTCTCCTTAAGTGGTTGTCATTAACCAGTTTGCTGACTAACAGACTACCACACTGCTTTCTTTACACATTGTCAATTCATGTAAAGAAACAGCAAAAGAAACAGTTGAATAGAACACAAGATCAAAAAGGTCATGTTTTCTGGACGTCACTGGATAGATACGTAGCCACAGGACCTACATGTACATGTACATGTACAGTGTACTACATGTACATGTAGGTTTCAAGATTTGGGGCAAAAGTACAAGATGAAAAATAAAAACGCCCCTTCTGGACAAAATCCACCCCCCCCCAAAAAAAAGATTTCAACCCTGAAACAGAGCACATGCCTGATGAATACAGTGCATTTTGTTCCTAGTACATGTCATGATGTGCATTATCACCTGCAGACAGACGGTCATGGATTGCATGTGTACAGTATGCAGCATCGCAGCCTGTCGCAAAAGGAGGCCCCCCCCCCCATCTTCCACATTATCATCTCTCGAGTATATCCATCAGTGCTGTAGATATCTCGGGCTCTGGTAATGCAAAGGAGGCCTCCCTGTCTCCCTCTCTCTCTCTCTCTCTCTACCCCTCCCCCTCTCTCTCTCTCTCTCTACCCCTCCCCCTCTCTTTCTCCCTGTCTCTCCTCCTCTCTCTCTCCCTGTCTCTCCTCCTCTCTCTCTCTCCCTGTCTCTCCTCCTCTCTCTCTCTCCCTGTCTCTCCTCCTCTCTCTCTCCCTGTCTCTCCTCCTCTCTCTCTCCCTGTCTCTCCTCCTCTCTCTCTCCCTGTCTCTCCTCCTCTCTCTCTCTCCCTGTCTCTCCTCCTCTCTCTCTCTCACTGTCTCTCCTCCTCTCTCTCTCCATGTCACTCATTCTCTCTCTCTCTCCCTCTCCTCTCACCCTCTCTTTCTCCCTCTCCCTTTCCCACCCTCTCTCAGTCTCTCCACCTCTCTCCCCTCTCTCTCACTCTCTCTCTCTCTCTCTCTCTCACTCTCTCTCTACCTCGCTCTCCCCTTCTCTCTCTCTCCCTCTCTCTTACTCTCTCTCACTCTCTCCCTCTCTCACTCTCTCTCACTCTCTCCCCCTCCCTCTCTCACTCTCTCTCTCCCTACCTCTCTCTTCCCCTCTCTCTCTCACTCTCTCCCTCTCTCTCTCACTCTCTCTCACTCCATCTCCCTCTCTCTCCCCTTCTCTCTCTCTCTCACACACAAAGAAAAACACACCTGTGGGCGAAGAGGGAATGGGAAAAGTCAAGGCACTAATAAAAAAAAAAACCTCACAAAGACCTTCATTTGCCAAGTCCACAACTACAGACCAGCTGAAAAACTGAAGTCACTGACGGCAACTGGCAATTTCAATCCAGTCATCATGCAGCACCTCAGGCCATTCTCCCCACCTCCACCCCCTCCCCCTCTATCTTCTTTTGCTTCTTTACCTGCTCTTGTCCGTGAGGATTTCCCCCTGCTACACAAGCACAGCTGGTGGAGAGGGAGAGAGAGAGCGCACAAGCCAGAGAGCGAGCAAGAGAGCGAGAGAGAGAGAGGGAGAGGGAGTGATGTCGAGCGAGAGATATAGGCTTGGTGATGACATCGTCCTATTACAATTCCACCCCCACCACGTCCTGCTTCTCCTCCTATACTATTCTAATGACGGTCAGTCAGTACAATAGTTTACGGCCTTCCTAACTTCCATGGAGATGCAGGCACAGGTATGAACTGAATCCGTATAACCCCCTCCCCCCCCCCTCCATCCCTCTCCGCACCACACACACACAAATGGCAACTCGTATATTTACCTATGCAGGCACTAGCAGGCCCAGCGAAAACTAAAACAGGTTTCTGGAGAATGACGAAGACAGCATGCGGCTTTTTTTCTTCTTTTTAAAAAAGAAGAAGATATCCTCCACTTCCTGATCCTTATCCTTCCGCAAGCTGGTGATTTGCAATGTCCAATGTGCCTTGTGCACATAAAACTGTGAGTGCAGTGCACAACAGCTGGCTTGTCTGCCAATAAAATGTATGACGGGCTCACTCTATGCCTCCGCCCACACACGCACACAGAAAACGGCAGTGACAATCAGCTAGAAAGAAAAAAAAACACCACATACACGCACAACCTTGGCCGTTGCCAACACGGTTGCTGGTCTGGGGCCCAGCCCGCCTGGCGGGAAGGGTGGGTGGGTAGGGAGGCTCTCAACGCCCAACCATGTTGTCGTGGCAACGGGACCCTACCCACCGCAGCTGGCCTGTCCCACACAGCCCACTCAGGTTGCCCGAGCATGCCCCACCCACCTCCCCTGCGAGACGTGTCAAATAGGCATGCACCCGGCCGTGCTTAATTGCTAATTTCTTTTTCTTTCTTCTCTTCTTGCCTTCTTCTTCTGCTCTCCGCTGCCTTCAACTTCCATGCTGTTGCCCACAGGGCTATCAAGGAGATGCACGATACATTCGTCCTGACATAAATAATGTGGGGCAGTTCAAAGGTGCCAGTCTTTCTCTTCCTCCCAGCCTTGAAACAAAGGCATTCCGTTGCCCTGGCCAGTAAGCTGTGAATATCAACATATGGCGCGTACAGGAGTATACTCCCTACTCCGCATACTCTCTGCCTAAAGGAATACAGTTTCGTGGAAACGGTCATCCTGGCCATTTAAGTCAGTAAGCAGTTTGCAACAGTTATGTTTGGCAGTACTCTTAAGAAACAAATTCCATTAAGTATAGTCTCCCATTGGTGCATCATTCCAACAAGGACAATTATGGGACAGAGACATTCGCTCTCCCTACAAAATCGGAGAAGTTGAAATCTGCACAGGTCAACATGAAGAGAAATGTGTAAGGAATCACATTCAGGGACATGAAAAATGACTCAGTAAACAAGCAAAAGCGACGATGTTATGGAAACAGTCATTAAGGAAAGAAGCGGTCCCGGCACAGTCAACATTTTCTGTGCCAATTTTTTAACTTCACAATTATAGTTAGTGCCAGTCCAACTAATCCTTTAGCCACTGATGAAGGTCCTCCTATGATAAAAAAAAGTAAAGGCCACTAACTACTGTACAATTTTGCATTTTTACACAGGTCCAATGGGTTGGTAAGCAGTTAGCAACAGATTAACACATGTTTGGTTCTTGATTTTTCAAAAAATTTCAAAAGTTAAGTTTTGCCTTTATTTGTTAAAAAAAAAAAAAAAAATTAATAAGAATTTGGATGAGGCAGGCCACGTAAGCAGAATTTTAGATGGACAAACAGAGTACCGGTAGTCACAGAAAGGAGACATAATGATGAGCACCAGACACCGGGGAAGACAGAGTATTAAAAGATGGAGGTGTGAACTTGATGTCTACGGGGGGAACAGTACAATTGGTTCGGCGAGTCTCACGGGCCCAGGACCAAACAAAGGCTGCTCGGCAAACCCTCGTACGGTAGCCCCGTAATGCTATGCTAATCGCACAATTTGTATCAACCACTCCGGCGGAAACTGGAGCGGATTTGACGTGGATGAAAGGGGCCTGGTCTCAGAGCGCATGCAGCATTAGACCCACAATGGGGTGCCCCCAGTTCCACCAAGTGATGCGCCGTCCGATTCCATCCATTAATAATGGCGTTTTAATGATTTCCCTCCTCCTGTTTTTAAAAGACCGACATAGCCAGGAAAACACATAATGCGTGCGAGTGTGCACCGTACAAAAATGTTCCCCCAAACAACAGCACAGGTGCGCACATACATTAGAGTGCAATACGTTCAGGTCCTCGTGTGCTGAACATACGGTATACAAACATACATTACCGCCGAATAGGGGCTCCCTATAGTGGGGGGTTTCGAAGGCTTTATCACTAATAGATTTATGTCAGGCGTGTACTTAGTGACGGCGGAAAAGGGAGAAAACAAAATGTAATGGGATGGTAATTCTTTTCTTTCATTTCTTTTTGTGGTCATATCCCTGAGTGTGTAGGGGGATGGGCTGGTTCAGTTCTTTGCCAGATTTTCAGCTTGGAATAAAAAATGAGGATGAACCCCCCAAAATCCAGGGATGCATGGGCAGGTACTGAATCCTAATGGCACTAGAGAACAAAACAAGAATATGTGGCCCAGCAGAATGACATGAATTATTCTGCACAGGCAATCTGAGGATAATGATGATTTTTTTTTTTTTTTTTGGGGGGGGGGTATTCTTGTAACCATAAAATAATAATAAAATAATGAAATAATTCCAACAATTTCAAACTAATCCCCCCCAAAAAAATGGGGGGGGGAGACTCTTGCAAAACACTTTTGCACAACACAATTGAGGGAAGCCTGGTTTTCATCTCAGCATGACTTTTCTCAAAGAAAGAGCAAATTCATACAAATCTCGCCCAAATATTTTTTGAGAACCTAGCAGGTCCTTTATTGAAGGAAGAACACCTTTGAGGAAAGTCCTAGGATCAAAACATCACATCCTTTACATTTTGTTGAAAACCAAACAAAAGAGAGAACTATTAGAGGACTATCTTTGTAAAACTATGATACTATTGCATGAATGTTTTTTTAAGCAGATGGTAAAATGTGTTGTGACAAACACTTTTTGTTTAGTTAGTAAAAATTATTTTGTTTAATTGTTTGAAAAAATTTCCCAGACAGTTTTCCTTTTATTTCATTGCAATTAAAGCTGCATCCACTTTTTGTGTGAACCCTAAACTGCTATAGCCAGGTGTAAAAGAAATTGTCGTTTGCATCAGAATGAAAATGGGGGTGTGATCCCTGGAGATATACGGCAGTTAATGGGTGAATGCTTCTGACTGCACCCCCCCCCCCCCCAACAAAGATTAGTTGACTTTAAGGGAAGGCTGCCGCCTAAGGGCTGGATAGCTCAGATTTTATTTTGGCAATCTTTTTAAATTTCCCCTGTCAGTTTTCCTTTACAGTACTTTCATATAAACTTCTTGGAGTTTTGACAGTGTCGAAATCTGTGCAGTGTGCAAATGCTCTGTCAGTATTTTCAAAATCAAGTTTCATATTTAAAAACAAAAAAAGGAAGAAACTGCCAGAAAAAAATATGCAAATATAACTGCATGCAAATGTAACTGGTAGCTTTGCATGAGGCAGACACTGTACCAGCATAATCCACCATACCCATAAGTCAATTTCAAGTGGTTCATCCAAGACCAAAACAAAAATTAAAAAAATTTGACGGTACTGGGGCTTCATGGCACTGAGCACAAATTACCGGTACATGTATTATAATTTCCCAGAGCCTGGAAAATTGGTGAAACCGTTGTTTTTTTTTGTTTTTTTTCTTCGTTTAAACAAAATTTAGTGGGCCTGAAGTTTTGATCCTAGCAGGACCTTTCTCAAAGGCAGAGAAAGGCACTCTGCCTTTGAGAAAGGTCCTGCTAGGATTGAAACGTCAGGCCCACACATTTTGAGATTTGCATTTTGGTAATTTTACTCAGTAAGCAGTTTGCAACATTTTTGTATATCACTTTTGTTTAAACAATTAGAAGAAAAATTGGCTGGGAACTTTTGAAGATTTTTTTTAAATGGCAAAGACAACTTTCACTGGACTGAGACTTGAACCTGAGACCTCTGGATTTTTTTTCGTACCAGAGCTCTAACCATCTGAGCTACCGTATCCAGCCCTTAGTTGGTGGCCTTCACAAATAGTCAACTAATCTTTGCCAGGGTGGAGGCGCCAGTCGAAAGCATTTAACCATTAACTGCCGTATATCATCAGGGATCACTGTTCCTAGAATGATTCTTTGTAGTGCCTAGTTCTTTGAACACTTGCGGATCAAACCACAATAGTATGAAAATTGCTATGGTACACAATGTACATAACTACATTGTGTAAAGTACTGTTAAGACTGCCCGTATATTTTGCTTATTCCTGGAGGCCCAGGCCACTTGAGCACTCAAGTTCAAGGCTGGCAGTCGAGGCACCACTCAGTGCAGGCTCAGAGCTTTGCAGTCTCAGCCTAAAGCCACTAAAATCTATCACTGCTCTGATTGCGATGATATATGCGGGTCTCTCAAACCATGCTCAAACTGACCTTGTGCGACACTGCAATGGATTTCGCGAACATATGAACCTTGCTACTGTACATTTACATGTACATGTACTTGCTACATGTACCTGCTAGTAAATGTACATTGTACATGCACTATCACCATGAATAGCATAATACCTCATCCATTCTTGACTTACTACATGTACATGTACATGTACCTTCACCATGAATAGCCTGCTACAAGTATCCCATCTATTCTTGACTTGCTACATGTACCTCCACCATGAATAGCCTGATATCTCATCTATTCTTGACCCACTACATGAACATGTACAAACATGTACCTTCACCATGAATAGCGAATATACCGAATATACTGAATAAAATTCAGTGAGGGCTTGCCCTGTTCGACTGCATACACAGTGCTTTGCCCGATTGCTTGCTGGGAAAAAACACAGACAGCACAGGTGGGATTTGAACCTGAAACACCTGCTTTCTAGTGCAGAAGGTCTGAAGGAACGCATATTCCATGAAAAACATTCAACCCTAGTCTCCCTGAGTAGAATTTTGGGTACGTATCTACACTACTCTATGAGGTAAAACTGTTTCCATATGAAGTATACTGTCCAAACCTTCAAACTACTGTAATTAGTTTTCCCAAGGTGCGAAGGTTACTGGATTAAAGGCTGACGCCATTCCAATTAAAAGTCATGTATAATGCAATAATAAACCCCTGGTGTACTCATTAACTGACAGTCGTATGTGAGTCACACTTTGCATGTCTCTAGAGACCTGGACCAAAAAACAAACAAAAAACAGAACTCACTTTGCACACCAGCAGACAGACCGGGAAAGAAATGTGCGCTCAGACAGGCAAGGCAAGGCAACATCTACACAAGTGGCAGGCTGACGGGTGCCAATGCCCTGCATGCACAGAGGCTGCAAATTCAGCTGTGCTCCGACCGCACACTGCCAGGTTCACTGCACTGTGCTCGCACACAGTGCACGATACACGCGTCTTGTTATGCGCACTACACACCTCCCCCCACCCCCCTTCCACCCCAATGCCCGAAACCCAAACCCCGCTGAATTCATACGCGCGCACACTCTGGCAGATCGGACGATAAACGCAACAACACACACCCCCGAATCTCACCGATAGCATTAGCAATAAAACAGGCCTGACAATGACGGCTGCAGTCGCTGGATTGTCTTTGGAGCAGATCCACAAGTACCAGGCTTCCACCCTGAACGGCAATGACGAGCATCGCCGACAAATAAGTTAGGAAAACAATGCCCAATCAAGATGAAAACAATTACATGTACAACCAGGATGAACCTAAAGGAGCGACAGAATAATCCCCCCCCCCCCAAAAAAAAAAAAAAAAAAAAAACTATTCAAAAAAATAAATAAATAAGTAAATAAATAAAAAAAACAGCTTTAAAGGTCCTTACCAAATGAGCAAGAGGGTTGGGGGTTCTTTAGAGCAAGGGAAGAAGAAAAGCTGTCCAATTGTAGGTACTGCGTTGTGTTGTTTTTTTCCAGATGGCCGGATAAACGCTTGTGTCTCATCCGTCCGTCAGACGGCGACGGTATGACCTGAAATAAATGCCTCCCTCCTCCAGTCAGTCCGGGGAAAAAAAACCTCCAGGGCTCTCTTCTTCTTCTGTGCGCGCATGTGGCGTGCAGCAGTCACCTCGTCTTCACAATCTGCAGGTAGTTCTATCCTTGGCAGTGATGGCAATCAACTGTATGCGGCAGAGTCTCCCTCCCCCCCCCCCCTTACCGATTGTACACAGATGGTTAATCTATCACGAGATCTCGGGGCGCAGAGGGAGGTGGGATGGGGGAACGGTCCATGATCACGGCACGGAGGGAGAGTGGAGTGATCCCGTTAGGCCTAGATCTAGTGACTTTTTTTTTTATTATTATTCTTTCTTTTCACCCAACTCTTCGCTGATAGATACCGGTACATGTATGTAAAAAGAAAAATATGCAACGCGCCACGGCGTCAGGTTTTTCTTTCGTGCCCAATATCGTCATCGGAAAAACAGAATCTGATTGAGGGAGTGTGTGTGTACGTACATGTACGTGTGTGTCGAAAAGGTACGGGGAAGGGAGGGGGAGGGGAGAAATTGGATGAACACAAGATCACATGTGAATAATCGGGACAGCACGAGGTGGTGTAAATAGAAAAAAAATAGGGAGAAAAGGAAGAGAAGGAGAGGCATATGCCCTCCAAACAAACTTATCAATCGCAGAAATTGGATTGGAAGAGGAGAATCCGTTGCAAGACCTTGTGTCAGCCATCGGGCTGGAAAGATGAAATGCTCTCCACCCATTGACACCACACTCGTTTCTCTCTCCCTGGCCCTTTGTTGCGGCCACACTGACGTCCCCCCCCCCCCCCCCATCAAAAGGAATATAGATGTAAGGAGATACGGAGGAGTGAGATTTCCCCACGCACACCGAGGGAGAGGAGGAGGAGGAGAAGAAGGGGGAGCCAAAATGGATGACAGCAACCTCCTATGCCTGAGGGGGACTTTGAGAAGGACACAGCGACAGTGCAGGCATCAATGTCATCACACTGGCTAGACTTCTTCCAGTCCATTTGTCCCTTCAACGTCGCTCTGCCTCCCCCTCTGCGTCTGTTTCTATTTTCTACTCGATCAGGATGAGAATAAGGTTCTTTAGGGAACCATGCCCTGAGCAGGACACAGGGAGGCTTCTTCAAGACACAGCCATATATTTCTATCATTATTTTCTTACCACTCCGAGCCAAGACCTCCAAATTTGGAGCACTGATGATGTTGTGCCGCACCCTATGTATCGGGGCACTGCTATTTGTCCAAAAGACACTTTTCAGCCTACCTCAAAACAATTTGAAAAATGACAAAAGCCACACAGACATCCAATTGAGCCAGGTTTGACTCGCTTGTACACACAAGTGTTAACCCTAGTGTTATGTCCCTATGCTATTGTGTTTTTGGACCTTGTGACATTTTGTGACATCATTAAAATACCATGCAACAATAAATCTTTAAAAGATCATAGAGGGCAAAAATGTTCACAAACACAAAACTACACTTTGAAGCATGGCAAAAACTTTTACTGGACCGGGACGTAAACCCCAAGACCTCTGGCACGGCGTGACGCCACTCTTCCCACCTGAACTATCCATCAAGCCCTGTGATGCCAGCCTTCCCAAAAAGTCAACTATGTATATTTTCTTTTCATCAGGGGAGAAAAAAGTACATGAGCGAGAGCTTTGCTATGTGAAGGTTTTTGACTTCTCCGCCACGACAGTGAAGCGGAAAGGTCTTCTTCTTCTTCTTCTCCGTCGGTCGCAAGATTGTATCGAGTCTTCTTTTTTTCTGCTCTCTCTCCTGACATTCATCAAGAAGACTGTTTTGCTTGGGGGGGGGGGCAAGGGGCAAGGGGGAAGGTGAAGTGGCAGGTGGGGGGACAGTGGAGCAAGCACTATGACAGAGTCAGAGTCAGAGACGGGCTGGGGCTGGGGGGAGTGCAGATGAAATCTTCCCAAGCCACTGGCCCCCAACCGCAATAATCCATCCACCTCCTCCTCCGCCTCCCCTCTTCGGCAATTGCTTCTTATCAAATTTATTTCCACCCCCACCCTCACTCTCACTCCCCCTACAAGTTCTAGTGGCGAGCCTCAGCTCAGAGTGGACACTGGACAGAGGCAGGCGAGAGGCACGAGCGTAATCAAGATTTTTCTTTCCAATGAGAGAGGGGGAGGTTAATCACCTAGCCTTCATATCGGTCATCAACGTGGGCACACGTTGTAGATCAATATCTGTTTTTTCTTACACCACAGCTAGGAGATGTGCTTACAGAGAGCATTGACACAATTGGGCCCACAAAATGCACTAAGAGACAACGTGGCGAGGGAATTTATTTCGAGCAATTTGCACAAATATCTAAATTTGGAGGGCCTGAGGTTTTGATCCTAGCAACATTACAAACTGCTTCCTATCTAAATGACCCCAAATGCAAATATCAAACAAATTGAAGGGCCCAACGTTACAATCCCAGACACGCCAGCAGGACCTTTCTACATGTAAGTCGAGCCCTCCTACATTTTGACAATTTTGTCGCTAGAACTTGTGTAGTAGGGTTCTCTACTATGGTTTGCCAGGTAGTCTTAGAGCCTCTGAGTTCGAGCAAAGCGTGGAAGGTAAAATGAAGCCATGGTCATGAGCAGTCTACATGCACACGTTGAATCAGTTTCTGGTGTTATAGAAGTTAATATGCTTCCACAAGCTCTGTGAATGTACCGGTAGCCCCTCTTGAAAGGATATTATCATGATTCAGACTTGGGATCAGAATGCCTTTGAGAAAGGTCCTGCTAGGATCGGAATGTCATTTAGAATAAGTTGAGATCGACTATTCAGTTGAAGTCTCCCTTCTCGGAAGTCATCACATTTTCTGCAATTTGCTCAGCACATGCATTGTCTACATGTACATGTACCAGGGGTGACACTGCACATTGCATGCAAAACGCAGTTTTGTTATCTGACCACTCTAAGCGATTGAGACTTCTTCCGTTTTTTTAAATTCTATTTCTCTCTTCTCCGTGGCATCAGCAGAGGAGAAGGGGGAAGAGCGTCTAGTCCCAAAGGATGAAATATCCGCTCGACTGAGTCAAGTGATTTCAGCGTCGGTCTAGTGCAGTGTGTGACCGCACAGGACCGACTGTCCATTATCTTTCATGTACGATTAAGAAAGAGGACGGAGCCCAAATATCACTATTGTCTGATTACAAATGCGGGCCTCAATTTCATTAACTTTCTTTGTGACATTTCTTGATAATGATTTGCGGCGAAGCTCAGTGCCCGTAATGTCGCAGACTTGATTAATAACACATATGCTGTGATGGATCAATACACGCACTGGCCAAGCGTGGGACTTGAGTGGGGCGCAGGTAGAGCAAAACGAGTTGTGCGGTTGATTACAATAACTCATCACTACTTAGCCGACCAGTGGTATTGGTAAGACGATGACCTGTGCGCAGGGGGCCATACAACCTACATGTATTAACCACCTACATGTACAATGTACATTGTACATGTACGATGGGTTCAGAGCTGTAAGTTGACTTGCAATGCACCATGTGGGAGTGTGGGAGTGTGGGACTTGTGTAGGTCTGTAGGAGTAGTGTAGAGCACAGATAAAGAGAAAAACAAGTTCTCTGGTTGATTACAATAACTCGTCACACTTGGCTCTGTGAAATCCACCACTCGTCTGGTATGATTCTCCAGTCACTAGACCGGTTGTCCGGTGTTTTTTTTTTTCTAATTCTTTCATTTCCCTCTTCCTCCCCCTACCCATAAATTTCAACCTTCGAGAGGGTCCTCCGGCTTTGCCACCAATTGGAGGAGTGAGGGTTAATAGAGGTTCTCGCTGGCTCATACATGTACATGTACATGTACACCTCATCCCGGGACACAAGTACCGGTACATACATACCGTACATGTACATGTACAATGTACATGTACACCTCATCCCGGGACACAAGTACCGTGTACATACCGTACATGTACATGTACAATGTACATACATGTACAATGTACATACATGTACATGTACATGTATGCAAGGCCAAGATTGGAGCTGGCTAGCTAACCATAATCAGGCTGTGACGACAACATTTCTCCATTCTCTGGTTTTCTTTTCTTCAAATTATTATAGCCAGGTACAGTATTTGGCTCCTAATTCGCTGCCATCCCATTCTACTCTCCTCCAAGCGCACAATTCTGACTGGCATAATGCCCTGCCTGCCCCCCCCCCCACTCTCTTCCCTGTTCCTTGCTCTATGGTCCTACTCAATGGCCTCTAGGTTCCCAACCCACCCCACCTCCCTACCCCCGTCCCCAGCTCTGATCCGTAATCTTTCCAATATGTTAGTCCCAGCCATTAGCTTCTGGCCTCTGTGTGAATTGCTCTGTATAATAATACGCACACCATGTATATTCCCCCTCCCATCCCCCACACAGTTGCCTGACTCTTATTAATCAGACTCGATGTACATGGATGTATATGGCATACACTGTCAGATTAATGTGCCAGCCGTACCGGTAGCTGACGGCATGGGAACAGCAGAGAGTACGGCACATTGTATGTCAACCTAAAGAAAATAACGGACCCTAAACCAATGTCTCACACATTTTAAAGCGAAGTGGTTTGACAAACCTGAGTTTTGTTTGACAGGAGGATCTTCAAACCTGGGATCACAGCAGAAGTCTGTTTATCTGTTCCTAACTGTCTGCCTAAACAGAGTAATTCAGTGCTGTACATGTACATGTACCTGATGTAGGTGAAGAATTGTCATGAGAGCTGTTCCCACTACGAAAATAATCGCGATTTGAATCGCGATTCAAAAACCTCTTCTTATTTTTTTCATGTCTACACAGGCCAGATAATCACGTCGCAAATAAACGCGAGCCGATGTGGTTGTTTTCGTTTCGGACGCCATGATTCTAATGACCGCAGAATGTTAAAACAATGCTGCTTAATTGTTTTGGTCGTCAAAGAAACCCAGGAAAACCTCAAGTAAAGGTTTTTTTTAAATCGATGTTGCTTGTTGCCGATTTTATAATCGATGTTGCTTGTTGCCGATTTTATTATCGAGGTTGCCGATTTAATTATCGATGTAGAAACTGAACGCATGCCTGGCGCGGGGCTCCGATACTGCAATAGTGACCAGCGGGCATTACGCAATGTACTTCCGGGTTTTACATTGAATGGCAGGTATCCGGGTACCGACGATTTCAAAATTCGGGTATCCGGTTCCTCAAATACCCGATTTTGCCCAGCCTTAGTCATTGGTAAGAGCAACAGCAGTAGAACTTTGTCAATGTGTAAAGGAAAAAAGATTTTTCACACTACCTAAATAAAACTCTAGGCTGAACATGTCTAAATCGTGTGACCTGTTCACACTGCACATTTGGCATTTTTAAAGTGATTTTTCCAAAGGATACAAAAGCACCAACGATATGCATAAACGTACATGTACATGTACATGTATCAAGGTAATTCCATAAATCAGGAGTCCAACTTGTGACATATTGGTGTTCCCACTTACACATAAAACCATTTCTGTTCATGCATGTAATATTATTATAACAACATAATTAACCACTTTGTCAATTAACCAGTATGTTGTACATGTACATGAATTGTACATGAATTGTATACATTTATACTGTTTATACTGTTTAATCGACAGAACGTTTCATTCGTTGTTATAATAATACATGGAGGAGAGCTGAATGGTTTCATGAATGTAAGTGGGAACACCACAATGTCACATCCCCTGATTTATGGAAATACCCATAACGCACAAAATAAATAATAGGAAGGACACAACAATAACATGTACTGGTATCTGCTACAAATTAGCAAGTACAGTAGTACACTAAACAAACATGTCAGATGTTCTTTGTATACAGAGAATGAATGAGCATGAACCAGACTAGAAGGGAGTGAATTCCAGAAGGGCATAAGCATGAACATGAACAATCTCCAGCCTTCTTGTGTACGTGTCTTCGGTTCATCAATAAAAGAGGAGTCAATCCGGGATGTTTAGCGAAATTAGTGTAGGCCATACCGGTAGGAAGCTTGATCCTCAATTTCCTCATACATGTACATGTACGTACATGTACAGTACATGTAGGGTGCATGCACTCACACCCTACGGTATGTACAGTATGTGCAGACAGTACATGTACATGTGTGTACATGTACATATACCGGTACATGTATGTAAGATGTATGCAGTTTGGAATATGATAATATTACAGCTGCCTGTGATCAGTTCAGAGCTTGTTTGACTGCTAAGCTGGGTCTCACTCCCCCCAGATGACCACAGAAGCACGTACTCTGTAGAATTTTGACGACGCATGTTCCCAATGCCCTTAAGAGTACACATGGGTGCATGCCCTGCGATATGTGATCTTCTGCAAAGCCTTAACAAGTTAACACATACACATACATTACTAATATAAATGATCCCACATACAGTGTACTGTACCTGTACAGTACATGTACATGTACAGTACGGGGTACATGTAGAGTTGCATGTACATGTACATGTACAATGTACATGTAGAGTACAGCACACAATTTGTACAATGTGCACATGGTGTATGTGCAATGCATGTACCCTGTGTTTGTACTGTATAATGTATAAAGTACCGGCGGTACATGTACACATGCACACACTACATGTACATGTACAGTACATGTATGTACACATTATAGTAGAAATACATTAATACACATGTACATGTACATGTATGTATACTGTATGTCATCAACATTTTCAGAAAGTGGCAAATCATGGCATTAAGTAACACATCTTAAGATGGAAATCACTTTAAAACACTTATGTTGTCAACCCCAAAGATCATAGTCTCACGAGAACATTTTAATACTACTGTACAGGCAGGCATTAAGATGGGCAAAAGTGTTACAGACTCTCCAAGCGCCATCTTTTCCGCTGCATGAAAGGATTCGTGAAAAGCCGTTGATGTACAATTGTACATGTACCGTGCATTTGTGTCAATGTGTTTACATTTCACTGTAATGTACATTGTACATGGGTGTATGTGTGTACTGTACATGTACTGCATGTGTAAGTTTGTACCGGTAACTAAAAACACAATAACCAAATGATGTGCTGGATGCTCAAGGGGAATTGTTCACAACAGGATCAAAGACTGCCGCATGCACAGCACGTATGAAATATGCAATGTGATGTACATGTACATGTACATATACATGTACTGTACATGTATGTACTGTACTGTATATTTATAAATTATTGTAAACCTGCAGAATTCTACCACACACGCATTGTTGTGTACATATGGCAAAGAAATCTTTGGCTGGATCGGGACTTGAACCCGAGACCTCTGGCATACCAGCACTTTTACATCACCATCTGGACTATAAAGTATGAAACATTTTTTCTGTTACATACTATACAGTATGTGCTAGACAAAACATGCTATGGGCTTGTAGTGTTATTTTGTGTGGGTTGGTTGGTTGGTTGGTTGGTTGGTACATGAACAGTATGTAAATAAATATTATTTAAGTAAGCAGTGTGCAACATTTTCATATCAATTCTAACTTGAGTTTTTGCCATAAACTAGGAAATAGAGAAGCTACAAGTAAATGTGCTACGGGATTGTATTGGTTTTTTTGTTTGTGCGGGTTGGTTGGTTGACTGGTTTGTAAATAAAATAAAGAGTCTGCAGCACTGCCGTATACATTTAGATATCAACTTGAGTGGTTACCATATGATATGAAATAGAGAATTAAGACTTGCTATGGGCTTCTGCTGCAATCTTTAAGAGGAGAGGTGGTTGGTTGGTTTGAAAATAAGGACTTCTGTATTTCACGATCTGCAAAGTATTAGCAGTCGGCAAAGATTTCCTATTAATAGGTATCCAAGTAGTTAAATAGGAAATAGAGAAAGCAACTAGGTGCTATGGGATTCCGCTGGTTTGTTTTCGGGGTTGGGGGATCGTTTGGTTGGTTTGCAAATATATAAATATCTTCCGTAGCAGATCTTCCCAGCAAGGGCTTTTCACGCCATTTTTTTTTTGTACGACACAGGCCATGAAAGGGGATTGTGGAGCGGCCTTTAGCGTCAGAGAGTGTTCACGTCTGGGAGATGAAGACGGAGGGCATATGGAGAGGAGGAGGAAAAGGAAGAGGGCATTGGAGAGTGTCAAGAGGAGAGGAAGAGGATGCAGCAGGAGAAGGAGAAAATCAATCATTCCTGGGATACAGCATCTCAGCGCCGTCCTTCCATGATTCAATTTCACTCTCCCTCCCCGCCCACCCACCTCTGCCTGCTGCCTTGGGGGTCATGTGACCCCATCCCAGACCCTCCCCCCTCCCTCCCTCCACAAACTCCTCCCACTCAGATCGTTACCCCTGGCTGCTTTTGGCTGGGAGCAACATCGGGAATCACGCCGGGGGGGGGGGGGGGGGAGTCGTCCGGGCAACGACAAGGATAGGTCAGCCCCGCCCATTCTCTCCCCCTTTGGTCCAAGAGGCTTCATGTACGTCTGTTAAACATAATGATGAGGGTTTTGGGGTGTTGCTTTGGGGGTTTGGGGGTGGGGGATGTGGTTTCCATGGAAAAGCAAAATCGTTGCCATGGTTGTGGGATGAGAGGTGAGGAGAGGGGAGGAGAGGGGACGGGAGGAGAGGGGACGGGAGGGGAGGGGACGAGAGAGGAGAGGAGAGGAGAGGAGAGGAGAGGAGAGGAGAGGAGAGGAGAGGAGAGGAGAGGAGGAGAGGACGGGAGAGGAGAGGAGAGGAGAGGAGAGGAGAGGAGAGGAGAGGAGAGGAGAGGAGAGGAGAGGAGAGGAGAGGAGAGGAGAGGAGAGGAGAGGAGAGGAGAGGAGAGGAGAGGAGAGGAGAGGAGAGGAGAGGAGAGGAGAGGAGAGGAGAGGAGAGGAGAGGAGAGGAGAGGAGAGGAGAGGAGAGGAGAGGAGAGGAGAGGAGAGGAGAGGAGAGGAGAGGAGAGGGCAGAGCAGAGCAGAGCAGAGCAGAGGAAAGGAGAGGAGATGAACAGTGGACTGTGGATATGAGTGAAACAAAGCCAGCCAGTGCCAATGCCAAACAAACAAGATTGAGGACAAGTAATTACCAGCCAACAAGTCAGAAAATGACATTTAATTTCCTGCCATACGGCCAAGGTACACACCGCACGAAGGAATCACGTACACGTACACGTACATGTAGATCCTTGGAGTGTGTTGCCCTTTCCCCTCTCCCTCTCCTAAGACAAAGTCCACTCTCTTCACTCCTTGCTTTGCTCTGTTGCTTTTGTTTAATTTTCAGTTAATTTCCTGTCTCGCTCGGGCACAACCTTCAACAATCTTCAACCTCGACTTGCCATTTATCTTTACAACTGTATGTCATGACAAGACCCCAAAAAAGGAATTGTATGGGATTCAATATGAAAAAATTTGCATAGTGACACCATGTATTATCTATTGTCTTTTCCAAGAATGAGTGCGGCTCTTAGGAGTGCAACATTGTCTCTGGGTGATGGTCAGAGCACACTCTGCCCAAAAAGAGATTATACTGTACTTTGTACACGGTGTCACTGCAAACAGTCTGCTATGATTATAAATTACACATACACAATGTATATGGATCTTACTTTCCAATGGCACACGTGGTCGTGTGTACATACGGGACAATGTGTGCATTAAGAGATTGCTTGCTCAGTGCACATGCATGTACGTGTACATGTATGCAAACTCAACCTTGTCCATGGTCAGTCAATGTTGTCTGAGCGAAGCGGGCTGCATTGTCAAGAAGTAAACATTTCCAATTTACCGCAGGCTCTGAGTAAATTTACACACTTTCCTTCCCCGTTTACGGGGAAAATCCGCCTTCATGATTAGAGAAATGCATCTTACATATAGTTCACGAACGTAAATCACCCGATCTATCCTTTTCATGCCGTCACACCTTGGCACACCATCTGGCCTCATAACACGCTTTCCCAACCATGTATTCCTCTCATTTGCACTGTACACACGTGTACATCTCTCAAGTTGTTTGCGGTCTTCCAACTTCTCCTTTACTTTCCTTACTCTTCCCTTTCCTTCCAATGTTTCCCCCTCAGGATAGCATGTTAATGCAAAGGATTATTGCTCTGCTCTGTACACACACATTGTATGTACGCATACAGAATCTATTTAATCTAGAAATGTACCCCCAAAACCTGTCTTATTTGAACTGTCACAGGCAGGTTTCAGCCCCTTGTTTGTAGACATGTAGATTGGGTTAAGCTGGTGCCAGTTGGCACACTGTACATTGCTGGTGCTGACAAGTGTGTGCATGTTGTCTGCCGCCCTCTATTGGTGGGAGAGGCCAGAGTAGCAATTACTGTACATGTATCACTGGCACCTTGCAAAAGCACAGCTACATGTACTGTACCTGGTATGGCATTTTGCAGGTCCAGACATTGGAAGGGAGTTGAAACACCACACACCACACAAAAGGAACCACTGGTGAATTGTATAAGGAAGTTGGAATTTCATTGAAATGTTGAAACCACTGACTTACTGTACATGTATGTACATGTGTACAACTAAATGCCAATAATGTAAATCTAATAATGTTGATAATTTGATCCTCTGATTTTGAGTAAGAATCCCACCAGGGTGGAGACATCAGGCCATCTTAATTTTGGAGAATTTCTAATCTGAATTTTACAAATCATCATGGGAAGAGGAGGGTTTTTCACCAGAGGCAATGCCAGCCCAATCAAACTGACTGGATTCCACAGTAAATTATCTCTGCATAAGATGAGCGCTGATAATAGAATAGAATATCCTGATAATAGAAAAAAGAAAAGTACATGTATGCTTGAACTCTAATAAGTTCAGCTGCCGACCAAATTTCCCCAGGTTGAGGATCTGGGCCTGGCTGTTGGGTTGCCAGGGGAAACCTGGCAGATGCTCAAGGAATAATCCGAGTGGATTAGACGAGGGGATTAAGACAAGATAAACTTGAGCCCATTTCAACCCCGAATTACAACAGTTCCAAGGTCTCCCCCAAATCTCCCATTTTCTCCATCAGCTGTTTTGAACCGGTTTACATACTTGTATTTGAGTCACAAAGTATCGAGTTGCGAGTTGGGGTCCAAGATCGAGAAACAACTTTCGAGTCATTCAGGACGAATTTGAGTCACAAGGTCCAGTCTTGAGTCTGAGCCACAAGTCAACGGTCTTGCCATACGTGGCCAGGCTAGCGTGTGCAGGCAACCACCACTGAACCGAGGTGCCACTCGCAGAGTTGGCAAAAGAGGATTCGGCGAGACTTTCCGTAGCGAAATAAGTACCAAATGTATCAAGCTTGGTATCAAATGAAAGATAAGTCTTACTGTCTATAATTTAAGTTGTATAGAACACTATTCTCCAAATGCAATTCAAAACAAGCATTGAAAACAACCCTCTCTATGAGCGCGGTTTTGTGCTACACAATCCAGTACAGAGCTGTACAGCCTTCAAAAAGAATGCGTCAGGCACACACGGAAGCCAATAAACAATGCAGTATGCAGAGTTAAATTCAACACGGCATTAGGCACAAATTTTGATAGTTTTCTTGAATAAAACTCACTAGTAAAAGACCTCATTGCATAGAATATCAATCAAAGTACATGGGATGTGGACATGGGAGTTACACATGCAGATGATTAGAAATCAGTGGATCCGACGGGATGTTGACAGGAAGGAACGAGTGGATGGGAAAGGCTTAAGGCACAGGGTGATTGGTTAGCAGAGAGGAATCAAAGGATGGTGGGGAGGAGTTGATGAGCAGGATTAGCGGATAAGAATAGCAGATGAGAAGGAAATGGAGATAGGGATAAGCGTGTTAGATGATGACTGAAGTTAGTGAGTGAGAGATCAGAGTAAATTAAGTGGATGACAGGGGTCACAGGATGAGGATGAGTGGATGACATGGATAAGGGGATGGGAATTGGCGGGTGACTAGGATTTGCGGAAGAGGAGTCAAGGGTGGAGATAAGTGGAGGGATTAATGGATGTGGTAAGGTGGATGAGGATTAGTGGATTGGGATAGGTGGGTGGGGATTAGTGGATAAGGATAAGTGGATGAGAAGGATTAGTGGATGGGGAAGAGGATGAGTATATGGGAATGGGCGGATGAGAAGGATTACTGGGTGGGGATAGGTGGGTGAGAAGGATTAGTGGACAAGGTCGACCTGATGACAGCGGGCCAGCTGAGGGCAAGGATAAGTGGATGAGAGTGGATCAGCGGATTGGGGTAAAAGTCAGAGACTGGTGGGTGAGCAGAGTGCCTTACCTCGGTCCACAACGGTCTCCTTCTCCCGCTGCTTGTCCTGCATTCTGTTGAAGGAGCAGCGCTGCTCGTCCATGCGCTTGCCCTGGAACCGGCTCAGCACGTCAAAGAAGCTGTCGTCATCGTCCATGATCTCCGGCGAGGACCTCTGTGCAGATGACAGGCACGCGAAAACAATTTAGATATTTGACGGTAGCTCTTTCTGAAGAAAACAAAGGCTGAACATTTGCTACTAGAACAAGCGATGGGACATCGACACAACTCCGCCACCGCTTCTACCAAAATGCGCATGTGTGTTTCTCAAGATCCTCACAAGACAAGTTCTAGGTGTGTGTGCAGAAGTTTCTAAATGTCACTACATGGCGTGCCAATCCGCCAGGCCACGCAAAACGGCTAGTGCCCCGCGCTGCGTCATTGCACTCGAAGGTCACTGCTCTATTCTGATGACAGAGGTCCACAGATTAAAGTCAACCTGGCCCCCCTGCTTTGTCCTAGCTTTGACTTCCCTGTGGATGAATTCCTTTCCCGAAACACCCCACAGGTACACGTACATGTAGCGGTCCAGATTTGGCAGAGGGAGAGGGAGTCAGAGAACATGAATGCCACAGTGATCCATGGGCGACCGAGGCAAAAGGGCATCTCCAGGGGAGAGCAAGTCGCTGACACATCGCCCCGAGAGCAAGCTCTGAGCCTCCCTCAGGAAAAGAGAAATTGTTCTCCCCTCCCCCCTCCTCCCTCACAGTCACTTCCCTTTGCTTGGCGCACGGTGCCCTTTGAACCCCCCCGCCAACCGCTGGTCGGAGACCGCGTGAGCAGCCATCGCTCGCTGCTAGCAGAGGGAAGGGGGAGGGGAGGTGGTGAGTGGGAGAGGAAGCTCACATCGCAGTGTTTGGTGATGAGATTTAGAGATGGGGGAGAGGGGGAGGGAAAGGATGGCAGGCAATTCACTGGGGTACCGGTAATTCATTGAGGAAATGCCCTTTGCTCGCAAGGAGTTTGGGCACAGTGTGCAGAGAGGCATGGGTTTTTGTTGTTTTTACGTGCCATCCAGGCAAACTTGCAAACTGTGATGTACTGTACCGTACTACATATTTTTCAAATGAACATGCCCTGTGATAGTATCAGTGCTCTGCACAAAGCCCTGCAGTTAAAATGGCAGCAAACAAAGGTGTGGCTATTAATTCAAGCAAGCTTGCCCTTATCCTGCATACTATACCGCATATATTATATACTATATAATTAGTTAAATAATATCATACAACATGTACATGTACATGTAGCTTGCCATTGTGGTAATACACAAAAATGCTTTTTTAAAATATGGCAAAGAAAACTTCTACCGTCCATAATATCAGCCACTGGTTTAGACTAATATTATTAGAGGATCTTAAAATTTAGTGGGCCTGACGTTTCAATCCTAGCAGGACCCTTCTCAAAGGCCTTTCCCTCTGCCTTTGAGAAAAGTCCTGCTAGGATCGAAACGTCAGGCCCACTAAATTTTAAGATTTATATTTTGGTAGTTTTAGTCAGTAAGCAGTTTGCAACATTTTTGTATATCACCCTAAATTATTACAGGATATTATAGTTTATGGCTCATTTTGCCAATTTTGCCTTGAGTTTGATTAGCATGGCTATAGTTTACAGCCCCACAATTTGTCCATTGAATGCGGCTTCTACCAGTACATCCTCTGCAAACATATACATGCACATGTAGTGTGCTAAGGAAAATCCAACTTCATTGGATTTCAGGCTTGTTTTGGGGGGCCTCTGTGATACATGTGCAATTACATAGCGCCCTCAAGAGGTGTTGTCAAGCCAGGCCATACTTAAAAATCGACCACTCTTCAACCTACATGTACATGTAGGCCCAGCTTCTAACATTCTACTGAGTCTCTCACCCAAAGCCACCACAGTCAATGGCTTGACCTCTGGTCTGTCTGGCCTTAGTGTAGCACAAAGGAATGTCTGGCCTTAGTGTAGCCCAAAGGAACGTCTGGCCTTAGTGTAGCACAAAGGAATGTCTGGCCTTAGTGTAGCACAAAGGAATGTCTGGCCTTAGTGTAGCACAAAGGAACGTCTGGCCTTAGTGTAGCCCAGAGGAATGCCTGGCCTTAGTGTACATAGCACAGAGGAATGTCAGGCCTTAGTGTAGCAGTAGCACGAATGCCTAGCCTGATGCAGAAGGCCACAGTGTGTAGCTGGAAAGGCTAGAGTGAATCTGACCACCAAACAAAAAAAACACTTTGGTTTTCCTTAAGTAATTGGATGGGCAGCTAATCCAGTCACTACGGGGTATCAAATTTCTACACAAATGCACTTGATTGAAGGTAGACGGAGCGATCATGTTTTGTCATGAAATGAACAAGGAAATGAATGGGGACACCACACTCTCCACCATCCATTATATTTACAGAGGAAAGAGAATTCAGGAAAACAAATATATCAACAGCCTTACAAATTGTCCATCGTGGAAACAGCACAGTGTCTTCATATTTCTGTTGGCCGGGTTTTTTTTCCTGTGGAGAATCCTCGGGCCTTTCCAGGAGGACAACATTGAAACTCTGGCACAACAGCAGATGCCTGCATGCAACCACCAGTTGACAGCCTAGCAGCCCGACTATTTTCAGATCAACCCCCCCCCCTAAGGAACCAGTGAGGCGCGAGTCTGGGTGCCAGCCGGGTATGTGTTTTCTATCTGACTACCAGAGCATGTCATGCTCAACTCCCACGCTCAGCTCTGGATCACAGAGCACGTCCACTGCTCCTTGCTTTCCCCTCTGTCATAAAGGCATAGGGACAAAGAGTCACTCAAAGCCAATGTGCTGTGAACATGAGAAAATCTCAATAGATTGAGAAGAATCGGGATTTCCCCTCTATACAGGGTAATTGGCTAGAGTGGCAGGAGGTACCATACATAGTCACCAGTTCAAAGATTCTGATAGGATGTCCTTGAGGAGGGAAATAAGCCATAGGCAAAGCACTTAGGCCTTCCATCTGTTGTTTCTCATTACAATTGGTTTAACAAAAACTCACATTGTGATTGAATGTATTAGCCCTGCTTTGTCGGGTATATGTACAACCTGTACAGTAGTGCGTACAGTATATGTACACTGGCTTTTTGTGATTGTTGCTTGAGCTGGTGCAGGCATTGATGGGGATTATTGGAGTAGCGTGGATGATCTCTCAGGCATTAAGGCAAAAATCCAGAGCTAAATGTATTTGCACTTGACAATCCCCCCCCCCCACACACACAAACTCCACAGGAACAGTCTGGCTTTGAACATGCCTGTACCACACAGCATTTGTACTCTGCTTCAAAGCGGCGCAGTCCCTACCTGAAAAGATTTCCCACAAAGGGCGCCATTGTGATGGTGCAGTCAACGGTGGCAGCAAAGACTATGTGGATACATTTACCGGGTATATGTGTATGTGCCTAGTGCCTAGTACTGTAAAACGCAGCCTTTGGAAATGCTGAGCAGTAAAGAGAGAAAAGCTGCCCACAATGGAGATTTTCTGCATGGAGGTGCATACACACATGCATATTGTCACAATGCATTCCGTTCAGTGAACATGTGTTTAAGCACAGTGACAGGGACTTCATGTATGTACTACATGTACGGTATGTCAAATCAGCCACGCTGAAGCACAATATCTGTTCAATAGCCGTTCATTCCAAATGATCTCATGCCATTCAAGTTCTACACTCCTGTATCAGACTGCATGGGATGGAGGGTGGAGGGGACATTTTACACAATGTGATTATTGCAGCATATTTCTGGTGTTTCAATCCCACATGTAGCTGGACCTTTCTCAAAGGCAGAATGATCTTTTGGCTCTGGTGTTTCGATCCTAGCTGGATCTTTCTCAAAGGCAGAATGATCTTTTGGCTCTGGTGTTTCAATCCTACATGTAGCTGGACATTTCTCAAAGGCAGAATGATCTTTTGGCTCTGGTGTTTCAATCCTAGCTGGATCTTTCTCAAAGGCAGAATGATATTTTGGCTCTGGTGTTTCAATCCTAGCTGGATCTTTCTCAAAGGCAGAATGATCTGTTGGCTCTGGTGTTTCGATCCTAGCTGGATCTTTCTCAAAGGCAGAATGATCTTTTGGCTCTGGTGTTTCAATCCAAGCTGGATCTTTCTCAAAGGCAGAATGATCTGTTGGCTCTGGTGTTTCGATCCTAGCTGGATCTTTCTCAAAGGCAGAATGATCTTTTGGCTCTGGTGTTTCGAACCTAGCTGGATCTTTCTCAAAGGCAGAATGATCTTTTGGCTCTGGTGTTTCAATCCTAACTGGATCTTTCTCAAAGGCAGAATGATCTTTTGGCTCTGGTGTTTCGATCCTAGCTGGATCTTTCTCAAAGGCAGAATGATCTTTTGGCTCTGGTGTTTCGATCCTAGCTGGATCTTTCTCAAAGGCAGAATGATATTTTGGCTCTGGTGTTTCAATCCTAGCTGGATCTTTCTCAAAGGCAGAATGATCTGTTGGCTCTGGTGTTTCGATCCTACCTGGATCTTTCTCAAAGGCAGAATGATCTGTCGGCTCTGGTGTTTCGATCCTAGCTGGATCTTTCTCAAAGGCAGAATGATCTTTTGGCTCTGGTGTTTCAATCCTAGCTGGATCTTTCTCAAAGGCAGAATGATCTGTCGGCTCTGGTGTTTCAATCCTAGCTGGACCTTTTCTCAAAGGCAGAATGATCTGTCGGCTCTGGTGTTTCGATCCTAGCTGGATCTTTCTCAAAGGCAGAATGATCTTTTGGCTCTGGTGTTTCAATCCTAGCTGGACCTTTTCTCAAAGGCAGAATGATCTTTTGGCTCTGGTGTTTCGATCCTAGCTGGATCTTTCTCAAAGGCAGAATGATCTGTCGGCTCTGGTGTTTCAATCCTAGCTGGACCTTTTCTCAAAGGCAGAATGATCTGTTGGCTCTGGTGTTTCAATCCTAGCTGGATCTTTCTCAAAGGCAGAATGATCTGTTGGCTCTGGTGTTTTGAGCCTACATTAACTGCCTTTCCAAATGTCTAGTCATTGGCCTATTCTACGCAAAGAAATGCCAAGGCTTGTACTTCACTTTCATTGCGATCGCCCACTATAATGCTGCACAGGTGATTACAGCACAAGCTTTTGAACACAGATTCAAGACAGTACAAGACTGCAAATCTTAAAGTATAGGCCCTAGTATGAACACAGCCTCATGGCCATAGAGTTCAGCATAATCCAGACAGCCCAGTGCTAGTTTTGGCAGAGGGCCATAGAGTTCAGCATCATGCACATGGTCCAGTGCTAGTTTTGGTAGAGAGCCATAGAGTTCAATAATAATACACACAGCCCAGTGCTAACCTTGGTCGAAGGCCATAGAGTTAAATAATAATCCACCCAGCCCAGTGTAAGTTTTGGTTATGGTAATAATCCTCACAGCCCAGTGCTAGTTTTGGTAGAGGGCCATAGAGTTCAATAATAATTCACCCAGCCCAGTGCTAGTTTTGGTAGAGGGCCATAGAGTTCAATAATAATTCACCCAGCCCAGTGCTAGTTTAGGAAGAGGGCCATAGAGTTCAATAATAATCCACCCAGCCCAGTGCTAGTTTTGGAAGAGGGCCATAGAGTTCAATAATAATCCACACAGCCCAGTGTAAGTTTTGGTTTTGGTAATAATCCTCACAGCCCAGTGCTAGTTTTGGTAGAGGGCCATAGAGTTCAATAATAATTCACCCAGCCCAGTGCTAGTTTAGGAAGAGGGCCATAGAGTTCAATAATAATTCACCCAGCCCAGTGTAAGTTTTGGTTTTGGTAATAATCCTCACAGCCCAGTGCTAGTTTTGGTAGAGGGCCATAGAGTTCAATAATAATTCACCCAGCCCAGTGCTAGTTTAGGAAGAGGGCCATAGAGTTCAATAATAATCCACCCAGCCCAGTGTAAGTTTTGGTTTTGGTAATAATCCTCACAGCCCAGTGCTAGTTTTGGTAGAGGGCCATAGAGTTCAATAATAATCCACACAGCCCAGTGCTAGTTTTGGTAGAGGGCCATAGAGTTCAATAATAATTCACCCAGCCCAGTGCTAGTTTAGGAAGAGGGCCATAGAGTTCAATAATAATCCACCCAGCCCAGTGCTAGTTTTGGAAGAGGGCCATAGAGTTCAATAATAATCCACCCAGCCCAGTGCTAGTTTTGGTAGAGGGCCATAGAGTTCAATAATAATTCACCCAGCCCAGTGCTAGTTTTGGTAGAGGGCCATAGAGTTCAATAATAATTCACCCAGCCCAGTGCTAGTTTAGGAAGAGGGCCATAGAGTTCAATAATAATCCACCCAGCCCAGTGCTAGTTTTGGAAGAGGGCCATAGAGTTCAATAATAATCCACACAGCCCAGTGCTAGTTTTGGTAGAGGGCCATAGAGTTCAATAATAATCCACCAAGCCCAGTGCTAGTTTTGGTAGAGGGCCATAGAGTTCAATAATAATCCTCACAGCCCAGTGCTAGTTTTTGTAGAGGGCCATAGAGTTCAATAATAATCCACCCAGCCCAGTGCTAGCTTTGGTAGAGGGCCATAGAGTTCAATAATAATCCACCCAGCCCAGTGCTAGTTTTGGAAGAGGGCCATAGAGTTCAATAATAATCCACACAGCCCAGTGCTAGTTTTGGTAGAGGGACATAGAGTTCAATAATAATCCACACAGCCCAGTGCTAGTTTTGGTAGAGGGCCATAGAGTTCAATAATAATCCACCCAGCCCAGTGCTAGTTTTGGTAGAGGGCCATAGAGTTCAATAATAATCCACCCAGCCCAGTGCTAGATTTGGTAGAGGGCCATAGAGTTCAATAATAATCCAACTAGCCCAGTGCTAGTTTTGAAAGAGGGCCATAGAGTTAAGTAGCAGCAACTGACCGCTGCCACTGACTTTCTAAACCCACCTGCTGCGACGACACCTGCAGGTTGACGCTCTCCGCCTTGAGGCAGGCGGCCGTGTCGCCGCTGCTGGAGCTGTTGGTGGAGGTGTTGGAGCTCTTGCGGCTTAGCTTCTCCTTGTTGCTGCCTTTCCGCTTGAACTTGGCGCCGGCCGCCTGCTTGGCCTTGCCGTTGGCCGTGGCCCCGGCCTCCGTGTTCTGACCCCGAGGGAGATAGGAAAAGATCGGAGAGAAGGGTGGATGTGGAAGCCACGGCGGACTCGAATCTGTACAGCAGCGGGCACTGCCGTCATTTGCAGACTAAATTCGGAGGGCCCAAAGTTTCAATCCTAGCAGGACCTTTTCCAAAGGCAGAATGCGCAACGTGAGAACACACTGGGCGAGACTCCCTCAAGATCCTTACCATCTTGTCTGCACATCACTGCACAAAGGTGCTCCACAGTATCTATCTGATTGGTTACACCCTCAGCAAGCTTCCTGTGACATCGACCACAGATGCACAAAGGTCGGGGACTGCTCATTTTCATACACAGGCCCCACACTCCGGAATGCACTCCCTTCCTAGTCTGGCTGACATTGATTGACTGTCTGCAGATGAAATTCCATCTACGGTATTTATCATCTGGTGTACTTCTGTAACTGGTATAAATTGAGATTGTGCAAATGTCTTTCCCAGCCTGACAAACGTCCGCAGTCGATATGTGTATGTCCGCCATCTCCACCACCAGTGAACAACATACAGTGTATCTTCATATTTTTGCATTACCTCTGAAAATAGTACAGGCAAAGAGGGAGGGGACATATGTACTGATATGCAATTCCAATTACCGTGGCATTGGCATTGTATCCACTGGTTATTTGGGGTTTTTTTTTTTATCATTGTCTATCTGGATGCTTGGCATTCGTACCTTATCCGGTGTCATGGCAACCAACTCCATACGCTCCATGCTCTGCCTCCGTTGCCTGTTGAGCTCTGCTTTCAAGATAAATTGTTTAGAAACAACACAAACCATGACTTTGGGGGGATGACTGCGAGATAGCCCTTGGCATTTCTGCACTTTCTATCAGTCTCGGCTGGCGATTTTGTTTTTTGGCTTCATAGGTGTGATATGATTATTTTGTGCCGATGAAAATGTACGTGCAATTGAATGAGGGTTTGCCCTATTATCGACATGCCAGCAGGCTTTCCAAGTGCTGCAGCTCAAGCACGTCGTGAACTTGTTCTCAAGTGATCCGTCATCTTCTGTTCACCAGCATTGAATGGATAGCACTACCTTGAAGAGCACTCTGCCTGCCTGACGAGTTTGGCTGTCATGCCTTGGTGCAAAGCTTCTCAAACACAAAAATCCACAATTTAATTGGAATGCAGCAGAAGACCTGCTCACATTTCCTCATCAACATTCCTCTCAGTCTAGAGTGAAGCGTTTCCAGTTGAAAGAAGCCTGCTCTAATTTAGAGCCCTCACCACTTTCGAATATGAGGAAGAGCAACAATTACTTGTTTGCATCTAAAAACAAAACATTGCCCCTGGAAATGGCAATGGCCACATGCACGTTCATTAAGCTGTTCAGAAAATGGCTCCCTTTAAAACGTTGAGGAAAATGGGAACCAACATTAAATGCATTTGACTGATGTCTCCAACCGGTCGGGACGAGTCCAGTTGGGTTTCGTGGCAACAGCTTCTTCATTGGGTGAAAATGACAAATCTTATCACTGCACCTAAAGAAGTAGTTGTTGCTGTGAATGCAAATGCACTCTTTTCAACTGCTACATCTAAGTACTTGCTATCCCTAAGTTGTTCAGATACCATGCTAACTGGGTTATCCCTAAGTTGTTCAGATACCATGCTAACTGGGTTATCCCTAAGTTGTTCAGATACCATGCTAACTGGGTTATCCCTAAGTTGTTCAGATACCATGCTAACTGGGTCCTGCAGCCGATTTCACAAACTTACGCAACATTTTGCTGCCTTTGCTTAATACTGCAGAAAAGAGCCATTGTGGCGCAAGACTTAGAAAAACATTTGATGTTGCATAACTTACGCAACATTTTCATGAAATCTGCCCCTGTACTGCATGCATATCCACTTGGACTTTTTGAGTCAGGGAAATTTAACCAACACGATGGTTATATTTCAAATGGGTACAGTACCTTTTTCTTTTAGTGTCTTCTTGGTGGAATTCTGTAGGAGACCATCTTGGCTGTATGGAGAGAGGGAATGAACAGACAGCATTAAGAATTTTTGGGGAAGGCCACCTATTAGGCTGGATAGCTCGGATGGTAAGACTCCTGGTATGCAAAACCACAGGTCTCAGGTTCAAATCCCAGCCCAGTCAAAGTTTTCTTTGCCACTTTTCAATTTGTTCAAAAAGGTTTCCAGCCAGTTTTTTTCCTTTATTTATTTGCCTTTATTTTTTGAGGGGGTTTAGAAGTGTTTTGTAGAATGCTTCCATGGTTTATACCTGCAAGGGTCTTGGTCCAGGCCCAGGACCGTCCGCAGGTCAGCTAGGTTCATCTGAGCAGTCAGCTCGCCTGTCTTGTCCCCAACCTTCATCGGACAGGACATGAGAAAAACCCATGATCAGCAAAATCATTACGATCAAAAAGATATTGTATTGCGAAAGCGTCCCATTCCAATCCTAGCAGGATCTTTCTCAAAGTGGTCTTATTTTTATTTAGAATGATGTTGAAGGTTGTTTTACTTGTCTGTTATCAATAATTTTTGGATGAATGGATTTTGTAATGAATATATTTGGGAAAGTTCCTGCTAGGATAAAAACGGCAGAATTCTACATTTAGGAAAGGTTCTACTAGGATCGAAACAGCAGAATTCTAACTAAGGGAAAGTTCCTGCTAGGATCGAAACGGCAGAATTCTACCTTAGGGAAAGTTCCTGCTAGGATCGAAACACCAGAATTCTACCTTAGGGAAAGTTCCTGCTAGGATCGAAACGGCATAATTCTACCCTTGAGGAAAGTTCCTGCTAGGATCTAAACGGTAGAATTCTACCCTTAAGGAAAGTTCCTGCTAGGATCTAAACGGTAGAATTCTACCCTTCAGGAAAGTTCCTGCTAGGATCGACATAGCAGAATTCTACTTTTGAAAAAGTTCCTGCTAGTCTTAAAAAATAGGCTTGGTGCATTGTTTAACTTTGTTGGGGGTACACATTACATGTACCTCTCGAGAGATCATCAAGTGCTGGGTTGCATAGTGCAAAGCCTTCTCGTGGTTCTGCAGCGCGGTGTGGGCATTGCCCAGGCTCCAACATGCTCTGCCCTCGCCAACCCTGTGCAGAGGAGATGGGAAACACCAGACAAAACCACCAACCATTACACAGTGTCTGAACTTAACCAGCATTGAAACCACAATTAACCACACATGGTTTTCCTGTGGGAGGACAAGGGCCGTACACCACGACATACCACAGCATGGTTTTTGCGGTATCCTGTGGTACATGTATGTGAGCCTGCACCCCTGGGGGCACTGTGGTAAATTGCGGTATACACTCTCAGTGTGTGTCCTGTGCGGGAGGTGCAAAGCATTAGGGTTAAAGAATGCATCAATGGAACTAGAGACAACCAGGAAAAGGCACCGACTATAACATGGTTCATGATTTTCAGACTAGAATTAGATCAGACTTGAAGGTTTGCACCATATATCTCTTCTCTTTCAAGAAGTGTGGCTCTGAAAAGAGTTGGTAACTCTTTTCAGAGCCACACTTCTTGAAAGAGAGGAGACTACAGTACATGGTGTCACCGCAAACCTTCCACTTAGACTAGAATTATTGGAAATAAAAAAGAAATTAACCACAACTACCACCATCCACCCCTGGTCACCAGGACTACTGGTACCCACCATGGAATGCAGTGCAGTGGAATGTCGCTGTAACGAACGCCAATATACCGAACATTGGGCTAAAACGAACATGCCCTTTGGCTCCTGATATTTGTGTACAAAATATGTGTTTTTATATAACTACTATAATAAATGACTGCTATACTGAACAACTGTTATGGATCCCTGGATGTTCGTTAAAGCGACGTTCCACTGTATAGCAAAGAACACAGCAAGTTATCATTAAACTTGTCCCACAGGTCTCTGAATGCGAAAGGGCTATCACTTTCAAAAGCTGCACGTACATGTATATGAACACCACACATGCACCTTCAGAAAATCTCTGTGATCAAATGCCACAAAATTGCAAACAAGTTAGACCAGAGTAGACCGTTAACCATCTGCAAAAAGAAACAATCAGCTGTAGGAGTAACAATAACATCATCACAAGTTGCCACAGTACCGCAGGAAATTACTAGTGGGACAGAATAACAGCACCAATTATCATGGCAGGGAGTCTGACATTAGCATCAACCTTACAAATAGCTTGACAATCACTGGTTTGTTTTTTTAACCTTGTGTCAGATTGCACAATGCCATCTATAGAGAGACAAGCAGAGCTAGATTTTGATCTGTCTCGGGCCATGTCTTACATGTACTTGAGATGTATCCATGCTACATGTACTGGTACAGTGGTTGTCTTTTCTGAGGTGAAGGGGTTAGAAGCCACCAGTCAGCATGGTCAGAACTCAGAAGCAATTGACCACCGGCTGCCGTACATCACCACAGATCACATCCCCTCTCCAGTTGACTGAATGTTGCAAAGTGCCCATGTCTTCTGTCTATAAGGCAGTTCATTCAGGCGTCTGCTTTGATGAGCACACATCCATTTGAGTGCGTATGTTCAATGCTTCAACACGTTACATGTACATGTATGTGCACTCAGCCTAACTACAGATACGCCTATAGAGCTAACGTACATTGTGTGTGTATGTTCACGTTTAATACGTGGACTATGTGGCATTAAGTACATGTACACCTACATGTAGTACAGTGTACACGGTCGTGTGTTCAGTGACGTTTGACACCATGGTGCAAAGATGTGTGCATGCACATTGTAGTAGTAAAAAGAGACCCCAGCAATGAGCTGCCTTTCCTTGCCCTATGATTTCTGCAGCAATCCAATCCTGCACATGCATGACATGCAAGTACTCTACGGTGTCTCAGAGAGTAGCCTATTTCCCACCATTGCTGTGGTTTCTGGCAACTGCCAAGACGACAGTTCCCTTCCGTCCCTACCTGCACGTATGCAACACCGATGCACCTTTCAGGCCATCAAATGGCGAAGATGTTTATTTGCTCCAGCCTCACATGAACGTAGCTGTCCTTGAGCTACTACACACTCCCCCCATGTCTATCAGGGTAGTCTACTGCTGTTTCATGACCACTCGGCAGGACTGACACAGTTTCTTATCTTTCACCACCAGCAAACGGCGATATCTCTCAAAGAGACAGCCGTTTTATGACCACTTGGCACAATTTCTTATCCCTTAAACCAGCAAATGGCGAGGATGATTGTTTGTTCGAACGAACGACACATGAGTGTGGCTGTCCTTGAGCGACTGTACACTTCCAAATGTCTCATAGAGTAGTCTACCGCTGTTTTTGTGACTATTGGGCAGGATGAAGGCCGTTTCAGCATCCTACCAATCAAGGCGGGCAGACGAGGAAGCCAGCTTTTGTGTGGGCCGGTGCATTTACCTGTCCTTGAGTTTCTGCGCGATCCTGTGATGTCTCTCGTGGTAGTCCACCGCCGTTTCATAATCCCTCAGGAGAGTGAAGGTGTTGCCGAGGCTGTAGCAGGCCTGGGCCTCGATGGCTATATCGCCCAGACGTCGAGCAATGTGCAAGGTTTTCCTAAGAACAGAAAAAAAGGAAAAAACACAGGGGGAAAGGACAGCCCCTTTAAAGTATAGTGTAAACTTGATAGTTCAACAATAACAGTGAAAATAATGCAAAGTCTTTAAGAGCACCAACCTCACTGAAGGCGCACACAGTTCTATCAAGCAAATCAATCAAGATGTGTAAAGATTGCCGTGTTAGTCTAACTGATGAATGATAACAACCTGAGGAAAGCACTAGGGGACTCAGCAGCTGGAAAGAGTGTGCCAGCTTTCGTAGAGACAACTACGGCATCAGATGCAACTCAGGCTGCTACTGCACAGTACAATACATACAATGTACAAGTAGTATACATGTAGTTGTCACTATGAAAGCTCACACACCGGTTGGTCCTCGGGTGCTTCCGTGAGTTGGAAATTTATTTTCAAAAGTCAATGAGGGAAACTAATAAGCACTGTGTGCTCTGTGGTTTGCCAGACTGCACGCTTAAAAAATAAAGTTACAGGCAGCTCGGGTGGGATTTGAACCCACGACTCCTGCTTTCTAGTGCAGACGTCCAACCGTCTTAACCACTTGACCACTAAGCTTATAGAAGTTGCAAAAATGAACGCAAACCATACATGTACCGGGTATCTATGAGAGGGAACTTGCAAAGTGCTTAACAAATTTGAGTAATATGAAAAATGTTGCCAACTGCTCACTGAATAAAATTACCGAAATGCATATCAATAATTACCGGTAGGAGGGCCAGAGATTTGGATCCTAGCAGGACCTCTCTCAAGAGAAGAATCAGCAAAAGATTAGCAAAGTGTGATTTCAAATGAGTTTTAAAGCTTTCCGGGGAGTGAATACTATGTAGGCAAAGTTTTTGAGTAGGCAATTGATTGCACAATGTGTGTCTCTTGAGAGTGAAGGACCTTTCTCTCATTCTGTGCTTGCATAATGGAACTAATACTTAATATCCTGTGTCCAAAAATTGCAAAGGATTAAGCTGAAGTGTAAAGTACATGTATAAGTAACTTTAGACACATCGTGTTCAGGAGCAGAGTCATGTACATTGTACAGTACACTTTGGAATTGTGGGGTTGGTGGTGGTTTGTTTTGTTATTTCGGCAATAAATTGTGCAATTACAGTGTATCTTGCCATGTGTACACAATCTCTTAGACTTACAGTACCATAAGCCATTCAGTTAATCATTCCCTTTCAATCTCAAATATTTTGCCTGAGCTTTCTGTGGCAGGACATTTCTCTGCCTTTGAGAAACAGAAAAGTCCCAGTAGGGTCGAAACAAATGTTTGCGCGCTGTATAATTTTGGTCAATTGCGACGCGATCTTCCCATTTGATCTGGTTGAGCATATGCGCCGTCAATGAATCTTCCTGCTTCCTTTTTTTTTGTCGGCACAGGCTGTGCTTCACTTTCACACAGTAATACATTCTCCGCTGTTGCTCCGGCGAGATCATCAGTCTAGTCGCGGGCAGAGTCACATGAGACACAGTGTATCCAGGAGTCTGCTGCCCAGCCTTATCGGGCAGTATGCTGTTACAATATTGACAGTGACACTGTACAGCCCTTGCTCCATGGTTGTACGGCCTGGGACCGAGAGTGTGTACACAGATACTCCTCGGACACTGAGAAACAGTCAAATCACTAATCCAATGGTTCACTGATTGCAGCTGTTTTGATATTGCTGCAGAAAAACACTCAACGAGCGGCGCCCAATGTGGAGGGGTGCCCATAACCGGAGAGCAATTGATTTGGTACAAAGGTCGGAATTCCATTCAGAACTCCACAAACACGTAAGCCTTACTGCAACACCAAGTGTACACACATGGATAATAATTATGTACTGTACATGTACATGTACAATATGTTCATCTTCAACCTTTATCATGTATAGGGTGTACATGTGTGTACATATAAATATGTAAAAATTTCAAGTGAAATGAACCGGGGATCGGCAATATCTTTGCTGAGATTCCACACACTATACGTTGCACATGTGTGATTCACACATTAACATGTACGATACCAGTAATTTGTGTATAATTCAAACACTTGGTATGGATGGCCTGATCAATGAATGGAAAACCCATGTACATGTACAGTGTAGTACATGTACGTATGTAAGGAGAGAATTGGTTCTCAAAAGATACGTACATGTATCACTCCAATGCATGTACAGTACATGTACATGTACATACTGTACATGTTCAGTAATTTACAATGTACAGTGTACTTCTTTTGGCAATGTGTGCTTGGCATAATAGCCAGGCCTATTATACATGTAAATGTACACGGATGTATTTATAAACATGTAATATGTATGCCCATGTAAAATCACTCAGTATCCCGTTCCATGGCTAAATGCATTATTCAGCAGTAAACTACAGAGTACAGACCTTTATTAAACATGTGCAGTTCATGTGCAAGCGTACTGTACATGTAAAGTACATGTACTGTACATGTACATGTACATGTACAGTACATGTACACATGTACACGTTGTATCTGTACCTACGGTACAGGGGTGTATTGGTCTGACGGTCTGATGATGTACCGGTAGAAGACTACTGTATGTACTGTATACAATGGTATACATAAACCTGATGGTCTATGATGGTCTGGTGGGCTATTAGACTAAGGGCACAGGAGGCAAACACCTGGACACAATCAGAGAAACCACGCAGTAAGGGAGTGTGCCATTCAAGACGTCTCATTCAATCCACAGTCTGAGCATCCCTTAGCATACGCATAATTTATCCGTCTTGGGATGAGAAATCAGCCTGGCCGCTGCCATCCAGCACCTCCCAGAAATCAAATTATCTTTGTTCACAGCGGAGCATACTAGGACTGCCGGCTATAGAACTGTCCTCATAAAAAAACCTCATATTTCTACACACTTCTGTATTCATATTTCTGGCATTTAAGAAAAACTTGCAAATCATTCCTGAATGTAAAAAAATGCATAAAATACATCTCGTGTTGTTAACCTTACAGAGAAGAACATGTTTTGAAAAATGTTACTAACTTTCAAAGCACTTTCTTCAATCTTGTCTACTGCGTGAACAGACTTGCCAGTTCGTGACAATGCACATGATTATGTGTATGTATTCAAGGTTAATAATGTACATGTAGTCCAACAATGGTGCAAACAGCTTCATACTGACGTGAAATATTCCAATCTCACACCATCCCTTCGCTAAGTTCCCTACTGCATGTACCCGCTCTTTCCTTTGGTTTCACTTTCTCACCGTAGTCTGTCTTACAGCTTTCCTCTTTAACCTTCTTTTTCTTAAAATTTAGTGGGCCTGACGTTTCGATCCTAGCAGGACCTCTCTCAAAGGCTTAGAGAAAGGTCCTCCTGGTTTTTCTGTCATACGTTTCCTACTGACTCTCACCTTCCAATATGTTTTCGTCCTTGTCATTCTGCCTTTGAGAAAGGTCATGCTACTAAAGGATCTAAAAATGCCAGATGCTCGTCTACATTTTACTTAGTGATATACAAAAATGTTGCAAACTGCTTACTGACTAAAATTACCAAAATGCAAATCTTAAAATTTAGTGGGCCTGGCGTTTTGATCCTTGCAGGACCTTTCTCAAAGGCAGAGTGACAAGGACAAAACAGATACATGTACATGAAGGAAGGAGGAAGAGAATGAATAGGACACAGATGAGAAACACAGGACAAAGAGTAAAGCTGGTAGAGTGAGATCAAAGGGAAGGGCAAGGAGTAGGGTAAGGATTAGTGAGAGGAGGGGGGAAGATCAAAGAGAGAAGTGTGGAGGAGTGAACACAAAAGAAGGATTATCAGAAAGCTGCTTCGTGTTAGTCATTACCCTCCTGGATGTTGAGACCATGTGGTTGAATAGTCCGAAGACGCTTCATCCACATTTTCTCACGGCTAAGATGGACAGCATTACTACAGTGACCAAGGGATTCTATGCCCAGTACACTCATATCTGATATCGAATGATCAGGGAGATTGAAGTGATACCCAACAGGGGTGTCCATTTTACCGGTTTTGATAGTCAACCTATGGCCATAGATACGTTTTTGAGTGTGTTTTTGGTCTCGCCAACATACTGAACAATACAAACTCTACAAAAGATGAGGTATATGACCTCTCTCTCTTCTTGGGAAAGGTCCTCTCTCTCTGCCTAGGGAAAGGTCCTGAGCACTAGGATCAAAATCTTCAAAATCTTGACAACTCAAAGCAATTACACTTACAGGGTCTGACGTTATGATACTACTGTAGCAGGACCTCTCTGCCATTGGAAAAGGTCATGCTAGGATCAAAAAGTTTAGCCCTGTTTTTCAGCTAGCAGTCAATTTGATCAAACTGATTGCACATTGTAATTCACAAGTACGATCCATCGCAAGAGCTATGCACAGGAAACATAAATGCTGCCTGCATACAGCCTATCACAACTTATGATAGGTTATCCATCACAAGTTGAGCTACTGTATGATGCATCGTAAGGCTTTGTGAAATCCAGCCCTGGACGACCAAAAGATCAATTTGGCTGCTGCAATGGTTTGACTCATGTGGCCCTGCTGGTCAGGGAGACAGAAGAAAAACGAATGAGGGAAAAATCCTGTTTTCATTTGATTCAATCCAAATGGCATTGCATCTGTCAAATTTTCATTCACAATGTCACATCCGTTCTTGTATGCTCTAAGCTTCTTTAAGTACATATACAATTTGTGCAAAATTGAGAGGGACTAACGTTCTGATCCAAGCAGGGGCTTCCTCAAAGGCAGACAAGTCCTGCAAGGATCAAGATGCCAGGGGTGGATTTCACAAAGCCTGACAATACATCGTCACTCAACTGACAATGGATAACCCTTCATAAGTTCTGATTGCTCATGTATGGTTTCTGCCCATTGCTCATTGTCTTGCGATTGACTGTAAGATACAATGAATTTGATGACATTGTGATTGACTGCTGGACACGCGAAAAACAAATTAAGACTTTATTTTTGAAGGCAATCAAGCTGTTTGCAACATTTTTTGTACATTAGTCCAGTTCTATATTCATCTATTTTCTTTCTTTATTTCTTTATTTTTTAATCATTTTACAAATTTGTGACCAAATTTAATAGCCCCGACGCTTTACAATTAACCAACACAGGTTGGGTATTGTGATGGTTCCAGCTGTCTTTGGATAAAAGAATGACGAAAATTGCCCCAAGAATCAATTCAAACACGTGCATTCACAGTAGAAATGAGTGAGTATGCATCTATGGAGAGATATTTGTTTGGTTGGTCTATTTTTTGTTTCTGAACAAAGGCAGGCAGACACCAGTGTTAGCAGTCAGCGTACCCTCCAGTCAAACTAAACAGAAGCCAGTCCAGGGGAAGTGGCTCCCATACTCTATTAATAGCTGGCCCCAAGCCACTCACTTGTAATAATCGGCAGCTGTCTCAAAGTCTCCCATGAAGACACAGGCGTTGCCAAGGTTACTGTAGGCCCTCCGCTCGGCCGCCTTGTCGCCAAATTCCTTGGCGATGGACAGCCGCTGTAAACAACAAGAGTTCCCATTGTCAGTTAGTGGCGGCATGCCAGTCCATGCACATTACGTACATCATTTTTATGGCACATGTTCATACAGTGTACATGTACGTACCGGTACCTGTCACCTGTACAGTTGTACCCCGGTAGACAGGGCTCAAGATCAGCATTTACTGTACATGAACCAGCAGACCTTAAGCCAGTTTCACAGAGCCACTTGCACTGTGCTTACAATTACATGCACTGGAAGCATGAAAAGTCTACCTCACTAATGTCGGGGGAGGGTCCATTTCATGGAGATGCTAAGCCATGAAAATTTGCTATGCATGAAAAGCAGAGTTCCTAAACCTTCTCCAAAAGACTATTCTTTTACCTTTTCTATGACTGTTCTGTTGTATTTTTTTCAATCCAGGAAGCTTTGTTTTCATCAAATTGATTAGGACCTTAAGGTGTCATTCCATCATTAACTGATGAAGAAACAGTTCACAGGAACATACTGTAGTATGCTACACGTACATCTTTAATCAAGTACACAGTGTATTGTGAACAGTAGGCCTACAGTGTACCCTCCATTTGATTACGACAGAAATTTCAACCTCTCAAAGTTCTCCTACATGTGTCTGTTATTGTGTGCACATGTTGTCTCCTTAGATAAAACTTGGTTCGGTCAATCAAAACAAATTGCCAGGTTCTATCCTGCAAATGGGAGTCAGGGGCAAATGGCAAATGATGGTGAGTAGAACCCTGACTCCCCCACTGCACTTTATCCTGCTAAGAATAGAACAGACCAGTGGAATATCACGTGTGCTATGCGTATTATGAAAAGGCTTAATGCAGCAGTTTATCATTATCACTGTCAGTCACCAACAAGAACTTTGAGAGATGATGTAGTATGTATGCTTCTATAGCACAAGAAAACTAAATGCATAGGGACATCCAGTGTACATGTACATGTGTACAATACATATACACGTGTATGGTGCATACCGTACATACATGTACATGTACATGTACATACAGTACGTATCATGGTACACACTACAAATGTATACATGTACCATGTAAACCTGTACATGTACCATGTACATGTACACCTTTACATGTACCATGTACTGTACGTACCTGTACATGTATGTATTGTAAATGTATGGCTGTAAAGCCTCAAATCTGTCTTAGCTACTGTAGAGTACATGTGTACACTGTAGAACTATATATGTACACTGTACATGTAAATGTATGTACACTGTACATGTGCACATGTACATGTACATGTATGTATACATTTATATGTACATGTATGTACTGTACAAACTACATGTACCCAAAATATTCCGAAGGCCTTTGGCTTCTGGCCTTGTCAATGTCCGTGTTTCCATGGTGACAGCTTTTCAGAGTAAGCTAGCCAGTTGATGAGATAAAGTAACTACCCGACTACCGCAGACGATGAGTAGCATGTAAGGACAGTCCAGAAGACCCCCCCCCCCTCCATCCACTCTAGTGGCAAAATCAAATTATAAGTTTCCAATTATACGGCGTGGTGTGAAAGCAAGGTGTGTTTTCGCCCAATTTTCATCTCTGTTTGCTCTCCAGCATGAATGCAAATGTAGTCACAACGAGTCTGTGTAACTGTATCCACAACTTTACCAAAATTCACAAACACAGTGAGAGGATGCATGTACATGTACAGTACAAGTACGTGTATTGTAACGCATCTTTTTTCCAGTAGACGTGAACATGCTTTTCAAAACATGCATGTGTATTGTGTACCCCGTACCCCGGTACATGTACATGTGTATGAAGATTCATTTCCAAACAAGTGCACCCAGAGGGAATGAAAAACAGAGCTGGATAGGAATTTTTTAAATAATTCATTGAAATATGTAGCACAGAGAATTTGACAGGATCTGAAGTCCAGAACTTGAACACAGGCTTTTACAGTACAGTACATACATGTACATGTACATGACTGTACACAGGTACTGTACATTTACATGCACCGGTGCTCTACATGTACCAATTCAATGAGGCTTTGCCCTATTCAACGGAATAAGCACTGAGCACACAAGAGCTTGACTCGCTACCTTTCCCATGAATACCATGATATCTCATCTATTCTTGAATGGCAACCTTCACCATTAGTAGCCTGACGTACGTACATGTATATGTACGTGTATCTCATCTATTCTTGACTTGCTACCATCACCATGAGTAGCCCGACATCTCAACTGTAGACATACATGTATTCTTGACTCGCTACCTTCAGCATAAATAGCCTGACATCTCATCTATTCTTGACAGGCTACATGTACCTTCACAATGAAAAGCCAGACATCTCATCTATTGTTGACTCACTACCTTCACTATGAATAGCTTGATACATGTATGTCATGATTGTTATCTATTCTTGACTTGCTTCCTTCACCATGAATAGCCGGACATCTCATCTACCGGTACATGTTTTCTTGACTTGCTAGTGCTTCTGTACATGTACCAGGGGTACCTTCACCATGAATACATGTACATGTACATGTACATGCTTGACTTGCTAGTTGCTACCGTACATGTACACTGAACATGTACATTCACCATGAATACATGAATACATGTACATGCTTGACTTGCTAGTTGCTACCGTACATGTACACTGAACATGTACATTCACCATGAATACATGAATACATGTACATGCTTGACTTGCTAGTTGCTACCGTACATGTACACTGAACATGTTCATTCACCATGAATACATGAATACATGTACATGCTTGACTTGCTAGTTGCTACCGTACATGTACATGTACATGTACACTGTACATGTACATTCACCATGAATACATGTACATGCTTGACTTGCTAGTTGCTACATACCTGTACACTGTACATTCACCACGAATAGCCTACCGTATCTTCAATAGATTTCTTATTTGGCAATGGATTTGGCGATTTGTAATCCGATGAGGGTTGGCCCTGTTCAACATAATTCCCACTGCATGCTCAGTGCTTTGCCTGATTGCCTGCTGAAAAAAAGACAGACAGCTCAGGTGGGATTCAAACCTGTGACTCCTGCTTTTTAGTGTATATGTAGATGTTTTAACCATTATGAGTATAAACCATAACCTAATGTACATGTAAGTGTGTATGTTACTGTATGTACATGTACATGTGAATGCACATGCACATGTACATGTACATGTACAACATACACAAAATGTATGTACATGTACAAGTATGCAATACTAATTAGTAGTACATGCAATAATTCTGTGTACACTAAAATGTACCATGCTTACAGTTTACTGTACGTGTAGAGTACATTGCAATTGTGTACATTGTACTTTTGTGTACATGTATTTGTACATCCCATCACTACAGTATACTAGTACTGTGTGTGTGTCATCTGTGTTGTACAATGTACAGTTCATATTTTGAGCCAAGGTTCCTTTTTAATGCCCGTTATGATACATTGTAAACACAGGCATGTTAGGTTGAGGAACCCGATAATCAAATCACACTGATAACTGAATCAATGATATCTGCAGAGAAGATAACCAGCGTACAGTGTACATATACGAAGAAGAAGCATGTCGGTAATTACAGCGGCAAACACTGGGTACCAATGATGAGTGTACATGTAGTGTTGTACAGTAGATGTAATATAGACCCTACTGGATTATAGAGCCGTTCCCACTACGAAAAAATCGCGATTCAAAAACTTTTTTGTTTTGGTCGTATCCATACAGGCCAAATAATCGGGTCGCAAATAAATGCGAGCCGATTGCGGTTAGCATGTGGTCGCGCTGCGCAAGCGGGTATGGCGGGACTTGCTAACGAACGTAAACGAACCCTGTGCTGCACTTCCTGGCAATAAGGTGTTGGCAGGAAATGCAATGCTTGCGCAATGCATCATGGGCTTAAATAAACCGGTGCGATTTGAGCGGAGCATTCCCACACACATCGCGTCGCAAATAAATGTGATTATTTGAAAAAAGTCTCACTCTTAGTGGAGTCCGAATCGCGATTTAAATCCCACTAATAATCGCGTTTATTGTGTCCCCACACGCAAAAAAGAGTGGAGTTTAAATCGCGATCCAAATAATCAGATCTATTTGGTGTAGTGGGAATGGCCCTATTATGTGTAGGTACATGTATACTTACAGTATGAACATGGTGGTAAACATTCATATTATTCATGTGTAGGCTTCCAAATTCGTTCTAGCCAAATGGACTGAATCCAGATGCTGTACGTCGTGTATGTGTACATGTACATGGAGGTACATGTAGGAGTTCACATACGTAGGAGTATACATACATGTATGTATGTGTCCATGCATGTGTCCATGCAGGCAATGAATATGGCATCAGGTTTAACCACTGAAAACCTCTATTGGGCTATTCTTTGTACAGTGAACCAAATTGTCACACATGACCACACGTCATCAGATAAAGAAATACATAAAAACTACAAGTGAGATATTATTCCTATAGATTTTTGTCTTCTTACTCATAGATCGAGGCACGTGTGCGTTAAAGAAATGAACATTCTACAATACACATGTAGTACATGTACAGTACAGTACATGTACAGTAGCTGTTAAGATTTTACAGGCTTTGCAAGATGAAAATGAATTTTTATAAAGATGCTTCCTTTTGACATCTCACATGTGACCAATCATATTTATCTTTGACCGTAACAAATCTCAGAATAACAAGTGCAATTTTCATCTGATACAATTGAACATACCGGTATACTGTACATGTACAATACAGTGTGTACATGTAGAGGAAAAACCTGTACATGTATGCATGTACCAGTACGCACTGAAAAAAATTATCATTATTTTGGTCATACACATGACTAAGAATGGCCAAATTAATCATTGCCAATGTGTACTCAATCATACAGTACACAGGACATACTGTATTTGGTGTTTGACATAAACCATCTAGTGGATAAAAACCCACAATGTAATATACAATGTAATGTACATACATGCACTGTACTGTACATCATACATACATGCTGCATGCACAGTGCAATGCACAGTGCAATGCATACTGCATACATTACGGAAGTCATTCATGGCCAATGCATGTGCAATGGAGATGAGACTATCGCGGCACCGGTGACAGTAAGGTTCACCATGCAAAGCACAGGCTTTGAAGGGCACCGGCGCATCTCGCACAGACTTGGGACTGGTCCACGTGCTTTTTCTTTTGTTCATCTCTCATCATCATCTTAACACACATATGCATGCCATTTGTATCAATCCAAAGGGATGCAGTTTGTCATCTGCACATACAAATATCTCAAAGGGACATCAGAGTTTAAAAGCCAAATGGCTGAACATTGAAAAATTGTCTGGGTACCGGTTGGGGGCTGGACTACTGTACATTTACATTACACGTAGTTAGACAAAAATAACCAGGAGACTACATGTGTCTGTTTGTGAAAGAGAGGATAGGGTTTTTCCGCATCACGTTGATTACTTTCAATGCAATAGGGTACAAAATGGCCGTGCACATTGTGTACAAAGTCTATGGGAAAAATTAAATATTCAAAGCGGCGGAAAAGCAAAAACAAAATTGAAAAAAAGTCTTGACACAAGGTATAAACTTTCTTTTGATGATGGTCTTGCCTGTAAGTGTTCAAAGCATCTTAGACCCCCCCCCCACCTACTGTACATGTACATGTACAATAAAAAGTTACTAAAAAGAACAATAGCAAAAACCAAGAACAAGTCTCCATGACAGCTTAACTTGTCTTAGGCCATCTGAAAACACTCCCAATTAAATGACTGGTTGGATAATTGCTTTCGTTTTAAGAACAAGTCTAAACAGCACTTCATGTGGCGCATGTACATGTATGTGTACTGTACTCTTCCTATCACTATTTTGAAAGCATTAATTATCTGCTACATAGTTGACACACAATAGAATCATTTCGGAAATTAACTTCAATTAAAAAACCACAGAACATCAATGGCCTCTTAAATGTAAAAGGTCAAACCCTGCATACAGTATACTGTATGTGCAGATTATGTGAGTAGCTTTATTGGCAGGACTAATGTCTGGACAAAATGGCTCACTAGGTTCAGCATGTATGGGTGGGACAATGCACACACAAAAAAACATCATGCCTATTTGGTACTGTCCCAGTGTCCCTACCTCTCTGTGGAATCCGATGGCCGTCTCAAAGTTGCCGAGGAGATAATGTGTGTTGCCAAGGTTACCGCATGCCCTGCCCTGGGCCGCCTTGTCGCCAAGCGACTTGACAATGGCCAGATTCATCCTGATGTAGGGGTGAAGGGAAGAGAAGGGAAGGAATGGGAAGGGAAGGGAAGGGAAGGGAAGGGAAGGGAAGGGAAGGGAAGGGAAGGCAAGGCAAGGGAAGGCAAGGGAAGGCAAGGGAAGGCAAGGGAAGGCAAGGGAAGGCAA